>JAAALK010000283.1:73463999-74100080 GCA_019279435.1 Zizania palustris | reverse complement strand
GGTGCTGGGCTTCGTACTTCGAAGGTCAAAATGCACACTCAACAGACTTCGCTAAAGGCTTCGACTAGGGATGAAAAACGGGCTTCGATCAGTGCTTCACTAGTAATCAGAGAGGTCTAGCCTCCAGTTTACAAAGAGCGAACAGACACTGAAAACCACACTTCGCTCAAACAAACTTCGCTCGAACAGGCTTCTCACACACTTCTCCAGAAAGGATTCAGTGCACAAACTCAACTCAAAAGAAGTGACACACAAGAGATCGAAGCATGCAGCGAAGTATGCATACAAGCTCAAGCAGAAAATGAACACAAAATCAAAGCTTCGATGCTTGAACAGGGAACACAAAAATTGAACTCACGGGATGAATACCAAGTATGTGGTGGCTAGTACAGGAGCTCAAAAATGAATGCTCAAAGTGTTGATGAGACCTAGCCAGCCTCCACTATTTATAGGCACTATTCAGCCCTGTGAATAGACTACTTTACCCCTAGGGTTTACACCGGTTTTGTCTCATCAGAACAGGGGGGTACAACAGGTAGTCTACTTTATTTGGAGGCTTCTTTTGTCAGGTTCGCAGAGGGGACAGTACCAGCTTTTGCAGAGCAGACGCTGTCAGCCTTTACAGTTTTGGACCCTTCTGAAGCCCCCCTTCGCACGCGAGGGGTGCAGTAGCTTCGGTGAGAAGCCTTGAGCCTGACGGCCTTCGCTTCACCGAAGTCAGCCTTCGATACAGTGACGGTTTTGAGCCCAAGCCGTCAAAGCCCTTGGGCCTTCGCACCAACACCTTTAGAGTGGACCACCACGGCTTTGCAGCTTCTCCCAGCTCGAACTCCGTCAATCCGTGTACCGAAGCCATGCAAGGCCGAAGTACCTCAAGTCAACCTCACTTCGAAGCCAGCCTCGCTCCGAAGCCTGCTTCACCCCAAAGCCCCACCTTCGGAGTACCACCCTTCGAAGTCCCTCCTTCGTCCAAGGCCTCTGCATGAAGCATTCCATGAGCACTTCGTCGTAGTGTCTCTCCCCGAGCACACTCCTCGACGATCCTCACCCGGACCATGCCTTCAATGCACCTCGACTTCTGAGACCTTCGTCGGGTATACCTTCGAGTGTCTCCCTCTGGAGCACACTTCGAACACCTTGCCTCTGCTGAGGACTTGATCCACCATACTCCGAAGTCACTCCTATTCAGAGTACCCTTCGAAGTGCCTCGCCTCCGAGGACTTCGTCTCGGAGTACCTTCACCCGGAGTCACACTCCGCACTTACTGCCTTCTCCTGGCGCACCTCGACCCGAGGTCTGACCTTGACCCCTTCGCAGTCTTCGTGACAGAGCTCCCTGCTCCCCTGGCATCAAGCCTCCCGCTTGACCCAGGTTCACCTGCTGCGAACCGTCCGTCGCCTCTGAAGTCCCCTGCGCACCATAGACAAACAGACAAGTGTATCCAGTACCCCGGAGACCTCTCCGAGTGTTGGCGTAAAAGATTACGCTAACAGGTTTCTGAAGATTAGAAACTAACAAACGAAGTGTTTGCGAAGGAAACTATTCCAAACCTCCGTAAGGACAATAACTTAGAATAGTTTTAAAAGTATGTATTGAATAACTTGTATTCGATCCTCATTACAGGGTTAAACAGGGGGTATTTATAGCCCCAAACATTAAGGAAAAGACCTTTTTACCCCTCTATTACAACCGACATAGTGGAAACTATTCGGTACCCTTAATAGGGCTAAAATGGTAAAAGACTAATCTAATGAGAGAAGATAAGTCTTCCATCTTTAGCTGGCAAAGAAGTTCCTGGAAGAGTCCAAGTTCGAAGATATACTCCGAATTAAAGCTCGTCATCATACTTCGAACTTGACTTGACGCATCTCCGAAATTATATGTTGGAAGTCTTCGTCTTAATCACCAGTCTTTAAGCTTCCTTGACGCATATTCCGGCTACCATCAAATTTGGTTGAAGCGCGAAGATGAAATCAAGACAAGCTTCGTAACTCCTTCAGGAGTCTTTTGTTATGTAAGAATGCCCTTTGGCTTAAGAAATGCCGGGGCTACATTTTCGAGGTTAATTGCTAAGGCTCTAGGTCATCAGCTAGGGCGTAATGTAGAGGCCTACATGGATGACATTGTAATTAAGAGTGCTTTTAAGCACCAGCATAGCCTAGACTTAGCAGAAACATTTAATAGCCTTCGGGCATGTGGGATCCGTCTCAACCCCGAAAAATGTATCTTCAGGGCGCAGGCTGGAAAGTTGTTAGGGTACCTAGTTTCAAGCAGAGGGATCGAAGCTAGCCCCACTCAAATAACTGCGTTGCAGAAGATGGCTCCCCCATAGAATTTAAAGCAAGTGCAAAAGCTGACCGGTCGTCTAGCAGCACTTAGCAGATTTCTGGCAAGGTCTGCGGAGAGAAGTTTGCCTATTTTCAAAGCATTGAAAGGGTCCGAAGATTTTGCATGGACACCGGAGTGTCAAAAGAGCTTCGAAGATATTAAAAATTATCTCAGTAATCTTGCTACACTCACGGTGCCTGTTGCGGACGAAACCCTACTCCTCTACCTTGCAGCTACTGGCTCTGCTGTCAGTGCAGTTCTTTTTAGAGAGATTGATTTCAACGGGAAGTTGGTACAAAATCCAGTTTACTTTGTGTCCGAAGCATTGTCCGGAGCAAAAACAAGATATTCCGAGCTTGAGAAATTCGTTTATGCTCTGATAATGGCTTCGAGGAAGCTAAGGCATTATTTTTTGGCACATAATGTTGTGGTACCAACTTCGTATCCTCTGGGAGATATGCTTTGAAGTAAGGATTCCACTGGAAGAATTGGAAAGTGGGTTGTTGAATTAGCACCCTTCGGCATATCTTTCCTAGCAAGAACAACAATTAAGTCGCAAGTATTGGCTGTCTTCGTAGAAGAGTAGACTCCCCCTGCAACATGGGCTCCAGAGAAGCCAAGCGAAGAAATTTGGACTATTTACTCCGATGGAGCTTTTCAAGCATCTGGAGCAGGTGTCGGAGCTGTGATAATTTCGCCTTCAGGGCAAAAGGCTTTGTACTCCGCAAGACTCAACTTTAAGTCTACCAATAATACAGCGGAGTATGAAGGAATTCTGTTGGGACTTCGCAAGGCACGTGCTCTAGGGGCTACAAGAGTTGTTATTAAAATATATTCTCAGATTGTAGCAGGGCACGTGGACAAGAGTTTCCAAGTCCGACATCCGCAGCTTGCAAAGTACTTAGAAGAAATCTGAAAGATCGAAGCAGCATTTAAAGGGATTTCTATTCGAAGTATACCTAGAGCAGAAAATATGCAAGCAGATATCTTAGCGAAAGCTGCAGCCAGAGCTATGGACATACCCGAAGAAGCTTTTTATGAAGAACTTAATACACCTTCGTTACCACAAATTCCCGCTGCAGAAGTCCTTTCCATTCCAAGTACAGATTGGCGAAGTTCAATCATGGAAGTGTTGCAAGGAGAGGCAAATATGTCCGAAGAGCCACAACTTTCAAGGTTAAAGCTTAGAACTCGGAATTATCAAATAATCAACGGTATTTTATACAAGGCCGGAGTATGTTCCCCTCTACTCCGATGTATATCTCAAGCTGAAGGTCAAGAAATTCTTTGAGAAATCCATGAAGGACTTTGCGGTAGCCATCTGGCCCCTCGAGCTTTGGCAGGAAAAACACTTCGCCAGGGGCTTTATTGGCCTACAATAGTAGCTGATGCGGAGAGCTTGGTCCGCACTTGTCAAGGATGTCAGTGGATGGGACGAAGGAGTCATCGCCCACCAACAACCCTTCAAGTTATAGCTCCGGTATGGCCCATGGCCAGATGGGGTATGGATCTTATTGGTCCCTTCCCACTAGCAAAAGGAAATTTGAAGTTCGCAGTGGTAGCAATTGAATATTTTTCAAAGTGGGTCGAAGCAGAACCTCTAACAGCTATTACTTCGAACAATGTACAGAAATTTTTCTGGAAGAATATCATTTGCCGGTTCGGAGTGCCTAGACAACTCACAGTTGACAATGGAACACAATTCGACGCAGAACCTTTCAAGAAATTTTGCGAAGATCTAGGCACCAAATTATGTTTTGCTGTAGTGAGACATCCTCAGTCTAACGGAGCTGTAGAAAGATCCAAAGGTAATATTTTGTCAGGGCTAAATCGAAGGATAGTAGGATTGGCAACAGGACTCTGGACCGAAGAACTTCCGAAAATTTTGTGGTCCATTCGGACCACTCAAACGAGATCCACGGGTTTCACTCCATTCAGACTATTATTCGGAGATGAAGCTATGACACCAACAGAGCTCAAAGGAGGATCACTTCGCAGCACCGAACCGGAAATAGAGGGAGAAAGACAAGCTTCGCTGGATTTAACAGAGGAGACAAGACTTCGAGCTGTGGCAAATTTATCAAAGTGGAAATAGAAGGCTTGGTTTGACCCGAAGGTTAAGATTAATGAACTTAGGCCGGGTCATCTCGTTTTGCGAAGTATCATAGCACCAGGAAAATTAGGAAATAAATGGGAAGGTCCATACTTAATTGTTCGCTCCGGGCGTCCTGGTTCATTTAAATTAGCTAATTTGGAAGGTGAAGAGTTAGCACATACATGGCATGCGGAGCACCTAAAGCGATACTTCACATAAGGGCTCCTTGTAATCATTTGTAATCACTTTTCGAATCAATAAAGCATATGGTTCAGATAGTGCCTACCCCTCATAAACTTCCAGCTTCCGAGTGGACGCACTGGAACCGTGGAGTTGACCGAGAGGGAAGTTGATGGGGGATTGATCCCGATCTTCCGCTAGGTAAAGGATAACTTGGGTTGGTGGAGAATCTCGACGTTGGTGATCCAAGGCTCCGGTCCGACGGATCAAAACCTTGCAATCGTTACACCACTGTCTCCGTTGGTTATCAACCACGCAGAACGCGATTGACCTCGCCACGAAGGCTAATTCCTGCAAGCGAACCCAAGAACACAAGCAAGAACAGGAAGGATACAAGTCGAATGCCAAATCACAGACAAACGATGATAAGGTGAGGTTTCACAAACGCCAATGCAGCAGCCAATCGGTCCGGTGCAAGAGGCGGGATCTAAACACAACAGTGTAGATGCAAACAAAGCAAAACCTAACCCTAAAGGTGGCTGGAGTGAATATATAGGGCGTGGGCAGCCTGTGGAAGGTGAACAGACTTGGGCTGTGGGCTAGAAGATGTACAGACTCAGATTATGGGCCAACACGGCCCAGTTCTGTCACGCAGGACTGTTTTAATCACACAGATCGACTCGAGACTCCAAATGAGACGAAACCAATGGCAAAAGATCCGTCTTCTCCTTAGCTTTCCAAAACGTCTAAGAACGCGCCAATCGGACTTCGTATGAGGAAGTTATGCCTATTTTGGTGAATGGTGGTCAATGTAATCCGAACCAGCGAATTCTTGACTTCAAATCATCCGTGCGGCTCCGTCTTCAACTCCAACTCTTCTATTCCATCTCCCATGTTCCTAAGCAACAAAATATCACTAGTATTCAGTAGCATCCCATCCAAACAAATATAATCAAAGTTGCTAAGGAAAGAATTAACCTCATGGTTCAAGCGACGGGCACGAGCGCGTGTGATTGGTCCTTGTAATTGAATTGTAGGTGGAGGCTCCATGTGTGTATCATGTGAAGTGATGTCCTCATCATCCTCCCCTTCTTGAATTGGAGTCATCCTCGACTCAAGCTCATCGTCAGCTCCCAAATAGGGCTTTAAATCTGAAATGTTAAATGTGAGACTAACCCCAAAAGCTGCAGGCAACTCAAGTTTATATGCATTGTCATTTATCTTCTCAAGCACACGGAAAGGGCCATCAGCACGGGGCATCAATTTAGACTTTCGCAAATCAGGAAAACGATCCTTGCGCAAGTGCAACCAAACAAGATCACCCGGTTCAAATGTTATCTCTTTTCTACCCTTACTACCATAAGCACGATATTTCTTATTCATTTTCTCTATGTTTGCTTTAGTAGTTTCGTGCATCTTAAGCAAGAATTCAGCACGTGTAGTAGCATCAAAATTCAAGTTTTCAGATGGTGGTAATGGTAGCAAATCAATAGGAGCACGTGGATTAAAGCCATAGACCACTTGAAATGGACTCACCTTAGTAGTGGTGTGTACTGACCTATTATATGCAAACTCAATATGAGGTAGACACTCTTCCCAAAGCTTCAAGTTGGTCTTCAAAACAGCCCTCAACATGGTGGACAATGTACGGTTGACGACCTCCGTTTGTCCATCCGTTTGGGGGTGACAAGTAGTAGAAAACAGCAGCTTCGTCCCCAACTTATGCCACAACGTCCTCCAAAAATGACTTAAAAATTTAGCATCACGATCTGAAACGATGGTATTGGGAACTCCATGCAAGCGTACGACCTCTCTGAAAAACAAATCAGCAACATTTGTAGCGCCGTCGCTCTTGTGACAAGGTATAAAATGCGCCATTTTAGAGAACCGATCTACCACCACAAAAATATTATCTCTCCCTCTCCTAGTTCTAGGTAATCCTAACACAAAATCCATAGAAATATCCTCCCAAGGTACACTAGGAACGGGCAGAGGTATATAAAGACCATGTGGGTTTAGACGGGACTTAGCTTTATTGCAAGTAGTGCATCGTGCCACATAGCGCTCAACATCTTGTCTCATCCTAGGCCAATAGAAGTGTGTGGACAACACATCTTCGGTTTTCTTTGATCCAAAATGACCCATCAAACCACCACCATGTGCTTCCTGCAATAACAACAAGCGAAGAGAGCTAGCCGGCACACATAACTTGTTAGCACGAAAAAGATATCCATTATTCAGCACATATTTGTTCCAAGCACGGTCATCTGTACAATTTGCAAAAGCATCTTTGAAGTCCAAATCAGTAGCATACATGTCCTTCAATGTTTCTAAACCAAAGATCTTATAATCAAGTTGAGAAAGCAAAGTATAATGTCTAGATAAAGCATCGGCAATCACATTATCTTTCCCTTTCTTATGCTTAATGATATATGGAAAAGTCTCAATAAATTCTACCCATTTAGCATGTCGTTTATTCAGATTTGCTTGACTACGTATATGCTTCAATGCTTCATGATCCGAATGAATAATAAACTCCTTAGGCAAAAGGTAATGTTGCCAAGTTTCAAGCACACGCACTAAGGCATATAATTCCTTATCATAGGTAGAATAATTCAACTGTGGACCATGTAATTTTTCACTAAAATAGGCCACGGGTTTACCTCCTTGTAGCAGCACACCTCCTAAACCAAAACCACTAGCATCACATTCTAACTCAAAAGGCTTACTGAAATCGGGTAGCTGAAGTAGAGGTGCATGTGTAAGACGATCTTTGAGTGTGGCAAAAGCTTGTTCTTGTGCTGATTCCCAAGTAAAAGTAACTCCCTTCTTGGTCAACTCAGGAAAAGGACTGGCTATGGTGCCGAAATATTTCACAAAACGCCGGTAGAAACCTGCAAGACCAAGAAAACTACGTCCTGCAAGGTTAGTTTTAGTTGCATGCATGACACATCCTTTCAGATTAATAACTTGTGATGAGGAAGGAGAAACAACTTTGTCTTTTTGTTGCCTCGAAAGTGTTTTAGCTACTTGCTGATTTTCAGAAAGTTGTTTGCTCTTTTGTGCGTCCCTAGCACGTTTTTCTTGTTCAAATTTCACAATTTCAGCAGGAGTCATAGGAAGCAATGTAACTTTCTTTCCTTTATACATAAATGTGTACTTATTGCTCCTACCATGGTGTGTAGCATCAATATCATATACCCAAGGTCTACCAAGTAATAGAGAACATGCTTGCATTGGTACTACATCAAAACCAGCAACTCCGAAATATGTACCAATGGAAAATTCGATGTGAGCAGTTTGTGTTACCTTGACCTTACCGCTATCGTTGAGCCATTGCACATGGTAAGGGTGTGGATGTGCACGTGTGGGAAGTTGAAGCTTCGTTACCATGTCGAGGCTCACCAAATTGTTGCAACTACCGTTGTCTATGATGACACGTACATGGCGGTCATTGACGACGAAGAAGGTCTGAAATAGATTGTTCCGTTGTGCCTGGTCGTCCTGGTCCATGTGAGTGCTCAAGTCACATTGTACAATAAGTGCTGCCATGTTAGTGATAAGACAAAGCAACAAAGAATAATCCTTATGTAAAACAGCTAGGTGGGGTGGTGGATATGTGGTGGAAACAATCCGTCAAGCACCTTACCCACGCTTGCAAGTGTTCTTACCACGCCGCAGTGAGGTCACCGGCCTACAGGTGATGAACCAAGTGGAGGGTGGTGTACAATTGCAAGAAATGAACTTGTCCTGACCAAAAGAAAGGTGTAGCTTGGAAGGCAAAGTGAGTAGCAAGGATTAGCGATAGTAATAACAGTTAAACCAAGTTCAATAAGTATTCCCTAGTACTCGTTAAAGTTGCTGGCCTTAGTGCTCCCAATGTGAAAATTCAAGCAATAGAGGGAAACTATGTGCCCAAAACTCAAATGGAAGCAACACAGGCCAAAATCAGCTCTCTGCAGATCGGACAAGAGATCGGACAAGAGATCGGACAAGGGAATCTGTTACTGCCGCTGATAATTCTGTTACTACCGCGGATCGGACAAGAGTTCGGACAAGAGATCGGACAAGCAGAATCTGTTACTGCCGCTGATAACTCTGTTACTACCGCTGACCGGACAAGAGTTCGGACAAGAGATCGGACAAGCAAAATCTATTACTGCCGCTGAGAAGCTGTTACTGCCGAATCTGTTACTGCCGCTAAGAATTCTGTTACAACCGCTTCTTCCTTTTTTTTGATTTTTTTCTCTCTTCTTTTTTTTTCACTCTATTGTTTTTTGAACAAGGATGACCAGAGATGCAACCACAAAAATTGGCACCTACAACTGAGGTGGGATGTGGCTCACAAAAATTCAACAAGTTCGCTGACCGGCGAGCAAAAACTTTGCCCAATTTTTTTCTTTATCTTCCTGATTTTTTTTGGAGATTTTGGTGAGGGCTAATAGGCTAAGCGAGTTAGGGTACCCACCCAAATTGGGTCAGGAACACGCTCAAAAAATTTCAGATTTTTCTGCCAAACGAGTGAAAAGTTATGCCTGTTTTACTGAAGGGGGGTCACAAAGACTCGATGTGGAAATCAAAATAGGGTTGCGGAAGGGGGGTTTTTCGGTGAGGAATTTTTTTCTGAGACACAAGAACAACTACTACTCAAACGACACAGAGGGATGACTAAACCAGCAACAAGACTCGACCAAGGACACGAACTCAACAAAGTTAAAACTAAAATTAAAATCGCAAGGCACAAAGGGGTTCTCGGTGGGGAATTTTTTTGGTGCGGTTTTCTGGACTCTAGGTAAAAACAAAAGCAGATCGAGATTACCTAACGGGAAATCTGAGCTCTGATACCAACTGATGGGCAGTCTGGTCCCGATCTTCCGCTAGGTAAAGGATAACTTGGGTTGGTGGAGAATCTCGACGTTGGCGATCTAAGGCTCCGGTCCGGCGGATCAAAACCTTGCAATCGTTACACCACTGTCTCCGTTGGTTATCAACCACGCAGAACGCGATTGACCTCGCCACGAAGGATAATGCCTACAAGCGAACCCAAGAACACAAGCAAGAACAGGAAGGATACAAGTCGAATGCCAAATCACAGACAAACGATGATAAGGTGAGGTTTCACAAACGCCAATGCAGCAGCCAATCGGTCCGGTGCAAGAGGCGGGATCTAAACACAACAGTGTAGATGCAAACAAAGCAAAACCTAACCCTAAAGGCGGCTGGAGTGAATATATAGGGCGTGGGCAGCCTGTGGAAGGTGAACAGACTTGGGCTGTGGGCTAGAAGATGTACAGACTCAGATTATGGGCCAACACGGCCCAGTTCTGTCACGCAGGACTGTTTTAATCACACAGATCGACTCGAGACTCCAAATGAGACGAAACCAATGGAAAAAGATCCGTCTTCTCCTTAGCTTTCGAAAACGTCTAAGAACGCGCCAATCGGACTTCGTATGAGGAAGTTATGCCTATTTTGGTGAATGGTGGTCAATGTAGTCCGAACCAGCGAATTCTTGACTTCAAATCATCCGTGCGGCTCCGTCTTCAACTCCAACTCTTCTATTCCATCTCCCATGTTCCTAAGCAACAAAATATCACTAGTATTCAGTAGCATCCCATCCAAACAAATATAATCAAAGTTGCTAAGGAAAGAATTAACCTCATGGTTCAAGCGACGGGCACGGGCGCGTGTGATTGGTCCTTGTAATTGAATTGTAGGTGGAGGCTCCATGTATGTATCATGTGAAGTGATGTCCTCATCAGAAGTGTCATTAATTTGAATCATATTTTCCGAGGTGGTGGGCTGACATAATCCGGAGTCCAAGCCACCGGCTTGAAGACATCCGTAAAAGAGCCCGAAAACCACAGAATGCGGAGTCCAAGCCACCGGTTGGAAGACATCCGTAAAAAGAGTCCAAGAAGACCAAAGAATGTGGAGCCCAAGCCACTGGCTTGTAGGTATCCGTAAAAAGAGTCCAAAGAGACCACTGCGAACTCCAAACCACTGGTTTGACAGAATTCGCAAAAAAGAGCAGAAGGAGGCCAAAACAAAACAGAGTTTGAACCATGAGCTTCAAATATCTGTTAAGAAAGTCCAAAGTGACAAATTATCTAAGACACTAAAGTGTCCGGAAAGTTATCTCAAGTGATTTCTTTCAAAAACATAAGGTACTAAGTTGCCAATCTTCAGACTACAATTAGTCAAAGACATTTTATAAGATTTTAATCAATATTTAAATTGCTGAGGGGCTCCGAACCCCAAAAATTGTACTCCTAAGTTTTTCTTTGCGCCTAACCATCTTTGAATACAGTTCGAAGTTGCTTACGCCCAAAGAGGGGCTAATAAATAGGGAGACAATTTTAAATCGATATTTATTATTCGAATAAATATGCTTACATCATGAAAAATTGGTATCTATACCAAGAAGGAATCGAAGACCTCTTCGATCTCTAGAGCTAGGGTTGGAACGACTAGTTCCAGTGCCGGGAGTTCTAACAACTTTGCGTTTTACTCTTCTGCCTCCCTTTGAAGCTCTAAAGTCTTTTTGTTCTTATTGAAGCTCGGCCCAAGTTCGAAGCCGTTCGGGACTCCTTTCCCAGCTTCTAAGTTCTTCAGGCTTTTTACCTTGAGCTTCATCTTCGTCTTCGGACCATATAATGTCTTCAGAAGATGAAGTTTCCAAGTTAACTTCTTTTTCTTCCTCCTTAATACAAGATAATATATCTTTGCTTATTTCGGACGTAATCGCTCCGGAACTATCTCGAGGAACTAGAAATCGAGGCCGCTTGTGAAATTTTAAGATATCGAAGGTAGCCTATAATAAGCGAAGTTCGTCGTTAACATCTAACACTTCGACATCTTCCATATGAGGCAAAGCCTAAAACATGATAAACAAATCTTCATTCATAAATGTACAAAAGCGTAGTACTTTACATAGTTGAAGATCCTAAGATAATTCTAAACCTGCGGTTTGGAGGGGGCTGACTGCTTGAAGATTGGGACTGAGCCTGCTTCTGGCGTTGTCCTTCATCAATCCAGGCCTTGATCGCACAGCGGCCTTCGGCTCTCCATGAAGTTTGAAAGGCTTTCCAAGCAGCGGCCACACCTTCGGAGGGAGTAAGAAGCTGGTCGTCATCGAAGGTAATGGGACCCTCTCCTGCGCTCGGAGTTATCGATCGGCCCAGATCTTCGTACTAACGAAGTATGCCGACAGCAGCCACTTGTCCGGAAATTTCTCCATACCGAATGCCCGCTGTCTTCATTTGCTTCCCTGCTCCTTGGATCCTCTTCAGCCGGCGCAGCAGGGAGATGTTGTCATCCGAAGGAAGCATCCCAGTAGTACCGAAGTACTCCAGAATGCCTAACAATTGGTCCATGACCTCCGCAGCTACCTTCTCTGACTTCAGCTTATCTTCAATTAATGCATCCTTCGTCGAAGTTAGCTCTCCTACTACTCCAGAGAGCCTAGCTGCCTCCGTAGCTAAAGAATTCTTCTGATTCAGTAGCTGGCTAGCTTCTTCTCGGAGTCTAACAAGCTCGCCCCCCGCAGTAGCATGCTCCGCCCGCATCTTTTCAATTTCTGCTCGAAGCACAATTTTTTCTGCTTCGAGCTCTTTGTTCCCAGCCTCCAAGCTTTGTCTGGCCCTGCGCTCCGTTGAAACCATATTGTCCATGTGGGTCACTCACCTTCGGAGATAGTAAGATTTCGTCGAAGAGTTGCATTTTCCTCTCGAAGGTGAACGCTTCCATGTTCATTCGAGATGTTCGTAGCTAGGGCCAAGACTGTTTGCTGCGAAAAGAAAGAACCAAGGTGAGAAATTATTTGTATATAAATTTGATGTTGTTTTGCAAATACTTCATACCTGGTATGCTGCACGTTCCATGGCAGCGTTAAGTTCCGAACTCTCCGCTTCGCTTAAGATAGCCACCAAGTCCGTCTCCCCGACTTCGCGACTAGCTCGATCCAAAGGCTCGAGCAAAGTCCGAAGCCCAGTTCTTCGCTCCAAGAAAGGAGCTAGAAGGGGGAGCATGCTCAAGGCTTGCTGGTCATCTTCGCTTGGCGAAGGCCTAGAGTGCTGAGATGTGGTCTTCGGAGCCCCAGTAGAATGGCCCCCCTCAGTAGATTGGCTCTCGTCTATTGATTCAGACGGAGTTGATCCTGAGCTTGGAGCAGGGAGGGGGTCCATCTTCCCTTTGCCTTTTCCAGGCCCCATTTGAGTGGCTCCTGGAATTGGCTCCAAAGTTGTCGAAGGTCCAGGAATTGTATCTTCGGGACGGACCTCTTCCATGGAAGTGGATCCTGTAAAAACAAAGGTATTATACACTGTATAATTTCGTAGAAAAAAAGAACAAAAGAATTATGCGAAGTTTACCTTCGACATTTTTGCGACGGGTGAGCATTGGGCTGCTTGGCGGGTCGAAGGCAAGGTCTTCGTCAGAGTCAATAGTCAAATCTTCGACTGTCGGAGCATCTTCTTGAACAGCCGTTGTTACTTTACCCGGAATCGAAGCTGCAGTAACTTCGACTCCGCTTTCATCCATAGGGGCTCCGTCTCGAAGGACTCTTTGAGGTAAATCTTCTTGAGCAACCGGAGTCCTCTCTTGTTCGAGGTTGACTTGAGACTCCGGCACGCTCGGAGCATCTTCAATATGTGTATCTTGTTGGGCTGCATCCTCGTCAATCAGCCTCACGAGCAACCTGCCTTCATCCTCTTGAGAATCGGAGATTGAAGCTCTTGGACTTGATGGCGCAGGAATTTTTGGCTTTCGAGCTACCTTTTTGACAGGAGTCTTGGCAGAGCTCGAAGTTCCAGCTTCGGCTTTCCTCTTCTTAGGCCCTTTCTCCGAAGGTACCCAATCCACCAAAGGGGGCGGAATCACTTCGAGTAGCCCCCATACTCGGTTGGATCGCTCCCAACTACCAACCAATTTGATTCTCCATTCTTTCTCGGTCGGAGTTGGGACGCCCAAAATCTTCTCCGAAGTTCGTACGATTTGCTCCGAAGTTATAGGGGCTGAAGAAGCTGAAAAATGAGTTAAGTTCATTAACTCTTCAAATAAATATACATAGAGTATGTTGTTTTCGAAGTTACCTGTAGGACTCGAAGTTGAAGAAATTTTCTGAAGACCGCCTTCCGAATCCTCTTCGAAAGTGATTGTCCAGTTGGCCATCAGGGGAGGGATTTGAAGCCCGAGGAATTCTTTGGCTCAGTCTCGCATGCTCAACCGATGACTGATCTTTTGAAGTAAGCTGAGGCGAGCTTCGAGCTGACCCGGATCTGGATGCACAAGGGCTTCCTTTCGAAAGTTGATGTCTTGCAAAGGTCCGGCTAGACGGCTGCTCACCCCAACTTCGGCGTAAAACCACTTCAGGATCCAATCGGTGTACCATCTGGCATTGATGGCCTTAGCGGGAAACCAGAGAGCATAATCGTCCCGGAGTCTGAAGTTGATGCTTCCGAAGGCCACTACTAGCTTTTCACCTCCGGGGCCTACGAAGGTTTTCGGCTGGCATGAAGCTCTATGCAGTGTTGCGAAGATCTCCGCCCTTCCTTCACAACCTTCGGCTCACAACGCCCATTCGAAGATGGCAAGACGCGCTACCGCATTCGGAGAGAGTTGGGGGAGGGTGACGTGGAACAAGTCTAATACTTCCGCCAAGAAGTCTACCACCGGAAGCGCCAAACCAGCTTCGAAGAAGGCTTCGAAGACGACCACTTCTCCGGGTCTTGGTGACGGAATGATTTCCTTCCCAGGTTTGCGAATCATAACCCCTGAACTAATCTTGCCTTCTACTGCAGCCGCAAGCGATTCCCTTCTGCAGGTTGACGACCCCAGTTGATAAGACTGGTCCGTATACTTCGTCGACGCCGGAAAGAGATCTTGGGGAGCGACATTTTGGGGATTTCCACCCACTGGCGCCATTACCGCCACTGAAGGATTTGGAGTTACCGTCGCCGATGATGCAGCTGCTACCGCCGCTGCAACTTGTTGCCGGGCCAAGGCTGAAGTCGCTCCAGGACCCTTGAAACTAGTTTTCGCCATTGGATCTGGTGGATTGTTTCAGAGGAAAAATGGCGGCTAGGGCTCTGGTGATGGCTTGTTTGCACGAAAGCAGTGTAAAGGTATTCAAGAAGGGTTTGGGCCCTCTATTTATAGCCCAAACCCTGATTTGTTACCGTTTGCCTGTGTCGTTTCGCATTCCCAACCGTTACTTTGCTCCGAAATTAAAGCATTCCGTAACTTCCGTTAGAAGAAAGAAGCTAATGGCTATTTCTTCTAAGTCTAAAAAGGCTTTCAGACTTTTCGAGTTAATTCTAAGTTACTTCGAAAGTAATTTTATTAAAAACTGATTCAAAGTTTACATCTCCACGTAGTTCGGAGATGGTTTAAATCTGCTAACCTCTATGCATGATTATTTTTCTTGCGTATACTGCTTTCCTAACATTACAGATTTAGCGGAGAATCGTATTCGAGGGGCTACTATTGGGGGAAAATATTCCATCTTCAGGGTTATTGCAGTGACGAGATAAAGACTGGTGATTAAGACGAAGACTTCCAACATATAATTTCAGAGATGCGTCAAGTCAAGTTCGAAGTATGATGACGGGCTTTAATTCGGAGTATATCTTCGAACTTGGACTCTTCCGAGAACTTCTTTGCCAGCTAAAGATGGAAGACTTATCTTCTCTCATTAGATTAGTCTTTTACCATTTTAGCCCTATTAAGGGTACCGAATAGTTTCCACCATGTCGGTTGTAATAGAGGGGTAAAAAGGTCTTTTTCTTAATGTTTGGGGCTATAAATACCCCCTGTTTAACCCTGTAATGAGGACCGAATACAAGTTATTCAATACATACTTTTAAAACTATTCTAAGTTATTATCCTTTCGGAGGCTTGGAATAGTTTCTTTCGCAAACACTTCGTTTGTTAGTTTCTAATCTTTAGAAACCTGTTAGCGTAATCTTTTAGGCCAACACCGAGTAAGCAACCTCTGATACACACTCCGGTGTACCGCCCAAAGTACCGAACCGTTCGGTACAACCCAGTCATCGTGTACTATCGAACCCCTCCGACAGGCACACTCCGCTGCAACAGCTGCAGCAACCAGAGCCACCGAACCCTTCGGTGAAACAACCTCCGAACACCTTCGGAGAACCAGCCTCCGAAAACCTTCGGAGAACCAACCTCCGAACCCCTTTGGAGGGACCCCTTCGAATCAGAGAGTAAAATCTGTCAATCACTCATCACAGACTCCGAAACCAACCCTTAGTTTCTCAATCTCCCCCTTGATGAGTGCATTGACAACCAAATTCAAGTTCAAGAAAATTTGAAAAATTTCAGTTCACAAGTGACCATAAAAACTCAGAAACGAGCCAAATCATGTCACTTGACAAAAGAATTTTCTTCCCCCTTTTTCAATAGAGTAAAAAGCCCCTTTAGCAAAAAGAATTTTCGTCTGCAAGATAAAAACTCCCCCTGAGTTAATTTTCCCCCTTTGCTGCAGAGAACTCAACAATTTCTCCCCCTTTGGCAATGCAAGCATCAAGGAGCATTTTTTAAATTATGCAAAGCTTCAAAATGGGAAGAATTGCAAAGACATATAAAGCAAAAATATGCCAATATTAATACCAATTATCATGTGGTCAGCTCAATTTAACATTCTCTAAAAACATGATGACATCATGTGATTTTATCATTTTGAAATAAAAGCATCACCACTCAATCAAGGTAACTAGACAAGTAAAAGCAGAGACTGCGCAAAGCTAGTCAATTTCTACTCGAGACAAACAAGTCCAGTTCAAATGGAGCAGTGAAAGCAATCTTGATGATCAATGAATTTTGTTGTTCTTTTCATAATGCCAAGGGTTATTTGTTTGTCCACCTTATACTTTCCAATCAGGCCAAGCCTAGGCATGAAGGCCATCAGAAGCTTAAGGCAGTGATTTTGGCATACACTACACTATCCCAGTTCAGACCAATGTGCAATGGTAAGCAGTCTAAAATAGAGTAATGCGACAAACAAACCCACCTGGATCTTTTCACTTGTAGCATGCAAATCATGGAGTTTTGATGTTTTTTTAATTTAGTGACCAAATTTTTTAGCACTTGATGAATATCCATGAGTAAGTAGAACAATTTTTCAAGTTGCAATGTTTAGCATCCAGAGAAAAAGGAGTCTTGTTATCAGGCAGATAAAAGATAGCTAAAGCAGTCCGGCCTAAACATGCTAGATTCAAGACTAAGCAGTGAGCATGATTTGATTTTGGAAAGAAAAATCATGCACATAATGTTTTAGATATATTAAATAGAGCTGAGCTGTCATGTTTACATGAATTAAAAACAGGCATATAAGTGCAAGAGATGTAAATGCAATTTCACACACAATTAGCATATGCATGACAGTCAAAACCTGCTCCCCCTCAAAAAATGCCGTAAGGGTGACAAACACCAAGTTCCCCACGCAAGTAGGCAAATCGAGAAGCATCGAGGGGTTTCATGAAAATATCGGCTAGCTGGTGTTGGGTATCAACATATTGAAGTTCAATATCACCCTTCTCATTATGATCTCTGAGAAATGATATCGCACATCAATGTGTTTGGTTCTAGAGTGCTGAACCGGGTTGTTTGCAATACAAATAGCACTAGTGTTATCACAGAAAAGTGGAACACTCTTATAATCTAACCCGAAAACCTGCAAAGTGGAAACCATCCACAAAATCTGAGAGCAACAGCTAGCTGCAGCAACATATTCGGCCTCAGCCGTCGATTGTGCAACACTAGACTGTTTGCGGGAAGACCAGCAAACCAGAGAAGTACCCAGAAAATGACAAGTACCAGAGGTACTTTTCCTATCAATCCTACACCCAGCAAAATCCGCATCGGAATAACCTCGAAGACACAAAGAGGAAAATGTCGAATACCAAATGCCGAATTCGAGGGTATGTTTGAGATACCTGAGAATGCGCTTTACCGCTTGGCGGTGCGAAGCTCATGGTGAAGCCTGAAAACGAGCACATAGACACACTGCGAAGTGTATGTCCGGCCTCATAGCAGTCAAGTAGAGGAGGGAGCTGATCATGCTTCGTAACTCCTTCTGATCTACGGCTTCTCCATCTTCGTCAGGATCCAATGCTACAGATGTAGATATTGGAGTGGCGAGTGGCTTCGCATCAGCCATGTCGAATTTCTTGAGCAGGTCCTTGGTGTACTTCGTCTGGTGGACGAATGTACCTTTTTTACTTTGATTGATTTGCAAACCAAGGAAAAATGTGAGTTCGCCCATCATGGACATCTCGAACTCCCTGCTCATGGCATCTGCAAACTCGGCAACCAAAGCATGAGAAGAGCCACCAAAGATGATGTCATCCACATAAATCTTAACTAGGAGGAAACTTTTGCCATGCTTGAGAGTGAACAGGGTTTTATTAACAGATCCCATCAAATACCCCCGCTCAAGCAGAAAAGACTTAAGTCTGTCGTACCATGCCCGAGGGGCCTGCTTGAGTCCATAAAGAGCCTTATGAAGTTTAAGGACTTTATGTGGGTATTTGGGGTTTTCAAAACCAGGGGGTTGTTTTACATAAACATCTTCGCCTATGAAACCATTAAGAAAAACACTTTTGACATCCATTTGATAGAGTTTGAATCCCCGGGATGTCGCAAAGGCAAGCAAAATCCTAATGGCCTCAAGACGAGCAACAGGTGCAAAAGTTTCAGTAAAATCAATCCCTTCTAATTGAGAATAACCCTGAGCTACAAGTCTAGACTTGTTTCTAACTATAGTCCCATCCTCCCCTTGTTTTTTAAAATCCATTTGGTTCCAATGAAATGAACATTTGGAGGAGGATCAACTAAAGTCCAGACTTGGTTTCTCTCAAAATTTTCAAGTTCTTCATGCATGGCATTGATCCAACTAGAATCAGAAAGTGCATGACTAACATCTAAGGGCTCGAAAGAAGCAACAAAAGCGGAATCAATGAAATGAGCATGAGAACGTGTTACCCTTTGATCAAGCTCACCAATGATCTGCTCAGGAGGATGCATCCTTTGAACATGGTGTGGAGCCTCGCGGTGGGATGCAGTCTCCCCCTCAACTTGTGCGTTGGAGTGGTCCAAGATGACCGATGTCGAGGTAGTTGCTTCGGGACCTTGTGCCAAAGTGGTCAAAGCGGGGTTGGCTTCGGGGGTTGATGTCGAGGGTAGTTGGGGTTCATCCTCGAAATCTCCGAGATCTTTTTCTTCGAAGATAGTCTGTTCCATATCGTGTTCATTTGCCTGTTCAAGAGCAGAACCAACAGAGGGGGTTGATTCATCAAAAGTCACATCACATGACTCGATGACAGTGTTAGTCTCCAAATTATAAACACGATAAGAATGACCATGGGCAGTGTAACCCAAAAAGATCCCGTCAGAAGAACGCGACTCAAATTTGTCCAAATTTCCACGTTTTAGGATAAAGCAACGACAGCCAAAAACTCGAAGATGAGTAACCTTGGGTTGTCTCCCAAAATGTAGCTCATAAGATGTCAAATTCAAAATTGAGCGCAAGAAGATTCGGTTTGAGATGTAACATGCAATGTTCATGGCCTCAACCCATAATTTTCTAGGAGTCCTGTGCTCATCGAGCATCGTCCTAGCCATCTCAACCAAAGTGCGGTTCTTTCTCTCAACAACACCATTTTGTTGAGGAACCTGCGGAGCAGAGAATTGATGTTCTATGTCATGCTCCATGCAAAGTCAATGAAGAGATTGTTCTTGAACTCAGTGCCATTATCACTTCGAATGAATTTCAATGCACCAGGGAGTTCAGTGAAAAGTCTCAAAGCCAAGCTCCGAAAGTGTGAAAACACTTCATCCTTGCTGGCAAGAAAGAAGACCCAAGAGTAGCGAGAGAAATCGTCGACAATGACTAACACATACCACTTGCCCCCTAAAGAACTAACCCGAGAGGGACCTACAGTGTCCATGTGGAGAAGTTCTCCGGGTTGTTCAGTCATCACTGTGTTGACTGGCGAGTGCGAAGCGGCAATCATTTTTCCATGTCGACAAGGAGCGCAAACTAAATTCTTCTCAAACTTGAGCTTGGGCAATCCTCGGATCAGACCTATGGCAGTCAGACGAGCGAGCAACTCAAAGCTCATATGCCCTAGTCTCCTATGCCACTTCCAAAGCTCAGAAGTAGAATGTGCAACAAGACAAGAGAAGAACCAAATGACTCAGAAAAATCAGCTCCAAAAACTCTCCCAACTCTAAAGATCTTGCAGACAACAACGCCATCAGAATTGAGTACTTGCGAAATATCGCGATGAAATCGCACTTCGAAGCCCTCATCAAGCAATTGAGATACAGAAAGCAAATTGTATCCCAAATTCTCAACCAAAGCAACATCTTTGAGAGTGAAATTCGAGTTAATTTTTACCACACCTTTACCTTTCACTCTACTCCTTCGATTGTTGCCAAAGGTGATATGTTCCCTTTGCTTGGTTGTTGTGAGGCTGGAGAACCATGCTGCATCTCCGGTCATATGGCGCGAACAACCAGAGTCCATGATCCACGTGCCCTCCAAGCCTCAGTCTGTTGCCTACACATGATAAGAAAATCTCGATCGCTCAGTGCTGGGGTGAGTGAAAATATGACGAGGCATCCAGCACTGAGTGATACGAGTAGTAGGCACAGTAAAAGTAGACTGTCTACGCACAGGATAATCAGAATGATGCAAAGTGCGAGGTCTACCTACATGCTGTGATCTAAAAACATGACGAGGTCTCCTACTCTGATGAGGTACAAAGCTACTCGCCCGGGGGCTACCACCATATGGAACATGGTGAACACCTCGAGGAGCAAAACCTCTCCGAGAAGCACGAGGAGCCTCGAAAACAGGATAAGAGTAACACTCAGACTCATGCATACCTAAAGATGGGTAGTGCATGTTCTGGAACCTCATCGCCTGAGAGCGTCGCTCATCCTTGATGCGACGAAAACAAAACCCAACTAGATGACCCCGCTGACAATAGGAACAATGAAAAATTCTCCTAGGGACACTCTCATGGGTCATAGGAGCAACTCTCACAGGCTCCTTGGGTTTCTGCTGAGTGGTTTTCTTGGGAGGAACTCTTTTTGTGGGAGGTGTGGTTTTCTTAGGAGTTCGGGTAGGCTTTTTGGCTGATGGAGTGTCTAACAGAGCTCTCTCTTTCTCTAGGGTAGTGGGTGAGGTAAAAACAATTTTGTTTTCACTATCTGAAGGAATCGTCTCAAAACCCAAACCTAGAGCTAACCCTGCTCTGTCAGAACACATCTTGGTCTTGGCCAAGAGCAAATCCATCCTACCCTTTCCCTCAGTGCATTTGTTAACCACAGAAAGAAGGTATTCATTTTCAGTCATGAGGTTCTCAGCTCGCTCTCTAATAGTGCCTAGCTGGTCCTTAAGGGTTATGCAAGTGTCACACACAGGTTGCACATCCTTAGAACTACCGGCCCTCTCCAATCTAGCCTCTAAGTCATGAACATGCTTATCACGTAAATCAATGCTCTCACGTAATAAAGAACAATTCATGCATTCAATTATATCATGAGGTCTAGAATCAACCACCAAAAGCTGCTTCTGTGCAGTCTCAAGCTCAGATAGAGTTTGAGCATGTACAGAACTTAATTGAGCAAGCTCACCCATAACAACAGTACAAGATTCACATTCAGCATCATTAACTCTAGACTTAAGCATGGCATAATTAGTAGAAACAATTTCTAGCCTAAGTCTAAGGTCTTTTCTATCTCTAGCGGCTTGCACAAGTAACCTATCCTGACCAAGAACTACTTCATTCAGTTCATCTAGTTTAATTGAAAGCTGGTCATAGGATAGTGGTACCTCAGATGAGTCAAGCTCATCGCCGCTGTGATCGCTGTCGGCCATGAAGCAAAGGCCGGTGAAATCTCATCCCTTCTTGTCCTTCTTCTCCTCCTTCCTTGGGGACTCCTCCTCCTCAGAGCTCGACTCCTCAGTTGAGGAAGTGTCGATGTCGCTGAGAGCAGCAACAAATGCTCTGGAAGCGGCTTTGGCTACTCCTTTCCACGCTTGCCCTTCACAAAGGGTTTTCTCTCCTTTTTGTGGTATTTGGGGTGCTCACTCTCTTCTCTTTTCTTGAGTTTTGGGCAATTGGCCTTGATGTGAGAAGTGTCGCCGCACTCAAAACAACCACTAAAACCACTTCTCCTCTGATCCCGTCTCTCATGGTGAAAACGGGTGAACCTTCTGGCAATGAGAGCAAGCTCATCATCATCCAGAGTATCCACCTACTCCTTAGTGACGGAGACCAGGGAGGACAAAGCAAACCATCTTCAAGAACACAAGTGCCAGATGTGCTTGGTTCTGCAGTGGTGCCACGACTAGTGCTAGAAACCAATGCCAATGGCTGTGGCAAAGAGGTTCTGTGCACTGCAAGAGATGCCTTGGCAATCTTTGTGGACTTCAGTTTGCTGAAGAGCTCATCACAGGTCAATGTGTCATAACTTGCAGACTCCTCAATGCTGGATATCTTCACTTCCCATATGCTACGATCAAGAGCATAGAGAAGCTTGATAGACCTATCATGATCATTGTAAGCAAGCGTCCCGTTGGACCGCAAGTTACTCACTATCGCATCAAAGCGAGAAAACATGGCATCTATAGATTCACCAGGTGCCTGCACAAACAGCTGATACTGTTGATTGTATGTGCTTTGGCGCCTGGCCTTAATCTATGTAGAGCCCTCATGAAAAATAGTGAGAGTGGTCCAAATTTCCCTAGCTGTCCTAAGGTGCCGCACCCTATCAAACTCACTCCGGCTCAAACCAATGAACAGTATATTTCTAGCCTTGGAGTTGGCATTATACTTATTCTTCTCTGTTTGAGAGGTGCGAGTTTCAGGGATGGAGTATTGTGAGTCCACAATCTCCCAAATTGCATTTCCTTGGCTTAGCAAGTAAGCCTCCATGCGCACCTTCTAGTATGCAAAATCAGTCCCATCGAACAGAGGTATTTTACTAACTCTGTCCATGTCGCCAACAGATCAAAAAATCGGTTAAGGTCAACTGGTGATCTTAACCCGCTCTGATACCAATTGTTGGACCGGAAACGGCGACCAGAGGGGGGGTGAATGGGAGCTTTTAAAATTTCAGACTAAAAATAGCCTTCTGTTTTAATTCTATCTTCTGCGGAACAGGCTTCGAACACACCCTTCGAAGTTCTAGTTCGGAGGTATTTTACAGCTCCAAAAACAGGCTTCGCAAGGAACAAAAGTTCGAAGACAAGAAGACTTCGCTCCACCCACAACCCCAAAAATCCAGCTTCTGCTAAGTCAGTGCAGCCTTTGCACACAGGGTGCCTTCATGCAGGCTTCACACTTCACCCTTCGCAAGAGCGGACTTCCCTCTGAGTACTTAGACCAAATACTTAGCGACATCAACTAGTGCTGGGCTTCGTACTTCGAAGGTCAAAACGCACACTCAACAGACTTCGCTAAAGGCTTCGACTAGGGAAGAAAAACGGGCTTCGATCAGTGCTTCACTAGTAATCACAGAGGTCTAGCCTCCAGTTTACAAAGAGCGAACAAACACTAAAAACCGCACTTTGCTCAAACACACTTCGCTCGAACAGGCTTCTCACACACTTCTCCAGAAAGGATTCAGTGCACAAACTCAACTCAAAAGAAGTGACACACAAGAGATCGAAGCATGCAGCGAAGTATGCATACAAGCTCAAGCAGAAAATGAACACAGAATCAAAGCTTCGATGCTTGAACAGGGAACACAAAAATTGAACTCACGGGATGAATACCAAGTATGTGGTGGCTAGTACAGGAGCTCAAAAATGAATGCTCAAAGTGTTGATGAGACCTAGCCAGCCTCCACTATTTATAGGCACTATTCAGCCCTACTTTACCCCTAGGGTTTACACCGGTTTTGTCTCATCAGAATAGGGGGTACAACAGGTAGTCTACTTTATTTGGAGGCTTCTTTTGTCAGGTTCGCAGAGGGGACAGTACCAGCTTTTGCAGAGCAGATGTTGTCAGCCTTTGCAGTTTTGGACCCTTCTGAAGCCCCCCTTCGCACGCGAGGGGTGCGGTAGCTTCGGTGAGAAGCCTTGAGCCTGACGGCCTTCGCTTCACCAAAGTCAGCCTTCGATACAGTGACGGTTTTGAGCCGAAGCCGACAAAGCCCTTGGGCCTTCGCACCAACACCTTTGGAGTGGACCACCATGGCTTCGCAGCTTCTCCCAGCTCGAACTCCGTCAGTCCGTGTACCGAAGCCATGCAAGGCCGAAGTACCTCAAGTCAACCTCACTCCAGAGCCAGCCTCGCTCCGAAGCCTGCTTCACCCCGAAGCCCCACCTTCGGAGTACCACCCTTCAAAGTCCCTCTTTCGTCCAAGGCCTCCGCATGAAGCATTCCATGAGCACTTCTTCGTAGTGTCTCTCCCCGAGCACACTCCTCGATGATCCTCACCCGGACCATGCCTTCAATGCACCTCGACTTCTGAGACCTTCGTCGGGTATACCTTCGAGTGTCTCCCTCCGGAGCACACTTCGAATACCTTGCCTTTGCTGAGGACTTGATCCACCATACTCCGAAGTCACTCCTATTCGGAGTACCCTTCGAAGTGCCTCGCCTCCGAGGACTTCGTCTCGGAGTACCTTCACCCAGAGTCACACTCCGCACTTACTGCCTTCTCCTGGCGCACCTCGACCCCTTCGCAGCCTTCGTGATGGAGCTCCCTGCTCCCCTGGCATCAAGCCTCCCGCTTGACCTAGGTTCACCTGCTGCGAACCGTCCGTCGCCTCCGAAGTCCCCTGCGCACCACAGACAAACAAACAAGTGTATCCAGTACCCCGGAGACCTCTCCAAGTAAGCAACCTCCGATACACACTCCGGTGTACCGCCCAAAGTACCGAACCCTTCGGTACAACCCAGTCATCGTGTACTATCGGACCCCTCCGACAGGCACACTCCACTGCAACAGCTGCAGCAACCAGAGCCACCGAACCCTTCGATGAAACAGCCTCCGAACACCTTCGGAGAACCAACCTCTGAACCCCTTCGGAGGGACCCCTTCGAATCAGAGAGTAAAATCTGTCAATCACTCATCACAGACTCCGAAACCAACCCTTGGTTTCTCACCACCAGATCGTCCTTGTCCTTCCCCTTTCTTATCACGATCTCCTCATCGCTTGAGCTTGATGAAGAGGAAGAAGATGTGGACCGCTTGGAGTAGCTTTTCTCCATCTCGGCGAAGAAGGCCTTGTCGCGCTTCTTGTTCTCACGCCGGTAGTCCTTTAGGGCCTTTCTACAGAATCTGTTCTTTGGCTTGCCCTTTGTGAAGGATGAGCTGTCGTGCTTGCTAGAGTCGTAGAAGCCACCACCGGTGCCCTTCTTGTGACCATTGCGCTTGGGGCAGTCGGCAATGAAGTGACCTGGATCACCACACTCAAAGCACCTGGATTTCGTGCCGTGTCTTTTGAACATTCTCTTGTCATAAACACGACACACCTGGTTGTTAAAAAGACACAGGTCATCATCTCCTAATGACTCGAGTTGGTCCTCAGTGATAGACATCAAGGAGAACCCATCACAGCTCACAGAAGAGGGATCAGCAGAAGGTGTAGCAAGGGCCAGGGTCTTTGATCCAGAGCCAGTGAGATTTGATCTCAACTAGGTATCAACCTTAGTGGCCTTTAGCTTGCTAAACAACTCAGAAATTGTCAAGGTATCATAAGATGTGCTCTCAATGATAGAGGATACCTTGATCTCCCAGATCTTAGGGTCCAAGGTATGGAGAACCTTGAGCGCCTGCTCATGATCTGAGACTAACTGAACACCCTCAGCCTTGTTGGCCTGAAGCTTGTTTATGATCGATTGAAAACGACCAAACAACGCTTCAACAGATTCACCCGGCTTCTGTGTGAAATTCTCATATTCACGCCGGTAGGTCTCATAGAGACGAGCCTTGACCTGGGCTGTCCTCTCATGGTGTGCCTGGAGGGTAGCCCAGATCTGTCTCGCAGTGGTGAGATGGCTCACACGCTCAAATTCAGTGGGACCTAATCCAGAAAACAAAATGTTCACCGCTTTGTTGTTGTTCTGATGCTGGGCGATAATATCAAGAGAATTACGCTCAGCAACAGGCAATATAACGAAAGTAGCGTGAACACAAATGTCCCAGATGTCCGAGATTTGGCTCATGAGATAGGCTCGCATGCGAGTCTTCCAATAATTATAGCCATAAGCTTCCAAGGATGGGACCTTTCTAGGAGACGTCATGATCACTACTAGGGTTTAGAACCGGTTAAGGTATGGAAAAAACCTAACCAGGCTCTAATACCACTTGTAGGACCGAATGTACCAACCAGAGGGGGGTGAATGGGCGCCTAAAAAATTCTTTCGAATCAATGGCCTGCTCCCAACACCCAACACACCTCAACAGACTTAGCAAAGAAAGATAACCAGATCAACTGTGTCTCAAAAAGATCTAGCCTAAAAACAACCGGTGTCCTAATCGAAAAGACACCAACACAGTGCTAATAGGCAGATTAACAGAACATTTATCACATGAACGAGTCAAGCTTCACAGTAATAGATCATCACAGAAATTTAATCTGAGTGCACATAAAACGAGGAGTCTTATTGTTCAAGGTTATCTACTGTTTGGTACTTGACGGAGCCTGTTCAAAGTCCGTAGTGTTGAAGCCTGTAGTGAACGTGCCGAAGCCTGCTTCGAAGTTGTCGTGCGAAGGTACAGCCATGAACTTTGAAGCTAGAGAAAATACAGACCAAAACCTTCGAAACCACACAACAGAATAGACGCTAGGCAAAAAGTAGCACTTCACAGCACACTTCGAATGGGAAAAGACTCCGAAGCTGTCCCCCTTCGAAGACAAAAATAGCTCCGAAATACACACCTCGAATCACTACCGAAGCATATCAGCCAAGCTTGTACGAAGTTCTGTTCGGAGGGTGCTTCGCATAAAAACGATGAATGACAATCACAACGAAGCCTACTTCGCTAGAGTCAACGAAGCGCGAGGCCTGCTTCGGCAAGGACAATCGAAGTGCAAAGCTTCTGAGCGAAGGCTGTGAGCTAGCAAAGCTAGCTATACCAAGCTTGCATACTTCGAACACATCAAAAAATCCAACAGGCTACGAAGGAAAAATCAGCACATCAAGGACCTGTCACAACAAACTAGCACAAGCTAGCTTGCATCCGTGCTTTGCTACTAGCATAGCTGAGCTGTTCTGTGACCTGCCACAACTTTGAGAGAAGACAACACAGCACAGCCAAAGAGTAAAAATCACGCCATAGAAATGATGCGTAAGTTGTTGCTTCTGTATTCTCCTCTAAACCAAGCAGAAACTCTAGAGCCTAGTCCATAGCTAGACCCAAGACACTGTAGCCACAGCCTGCTGCTGTCATGTGCTAGGCGTAGTAGTTTGATGAGAAGATCTCCAAGTGTATGCGTGTTGAAACCAGTGGCGGCGGAGAAAACTCAGGAAGATGAACAGTATAGCAAAATCGCTGGCGGCTGGTGTGAACAGTAAAACATGGGATGAACTCTGATTTTTTAATTAAAGTGAGTTAACCCTAACCCTAGGGATTGGGGCCCTATTTATAGGCATCCCAATAGCCTAGTAAAATACCAAAAGACCCTTGGGGTTTTACAGACGCTGAAATAAAATGGAAAAGACCAAACTGCCCTTAGGATATTTTTACAGACTCGACTGACTGACTGTGGGCCTAAGGAAAAAATAGTAAAATCCTATTTACAGATGACTTATCCGGAGGCGGAGCTTTCGTAGCGACTACGGCTTCGCCCCAGAACGGTCCGATCCGAGATCAGCGGTCGTCAGTTTTGCACCGAAACTAACAAAGCGTCCACCGACTTTGCACCAGGTACCCGGATTGGACCGACCCGATTCCGCAGCTCTCTCAGCCCGGCAATCGCTCGCCGCCCATGTACCTGAGTCAATCCTAGTCAACAACCCAGTGGATCTTCTGTTGCTCCTAGCCCATGTACCCGGATTGGGCCAGCCCAACTTCGTAGCCCCTCTACTCGACAGTCGCTCGCTGCCCGTGTACCTGAGTCACACGCGGCCTAGACACAACAGGTGTTCTCCTCTCTTTGTGTCCTCTTTGACTTCTGTTGATAATGACTCATCACATATGGAGCCATGAGGCCCATGCTCTTCAGCATGGCTCCTCACCGGTGATGGGTTCGGCTCACAATGGGCGAGGCCACTAGAGCCGTCGATTGTCCGCTGTATAACTGGGCGGGGACCCCGTGGGCTCCGTACGTCTCTGGGCCAGGGTACCCTCCGCAACCTAACATTATGCCTTGTTTTCCTTCGGAATACTATGGATGGCAGGGAAAAACAGACACAACGGAGGGGGGCATCGTCCACAGACTGTCCGTGGTGCCTCTGAATCGGACCATGCAGAGCGAAGCCGAAGGGTGCGAGCACGCGGAGGCCGAAGTCAGGGAGTCCGAAGCCATAACCATCAGAGTTGGGTCTCAGGAAGTCCCAGTCCCGAAGACTTTGTCACCGAGGTCTGACGGAGGTAAGTCTCATGCTTCGGCCAAGCTCTGCGCCGAAGCTTGGTTCGATCGGCCGAATGAGGCCGGTCCGTCTGACGGGGTTCGCAGCGAAGCCCCCTTCGAATATAGGGTACACAAGGCCGAAGGGCGTAGTGCCACTTCGGCCAAAATTAATAGAAGTCGAACAGTAGCACCCGGCACCAAGCCTCAGCCATCTTGGGCACCTCTGGGCATGTCCAAATCACAGAAGAGACGCTTACAATGGTTACGGGCACAGGAGATGCGTGAGAAGGAAGCTGAGGCCGATCGCGATGCTATCTTCGAAGAGATCCACCCTCGGCCAGCTACCAAATAGGTATGGAGGGAGAAGCCGGTTGAGATAACCAACCTGGATCCTAGTCCAAGCGACGACGATGATGACATGCTCGTCGACGGTGGCGCCACTGTTAACTTAATGCCTTATTCGTTGTTGAAGAAACTTGGTAGGGATGAAGATGACCTGAAGAAGACCAACTTGATGCTCAACGGCTTCAACGGTGAGAGCTCCGAGGCCAAGGGAGTACTCTCTATGGAGTTGACGGTGGGCAACAAGACATTGTCAACAGCGTTTTTCGTCGTCGACGTACAAGGTAACTATAGCGTGCTACTCGGGCGCGACTGGATTCACGCAAACTGTTGCATCCCTTCTACTCTACACCAGTGCTTGATACAGTGGGACAACGATGAGGTAGAAGTCATCCCCGTGGATACTTCAGCCCAAGTAGCATTGGCCGATGTATCAGTCGACGCCATCCATAACAAAGTAGAGTGTCTGTCGGGTAGAGATCTTTCGGACTACGATTTTGTTAGCGTATCCGGAGGACGGTTTGTACCAGTGTCTGTAAAGCCAGCTGGAGTAGCACAACTATTTTTGTATTAATGGTCATGTCTAGCAAGAGTAATCTAGAGTGGCTAAAGTCTCGCGTGGAGCAGTATCGGTCTAATAAAGTCAGTATTGTCGAAGCCATCAAGGACTTTAGCGAGATAGAAAAATTAGGACGAGGTTTTGCATCGGCCGATCCCTTGGAGGAGGTCGACATAGGTAATGGTAGCATCCCAAGGACGACTTTTGTAAATCAACATTTGTAGCCCGATGAAAAGGCTGAAGTAATAAAGTTACTTCGGTCGTATGTCGATTGTTTCACATGGGAGTATAGCGAGATGCCAGGGCTAAGCCGCGAGCTCGTGGAGCATCGGCTGCCCATCAAGTCCGGATTTAGGCCTTATAAGCAACCTCCCCATCGCTTTAATTCGGCCGTCTATGTCCGAGTTAAAGAGGAAGTGGAGCGACTACTCAAGGCTGAGTTTATTAGGCCATGCAGGTACACAAAATGGGTTGCTAACATTGTGCCTGTAGAGAAGAAAGGGAGCGGCAAGATACGGATATGCATTGACTTCAGGGATCTGAATAGAGCCACCCCGAAAGACGAGTATCCGATGCCGATAGCCGACATGCTAATCAACGATGCTTCGGGACACAAGGTACTAAGTTTTCTTGATGGCAATGCTGGTTATAATCAAATCTTTATGGCCGAAGAGGACGTCTACAAGACTACCTTTCGATGCCATGGTTTTGTCGGTTTGTTCGAATGGGTCGTCATGACTTTTGGTTTGAAAAATGCCGGCGCCACATATCAGCGCGCTATGAATTTGATCAAGGAGTGCTTGTCATCACCGCCTATGGTGAGAGCACCCAAGGCTGGGATTACGTTTCGGCTATACATCGCTGCCGAAGATGGCGTGATTGGGGCCGTGCTAACCCAGGAGGTAGAAGGGAAGGAGTACATCATCACATTCTTGAGCCGCCGCCTGCTGGACGCCGAAACCAGGTACGTGTTTGTGGAACGATTGTGTTTATCACTTTATTACGCGTGCACTAAGTTACACCACTATCTTCTCCCCACTACATGTGTTGTCATTTGCCAAACCGATGTTATAAAGCACATGTTACAGAAGCCGATTCTAAGTGGAAGAATCGGAAAATGGGCTTACGCGTTGATTGAGTACGATTTGGCCTACGAACCCCTGAGAGCGATGAAAGGCCAAGTCATAGCCAACTTTATAGTTGATCATCACGTAGACATTAGCTGGAGTAATACTATTGCTTTAGTTGAGGTAATACCATGGAAACTTTATTTTGATGGTTCGACTTGCAAGAGTTGCCAAGGCATTGGAGTGGTTCTCATATCACCTAATGGGATGCACTTTGAAACTTCAGCCCGACTAGAATTTACTTCCACTAACAACCAAGCCGAATACGAGGCTTTATTGCTAGGTCTTGAATTACTAGAATCCATAGGTGCTAGACATGTTCACGCATACGGTGACTCTTTGTTAGTAGTGCAGCAAGTAGCTTAGAGTGCTCAATGTTTTAATGGCTTGCTAAATAGTTACTTGGATAAATGTCTAGACATAGTTGCCACTTTCGATGACTTCAAAATCTCTCACGTGTCAAGAGAAGCCAATTCAGTCGCAAATGATTTGGCTCAGCAAGCATTTGGTTACCAAGTCAGGAGAGGAAAATTTTCTGTGTTGGAGAAGCCGATGCTTGGTCTCACTGCCGAAGCCAGTAACGGTGGGTAGGCGCACACTTCGGGTCGAACCCCTCGGGTCACCGAAGGCCACCGCACGCCGAAGCCCCTGGATCGGAGTGCTCTGCCAACCAAGGGATTCGGCACGCCGGAGCCCATAGTCCGAAGCCTCCTGGACAGAGGAGGCTCCTCGGAGTCTGAAACCTCCGGAGGGCTTTGGCCCAACACACTCCGAATGACCACCTCGGCCAGGCTGCGACAGGAGCTAGAATGGCTCGGGGGGCACCCCGAAGTCAGTAATTTATAAGTTTTTTTAGAAGGTGGACCAGCGAAACCCTTTGAAACTTGTAAGGGCGATTGGAGAGTCCCAATCATCTGTTATTTGAGAGACCCTAGCCAAAGGGTTGATTGGAAGGTTCGACGACAAGCGTTCAAATTCGTGTTGGTAGACGACACATTGTATCGTCGAACCATCGACGGAGTGCTATTGAAGTGTTTAGACCATGAGCAATCTCGGGTGGCCACAGGAGAAGTACATGAAGGGCTTTGCGGCGCTCATCAGTCGACCCAAAAAATGAGTTGGATGCTCAAAAGAGCAGGTTTTTATTGGCCGACTATGACTGAAGATTGTTTCAAGTACTACAGAGGGTGTGAGGCATGTCAGAAGTTTGGCAATATTCAGTTAGCTCCTGCCTCATTTCTCAATCCTATTGTCAAGCCATGACCATTTCGAGGACGGGGTTTAGACTTCATCGGCCAGATTCACCCTCCTTCATCAAAAGGGCATCAGTTTGTGTTGATGGCAACAAATTACTTCACTAAATGGACCGAGGCCGTACCTCTCAAGAACATGACTCACAATGAGGTACGTGATTTTATTTTAAAGCACATCATACATAGATTCGACATCCCTCAAACTCTTACTACGGATAAAGGTAGTTCATTTGTCTCTAAAGAAGTAAGGGACTTCACCGAATACTATGGTATTAAGTTGATAAACTCCTCACCTTATATGCTCAGGCCAATGGTCTGGCCGAGTCTAGTAATAAAACCGTGATTAAGCTCATTAAGAAGAAAATTGAGGAGTTTCCTAAAAGGTGGCATGAGGTGCTTTCTGAGGCGCTATGGGCTTGTAGGATTGAAAAGCACGGTGCTACCATAGTCAGTCCATATGAGTTGGTATATGGACAAGAGGCCGTTCTGCCGGTAGAGGTAGATCTTGGATCCTTAAGAGTGTTAAAGCAAGACGGCTTATCGGTCGACGAATATGAAACTCTTCTAAAAGATAATCTAGAGGAAGTGACCGATAAGAGACTAAGGGATTTAGAAGCCATAGAAGTAGACAAGAAGAGAGTAGCTAAAGCCTACAATAAGAAGGTTAAACCAAAATCGTTTCAAATAGGAGACTTGGTGCGGAAAACGATTTTACCCTTAGGCATGAAGAGTCCCAAATTTGGTAAATGGTCACCTAGTTGGGAAGGTCCTTTTAAGGTAGCCGAAATCGCTCCCGGCAATGCATACGTGTTGGAATCCCTGCAGGGGGAGCGGTTTCGGAGAGCTTTGAATGGTAGGTACTTGAAAAAGTATTTCCCAAGTGTGTGGCAAACATCATAAAAGTGTTGGAAAGCCGATATGGATGGTATCGTCTTCATCTCGTTGTGCTTTTAGTTCACTAGTTCACTAAAAGGCAGGGGGCATGTGTTGATAGCAAAAAATGGCATTAATGGCTAGATTGTCAAAATATCAATTTTGGTGATTTGGGCCGAAAATACACATGTCCAGGGTCTGTCCGAAGCCCTATAGGGACGAAGTCCATTGAGCTACGGGCTCCGAAAACCTCTAGCCAGCCCATGGGCTTCGGTCGGGAAGCCTTCAGAGGCCCACGCTGCCGAAGCTTCGGCCCGAGGAGCAGGCCTCGACGGGCCTGGCCGAAGCCCACTTCGACAGAGATAGAATCGTATGCATTCCGAGCTCAATCTTTATCTCTATCTGGCCGGATTAATAGCAGATTAGATTAGGAGTTAAGCCCCTATAAATAGAGAGGCAAGGCCGGCGTAGAGAGCCCCCCAACTCAAACCAAACCAAAGCCCAATGCTTTGATCGTATTTACCTTACCTTTATTTTCCTGTACCTCTTCGTGGGTTTGCCTGGAAGCCCTCCGTCGGCCACTACGGAACAGTGGTAATCCTTGTTACTTCGCTTGTGAAGTATCCGTTAATCTACGTACTAGATTGCTATCGCCTTGTTACTTCGCCTATGATGTATCCGCTAATCTGCGTAATAGATTGCTACCTTCGCTACTAGTGCAACACTTAGCAAAATTCAGTTCTTAGGCCGAATTAGTACTTCGCACTCTTCTGTTGCAGGTTCGCACGTTCGGAGCTACTTCGCCGGAGGTGTCCGGAGCTGAGAGATTGGTTTTGGAGGTCACCAGGGCACCCTTCGACGGGACTGCAGGCTTCGGCAACAGTCTTCGCCAAGCATACTTTGTCGCAACAGGCTCCGTCACGACCATATTCCGCACCGGACGAAGTTGCACTCACGCGTGGCCCTCGCGTCACTATTTCGTAGTTTGCTGTATCGGAGATCGCACGCCGAACCCCGCTGTTCGGAGGTGATCGCTGCGTCCAGATCCGTTCGGAGTCCATCTTCGGCCGGATCAGTCCGAACGCCGAAGCACCCTTCGGCGGAGTGCTTCGCACCACATGCCGAAGGTACACTTTGGTGACCCCTTCGCATCAGACTTCGAACCAGGTGGGTCTCCGATTGGTTTGTTGATTTTATTCTGTTTAATCTATTTCTTTCGGCTAATTGGATTATTTTGTGTAATCTGGTTGCCTGGCGACTCCACCCCCCTTATCACTATTAAGGGTAGTCGGAACACGACGTCGGTGCCACGTCACGCTTAGGCTTGTCCCTAAGTATCCGTGCACTTTTGGATCGTCGAACTGACCCAAGTGCGGGGCACGTTTTTGTGTCAACAATAACTTTAAGTAAGTATACCCACTATATCCACTTAATCACGTTTTATCGATTATGAAACTAACATAATCACATATTACTTCTTTTGATAGTGATCATTGGATTGCACTTCTGATATACCCGTAGAACTCTAGGGTTTGGGTGCTCGACTCTCTCGACAAACCCAAAGAAGAATATCAAGATATAATAAATGTTCTTCAGAGTGCATATAAATACTACGTGGAAAAGTTACATGGCCCACATGATCCACAAAGACCGAAAGAAATGCATATCAGAACCAACTATCCGGCAAGATTATATTTTGAAATTTCTTAATTCAAATTATAAAGCCAAACTATATATTGTTCTAACTTTGTCTATTTTGAAGTGTCACAAACAACTTCCTGGTTCGGTGCATTGCGGGTATTACACTTGTTATTTCTTGAGCAATTACTTAGGAAAGTATGCGCGGATAGTATCTGAGGATACTAAAGAAGTAAGTTGATTTATTGTGTGTTAATCTAATATAACCTGCAATGTATGTACTTATATGTTACGCATGCAGACATCAGGTCCATCAACCGTTGCCGGGAAGAGCCAACTCTCCGATGCAAAAATATATGGAATCGTATCAAGGATGTGCCGCTTCACGATGCATGAAATTATTCATGAGGAAGGAATACTCTTCGATCCTGAGGGTGAAGTGGCCAAGCATCCAACTCTGAGACGTTGGGACAAAAGACCTAAAAGGCTTGAACAACTAATTTCCAAGAATTTTGAAGCTCAGAAGCAAGAAGAAGATGTGCATGATCACAGCTGGCCTTCTGAGAAGAAACATTAAACAAAATGGGCATGTATTTGTGAACAATTGTTAATTTTGAAGTTTTGATAGATGTAAACTTTGTAAACATGATGTGTGATGAAATGTAAACTTTGTAAATTTGTAAATTGATGAGATCAGTTGTTGTTGTTGTGTTAATGTTGTTTTGCTGTTGTGGATGGTTGTGGGAGCATATAATTTATGTGGTTGTTTTGCTGCTATATGTGTGGATGGCTGTGTGAAGCTGTATATTTCTGTGTTTTGTTTGTGGGACTGTGTGAATTAAGATTTATAACATTCTGTGTAATGGGGAAAACACAGTAGTGGCAGGCACTTCGACGTAATCTTCCCGCCACTACTGTTAGCCATAGCAGTGGCGAGCAGATGACGTTAGCATGCCCGCCACTGCTTGCTGTTAGCCATAGCAGTGGCGGGCAGATGACGTCAGCGTGCCCAGCACTGCTGTTGGCACAGTGGTGGCGGGCACTCTGCCTACCACTGCTAACTAGGGTTAGCAGTGGTGTTAGAGCAGTGGCGGACTATTTGCCCGCCACTACAGTATGTTTTTGCCCGCCGCTACAATGTCACTTTGTAGTAGTGTACATGGATCAACCTGATGGGTTTGTAGTGAAGGGTCAAGAGAGAAAGGTGTGTAAATTATTAAAGTCTTTGTATGGCGTGAAACAAGCACCTAAGTAATGACATGAGAAGTTCGACATAACTCTAACTTTTGTGGGGTTTTTTCATAAATGAGGACAATAAATGTGTGTACTATCGACATGGTGGGGGTGAAGGAGTTATATTTTTTTGTATGTAGATGACATACTGATTTTTGGTACAAACATTGATGCGATCAATGAGGTCAAGTCCTTTTTATCAAAGAGTTTTGATATGAAAGATTTAGCTGATGTTATTATTAACATCAAACTAAATAAGATTGAGAATGAGATTACACTTTTGCAATCTCATTATGTTGAGAAAGTCTTGAGCCGTTTCGTCTATAAATACAACAAGCCTTCTCCAACACCTTATGATCCCAGTATGACACTTCAAAAGAATAAGAAAACTACTAAAGATCAACCGAGATACTCTTAGATAATTGGTTCACTCATGTACCTAGCTAGCGTAATGAGACCTGACATATTATTTTCTATGATCAAATTGAGTAGGTTCATGTCCAACCCGGGTTATGATCACTGACATGTACTTGAAAGGGTTATGCACTAATTGGTAGATACTATAAGTTATGAGATTCACTATTCTGGGCACCATGTAGTGCTTGAGGGATATAGTGATTCGAACTAGATATTTTATGTTGATGAGCTCTACGCCACAACTAGGCATGTGTTTACCCTTGGAGGTGGTGTAATATCATGAAGGTCTTGTAAACATACCATTTTGACGTGGTGAACCATGGAAGCAGAAATTACTGCTTTAGATACAACAATTGCAGAGGCAGAGTGACTGCATGAACTATTGATGGACTTGATTGTAGTTGAAAAACCAGTGCTGGATATCCTTATGAACTGTGAAAATCAAGCTATGATACTGTTGACGCTAAGATTTAGTATGATCTAGGCCCACTAGGGAAGCACGATCAATAGAAGTTAAAGAGGGGTCCGATCAAAGGTTGTCAAAGAAGCCCATCCATATTGTTACAATATGACCGGACATGCAGGAGGCGATGAAGGAGATAGAAGATAAGGATGATCCATAATCAGGTACAATGTGGATTACTTGGATGGCAAGTCTCTGGGCTATAAATATGTATCTAATTAGTTAGGTTTAGACACACAATCAACCCCTGCACACTACAACTTTCAGCGCATTGCTACCCTCGGATTCCAAAGGTTAATCTCGGCGGGGCTTGGCACTTGGAACCGAGCTGTATCGTCTCAATCTCCAATGAAAAGGTGAGTCCCGCCACCCCGACAGTCACATCAATTAAGGTTCGTGTTCTTCGAGGCTGCATCGCATCAATCTCTTGAGGTATCGGCCTGATCGGTGTGACTGTCATGTTTATCTTGGTATATTTTGCTAAGTCTAAGGCTGCATTAGTTTTGATCTCTTAGATTGATGTAAATTAGGTGTCATAGTTTAAGAATTCATCAGTTAAGTCCAACATCTTGATCTATTGTATCATGTTCATGCTATGTATCATTCATGTAAATAAAGTATGCTTGATGCGTTGAAGTGTTGTTGATTCATCATGATTGGTGATTGTCTCGGTTAGGTCCGATCTTGCGATTATGGTGACTTAATGATATGAATATGTTATTTGGTATGCTTGCTTTAGTTTCTATCGGAGTACAAGCTGATAGGTTATCTTTGTTTCCACGCTATGTTCCATCTCCATATGGAAGGTGCTCATCGGGCCTAATCCGCAAATATGCTATCCTATCGGTTGATAGAGTATTCAACCTGATAGCGTGGGCATGGTCATCGGCCCCATGGCCGATAGGCTCATTCATTCCTGTTTATCCTATTCTCACCATAGTCATTGGCTTGATAGCCGATCGACGTTGCTACTAACATCGCCATAGTCAAGACACGGTAAAAGACGATTGAAGTCCGTTAGGAAGTTGAGAAACTCCAGAGTTATAAGTGTGATTTATATTCAAATAGATAAAAACCTGGTAGATCCCTTTACTAAAGGGATATCATGTAATGTGATAGAAAAAGCATAAAGAGAGATGGGTGTGAGACCCATATGAGTTGCCATAGTGGTAACCCAACCTATGTGATTGGATCTCCATGAATTAGGACCCGAGAAAAATAATCTATTGGTTAACTGAGGAGAGTAATTATTATTACCTAACCCTCTCTAAGATGCAATACTCTAAGAAACTATAAGGCAAGTTGGCTTTATGGCTTAATGTATTCTATTGGCTTTAACTAACAAAGATGCTGTCCTGCATAGCGTTCTTGAAAGAATACACCTATATGAGCTCGACTATCTAACATCGTAGTCCATGAGACTTGGGTGATCTCTAGTAAGCTCATTATGAGACTAGGGAGTACGACGCATATGCTCCACCTGAGGGGTAGGCTACTGGTATACATGTACTAGTTAAGGTTTTGAGCGAAACTTATTCGCAAAAAACTTGCAATTCAAGGCATAGTCCATTGTTCAAGTTGTGAATGATTGTGGCTAGAAGTTCTAGGCAGGAGTTCAACTAAATAGTCCTCGCCGAAACGCTAGTATATGAAACAACAATGGGAATAAGACAAATCTTCAAATGGGCATTTGAGATCTAGTGGGGAATTGTTGGAATTTTGGGATAGACCTTGTTGACACCCAAATTTGGCATTAATGGTTGAAATTGTCGAAATATCAAGTTTTGGTAATTTGGGCCAAAAATATGCCTTCCTTGGCACATGCCGGTCCAATCGGTCATGGTAGGCTAGTTCGACCAGCCATGTAGGTCCGGTCAGACCAGCCCAAGTCTAGAATTAGAGATAAAGTTTGATTCTAGACTGTTTTATCTATAATTAAATCCTAACCACTTTTGGCCGAATCCTACTCAGTTTAGGAGTCGGGGAACTTGAGACCAGCCCCTATAAATATAGGGGTGAGGCCGATTCAATGGGCATCTCCACACATCAATTCAAAACCCTAGTTTTGAATCGTACCTTTACTTTCAATCTACCTTTTGCCCTAGCATTAATTTACTCCTAGCAGTAGATCTTTGTCAATTTGATCAGAAAATTATCCGTACATAGCCACGCTACCTGGAGTTCTTTGTGGGTTTGATCCGAAAACCTTCCGTTTCGCCCTCGTACGGGTTTTTATTATTTTTATCGGTTTTTACTGGTGATTCGGTCCCTAGGCCAAATTGCCACAGGTTTTCTTGTGTTTTTGCATTGTTTCAACACCACCATCTTCTCCAAGAAGTTTGGTCACCATCCATCCACGACAAGATGGTCGCTGGAGTCCTGGAGATCATTTCTAGGAGTCGTCGGTCCAACCAGAGGCCACCCTTTGGTCCGACTGGCTCATGTCACGCCATCACGAGAAGCCCCAACACACAGCAGTCTGACTAGACCTCGTAGAGGGATTCAGAGCGCTCTGCATCAACGCCGGAGGCCACCCCCGAGGGGCACCCACACCCTTCAGTCCGACCGGGCTCCAGTCACCGGTCTGACTGGCTGGGAGGCCGAACCCCCCTTTGGTCTTCTCCGCGACGCACTCCGGTGGGTACCCTTCGCACACCCTCGGTTGGATCGGGACTCACCCTCCATTCTGACCGACTGAAGGCCGGAGCCCCCTTCGGCCAACACTTCGGACCGGAGGCTGCTTCGCGCCGAAGCCCCCTTTTGGCCCGTCCTCCGCACCGCCGGTCCAACCGATGGTTTGAGTCCAGTCCAACTGGCTTCCCTTGGCCGGTCCGACCGCTAGGACCCTCGGTTGAACAGGCCCTCGGTTGAACAGACCCTCGGTTCCATGCTAGGACCCTCGGTTGAACTGGCTTCCCTTGGCCGGTCCGACCTGCACCGATGCGTCCATTGCCCACACCTATTGTACCCCTAACTACCCCGCATGTGTATAGGTATGGGCACGCACCCTGTTATGCTCCATCGGCTTAGAATTACTTGTCTCGCCCTGCCGATAATTTTTTGGCACCTCCTGTTAGCCCTCCACGATCAGTCTATCTGCATGCACCAGCAGTAGCAGATGATGATACGCATTATAAACTGGTCAAGGATAACAATGCCACTACTAGTCCTCATGGCCAGCGGGACAAGCCTGCTCACACTCCCATTGTGCCCTCTCCCTTTAGGCCAATAGCGCAACAAGATAGCATTACAAGGCCTAAAAGTTTGAGGAAGAAAGTGTACGCCATGCCCAGGGAATATTTAGAAGTCGAGTCAAAGGATCAGATTAATTAAAAGCCATATATTGTATATTTTGAGTATTGCAAGCTCCCTGATGGTCTCGAAATGCCAGAATTCACAAAATTCAGTGTCAATGGTGATGAGACCACAAATGACCATATAGCGCAGTTCTTAGTTCAATGTGGTAAGGCGAGTAGTTGCAATGAGCATAAGGTTAGTTTGTTATCTTTATCTTTATGTGCAACTTCTTATGAATGGTTTATGTCTTTGCCCACTCATTCTATTTTTACTTGGGAAGATTTAGTCCAAAAGTTTCACATGCAGTTCTCTCCTAGTGAAATAGAGTGTCAGTTAGATACTTTGAGATTGGTTAAACAACATACTAGTGAGACCATTGACTCCTACATTCAGAGGTTCCTAGAAACCAATAGCTGATACTCTAACTTAACTATTAGTGACAAAGACTTAGCTGATCTTGCACTTGATGGTTTGCTCATCCACATTAGAGAAGCTATGCATGGTCAGACTTTCATGTATATTGGTCAAGTATTATGAAGCGCTCTGGATATTGAAAGCCGAGTCGTGAACAAGTGCAAATCCAAGGATGACTTAGAAAAGAATGCTGGTGAGCGATCATCTGTCAAGAGTAAGAAATTTGATGTCTATATAGCCGAATGGACTTGTACTGATGAAGGAAATCCATTCATGTGAGTTAGTTTGAAGCCAACACCTCGAAAGAGTCCAAGAGGTAAGTATACCTTCGATCTAACCAAGTGCGATAAGATATTCGACTATCTTTTTGAGAAGAGACCGATCAAGGTGCGTGAAGGCCAAGTCATCTCGTCGGTGGAAGAGCTAGGAGGCCGTACGTACTGTAAGTGGCATGAATCTTATACCCATACTATTAATAAGTGTTATGTTTTCCACCAACAAATTTAATCGGCCATCAATGAAGGACGATTGAAGTTTGAGGATGATCCTTCGCTCCTTAGTATTGATTGCAATGCCAAAGTGTTGATTTGGCCCGATCAAGCCGAATCAGATAAAGGAAAGAATATTGTAGTTGAAGAGCCTCGGTCTGATACACATAATTCTATGGACAAAGAAAGGCCGCTTGGTGACAAGACGGCTAGGTGACCAAGAGTTACTTTTGATGCGCTATTAAAGAAGTGTGAGTATGTTGCCAAACAAAGAGAAAATAATTGGCCTAATAACATAGTCATCAGTCGTTGTAAGCTTTCATGCCATTCTATTCATACGGTTTTCGGATGGTGTCATGGGGGGCATGCCCAATGCCCCAATACAGTGGCCCTCCTCAGTACTTTGCCCCATGGATGCCGTTCTCACCACCGCAAGTGCTGTTCCACCAAGAACTAGCTAGGCCAAAGGGGTTGGCAGAGAGGCAAAGGCGTAATCATAGTGTTGGCTATATTCACACAAGGAATTGGCCTAAGTCTTCAAGGGTGAACGAAAAGAACAACGACAATAAACGCAATGAGGCGGCCGTAATTATTAAAACAGGTTTCCGCAACATCCCAATCCCTGAAGTAGTCCTTCCAGAGCGAGATGGAGACAATGCGGTGGAGACTGCCAAAGGTACCACAGTCAGTCTGACCACCGTCCTAGGGGTCAGTCCGACCGGCCATGGTGCACCGGTCCGAACGGCCTACTATGCCCGGTCCGACTGTCCTTTGTCAAATTGTCGACACCATCCGGTCTAACCGGCCCCATGAGGCCGATCTGACCGACAACTTACAGGGAGACAATCATGATAAGGGAAAAATTGTCGAGGCTGATTCAGGTACTTGTCATTCGGCCGAAAATTCTAGGAGTAAGTTTGTGGACTCGGGATCGAAGCCGCTACCTTCGTGGGCACCTCTGGGAATAACCAAGTCTCAAAAAATATGCCTACAACATCTTCAGGCCGAACATCTTAAAGAGAAGAAGGCCGAAGAGTTCAAGGATAATTTTCTCAACGAATCCAAAGCTTTAGTAGGACCGTGATAGGTGTGGAGACCGAAGTTGGTTGAAGAGCTAGTTTCTATCCTCGTTGAGTGGAGAATAGATCCCCTAGGACTGGGGCAAAACTAATAAGAATACTGAAGGCCGAGTTGATAGAGAAATTCAGAACTTAGTCCCCTGGTTCATGAATTTATATTGAGTTATGCAAATCGTCCTCAGGAGTTCACAAATTCCGAGTCCAGAGATGGACGATTTATGGTAGGCGAACAAATAAGGAGTATGGGGAATACCGCCAATGGCTCGCTGTGCTTTTAGCTCACTAAGTTTGTTAAAAGTCAGGGGGGCATGTGTTGACAGCCAAATTTGGCATTAATCGTCGAAATTGTTGAAATATCAAGTTTTGGTAATTTGGGCAGAAAATATGCCTTCCTTGGCACAGGTCGGTCCAACCGGCCATGGTAGGCCCAGTCCAATCGACCCAAGTCGAGAATTAGAGATAGAGTTTGATTCCGGGCTGTTTTATCTATAATTAAATTCTAACCACTTTTGGCCGAATCCTAGTCAGTTTAGGAGTCGGGGAACTTAAGACCAGCCCCTATAAATATAGGGGTGAGGCTGATTCAAAGGGCATCTCCACAGATCAACTCAAAACCCTAGTTTTGAATCATACCTTTACTTTCAATCTACTATTTGCCCTAGCATTACTTTACTCCTAGCAGTAGATCTTTGTCAATTTGATCAAAAAATTGTCTAAACTTCGCCACACTACCGCGAGTTCTTTGTGGGTTTGATCCAAAAACCTTTCGTTTTGCCCTCGTACGAGTTTTTATCGTTTTTATCGGTTTTTACCGGTGATTCGGTCCCTAGGCCGAATTTCCACTAGTTTTCTTGTGTTTTTGCAGTGTTTCATCACCACCATCTTCTCCAAGAAGTTTGGTCACCATCCATCCACGACAAGACGGTCGCCGGAGTCCCGGAGTTCATTTCCCGCTGAGTTTGCGCTACCACGAGACGAGACCGAGGTCGCTCAGTTGAGCCTCGGCCCACGATATGCTGTTTTCGAGAAGCCCGAGGATACGGCTCGTCACTTGAAGCATCTCTACATCAAGGAGCACATTGACAGAAAGCCGATCTCCAAGATGCTTGTTGATGGTGGCGCCACTATCAACTTGATGTCGTACTCTCTCTTGAAGAAGCTTGGCAAGGGCGAAGAAGATTTGAAGAAGACCAACCAAATGCTGAACGGCTTCAACGATGACAGCTCCGAGGCCAAGGGCGTACTTTCTCTGGAGCTAACGGTGGTCAACAAGACATTCCAATGGCATTCTTCATCGTCGATGTGCAAGATAACTACAGTGTGCTACTTGGGCGTGATTGGATTCACGCAAATTGCTGTATTCCGTCTACTTTGCACTAGTGCCTAATATAGTGGGACAACGATGATGTGGATGTTGTACTAGCTGATACTTTGGCCCAGGTTGTGTTGGTCGATGTATCTATTGATGTTGTCCATAGCTGCCGACCACTTTCTTGGTAGTCGGCTGAAGGAAGAGGAAGTATCAGAATAAATTAAAATGGGGCTCAATGCCTAGAAAGGCTTCATATAGATGCACAAAGATAGCAAGGTGGAGGATGGAATTTGGATTAAGGTTGCCAAGAGAAATGTTGTAATGGTGGATGATACCGTGAATAAAAGGCTGAGCCGGTAATCTGAACCCACAATTAAAGGTGTCAAATACCACATGTTCGTGGGTGTTTGAGGTCGAGAATGCCTCACCGCCAGCCGAACGTCATGATGATAACACTATCGGTGGGAGTTCGCCTCACTTATCCAACATCGCCACCATGAGTTTTGTCACTGTCGACGGTCGAAACTCCACCAAATGGTCGACCACCTCTTGAGGGTTAAGTGCCGCCATTGGGATGTTGAGAGGTGGAGCCAAGGGTTTGAGATTGAATAATTATCATGCCTTGTGGTAGCAAACTACGCAGTTGCAATGCCAAGTGGGATTCCGCAGTGCTAGTGGATTAGTGCTCAAAGAGGAAGACAAAGTTGAAAAGATTTGAAGCGTGCGGAAAAATTGAATATCAACTAGGCTATTTATAGACTTCCTACGTGATCATTCAGATCTCCGAAGCATCGCGATTGCACAAGAACACGTCCCGAAGCAATCTTTGCAATCAATCACACCAGTCAACATTTTCCAACCCTACAATTTAATCCGATGATTGTAGATCCAGCAGCAAATATCAGTGGGCAAATCGGCACTTGCAGTTTATTAATTTAAACTCGCATTCAAAAAGCAGCCTTGGAATTTGTGCGGGTCCCTTCGAACTATCAATTCAGATAGGCGCCTATTTGTCCAAATAGTTGTCTCTTCACCTACGGGGGCCCATAAGTACTCCAGTGCACTGTTCTATGCCAACTGACACTTTTTCATCAAAAGCACGTGATGGACCTACAAGTCCATTGACTCAAGTAATTTCTACGGATGCTAATACAGTGATCGGGCAGATATTAAAGGTTTTTGAGACAAGAGTTTATTTCAATCAAAGAAACTCCAGTGTTGGGGGCTACACTCGGTAGGTGCACCTAAGAGGTGGAAATGTTTTTTATCAAGACCGAAGCTTTGAAGCCCTTTCTGTGTGCATGTATCCATTTGTGCGCCAAAAAGAGCTCGGGGGATGCTGTCGGGAATATGATCTTGGGCTACTTCTCGAGTGGTTTTAAGCGGACTAGCCAACAGTTGGAATCCTCCAAGTAGCAAGCATCTAGGGGTCCAAAGGCTCCCAAGCCCCGCACTCGTGAGGAGGGCCACCCGACCACCAACATTCGGAGGGTCACCATCAAGAGCTAGACCGTAATTAAAGCCTCCATAAATCCACATTTATCAAGGCAGTTATCTTTTAATTAATACCCACATATCGATCAATTCTAAGACATTAACGAAGCTCATTACTCTTGATTTGCAACCCCTAAACCTTCTCATATAAAGGGATTAGAGGAATAATGAAAAGTGGATCGAATCATTCTGATATTACATACATACAGGAGTAGGGTTATTATCCTCCGAAATGTCCAAACCTATCTAAACCCTTTGTCTCTGTCTCATCCTTTGGGATAACCATTGTATCATCGCACAACGATCCTATTAGCCTAAAAAACATCATTTCAGATACTTCCATTGAGAACTATTGTCATATACAACGACAATTAGGGACTAGCTATTGACACTAGAATCAACCGACAAAGTGCCAACCAACACCGATGTTGATTCGATGATCCAAAAGCGTGTAGATGCCTAGGGTTGGCCCACTAAAGTCACATGATGCCGACGCCACGTTCCAACGACCCTTGACCATGACAAGGGAGTAAATGAGTGGAGTCTCTAGGAAATTAAACCACACCACAAGGATGCGATCCAATTGGCTGAAGTGTGAAAACACAATCAAACCGGCCAAGGTGGGGCTGATTGGATTGAATTACTGAGGGCAGTCAGACTAGCCAAAGCAGGTCGGTGGGACTAGGCCTAGATTAACGGTCAGACTATTGGTGCGAAGGAGGGCCACCGAATCACCTGCGCACAGGCGGTCGGACAGACTGTGCATCGTCAGTTAGACCGGCCTGAGCTGGCACGGCCCTGTCAGAACAGCTAGGGTTGGCCGGTCGGACCGATATGAGGCCGACAATGGCTCCAGTTCACCAGCAGATGCTCTAGTGGTGAGGGCTTGGAGCAGGGCTTTTTGGCGGCGTAGATGAACTTGTAGGCTCTGGAAAACACCAAGAAATCAGAAGCAATTTGGCCTAGAGACCGAATTACGGATAAAAGATGATTCACAAGCGAGTCAACAAGGATTACCATGATTATGACATAACGACAGATGATTTATAGTGCAAACCAACAAAGATGGACATACTATTGCTACTCCTAGGGAAAGGAAGGGTAAAAGATAAAAAGAACGATTCAAGGGAATAGTAGATTAGACCGGTTTGAATTGGAGAGAGTCCCTTTGAATCGGCCTTGCCCCTATAGTTATAGGGGTGGTCTTGTCGTTCCTAGAATTTAATTTCACTCTAAATTGATTAAAGTATGCGTACAAGTCGTTAAGATTTCATTAGAGATCAAAACATCCTGAAACCAATTAAATTGGTTTGGACTCAGACTGGGCTGGTCTGACTGGGCCCATATGGCCGGTTGGACCGGAGTTACATGGCCGGTTAGATCGGCCTATGCCAAGAACTGTATATTTTTGGTCAATTATACCAATTTCTACTTTTTGACAATTTTAACCATTAATGCCACTTTTTGCTATCAACACATGCCCCCTTGCCTTTTGGTAAACTAGTGAGCCAAAATTACAACGAGCTAAGGCGATATACTCCATATCGGCCTTATGATACCTTAAGCATCTTGCCAGCCACTTGGAAAGTACTTTTTTAAATATCTACTATTTAAAGCTCTACGAAATCGCTCTCCTTGCAAGGACTCTAACAAATATGCATTGCTTGGAATGATTTCAACCACTTTAAAAGGACATTCCCAACTAGGCGACCATTTATCAAACTTGATGGAACTACAAGTCCCTTGACTCAATTCAGTTTCTACGGACACCAATGCACTAGTCGGGTGAATTTTAATGGTTTTTGAGACAAGAGTTCATTTCAATCAAAGAAACTCCAGTACCGGGGGGTGCACTCGGCAGGTGCACCTAAGTGGTGGAAATGTTTTTTATCAAGACCAAAGCTTTGAAGCCCTTTTTTTCTGCTTGAATCCATTTGTGCGCCAAAAGAGCTCAGGGATACTATCGAGAATATGATCTCGGACTACTTCTCAAGTGTTTTTAAGCCGACCAGCCAACGGTTGGAATCCTCTAGGTTGCAACCATCTACGGGTCGAAAGGCCCCCAAGCCCCACACTTGTGAGGAGGGCCACCCGACCACCACCATTCAGATGGTCACCATCAAGAGCTAGACCGTAATTAAAGCCTCCATAAACCCACATTTATAGGCATTTATCTTTTATTTAATACCCATATACTAATCAATTCTCAGTCATTAACAGGGCTCATTACTCTGAATTTGTAACCCCTAATCCTTCTCATATAAAGGGATTATAGGAATCCTAGAAAGGGGATCGAATAATTATGATATTACATACATACAAGAGTAGGGTTATTATCCTCCGGGATGTCCAAACCTATCTAAAACCTTTGTCTCCGTCTCATCCTTCGGGATAACCATTGGATCATCGCACAACGATCCTATTAGCCAAACCAAAACATCACTTCATATACTTCCGTTGAGAACTATTGTCATATACAACGATAGTTAGGGACTAGATATTGACACTAAATTCAACCGACAAAGTGACAATCAACACCGACATCGATTCGGTGATCCAAAAGCATGTAGACGCCTAGGGTTGGCCCACGAAACATCACACGATGTAGACGTCGCATTCTGATGACCCTTGACCATGACAACGGAGTAAATGAGTGGAGTCGCCAGGAAATTAAACCACACTACAGGGATGCGATCCAATTGGACGAAGTGTGAAAACACGATCAAACCGGCCAAGGTAGGGCCTGTTGGACCGAAGTACAGAGGGTGGTCAGACCGGCCAAAGCAGGTCAGTCATACCGGGCGTGGACTGGCGGTCGGACCGTCGGTGCGGAGGAGGGCCACCGGATTACCTGTGCATAGGCGGTTGGACCAACTATGCTCCGTCAGTCCGACCATCCTATGTCGGCACGACCTGGTCAGATTGGCTATGGTTGGCCGGTCGGACCGAGAGGAGGCCGATGATGGCTCCAGTTCACCGGCGGATTCTCCGGTGGTGATGGCTTGGTGCAAGGATTTTTGGCGGCATAGATGAACATGTAGGTTCTGCAAAACACCAAGAAATCAGAAGTAATTTGGCTTAGAGACCGAATTACCGATAAAAACCTATGAAAATATGTTAGAGGGATTAAACAGATGATTCACAAGTGAATCAACAAGGATTACCGTGATTACGACATGATGGATGGATGATTTACACTGCAAACCAACAAAGATGGATGTGCTATGGCTACTCCTAGGGCAAGGAAGGGTAAAAGATAAAAAGACCAATTCAAGGGAATAGTACATTAGACCGCTTTGAATTGGAGAGAGTTCCTTTGAATTGGCCTTGCCCCTATATTTATAGGGGTGGTCTTGTCATTCCTAGGCTTTATTTCCACTCTAAATTGATTAAATTACGCATCCAAGTCGTTAACGTTTGATTAGAGATCAAAACAACCCGAAACCAATTAAATTGGTTCGGACTTGGACTGGGCCGGTCTGACCAGACCCATATGGCCAGTTGGAACGGAGTTACATGGCCGGTCATACCGGCCTATGCCAGGAACTATATATTTTTGGTCAATTTTACTAATTTTGACAATTTTTACCATTAATGCCACTTTTTTCTATCAACACATGCCCTTTCCTTTTGGAAAACTAGTGAGCAAAAATTATAATGTTCTAAGGGTTATATACTCCATATCGGCCTTATGACACCTCAAGCATCTTGCCACACACTTGGGAAGTACATTTTTTTAAATATGTACCCTTTAAAGTTCTACGAAATCGCTCTCCTTGCAAGGACTCTAACAAATATGCATTACTTGGAATTATTTCAACCACTTTAAAAGGACCTTTCCATCTAGGCGACCATTTACCAAACTTAGGGCTTTTAGTGCCTAAAGGCAAAATCATCTTCCAAACTATGTCACCAACCTGAAACAATTTTGCATTCACCTTTTTGTTATAAGCTCGAGCCACTCTTTTCTTGTCTCTTTTGTAGCTGTTTACACCCAAAAATGTCACTAATGGTCAAAATGAGTCCGGTCAGACCGGCCCTTGTCCGGGATTAGGGATAAAATTGTAGTTTTCGGTCTGTTTTGATCCCTAATCATATCCTAACCACTTTTAGCCAAAGTTTAATCCTTTTGGATGCCAGATAACACCAAGACCACCCCTTATAAATATAGGGGCAAGGCCGATTCATGAGGACCCCCACTCTCATATCAAACACAATGCCCTCGCTTTGAATCATACTTTTACCTTTCAATCTACTTCCTTGCCCTAGGGTTAGCCAAGTAACATCCATCTTCATGGGTTTGCGTTGTAAGCCCTCCGTTAACCACGTTGAAATCACAACAACCCTTGTTGATTCGCTCGTGAATCTCCCATTTAATCCAAGAAATGAATTTTTATCATTTTATCGGTTTCCTCCGACTACCCTTGGAAATTCGGCCTCTAGGCCGAGTAAGTACTTGATCTTGGTTTTTTTGTAGGGTTTCGTCTACACTCCCGTAGACAAGGACCTTGATTTCAATCTACAATTTCCTAGGCCGCCGAAGCACGTAGGCTGTTTTTAGCACCTGCCGGTCTGACCGAAGGCTTCCCACCGGTCAGACCACCCGTTGCCGTGCTGGGCCATCAGGCTATTGTTAGCATGCTCTGTCGCCGTCACCAGCATCCCTCGGTCCGACCGGGAACCCTCCGCCAGTCCGACCATACCACTCCACGCCGGAGCACCCTTCGCCATCATGCCGAAGCCCTCTTTGGTGAGAACCCCTTTGTGTTAGGGATCACCTCACGCCGAAGACTACTTCGCCGTTGGAGCCCTCGGTCCGACTGAGTTGCAGCCATCGGTCTGACCGGATTGAAGACACCGGTCCAACCAGACCCCTCTGTCGGTTCGACCACCCGAACGCCCTTCGGTGGAATCCTTCGCACCGAAGACCTCCGCATCGGGCCCCTCCGGTGCCGGAGCCTACGGTCCGATTGGGATTTGGTCTCGGTCCGACCGAGACCCCCTTGTTTGAACGCCAAAGGTACCCTTCGGTGGACCCCCTTCGCTAAAGATATAAACCGCCCTTAGTCTGGCCAGTTTGCTTTATTATCTTTTACTCACACTTCGATTAATCAAACTTTACTTCTAAATATTTATTTGATTGCCTCGCGACTCCGTTTTCCCTTACCACCACTTAAGGGTCGTCGAAACACGATGTCGGCGTCTCGCGACATTTTAGGGTTTATCCTTAAACGGCTGCGCGCTTTTGGATCGTCGTACCGACGTCAGTGTGTGGGCGCATTTTCGTGTCAACAATAGCCTCTAGAGCTCTTAATCTCTTATCGGTCACTTCCTCCACATTATCCTTTAAAAAGGATCTCATAATCACCGACCAATAAGCCATCTTTTTTGAGCAATCTTAAAGAGCAAAGATTTACATCTACCGGTAAAACAACTTCTTGTCCATACACTAACTCATATGGGCTTACCTTTGTAGCACCGTGCTTTGCTATTCTGCATACCCATAACGCATCAGAAAGCACTTCATGCCACCTTCTAGGAAACTCTTCAACCATTTTCTTAATGCGTGGGATCGGAATGGCGACTAGAGGGGGGTGAAAAGGCACCTCGACAAATTCTCGCGAATTGATGGCCTCTTCAAAACACCCAATGCACCTCTAAAAAAATTACAGAAGAAATATTGATGATCACAGTATACATCCAAATCAAAAATCAGAGCAATTCAAATTTTACTTCTAAATCGGACTTTGAAATACCGAAGTATCTATTTCAGAGTTTGAAACATCGATAGTACTTTCATATCGGTAAATGGTTTACCGATATAGTTTTGTTCGTAATTGGGACTCCAACAGGATTCAAAAATTAAACTTGAAGACAGGAAGAAGTTCAGCAATGTAGCAGCAATTTAATCAAGAAAAGAATCATTCACAGAGAAACAACCACAAATTCAGAACCTGCAATCCACAAGATTATGATCCTGATTTCAACATCAAATAGTATTGTCGGATTTTGAATAATTGAAACAAAAAAAACAAATCTATATCAGATTAAAACTAAACTCTTAAGCTCCTAGTTTCAGCAACAACTCAAACTACAACACTTAAGTAATATAGTGCAGAAATGATTATGAACATAAACAATAAAAACAACCAGCAGCCAAAAACCAAACGGTGAAATCAGCCGAACTCTTAAGCTATCAGATGATTGCTTACATGGAACCAAACAGATGTTCTCAAAAATGAAACAGAAGATTCACAATATGTTTATTCTGATCTAGAAATTTTGATGCTGAATAGAAGTAGCAGCACTATGATTTTCAGCAGTAATTAGTACATCATAATCATAGAGAGAATGCAACCAAAAATCAGAAATCAACTCCAAAGATTACCAAAGTTATTGCTTGACAATAAGATGATGAATAGTTTTGGCAAAGAGAAACTATAGCAGAGCTTGCTATCAGCAGGATTAAAACAACTTCTGTGCACAGTGAAGAGGTGGAAGTTACAATAAAAACTGAATGCAATTAAAACTAATCAGTTTCATTGAAGTAAAAAAAATCAGGCAACAATCCCTTGGGCTAGAATGCCACACGCACAAATTGAATACAGGGAAAAATCAATTCAACCAGTGGCAAGAAACAAAACATATTGGATTCAAATGATTTGCACAAGCGCATGTGAATCAAAACTGCATGAAATTGAAAAGCTATAAGTCAGGGATAAAAACCTATTCATGACGGCTGCTTCTTGGAGGCTTTGCGCACTATAGCTGATCCGGCAATATGAGGCTTGGGAATTCCAACGATGAACAGTACATGAACATAGGCACTCAAAAACAACAGAGAAAGTAAAGCAACGAAACTTTCAGAATAGAATACTCAGCTCAAAAAGATTACAGCCTAAAAATTCTCAGCCCCCATGGATTTCAGCAAGAAGTTCCCTCAAATGACAGCCACATGTTCATCCCAAAAAAAGTTCAGCAACAAATTTATGTCTCAATTTTCAGTCTCAAATATTCAGTAGTGAAAAGCTTTGGCAATCCAGTATTTGATCAAGCAATTCCACACTGCAGTGTTTGCTGTAGCAAATCAGGCTACAAAACAAGTGCCAGCTCTGAAATTTTCTCACAAAGAAGAAACAGCATAAACAGATTGAACACTACTACAAACTGTCACTGTAGTGGCGTTGGGCAAAACCACTGTAGTGGCGGGCCATTAGATGCCCGCCACTATAGTTGCTGGTGCTGACGGCAGCACCAGCGCCCGCCACAACTGCTGGTAAAGTAGTGGCGGTCGGTGATGACGTCAGCCCGGACCGCCACTAATGTACCAATAGCAGTGGCGGGCGCTGGTGCTGCCCGCCGCTGCTAAGATGGCCGCCACTAAAGTAATGATGACATCACTTGCGACCGCCACTACTATTCTAGCTATAAATGCGCAGCGTCTTCCTCCCCGAGCTCTACTGGAGTTCGCATTCAATTTTGTCCGTACAATGGCGACAAAAATCTAGATAAAGAGGGGGGAGGCTTTGTTTTCGTTTCTTTTGAAGGATTTCATTCTAGGAGGTAAATCCATTCCGAATCTCACATTTATTTTGTATTTAATCATGTATACAATGAGTTATTATCGTTTTTCTAATTTAGGGTTTGTGAATAGAAATTTTCAAATAATCTTCCATTTACGGTGTTACCTTCTCCCAAATGAACAAATATTACCCTCCTCACAATTATTCATCACTTGTATATTGATTTACGTCATTTTAATCTCTTTTTTAATTTGATTTATGATTATAGATCTAGAGTTATGTTGTTTGGAGAGAGAGAGAAACCAATATAGTTAATTTATTTAATAATTTTTTCTGCTTAATAAGTAGTTTTAATTAAAGCATTGAGGATTTTTAATTAATGTTGTTATGAGCGATAATAAATCAATATATTTTCAATTTGTAAATTAATAAAATTAACAATAATGATTTTATTAATATTTTTTCAAATAATATATGTTTTAGATGGAGCACAGGTCCTGGATGTACTCGTCCAACGACGGAGATGTGGTGGCATATTTTAACAGAGTAACTGAATTTACTGAAGCTGCCGCACAATATGCTTCCCGTCAGAGTGAAGAGGCAATATATTGTCCTTGTAAAGTTTGTAAAAACGAAGCGATGTATCCGTGTTCTGATCGTGAAACCATACGATTTCACTTGTTGAAAAATGGTTTCGTGAAGAACTATTATATATGGACGAAACACGGTGAGATGGGCCAAAATCCTCCTGAAGATTCTGATGTGCCGCAAGATGCTCATCAACATAGAAGAGGTTGTGATCATACATCCGACATAACACATGATGATGTTGATCAACATGATGATGATGACGCCTTTGATGTGGAGGAACTGATGCGAAATGTTGCGCCTGAGGTGTTGTTGCAGAGAACTACAACCAAAGGATACGATAACTTTGAAGCACTTGACAAAGCATCAAAAAACCTTCTTTACGAGGAACGCCACGGATGCGATAAGCAGTATACTGTGTTGTACACAATTCTTGAGCTTATGAAACTGAAGGCCAGCAATGGATGGTCTGACACCAGTTTTTCAGATCTTTTACAACTCCTAAAAAAGGTTTTGCCAAAACCCAATGGTTTACCATCTGATACGTACCAAGCAAAGAAGATGATTTGTCCGTTGACTTTGGGCGTTCAGAAGATTCATGCATGCCCGAACCACTGTATCCTATATCGAAAAGAGTATGGATTGTTAGAGAGATGTCCGCAGTGCAACGTGAGTCGATACAAACGTCCAAATGACTGTGCGGAGGACTACAATGACCACCAGAAGAAGAATAATAAGAGGTTGCAGAAGAGGAATAAAAATGTTATTGAAGACCATCCTGGAAAAAAGATGGAGAGGAAAGTTCCGGCCTTAGTAATGTGGTACCTACCGGTGATTGATCGCTTGAAACGTATGTTCTCTAATCCTAGAGATGCTGAACTATTAATCTGGCATTTCGCTGGGCGAAAGAAGGACGAAAAACTTCGGCACCCTGCGGATGCTAGGCAGTGGAAATCATTTGACTTGGCCCATCCAGATTTCTCGGACGATCCTAGAAATATCAGGATGGGACTTAGCACGGATGGAATGAATCCCTTCGGTGAGATGAGGAACCCACATAGTACGTGGCCAGTCTTTCTATGCTTGTTCAACATTCCATCATGGTTGTGCCATAAAAGAAAATACCTTATGCTCACTACTCTAATTTCTGGTCCAAAACAACCTGGCAATGACATTGATATCTTTCTAGAACCTTTGATGGAGGATATGAAACGTCTATGGGAACATGGTGTCTGTGTGTGGGATGAGCACAAGAAAGAGCACTTCAATCTAAGAGCCATAATCTTTTGCACCATAGCTGACAACCCAGGACGCATGTCCCTAACAGGACAGGTTAAAGGAAAGACAGCATGTGTAGTGTGTGTGGACCAGACAGAATCTATGCATCTTCCATCATTCGTTAAGACGATATATATGCGACACCGCAGATTTTTACCAAAAAACCACAAATATCGAAGAAATAGGAACCATTTCGACGGTACAATCGAGCTTGGACAGCCTCCACGAAATCGAGATGGCAAATTTCTATTCGAAATGGTAAAGAATATCAAAGTTGTTTTCGGAAAGAAGAGGAAGAAATCTGAAAAAATTTCAAAGGACGCTCCATTTAAAAAGCAGTCGATCTTCTTTAGATATTTGCCCTATTGGAAGGAGTTGGAGATTGATCATGCGATCGATACAATGCACGTTGAGAAGAATGTCTTCGAAAGCACTATCGGTATTTTGTTAGACATACCGGGCAAATCAAAAGATGGACTCAAAGTACGAAGGGACCTTCAAACTCTCGGAATTAGACCCGAGCTTCACCCACAGGAAAGGGCCAATGGAAAATTTTTCCTTCCGGCTGCTAGCTATAACCTCACAATTGACGAGAAAAGATCAATCTGCAGGTGTCTACATGGAATTAGAGTTCCAACAGGATTCTCAACGAATATAAAGAATATTGTCTCCGTAGCAGATTTGAGGATGAGCGGCTACAACACTCATGATTGTCATGTTATGCTTGGGCTATTCCTCGCCATCGCAGTAAGAGGAGTCAAACATTCATTTCTGAAGATGGTGATAACACGCATGTGTCACTTCTTCAATGTCATATCAAAGAAGGTGATCGACACTGAAGAGTTAAATGAATTACGTAAACAAATGAGGGAGACTATGTGTCAGCTTGAGATGTGCTTTCCTCCTTCATATTTTGATATTATGGAGCACTATATGATACATATAGCAGACCAAATCTTTGTTCTCGGTCCAACGTACCTGCACAATATGTATGCGTACGAGCGTCTAACGGTTATCTTCAAGGGTTACGTACGAAATCATGCTTATCCAGAGGGTTCCATGATAGAGGGCTACACGACTGAGGAAGTCATTGAGTGCTATGCAGATTACATAAGAGATGGAAGACCAATAGGAGTTCCCGTGTCGCGGCACCATGGAAGACTCACCGGTAAAGGAACTAAAGGCAGGAAAATCATACGAGACAATAGTTATCAAAGAATAAGAGAATCACATTACAGTGTAATGCATCAGTTGGCGATTATGAGACCATATGTTGAACAACACCTACAAGAGCTTCGTGAAAAGAATGAAGATCACGATGAACAATGGATTATGAAAGAACACAAAATTTATTTCACATCATGGCTGAGGGATCTAAACCTTTCGATCGGAGAAACCGACGAAGAGATGATGATAAATAAATTGTCTTACGGTCCATTGAGCATGGTTAAAACATGGCAAGCGTATGACATCAATGGTTTCACATTCTATACCAAAGCAAAGGATCAAAGGAGTCAGCGCCAAAATAGTGGTGTCAGAGGAGAAGCAGAAGATAGCACTGGACAAAAGAATGCTTACTATGGATACATCGAAGAAATATGGGAACTTAACTACGGGAACTCTATAGAAATCCCTGTATTTAAGTGTCAGTGGGTGAGACATCCAGAAGGTGTGGAGGTGGATGATTACGGGTTTACGATAGTTGACCTTAATAAGGTGGCTTATAAAGATGACCCTTGGATACTCGCTCAATCCGTGGCACAAGTATTTTACATACTTGATCCTAAAGATGAGAAAAAATACATCGTTGCTCCAGGAAAACAAAGAATTGTTGGAGTTGATGGAGTCGAAGACGAAGAAGAATACAATCAGTTTGATGAGGTGCCGTTTTTCGTTGACATATCAAGGATCAATGTGGTTGAAGCAAAACTGTCATTTGGCAGTGTGATTCCTTATCTACGCACCAATGGCGATGGAAAATTAGTTCAAGGCTAGATCATTTATGTTTAGTTGTAAAATCAATTATGTCATTTATTATTAAAACATTTTCAAGATCAAATGAGGATTGAGTGTTGTGAATTATTTCATGTCTTGTAGTTCAAATTGAACTTTTTTTTGACTTTGATCATAAAAACACACTTAATGAAATAAAAACAGTACACTAAGGGAGAAAAAGTAAAGTGAGGCAGAATAATACCAATTTTTTAAATTTGATAAGTTATGATGTATTTTTATTGTTAAAAAAATCAAGTTCAAACTAGAATTTAATTATGAATAAAAAGTCATGAAAATTAGAATAGAAATGTAAAAAAAAAAATGTTTGGATGCTAGCAGCAAGGTTCGAACCTCAAACCGCCTGCAGGCAGCAAGGTTCGAACCTCGAACCGCATGGCACCAAAGCAACCCCCGCACCACTGCGCTACTAAGTCTTTCTCGACTTGAGTGGCAACGTATGCTAGATAACCCCACCAACGGCGGATTAGTAGTGGCGGGCATGATGACGTCACCAGACCGCCACCGCTATCATTTTAGTAGTGGCGGGCATGCTGACGTCATCATGCCCGCCACTACTAAGACACCTATATATACTTTCCACTCCTGCCGTCCGAAAACCTAGTTTCATTTTCTAAACCCTAAACTCGCCCCCCTCCTCCCGTCGCCGCCGTCGACGTCCCGGAGCACGTCGCCGCTGCCCTCCGCCCGTCGCCGCCTTCCTCGGAGCCCGTCGGCGCCGCCCGTCGTCGCCGCCATCCAGTCGATCAGTAAATAATTATTAACCTACTTCTTTATTTGGTCTTATTTTATTCGAGCTTAGGGTTAAAATGATGGAGGATTGTTATATTAATTTATGCGTGGTAATATAATTTAGTATAATATTACTAGTAGAATGCACTATAACAATAATGTTTTTTAATCTACTGTAAAAAATTTCTGAGAAAAAAATTTCCACTATAACAATAATTTTTTTTAATGTACTATAAAAATATCTGAGAAAACAAATTTCCACTATAACAATAATGTTTTTTAATGTACTATAATATTACTAGCTTAGGGTTTTTTAATGTTATATCAATGTGACAAAAAAATGCAGATGGCTCCTCCTAAGATTGAACCAACAAACAGTCGATCCTCAGACTCTACATCAAGTGGCGTGTGTGAGGTTTGCAAATGCGGTAAACATAAGGTACATGATGGTATAGTTTGCAGTTGTTTGGCGAAGAAAGTGATTCTCATAATGGACTCCGACTCGGAGGACGACTCGCGATCGCCGCAACCAGATAGGGTAAGTGTTGTGCTACGGAAGAATGATGAGACAACCGGTGGTAGAGGGAAACATGCCGAGGCTAGCGGTGGAAAAGGGAAGCATGTAGAGCAATGCGGCAGCAAGAGGATGAAGGAGGCAAGATCCTCTTTTTATGCAAATTTTATATTTTTATCATCCAATTCAATCATTGATAATAAGTTGTTCTCACTATATCGTCGCCGCGTGTATTTTCTTGTTCAGGAACATGGAGAGAAGTTTAGACTGCCTGATGATGCCGAGTTGGTTGAGGATTGGCAAGTTGAGGCTTTTAATCTGTTTAACCAGAAATAGGTTGGGTTTGTGCCGAGGAAGAAGAAGAAGCTCCAAACCATATCTTTCCTTTGGGTTTGACCAGTAGTGCGTTTCGATGTGTAAGCTGGTTTCCCCAGCCTGGACTTGTGTTTGTTTACTTGCTTTCAAATAAACATGATGTGTCAAAAGCGAGCCCCCGCACCACCGCGCTACAAAAGTCTCGATCATATCGTAACAACATGTAATAAAAACACACTTAATAATAAAAACAGTAAACTAAGGGAGAAAATACCAATTTTTGCAATTAGAATATTGGTGTTGTATTTTTATTGTACAAAAAGTTTCAATTTCAAAGGAAGAATAAACTATAGATAAGTTATGATGTATTTTTATTGTACATGTTTATTAATGAAATAAAAAAAAGTAAAGTGAGGCATAAAAATACATATTTTCTAATTTGATAAGTTATGATGTATTTTTATTTTTAAAAAATCAAGTTTAAACTAGAATTTAAACATGAATAAAAAAGTAATGAAAATTAGAATAGAAATGTAAAAAAATGTTTGGATGCTAGCAGCAAGGTTCGAACCTCAAACCGCCTACAGGCAGCAAGGTTCGAACCTCGAACCGCATGGCACCAAAGCAACCCCCGCACCACTGCGCTACTAAGTCTTTCTCGACTTGAGTGGCAACGTATGCTAGATAACCCCACCAGCGTCGGATTAGTAGTGGCGGGCATGATGACGTCACCAGACCGCCACCGCTATCCTTTTAGTAGTGGCGGGCATGCTGACGTCAGCATATGCCCGCCACTACTATACTTTTTTCCACCCGCCCAGACTAAACCCTAGTAGTGGCGGTCGGTGACGTCAGCGGCCCGCCACTACTATGTCTTTGCCCGCCACTACTACGATAAATATCAGTGGCGGGCAAGATGACATCAGCGTGTGCCCGCCACTGCTAATCCACCTATATAAAAGTTTCGCTCCCGCGTCTAAAACCCTAAGCCCTAATCTTCTCCTGCCAGTTATACTACCGCTCCTAGTGCCCGCGCCGCCACCATTGGAGCCCGTCGTTGTCGTCCCCGAAGCCCGTCGCCGCCATCTCGGAGCCGTTGGTGTCCCCGGACCCCTCACCGCCACCTCGGAGCCATCGCTGCCATCCCCGTCCTCGACGCACGCCGCCATCCCCGTCCCGGAGCCCGCGCCGCCACCCTCGGAACCCGTTGCCGTCGTCGCCCCGAACTCCGCCGGAGCCCACGTCGCTGTCGCCAGAGCCCGCGCCGCCGTCCCCGTCCCCGTCCCCATCCCTCTGCAATCAGTCTGGTTAGATTCTCATTTAATTTTATATAGTCTCTTGAGTATATATCTGAGATGATAGTGGCAGTGGCAGTGCACGCATGGCCTGTGTTCTGCTGGCCCGAGCCGCAGTGAAAGAAAACCCTAGCTGTGATTCTGTGAAAGAAAACCCTAGCTCAGTGATTCTAATGTTTTCTCTGTGAGAAAATGTTTTCTATGTGATTATGCTTGATCTGGTTGCCATGCTTGTTATTTGTTGTGCTATATAGGTAGCTAGAACATTTGTGTTGTTAAAGATAAATGGAATAGTTGTTGCTGCTTTGCTAATTATGGATATATAGATTATGGAATAGTTATATTACTGAAATTATTATCAATATTGTGATGAACATCATATATTAGTAATAATGTTAGCACAAAATCTGTGAAGTGAGAATGGCGTCGCCTCGCCGCACGCCATACTCGCCTAAAAGGTGTGAAGGTGGTCCGGCGCCTCGCCTCGCTGCGCCGCCATAACAACTATGGATCAAATAACTCATAACTTATTTCTTTTATATTATCTAAGCAAAATTATTATAATATCCATTTGTAAGCTCAATTATAATAATTTTAAGTTGAAAGAAACACATTCTTCACAAAAGCGTGCTGTCCATTGCAGTGCTATTTCAAAAAGCCAAACCAAGATCACCTACTCATCTTGCTAAAGTTGGATTAATTTTCGCTCCCGTCGTCCGAAAACCTAGTTTCATTTCTAACTCTCGCGCCGTCGTCCGCCAGTTGCCGCCACTCCCGGAGCCCGCGACACCCTCAAAGCCCATCGTCGTCGTCGCCGAAGCCCGTCGCCGCCGAACTCCACTTTTTTAGAATAACTTTTAGAGGCCTATGATGCAAATAATAATTGAGTTATCTCTTGTATGTCATCAAGCCGTGCGACACATCCATTCCTATCAACAACTTCTTCTTTCTCGTGTTGCTGACAGGGAATGGATGTGCTCACGGTTCCATGGCAGCCATGAACATTTTGAAAAGCTACACAAAATATGCTGAGGCCTAAACAACACTGTGACCAGTTTACTACCGCTATTATTTCTAAGGCTACTATATACTAATCCTCAAGTTCATGCATCTGGCTGAAGGCCAACATTAGATTCTGCAATTCTTTTTAGGGGCCTATGATGCAAATAGTAATTGAGTTATCTCATGTATGTCATCAAGCCGTGAGACACATCCATTCCGGTCAACAACTTCTTTCTCGTGTTGCTGACAGGGAATGGATGTGCTCACGGTTCCATGGCAGCCATGAACATTTTGAAAAGCTACACAAAATATGCTGAGGCCTAAACAACACTGTGACCAGTTTACTACCGCTATTATTTCTAAGGCTACTATATACTAATCCTCAAGTTCATGCATCTGGCTGAAGGCCAACATTAGATTCTGCAATTCTTTTTAGGGGCCTATGATGCAAATTGTAATTGAGTTATCTCATGTATGTCATCAAGCCGTGGGACACATCCATTCCGTTCAACAACTTCTTCTTTCTCGTGTTGCTGACAGGGAATGGATGTGCTCACGGTTCCATGGCAGCCATGAACATATTTGAAAGACAACACAAAATATGCTGAGGCCTCAACAACACAAGAGAGAGAGAACAACACAATCTCCTAACTTGAGGATTAATATAGTAGCTTCAGAAGTAATAGCTCACTACTGTAGCCAAGAAGAGTGTTCATACATTTTCCACCTTTGACACTGTGATCAGTTTACTACTGCTATTATTTCTGAGGCTACAGTAGTAAACTGATCACAGTGTCAAAGGTGGGAAATGTATGAAAAATCTTCTTGGCTACAGTAGTCAGCTATTACTTCCGAAGCCACTATATTAATTCTCAAGCTAGGAGATTGTGTTGTTCTCTCTCTTTAGTTTTGTTGATACCTCAGCATATTTTGTGTTGTTTTTCCCTCTAATGTTCCATGGCAACAAAATATGCTGAGGCCTCAACGACATTGTGATCAGTTTACTACCGCTATTATTTCTAAGGCTACTATATACTAATCCTCAAGTTCATGCATCCGGTTGAAGACCAACATTAGATTCTGCAATTCCTTTTAGAGGCCTATGATGCAAATTGTTATTGAGTTATCTCATGTATGTCATCAAGCCGTGTGACACGTCCATTCCTATCAACAACTTCTTTCTCGTGTTGCTGACAGGGAATGGGCGTGCTCACGGTTCCATGGCAGCCATGAACATTTTGAAAAGCTACACAAAATATGCTGAGGCCTAAACAACATTGTGACCAGTTTACTACCGCTATTATTTCTAAGGCTACTATATACTAATCCTCAAGTTCATGCATCTGGCTGAAGGCCAACATTAGATTCTGCAATTTCTTTTAGAGGCCTATGATGCAAATTGTTATTTAGTTATCTCATGTATGTCATCAAGCCATGGGACACATCCATTCCTATCAACAACTTCTTTCTCGTGTTGCTGACAGGGAATGGATGTGCTCATGGTTCCATGGCAGCCATGAACATTTTGAAAAGCTACACAAAATATGCTGAGGCCTAAACAACACTGTGACCAGTTTACTACCGCTATTATTTCTAAGGCTACTATATACTAATCCTCAAGTTCATGCATCTGGCTGAAGGCCAACATTAGATTCTGCAATTCCTTTTAGGGGCCTATGATGCAAATTGTTATTGAGTTATCTCATGTATGTCATCAAGCCATGAGACACGTCCATTCCCATCAACAACTTCTTTCTCATGTTGCTGACAGGGAATGGATGTGTTCATGGTTCCATGGCAGCCATGAACATTTTGAAAAGCTACACAAAATATGCTGAGGCCTCAACAACATTGTGTTCAGTTTACTACTGCTATTATTTCTAAGGCTACTATATACTAATCCTCAAGTTCATGCATCCGGTTGAAGACCAACATTAGATTCTGCAATTCCTTTTAGAGGCCTATGATGCAAATTGTTATTTAGTTATCTCATGTATGTCATCAAACCATGTGACACATCCATTCCTATCAACAACTTCTTTCTCGTGTTGCTGACAGGGAATGGATGTGCTCATGGTTCCATGGCAGCCATGAACATTTTGAAAAGCTACACAAAATATGCTGAGGCCTAAACAACACTGTGACTAGTTTACTAGCGCTATTATTTCTAAGGCTACTATATACTAATCCTCAAGTTCATGCATCTTGCTGAAGGCCAACATTAGATTCTGCAATTCCTTTTAGGGGCCTATGATGCAAATTGTTATTGAGTTATCTCATGTATGTCATCAAGCCATGAGACACGTCCATTCCCATCAACAACTTCTTTCTCATGTTGCTGACAGGGAATGGATGTGTTCATGGTTCCATGGCAGCCATGAACATTTTGAAAAGCTACACAAAATATGCTGAGGCCTCAACAACATTGTGTTCAGTTTACTACTGCTATTATTTCTAAGGCTACTATATACTAATCCTCAAGTTCATGCATCCGGTTGAAGACCAACATTAGATTCTGCAATTCCTTTTAGAGGCCTATGATGCAAATTGTTATTTAGTTATCTCATGTATGTCATCAAACCATGTGACACATCCATTCCTATCAACAACTTCTTTCTCGTGTTGCTGACAGGGAATGGATGTGCTCATGGTTCCATGGCAGCCATGAACATTTTGAAAAGCTACACAAAATATGCTGAGGCCTAAACAACACTGTGACTAGTTTACTACCGCTATTATTTCTAAGGCTACTATATACTAATCCTCAAGTTCATGCATCTTGCTGAAGGCCAACATTAGATTCTGCAATTCCTTTTAGGGGCCTATGATGCAAATTGTTATTGAGTTATCTCATGTATGTCATCAAACCATGTGACACGTCCATTCCTATCAACAACTTCTTTCTCGTGTTGCTGACAGGGAATGGGCGTGAACATGGTTCCATGGCAGACATGAACATTTTGAAAAACAACACAAAATATGCTGAGGCCTCAACAACACTAGAGAGAGAAAACAACACAACATCCTAACTTTAGGATTAATATGACATCAGACCTTTTTTGCATAACCAAAATTCTGATACATTAGCATCTTCATATGAATAGTTTATCTATGGCGGAAGAAGGACGTTCCATCGAGGAGCTCATCTACGAGTCTCCCGCAAAAACAAATAAAGAGGGTTCATCTGAAGGATCCTCTGATAGCGAATCTTCGTACCACTCTCCGGAGAATGAACATCCAATGGAGCCTAGGAAGAAGAGAACGAGAGAAGACGCCGATGAGGATTACATTCCTGAAGCTCAAGCGGAGGTAATTATTACGTTAGTAACAAGTCAGAGCAGCTTCTAACCGAGGATTACATTCCTGAACCTCACATTGTCTATCATCGTAGGATCGTCCAAAGCGAGGAAGCAAGCGTCGATTATTCCAAGTCGAGAAAAGAACAACTATTGTCCCAGCTATTGAGTCAGCTGAGCGAACAGATGTTGAGCCCGCTGCCACAACATCGTCTGCAAATGCGAAGAGGAGAGGGAAACGGGAGAAGAACAAGCTACATACAGCTATCTATGAGGTTGAAGAAGTGCATGTTGATGGGGCTCCAAAGAAGCCAAAAGAAATCACAGCGAAGTGGCGTAACGACTGTGGATGTCTCGCCAGGGAGCGATGTAAGATAGTTTGGAAAAATTGGAAGACTGTCCCTGAAGCTACAAAGAACGAATTGTGGCAGCATATAAAAGCGCATTATAAATTCCCGGAAGACCGCTTAGAAGATGCTAAAGCTGCCACATTGAAGACTATCGGGAAGGCTCTCCGTACATTTAGGACTAAACTGAACACACAATACCTTCAGAAAGATGAGTCGCCACTCAACGACTACGGCTTTATAACGCCAAATGAATGGAATGAATTCAAAATGCAGCATTGCTCCGAAGAAGCCAAACAAGAGAGCATAATGTTCAAAGAACTTAATAAGAAGAATAAGTTCCCCCATAAACTTGGGCCAGGTGGATATAAGGCTAAGGAGGATGAGTGGAGTAAAAAGGAGGAGGAGGACCGTGCGGCTGGGTTACCTGAACAGTTTTCAGGTGCTGATCAGCGCACTAAGAGATGGCTCCTAGGTCGAGCTAAAAAAACACCCGAGGGCCAATATATGCTCTCCGACTCACGGACTAGTGAAGTATTCCAGAAAGCACAGGAAATCGCTGAGTTGGAGAAGACTGGAAAGTTCAAGCCCGAGGGATGTAATGACCAGCTTACATCTGCTCTCGGAAACGAGGAACATCGAGGGCGCACCCGAGGTGTCTCTTCTATAGCACCCTGGAAAAATACTTTCAAGAAACAGGAGGGTGCCACATACAAGAAGCGTCAAGCACGCACAGACGACGCCGCAGAGCGCCGTGCAGAGTGGGAGCGACACTTTTTTGAATTTATTAACGAGAATCCAAACATAATGCAGGCTGCAGCTGGACAAATAATTGTGCCAGAGGTACGACTCGACGTACCAAGCAGTGTTGGCTCAGTACAAGACAAATTTCCTGTAAATTATATTAAAGAGGACACACCCTGCAGCCTGCATGTACCGATAGGGCGCAAAGGGCATTCCCAAGAGGCTGCACGAGGCATTGCTATGCCTGGGGATTTATTTCACAATCGGCCTATTCCTGCTGACTATACCAAGGTTCAGGTCAATGAGATCACCAACGACAGATTTATTAATGACCCCTTGGATCTTCCAATGCCTGATGAGGGGATTGAGACAATCGGAGATGCTCTAAATAACTTTGTCCTATGGGCGAGCCGAGATATCAAATTACTGCAGACAAGTTCTCAGAGTAAATCACCTATTGTCTCATCACAATCCCCCACATATCTTTCATCTCAGGATGTGCAAAATATAGGATCATTATCACCTGTTGATGAGCGTGAAATAGAGGAAAAGGCAGAGGAAGAGCCAGTGCCCAATGAAGTGGCAGAAGTGATAGAATCGAAAGTGACTTCTGATCCTCAAGTGACAAAGCTAGTGCCAGTGCTTGAGCCCACTGATGAGCCCAACACAAATGTGCCAGAGCCAGATCAAATGCCAGTGCTAGTTCCGACTGAGCCTCAAGTGCCAGTTCCGGCTGATCCTCAAGTGCCAGTGCTAGTTGCTGCCGAGCCTGAAAAACAAGATGCATGCCCAAAGCCAGCAATCCACAAGATAACTGTTCAAGCTGGGCAGTGTTCTGCGCTGAAATCTGAAATGCATAAATTTTTTAATACTTTGGGGCAAACACGTTCTATGCCCGAAGCGGCTCCCATAAAGGCTCCAGTACAAAAGCATGCGGGCTCACTTTCTGTTGATAAGAGGACCTACGGAGACGAGGATTATATCGAATACGAACCAGGCAAACCATTATTACCCCAAGGAGTACTTAATTGTATGCCTTGGACGATGAAAACATTTCATGACTGGTACCTCGAAGCGTCTTCGTTAGGTGTAACACAAATAGAACTGACGGTTCCACAAGAAATATTCAACTGCCCAGAGTTTAAGCTTGCACTATTTTTCGACGACTTCCATCGGATGTTTCGTCTGAAGCGAACCGACATCACAAGCATGATGCTCTGGTGCATGTAAGTACTTTATACTTTGTCAATACAAAGAAAAAATAAATAATGTCTTATATTGACTATTGTTTTATAACATATGCAGTTGTAATTCACGCGGTGACGAGTCTAAATTGTATGGGTACCTAAACCCGTCATTAATAAGCCAAAGTGCGCTGAACCCGACACTAAACCAGAATGATAGCAAGTACTGGACTGCGGGTAAGAAAAAATTTCAAAGAAAGATGTTCAATAAAGACGAAGACAAACTTAAGAAGAACAAAAGGAGTTGTGCCGCGTTGTATATTGCGCGGTGCATGTATCAATGGAAGGATAGAGAAATTATATGTGGGGCATATAACTTTAAGTAAGTATACCCACTATATCCACTTAAACTCGTTTTATCGATTATGAAACTAACATAATCATATATTACTTCTTTCGATAGTGATCATTGGATTGCACTTCTGATATACCCAAAAAGCTCAAGGGTTTATGTGCTCGACTCGCTCGACAAACCCAAAAAAGAATATCAAGATATATTAAATGTTATTCAGAGTGCACATAGATACTACGTGGAAAAGTTAGGTGGCCCACATGATCCACAGAGGCTGAAAGAAATGCTTATCAGAACCAACTTTCCGGTAATATTATATTTTTAAATTTGTTAATTCAATTGATAAAGCCAAACTATATATTGTTCTAACTTTGTCTATTTTGAAGTGTCACAAACAATCTCTTGGTTCCGTGCATTGTGGCTACTATACTTGTGATTTCTTGAGCAATAACTTAGGAAAGTTTGGGCGGACAGTATCTGAGGATACTAAAGAAGTAAGTTGATTTCTTGTGTGTTAATCTAATATAACTTGCAGCGTATGTACTTATATTTTACGTATGCAGGCGTCAGGTCCATCAACCGTTGCCGAGAAGAGCCAACTCTCTGAATCACAAATGTACGAAATCGTATCAAGGATGTGCCGCTTCACGATGCATGAGATTCTTCATGAGCTTGGAGTATTTTTCGATCCTGAGAGTGAAGTGGCCAAGCATCCAACTTTGTATGATTGGGCCGGAAGAATGAAAAGGCGAACCAATTAAGATATGAGTTAGCCTTCCAAGAAAACATAAACCGCATGAACATGTATTTGTGAAACAATGAATTGTGTTGATGGATGGTTATTGCGAAACAAAAATCGGAAGAATGTAAACATTGTGAATTTTTGAAAATTGATGAGATTGATGGTTGTTGTGTTGATGTGTTGTTGTTGTGGATGTGTATGTGGATATGTGGATGTTTTGCTGCTGTGTATGTGGATATGTGGATATGTGGATATGTGGATGTTTTGCTGCTGTGTATGTGGATGGCTGTGTGAAGCATATAATTTCTGTGTTTTGGTTTGTGGGATCACAGCATTCTGTGTTATGGCTTATACACAGCAGTGGCGGGCAGATGAGGTAGCTTGCCCGTTACTGCTGTTGACACAGTGGTGGCGGGCGTGCTGACATCATCTGCCCGCCACTGCTATTGATAACGGCAGTGGCGGGCAGATGAGGTCAGCGCGCCCGCCACTGCTGTTGACATAGTGGTGGCGGGCGTGCTGACATCATCTGCCCGCCACTGCTATTGATAACGGCAGTGGCGGGCAGATGATGTCAGCACGCCCGCCACTGCTGTTAACACAGCGGTGGCGGGCGCTCTGACCGCCACTGCCAACCAGCGATAGCAGTGGCGTTAGAGCAGTGGCGGACTGGATGCCCGCCACTATAGGTCGATTTTGCCCGCCGCTACAGTGTCGCTTTGTAGTAGTGGAAGAACCAACCAGAAAAAAATCCCGAAAATTGATGCAAGTAATTCCCTTCAAAAACAGAACAGTACCTTGTTTTCCTTTGGTATTTTGACGATGAACAGGAACACTTATCAGAACTTGCAGCATAGAATCAAAACCAGGAAGGAAAGTAAATTTCTGGAATAGTGTTCCTCTCTCTAAAATGTTCAGCCACCAAAGAGTCTAATAAAGTGGACAGCCCAAAACCCTAGGGTGTGGAGCCCTTTAAATAGTCACACCCTAGAGGGACACTTTACAAAGAGACCCTTGAGAATATTCAGATTAACTAAAAGACTATGAGGTATTTTCAGAATTACATATTATGAAAAATACCCACATTTCACTCTATTTTATTACAACTTGACTCTATGCTTTTAATATATTTCCAGAATTTTGGAAATTCCGAAAAATATAAAGTTTACACTTAATCTAAATTACTAAATGAAAATAGACTCCTAATTATTAGAATATAAAACATTTAGAGATGAGACGGTTTTCAGTAAAAACCGACAAAGCCTCCTCGATCGCCGACATGTGACGCCAATCCGCGAACTCGACCACCAGGAAGTCTCTCCCGCTCTCGATCCCCTCGAGCCACCTGATCACTTGCACTGGCCTCCCTTTCGCTGACTTGACCATCATGTTGTCTTGACCATCCGTCCATCTATGTCTTGCTCTATCTCCTCGTGCACTCCTGAGATCATCTCCAACTTCACCCGACATCCTTGATCCTCTAGCATCGAGCTCCCCGCTCGACCCTTGATCACCCGCCGCTGACAGTTGGTTAGCATCTCCACCCCGCACACATGAGACAAGACAAAATAAGAGACACAACGCACACCGATCTCCTTGGCATCCACACTCCATAACCACACATCGATCCCATTGATGCAATCAAGCCTTCACTCACTTATCTCACCTAGTGTTCTAAAAGGCGGCGCCTAGCAGCGCCTAGGCGCTGATTAGGTGCTGGGCGCCGGCCTGCCGCCGCGACTTGCCTCCAGGCGGCGAGCTGGGTGGCCTAAGCGCCTTGGCGGTCAACCGCGGCCCTGGGCGGTTGACCGCGGTGCTGGGCAGCGCTTGGGCGGCGCGGCGCAACAGTGCCGAGGCCGCCGGCGGCCAGAAACAGAGGCCGGTGGTGCGGTGGGAGCTGGAAGATGGCTCGCTCCTGTGATGGCTGGCGTGCACGCAACCAGATCCAGCAACGGTAGTCACGAGCGGCCTAGATTTGGCCGTCGCCGCCGGGGGCAAGAGGGCAGGCCGCAGGGCGGCTGGAGGGGAGGGGACGGCTGGCCGGGAAAAATAGGAGAAGATAGAGGGGCAAGTGTGGTGAGCTCGGAGGGGAAGAGAGGAAGGAAGAGAGGGAGGGGAAGAGAAAAAGTAGTCTGTCTGGTTCAAAGGAGGGGAGAGAAATAGTAGTAAGGAGGGGAAAAGACACCTAGAAGACTGTGAAATCCTTGGGACTTGCAGAAAATTAATAGAAGAGGTCTTGAAACTTCCAGAAAATTAATAGAAGAGGCCTTGAAACTTGCAGAAAATTAATAGAAAAGTCTGGAACTTGCAGAAAATTAATAACATGCACTTAGAAAATGTGCAGACCTAGGCGCCGCCTAGGCGGCAAAATAACATGCACTTAGAAAATGTGCAGACCTAGGCGCCGCCTAGGCGGCTCTAGGCGCTAGGCGCCGGGTCTCCGCCCGACTAGCGCCTAGCGCCTATTAGAACACTGATCTCACCAGATCGCTCAACCTTGTAAATCACTCATCATAAAGATAGAAACCACAGTGCGACCTCACTTGGTTTCACATAATGAGCTTAATCACAATCTTATTACTAGACTCAGCCTGACCATTGGCCTGAGTATAGTATGGTGAAGAATTTATCAACTTTATACCATAAAATTCGGCAAAATCACGTACCTCTTTATCGACAAATGAAGCACCCTGACATGTAGTAAGAGTTTAGGGAATACTGAATCTATATATAATGTGATTCAAGACAAAATCAATTACCTCATATGAGTCATATTCTTGAGAGGCATGACCTCGGTCCACTTGGTGAAGTAATCTTTAGCCATCAACACGAACCGATGCCCCTTTGAAGAGGGAGTGATGAGGACATCCCCATGGCTGATACACGCACACTAGAGTACCAAGGACCAATGACTCGAGCCCGAGTCTGACAACTCAATGATCAGGTGAATCTGCTCCTTGTTACTCACACCAACTTTCCTATGAGTGGATTACTCAGTTCTGGTTATGAATGTATTATACTTAGGAACATGGGAGAAGACATGCTGGATCAGGCCAATTGCCGATTGCAACCTCCATAGGCATCGGCCACCACTCGAATCACCGACGGCATCGGCTATTCGGTGGGCACCAGCTCCATCAGCTTAAGCCATCAGATCGATCACCAACACCATCGATCGACCGCCAAACATCACACGGAACATAAGAGGCAGTAGACTCTGACCTCTATTGGCATCAACCATCAATCAGAACTCCATCAGCCATCAGCCAACTACTGACAATTTCGATCGAGCTCCACTCGGCAGCCAACTGCGACACTCTATCAACATCAGCCACCACTTGGACCTCTATCAGAATCATCCCTTGGCCGATTGTCGTCACCCTTGGATGATGACCTTGTCCGATCATTGGACCGACCAGTATACGATGCCACCTGACTTAGCTAAGTCCGGGTTCTCGTTATGAATGGAGTCCTTCTAGGGCACGGGCCCATATTCCTAGGGCACAACCCATAACTCTGTTATGTAAACCCTATAAATAGTTGGTAGCCACCATGAGTTAGGGTTGGGTTTTGCTTAGATTATTCTATCGTTGCAGTTTCATCGTATATCAGTTTGTAAAACTCCAAACCTTGAATCTTCAAATTATCATCTGGAATTTCAGATTACGTTTACCTTGTTCTTGCAAAGTTCTATGATTTATTTGTAGGATCAAAACCTTCCTGGTGAGGTCAACTACGTGAAATATTGGTTGATAATGACTAGATGAGAGGGTGTAGCGATTGCAAGGTTTTCGTACCTATCAGAAGATCGGGCCACCCATTTTCACGTCCCCATGCTCATCAAGTGGTATCAGAGCAAAGGTTGCCCATTAGGTATCAATCTATCCTTGTATTTCTTGTTTTTCCAGAGTCCAGAAAAAGAGACACAAAAATACTTCATTGTTCAGGGTTAGTTTGTTCTGCTGTTATCGAAACCCTCTTGAGCCTTTTCACGAGATTGATTTCGATTTTTTTCTTTGTTGATGTTGAGTCCTTGTTCGAGTCTTGTTGCTGGTTTAGAGTTGCGTTCTTGAGTCTAGTTTGAGTCTTATGTTTTGGCGAGATCCTTTTCCTTGTGAGATCAGTTTTGCCTAGTGTCGTGTTACCACCGCATTGTGTATTTTTCTTGTCCCGCATCATAAGCTAGTAGCTAGATTGCAAACCGCTGTGTATCATCCACTAACAACGCTAGCCTCCTTATGATCTTGTGTAAACCTTTTGGAAGAGTTCTTCAAGAACCAAGCAAGCAAGAAAAAGTGCAGACTCTTTGTTCTGCACATCTTTCAAAAAAATCGTTGGACACTACTTCTGCATACGGATTCAAGATCAAGCAACAAAGCTCTTTCTAGATCCATACAAGAAAAGCTCATTCGTCCATGGATCCAAAGGAAAAAGTGGTCCCAAGAAAAGAAAGAAAAGAGAAGAAGGCAAAAAGGAAGGGTAGGTAGCAAAAGTGTCCTGCAACGTACTCAGAAGAAAGTAAAAAGAAGGGCGGGTGGCAGAGTGTCCTGCTCTGTACCTAGAAGAAGCGAAAGAAAGAGCATGTAGCAGGTAGCAAAAGTATCCTAATCCATGTTGTATGTCTGACAACCTTGACCTTTTGCGCGCACTGAGTGCACGTCCCATGGTCATTGTCCCTTTTTCACTCTCGCTTGCTTAAACTAGACCGTAAGGACCAGTCTCAGCCAGCAACTCTGACATGTTTAGGACTGTTATTCAGCATTGTTAATTCTGTTATTAATTTGTGCTAACCCTTTCTACTAAATTTTCCTTCCAACATCTACATACTTCCCTTCAAAACAGATTGGATCCTTGCAATCGTGCCTCTCAAGTCATCGGACATCCCCACCTTTCTGGTCAAACCGACTGCTTCAATCAGTAAGAACTTCGTGAGGACTCGGTAAGACATGGAAAGTGAGTGAGCAAGAGAGTGATCCACCGACTACAGTCCCATCAAGTGGTATCGTGAGTAGCCTATAGGGGTAATAGTACTATTTTATCTCCTATTTTCTACTAACAATGGCAAGTGAGATCACCGATTTTGGGGACTGCACGTCTAAGGATGAACTTCAATGAATCGAAGGAAAGTTTGATGCTAGAATAAATGCCATGCAGCTAAGCATCCGAGAATTAGCCGAAAACATGGCTACTCTCATGGCTAACAAGCGTAGAATCGACCCAGAGCAACAACCTCCAGCTCTAGTGCATGAGGTTGAGGCCGATGAAGAAGACACCAACCACGGCAGCGCACACGCTGCCTACCAAGAACATCGGCCTACACGAGTGCACCGCCATCGGCGAGGTAACGATCACCATGGCAATCAGCCGTAGGATTGAGGTAACCCTGACCCTTTTGCCAAAGTCAAATATACTATTCCTTCATTTTCTGGTAAATATGACCCTCAACTGTATTTATATTGGGAAATGATTATCGAACAAAAAATTAACTCCCATCTCATTCTAGAACAACATCAAGTTAGACAAGCCACTAGTGAATTTATGGACTTTGCCATCATCTGGTAGAATGAATTAGTAAAGGCTAGGTTAGAACCTGAAACATGGGATCGGCTGAAGAGATCCATGCGTGGTAGATTTGCTCCTCCATCTTACAAGCGTGATTTAAGAAACAAATTAAAAAGCCTAAACCAGGGTAATTGGTCTGTTGAGGAATATTACCAAGAATTACAAATATGTATGTTGCGTTATGAGGTAGAATAGGAAGAGATGAACAAGATGTCACGTTTCTATGGTGGGTTGCGTCATGAAATTTAGGACATAGTCGATTATAAGGAATATAATTAAATTACTCAGCTATTTTACCTTGCTATATTGGCTGAGAAGGAATTGCAGGGGAGGCATCTGGCATCCAAGACTCAATTCAAGAGTATGACGACCACGCGGCCTTCTCTAGGATACACCAAGACACCTTTGGCCACCTCTTATCGAACCTCCACTTCAATGTACGATCAGGTATGACCCACTGTAGTGACCCCGGTCAAGCAAGCATCTAATAAGGACAAATTGGCCCCAGCACCTACTCCCGCCCAGAGTGCATCTTCAGTCGCTTGCACTAGTAGGACACGGGACATCCAATGCTTCAAATGCAAGGGCATCGGCCATGTGCAATGTGGCTGCCCCAACAAGTGAGTGTTGCTTGTTACGAAAAGTGGTGAGTACAATAGCGCTAGTGAAGATGAAAATGAAAATGTACCTCCCACTAACCATGTAGAGCACCAAGCGGATGACTCGTCTGATGAGCAAGCTATGGAGCACATTGGCACTGCTGACACCGGATGATACCTAAGAATCGTTGTCCAATGATTGTTGACTGTGCAAGTAGAGACGACGGAACAACATCAACGCCCTAACCTGTTCCAGACTCAGTTCATCATCCAAGAAGGAGCATGTCGAGTCATCATCGATAGCGAAAGCTGTAGAAATCTTGCTAGCTCCTAATTGGTTGAGAAGCTCAACATACCAACTCAATCACACCCACATCCGTATTAAATTCAATGGTTCAATTCATGTGGTAAGTTGAAGGTATGTAAAACTACTTGAATACATTTCTCAGTAGGAACTTATCATGATAGTGCTAGCTTCGATGTAGTGCCTATGCAAGCATGTTCTTTACTTTTGGGTAGGACTTGGTAGTATGATAAGGATACTTTACATCGAGGGAGGACTAACACATACATTTTTACCCACAATGGTGAAATCCTAAAAGATGACATGGCATGAATGGAACGTGCAAGAAAAATTAGTGCATGAATGGAACGTGCAAGAAAAATTAGTGAGTCACAAGCTAATAATTCGCAAGTAGCTAAGGATGCTCATCCCTCCAAAACAAAACTAAATGCGACACCCTTGAAGAAGAAAACCACTAAGTTGAAGGGTATTTCCATGCTAGCTAATCGATTTGAAATCTCTAAACTGCTGAATTGTGATGCTCACTGTTATACCTTAATTTGCAAAGAGGTATTCTTTACACTCGAAAACTTAATGAAATCCTAGCCTCATGATGTTACTAACCTCTTGCATGAGTTTTCAAATGTATTTCTAGTAGAGGTACCCCCAGGATTACCCCTGATGAGAGGAATCAAACATCAGATTGACTTGATTCCGGGAACAACACTGCCAAACCGTGTGCCATACAGGACGAACCCTAAAGAGACTAAGGATATTTAGCGACAAGTACAAGACCTGCTCGACAAAGGATACGTACGCCAGAGTCTTAGTCCTTGTGTTGTTCTAGTTATTTTGGTTCCTAAGAAAGATGGAACATGGTGCATGTGTGTTGATTGTAGAGCCATTAACAACATAACGATTAGATATTGTCATCCTACTTCCTAGGTTAGATGATATGCTAGATGAACTAAGTGGCTCTGTGATGTTCTCAAAGGTAGACTTGCATAGTGGCTACCACCAAATAAGAATGAAATTGGGTGATGAATGGAAAACTGCATTTAAAACCAAGTTCGGCTTGTATGAATGGTTGGTGATGCCTTTTGGGTTAACCAATGTGCCTAGCACATTCATGCGGCTGATGAATGAAGTTTTACACAACTATATTGGTCGATTTGTGGTAGTATACTTTGAAAACATTCTCATTTACAACAAGTCAGTTGGACAACATCAAAAACATTTACGTGTTGTTTTCATTTCTTTACGTAATGCACGTTTGTTTGGTAACATCGAGAAGTGCACATTTTGCACCGATCGAGTCGCTTTTTTTGGTTATGTTGTGACTCCGCAAGGTATTGAAGTCGATGAGGCCAAGATAGAGGCAATCGAGAGTTAGTTGACTAATAAAACGGTCACCCAAGTAAAAAGTTTTCTCGGTTTAGCAGGTTTTTACAGAAGATTTGTGCGCTACTTCAGCACCATCACCGATCCGATGAATGAACTCATAAAGAAAGGCACCCCTTTCCAATGGGGGAAGGCATAGGAAGGTGCCTTCAATTGGCTAAAGCAGATGTTGACCAACACACCACTACTCCAACTACCCGATTTCGATAAGGTCTTCGAACTCGAGTATGATGCTAGTGGAATCAGCATCGGTGGTGTCTTAGTGCAGGAAGGTAAGCCGATTGCCTACTTTAGAGAAAAATTGTCTGGACCTAGCTTGAACTACTCCACTCATGATAAGGAACTTTATGCTTTAGTTCGGTCATTAAAAACATGACAACACTACTTATGGACGAAAGAATTTATCATTCATTCCAATCATGAGTCATTAAAGCACATTAGAAGTCAAGCTAACCTAAACAAATGACATGCCAAATGGGTTAAATTCATCGAATCCTTCCCAGACATTATTAAGCACAAGAAGGGAAAGGATAATGTAATTGATGATGCTTTATCTAGTCGATACACTATATTGTCTCAGCTTGATCATCAAATTTTTGGATTAGAGTCAATCAAACAATTATATGCCACTGACCCTGATTTCAAAGAACCTTATGGTCAATGCAGATAAGGAAGAACTTGGCACAACTACATTCTGACCAATAGGTTGTTATATCGTGCTAACAAGCCGTGTGTCTCTACCAGCTCTCTTCTTCTATTTTTGTAGGAAGCACATGGTGGAGGATTAATGGGACATTTCAGTTTGAAGAAAAGAAAGGATGTGCTGACCACCTTTTCTATTGGCCCAGGCTAAGGCACAATGTGGAGCGCTATGTAGCATGATGCACCACGTGCAACAAAGCTAAGTCCCACCTTAATCCCAATGGTTTATACATGCCCTTACCTGTCCCTAGTGTCCCTTAGGAAGATATTTCTATGGATTCTGTTTTGGGATTACCTAGAACTAAGAAGGGGAGGGATAATGTTGTTGATAGCAAAAAATGGCATCAATGATTAAGATTGTCAAAATATCAATTTTGGTAATTTGGGCCAAAAAATGCACATGTCCCAGGTTAGGCCGAAGCCCTACAGGGTCGAAGGACCACTGGGCTATGGGCTTCGGAAGCTTCCAGGTAGCCCATAGCCTTCGACCAGGAGGCCTTCGAAGGCCCACTCTGCCGAAGCTTCGGCCCGAGGAGCAGACTTCGGCGGGCCTGGCCGAAGGCCCACTTCGGGCAGAGATAGAGTTAGATCTGATTCTGGCTAAGTGTTTATCTCTACGCGTGATTCAGCCAAGTCATAACAGATTAGACATAGAGATTAGAAGTCTAGCCCCTATAAATATAGGGGTGAAGCCGGTTCAGAGACGCCCCCAACACAAATCAACCACAAAGCCCTAACTTTGAATCGTATTTACTTTATCTTTACTTTTCTGTACTCTTCGTGGGTTTGCCTAGAAGCCCTTCGATGGCCACTTCGGAACAGTGGTAATCCTTGTTACTGTGCTTGTGAAGTATGCATTAATCTACGTAATATATTGCTATCGCCTTGTTACTTCGCCTGTGAAGTATCCGCTAATCTGCGTAACAGATTTCTACCTTCGCTCCTAGTGCAACACTTAGCAGAATTCGGTCCTCAGGTCGAATTGGTACTTTGAATCTACTCTGTTATAGGTTTCCACGTTCGGAGCTGCTTCACCGGAGGTGTCTGGAGCTGAGAGATCAGTTTCTGAGGTTGCCAGAATGCCCTTCAGTGAGATCCCTACTTCGACTGCGCGCCAACATGCTTCGCCAACAGACTTCGTCATGATTGGCTTCGCCATGCTCGTACTCCGCTTCATACAAAGTCGTGGTCGCGCGTTGCGCTTGTCATCACTCTGTTTCCTACTGTATCGGAGACTTCACGCCGAACCCCGCTGTTCGGAGGTGATTGTCGCGTTAGATCTGTTCGGAGTTCATCTTCGGTGAGATCAGTCCGAACGCCGAAGGTACCCTTCGGCGGGACACTTCGCATCAGACACCAAAGGTACACTTCAGCAACACCCTTCACACCATACTTTGAACAATCGGGCTTCGCTCGGTTTGCTGGTTTTCTGTTTAATATATTTCTTTCGGCTAATTGGATTATTTTGTGTGATCTAATTACCTAGCGACTCCACCCCCCTTACCATGGCTAAGGGAAGTCGGAACGCGATGTCGTTGATGTGTTACGCTTAGGCTTGTCCCTAAGTATCCGCACACTTTTAGATCGTCGAACTGACCCAAGTACAGGGCACGTTTCTGTGTCAACAAATTCTTTTGTGGTTGTTGATAAATTATCTTAGATGGCTACATTTATGAAAAGATAGATTTCCTAAACTACGAAAATCTAAGTTGATGCCTTGTGTTGCATGACCTTTTAAAATACTTGCCAAGATTCATGATAATGCATACACGATTGAATTGCCAATAGATTATGACATCAGCAACATTTTTAACGTCGTCGATTTGAAGCGCTACATGTGAGATGAACTTGACGATGAGTCGAGGACGACTCCAATTCAAGAAGGGGAGGATGATGAGGATATCCTGATGGCCGATACACCCACACCTGAGTACCAAGGACCAATGACTCGATCCTGAATCCGACAACTCACTGATCAGGTGAATTCACTCCTTGTTACTCAGACCAACTATCCTATGAGTGGATTACTCAGGTCCGGTTATGAATGTATTATACTTAGGAACATGGGATAAGACATGTTGGACCAGTTCGATTGTCGATTGTGTCCTCCATCGGCATCAGCCACCACTCGAATCACCAACGGCATTGGCTATTTAGTAGGCACCGACTCCATCAGCTTAAGCCATCAGGCCGATCACCAACACCATTGGCTGACTGCCAACCATCACACGGACCACAAGCGGTAGAAGGCTTCGACCTCTATCAGCATCGGCTATCAATGAGATCTCCATCAGCCATTGGCCAACTACCGATAGTTTCGATCGAGCTCCACTTGGTAGCTGACTACGACACTCTATCGACATCAGCCACCACTCGGACCTCTATCAGAATCAACCCTTGGCCGATTGCCATCACCCTTGGATGATGGCCTTGTCCGATCATTGGTCCAACCAGTATACGATGCTACCTGACTTAGCTAAGTCTGGGTTCTCATTATGAATGGAGTCCTTGTAGGGCACGTGCCCATATTCCTAGGGCACAACCCATAACTCTGTTCGGTAAACCCTATAAAAAGTTGGTGCCACCACGAGTTAGGGTTTGGTTTTGCTTAGATTATTCTGCCATTGCAGTTTTGCGGTATATTGATTTGTAAAACCCAAACGTTGAATCTTCATATTATCATATGAAATTTCATATTGTGTTTGCCTTGTTCTTGCAAAGTTCTACGATTGATTTGTAGGATCAAAACCTTCGTGGTGAGGTTGACTACATAAAAGTGTGGTTGATAATGACTAGACGAGATGGTGTAGCGATTGTAAGGTTTTCGATCCCTGATCGAAAGCCTTAAAGCATCAAAGTCCAATCATCTCCTCAATCCTACTTATCGGAAGATCGTGCCACCCATTTGCACGTCCCCGTGCTCATCGGGGAGGATGAATTTGGCCAATGAAGTCCAAGCCCCAACCTCGGAACGACCATGGTTTGATAATAGGATTAAGCAAAAACACTGGAGCAAGCTGAATATTACCAAATCTTTGACATGCCTCACACCCTCTGTCATACATAAAAAAATCCTCAGTCATAGTCGGCCAATAAATACCCGCTCTCTTGAGCATCCAACTCATCTTCTAGGCTGACTGATGAGTACAACAAAGTCCTTCATGAACTTCACCCATAGCAACTTTAGACTGATCAACATTTAAACTTTTCAAAACTACTCCATCAATTGTTCGGCGATACAACTCATGATCAAGCAACACACATTTAAATGCTTGCCGCCGAACTTTTCGATTAACCTTTTGACTAGGAACTCTCAAATATTGAATAATTGGAGCTCAAGAATCATCCACATGATTTTTAGAAGTGTTCACCAAATCCTAAGCCGAATTGGCGTTTAAAACAAAATTTTCAACCTGCCCCTCGGGCCCCAAGCCTTCCTAGCAAGAGTCGGTCAGACCAGCCATGATGGGTCGGTCAGACCGGCCGTTGTCAGATGGATGGCACAGGGTGGTCAGACTTGCCGGGCATGGCCGATCAGACCGATTGAACACCTACGGTTGGACCGGTCTACCAAGGCCGGTCAGACCGAAGTAGCCTGACTCGTGTGGCAAATTTTCATAAAGCACCGGATTTTCCTTCGTGAAAAACTTACCTCTTTAAATTTGATAGCTAGATACATGCTAAGCTAAATCATGTGCTTTCGAATTGGCCTCTCTCGACACGTGAGAGATTTCAAAACCATCAAGAGTACCAATTATGTCTAGACATTTATCCAAATAGCCATTTAATAAACCATTGAGGCATTGGACATCTTTAGCTACTTATTGCACAACTAATAGAGAATCACCATATTCATGAACATATTTAACACCTATGGAATCCAAAATTTGAAGTCCTAACAATAAAGCTTCATATTCGGCTTGATTATTAGTGCAAGAGAATTCTAAACGGGATGAGGTCTTGAAATTCATACCACCGGGTGGCGTGAGTACTACTCCAACACCTTGGCCATTTTTGCAAGTCGAACCATCAAAGTAAAGTTTCCATGACACTACTTCAACTAGAGTAGTGTCACTACTCCAATTGACATATACATGGTGATCAACTATAAAATTCACATCAATTTGGCCTTTCATATCTATAACATCGGTTTGACAAGTAACGATACATGTGCTAGATAGAAGATGGTGACGAAGTTTGGTACATGCCTAATAAAGTGATAAACATGAACGCTCTAAAAACACGTACCTTGTCTCGACATACAATAGGCACCGACTCAAGAACATGATGATGTACTCCTTTCCCTCCACCTCCTGAGTCAACACAGCTCCTATCACTCTATCTTCTGTAGCAATGTACAACCAAAATGGAATCCCGTCCTTTGGTGCTCTTACCATAGGTGCTGATGACAAACACTCCTTGATTCGATCAAAGGCACATTGCTGACTTGGCCCCCAAGTGAATTTGGATTTGTTCTTTAGCTGAAGTATAGGGACAAAAGCATCAATCTTGCCGAACAAGTTAGATATGAAGCGACGCAAATAATTTACCTTGCCTAGCAACTTATGCACATCTCTCTTACATGACAACACTTCAAACTCTATATTCTTCTCAAGTATCTTAGGATAAATTTCAATACCCCTCTCATGAATCATGAATACTAAAAACTTACCAGTCGACACGCCAAAAGCACACTTGAGTGGGTTCATTTTTAAGCCATACCCATCGCATTATTTCAAAATCAACCTTTAAATTGGCTAAGTGGTTACCCATCGCATCTGATTTGACTACAACATCATCTATATATATACCTCTAGCATAACTCCTAACAAGTCATGAAATATTAAGTTCATAGCACGTTGATATGTGGCACCAACATTCTTCAAACCAAAATTCATTACCACCCACTCAAAGAAGCTGACAAAACCAGGACATCTAAAGGTCGTTTTGTAAACATCTTCTTCAGCCATGAAAATTTGATTGTAACCAACATTACCATCAAGAAAACTTAGTACCTTGTGCCTTGAAGCATCATTAATCAACATGTCAGCTATCGACATGGGATACTCGTCCTTCGGAGTGTCCTTGTTCAAGTCCCTGAAATCAATACACACACGAATCTTGCCACTCCCTTTCTTCTCAACAGGCACAATGTTAGCAACCCACTCAGCATACCTACATGGCCTAATAAACTCAGCCTTAAGTAATTGTTCTATCTCTTCTTTGACTCGGTCATACACGGCCGAATTAAAGCGATGAGAAGGCTGCTTATAAGGCCTAAACCCAGGTTTGATAGTCAGTCGATGCTACAAGAGCTCACAACTAAGTCCGAGCATCTCGCTATACTCCCACGAAAAGCAATCGATGTACGACTGAAGCAACTTTATTACGTCGGCCTTATCATAAGCTGGTAAATTTTGATTTACAAAAGTCGGCCTTGGAACACTACCATCTCCTATGTCTACCACTTCTAAAGGGTCAGCCGACGCAAAACCTTGACCTAACTTCTCTACATCGCTAAAATCTTCAATGGCTTTAGCAATACTATCTTTGGAAGATCGATATTGCTCTACACAAGACTTTAGCCAATCAAGATTGCTTCTACCTGACATGACAACTAGTTTAGAGACAACCGAGCTTCACCAACCGTCTTTATAGAGATTGGAACAAACCTCCCCTCAAACACACTAAAAAAATCATAGTTTGAGAGGTCTCTACCTGACAAACACTCTACCTTATCATGGATGGCATCTATGGACACATCGGCCAAAGCAACCTAGGCCAAAGTGACAGCTGGTACAACCTCCACATCATCGCCATCCCACTGGATCAAAGACTGATGAAAGGTAGAAGGAATACAACAATTCACGTGAATCCAATCATGCCCAAGTAGCACACTATAGTTACCTTGCACGTCTACCACAAAGAACACCATTGGTAGTATCTTGTTGCCCTTCGTCAGCTCTAGAGAGAGTATGCCTGTCGCCTCAGAGCTCTCACCGTTGAAGCCGTTCAACATCAGGTTGGTCTTCATCAAGTCCTCCTCATCCTTGTTGAGCTTCTTTAGAAGAGAGTACGACATCAGGTTGACAGGGACGCCTCCGTCCACAAGCATCCTAGAGAGCAGCTTGCCGTCCATGTGTCCTTGAATGTAGAGGGGCGTCAAATGACAAGCCAACTCCTTGGTCTTCTTGAACACAGCCTCACACGAGCTGAGGTTTAGTTGAGCGACCTCGACCTTATCCTCTAGCAACCCAAACTCAACAGGAAGCAAAACCACATTCACATCCATCGGTTGAGGGAGTAGTCCCTTCGAGATGGGTGTGTAGTCATCGTCTAAACATGTCATCGTATTCATCACTTGGAGTTGGAGCCAGGTTGTCCACCTCAATTGGCATGGGCTTCCATATCTACTTGGGTACTGGTCGGGGATGAATGTCCTTGAAGATCACATCCCACTCGTCCTCAGCCTTCTTCTCTCTCATTTCCTGGGTTGAAAGATGATGTAGGCGCCTCTTTTGGGACTTAGTCATGCTTGGAGATGCCCACGACGGCTGCGGATTTGTACCAGGAGCCACAAACTTGTTTCTAGCATTTTTGGCAGAATGGGAATTACTCGGATCAGCCTCGACAATTTTGCGCTTGGCATAAGTATTTTCCTACATATTGTCGATCGTATCGGCCGTATTGGGCCGATCAGACTGTGCCTTGTCGGTCAGACCAGCCATGGTGGGCCGGTCTGACTAGTCAGTGCTAGGAGACCAAAAAGTTGCGGTTAGACCAACTATAGTAGGCCGGTCAAACCAGGCCAGTGTGGGCGGTCAGACCGACCTTGGGGCGACTGTTAGACTGATGATGTCTGTCTTGGCTGGATTATCTGGAATGTCTTCGCCTTGCTCTAGAAGAGTTCCCTTTGGGATTGGGACATCCCGGGAACCCACCTTGATGACTATAGCTTCGGAAACCGTCTCTAATGTGTCTTCGTGCTTGTCTCCCTTTTCTTCATGTTGAGACAGTCGTCCCTGCGGTGCGACAGAAAATCGGTTAAAAATGCCATCTCTCGCCATGCTCATTTGTTGCTGCATGTTATGAACCTCGGGTGGCACAAAAGGAGCAATCGTGATAAAGTAAGGGGACGGGTACCCGATGGGCAAAAAGTAATACGGAGGCCACTGCGCCATAGGGAACTGATATGGAGGTGGTGGCATTGGTGGCTCAAGTGGTCTCGCATACTAGGGACCGAAACAATCTTTATGTGGATGGTTCAGCCTTGTCTGAGGTCGTGGCCGAGTACTTGCCTTCTCAGCCCTCTTATTGTGCTTTTGGAGTAACATCTCATATGTCACCTTTGGCTTTTTGTGAGATCTAGTCGAATGCATCGCATTGGTGTTCACCTTCCAAACCCCTACCTTGGGATTATTTGGCACAAGCATTTGTAGATGAGGATCTCCAACTACAACCTCTTTCCCCTTAGATGACTCGTCCTGCTCGGGACGAATCATCACCTTCTTCCCATCAAGGTCAATGGTGTTCACAGGAAAGGGATCTTGGTCAAGCTTCATCTTGGGACTAGTGTCCAACTTCAATCATTCTTCATCTATGGATGATTGAACCTGTCGACGGAAGACATTGCAATCATTAGTAGAATGAGAATATGAATCATACCACTTACAATAAGCATGTTTCTTAAAATCATCGGTAGTAGGAATGACGTGACCCTTTGGCAACCTGAGGAGTTTGTTCTTCAATAAAAAGTCAAATATCTTATCGCATTTGGTAACGCCAAAAGCAAACTTGACCTCACTAGGACGACTCTTAGTGGGAGACGACCGCAGCTCAGTGCATGTAACTGGCTTGGACTTGTTAGACCAAGTCCACTCCGTGGTGTACTTATCAGCTGAGTCATCCTCGCTTTCCGATGATTCTTCATCGGAGTGCTCCATGGCGTGTACCACGACCTTGGGCTTACTAAATGTCTTAGTGAATTTTTTATTTTTGACTCAACCTTCCTAGGCCAAAGCCTTCTGCAAGACTTGATTGACCTCTAATAAATCTTGCCCATCTATATTCTCTTTAATTTCACAATGTAAACCATTAAAGGCCAAATAACCTAGGTCTCTCTTAGGAATGTTGAAGCTAAAACATCAGTTTCTGGTGTCTCTAAATTGCCTAATGTAGTCAGAGACGCTATCATTAAACTTTTACTCAACCGATGTCAAGTGCGAGAGTCTAAGTTTAGTTTCACCATTATAAAAATAATCATGGAACTTCTTCTCTAACTACGCCCAAGTCTGTATGGAGTTCAGCGATAGCGCCGAAAACCAAGTAAAAGTGGTGCCACACAATGATAAGGAAAATAGCCTAAGTTTAATTGCATTCGACCCACTAGCTTCTCCACACTGCGCTAGAAACTGACTTATATGCTCCCAAGTGGTTTTGCTATCCTCGTCGTTAAACTTAGTGAACTTAGGAACCCTAAAACCGTGAGGATATGGGATAATGTCAAAATAGTCCGGGTATGACTTATGGTAAACCCTAGTCCAATCCCGAGGTGCATAGCCTACACACTCTCTGAACAACACGTGGATACACTCATCTATGTCATCTATGCCTCTATCTTGTGGGCTCCTAGCATGCGGGGACACGCCACATGGTGGTATCTTGGCGTGTCGGCCGTACAACTCCTCTTGGTTATCCTCCTCTGATGTCGGCTCGTGGTATGCTGGAGAAGCGACCTCAAAAAAGCCAAATCTCCTAAACATTGCCTCCATCCTAGAGTCTTCCTCGGGCCCTAGACGATTCACAAATATAGCGCTAACCGCTTGATCTATAGTTGTAGCTATTTTTACTCAATGTCTACACTAGAGAGAGGGGGAGGGGATGTTACCTTGCTCATGGAGATGTTGGGGAGATTGGTGTTGCGCTTGACGAAGCCTGCGTGAGTCTTGGTGTAGCGTCCAAGAAAGATGGCGTGTATCTCCCTCGTCTTGGCCTCAATCTCCTCACTATCCTCTTTGAAAATATCTTCTAGGGTGGGGAGGATGATGTTGTCGTTGTCGATCTCTGTGCTCCCCGCCATATTTATCGGCGTAGTGGGTGTAGTCGTAGTAGTTGTACCCGTCACTGACATGGTTGTGTTTAGCGTGTGTGTCCCCAGCAGAATCGCCAAAAATTGTGTTGACACTAAAATCAACCGATAAAGTGCCAACCAGCATCGACGTCAATTCAGCGATCCAAAAGTGCGTAGACGGCTAGGGTTGTCCCACAAAACGTCACACGACATTGATGCCACGTTATGATGACCCTTGACCATGACAAGGGAGTAAATGACTGCAGTCGCTAGGCAATTAAACAACACCACAGGGATGTGATCCAATTGGTTGAAGTGTGAAAAGAAGATCAAACTGGCCAAGGCGGGGCCAGTTGGACCAAAGTACAGAGGGTAGTCAGACCAGGTATGTACTGGCGGTCGGACCATCGGTGTGAAAGAGGGCCACCGGATCTCCTATGCGTAGGCGGATGAACCGACTGTGCTCTATCGGTCAGATCGTCCTGTGCCGCCACGGCCCGGTAAGACCATCTAGGGTGGTCTAGTCGGACCGATAGGAGGCTGGTGATGGCTCCGGTTCACCAGCGGATGCTCCAGCAATGAGGGCTTGGTGCAGGCTTTGCAAAACACCAATAAATTAGAAGCAATTCGTTCTAGAGACCGAATTACCGATAAAAATTTGTTACGGGGTGTTGATACCAAAAACGGCATTAGACACTCAAGATTGTCAAAATATCAATTTTGGTAATTTAGGCCAAAAATACACATGTCCTGGATCGGGCCGAAGCCCTACAGGGCCAAAGGCTCATTGAGCTTTGGGCTTCGGAAGCCTTCGAGTGGCCTACTACCTTCGGCCCAAAGGCCTTCAGAGGCCTGCCTCACCGAAGCTTCGGCCCGATGAGTAGGCTTCGGTAGGCCCTGCCGAAGGCCCACCTCGGGCTGATTTCTAGAGATAAAGTTTGAGTCTGATTCTGGCTAATTTTATCCCTAAGTTTGATTAGGCCTAATCTTATTAGATTAATCTTAGAGATAAGAAGACTAGCCCCTATAAATATAGGGGTAAGGCTGGTTCATTAAACCCCCCAACACAAATCAATCACAAAGCCCTAGCTTTGAACCATACCCTTACTTTTATTTTACTTTTTTGTAATCTTTGTGGGTTTGCCTGGAAGACCTCCACCGGCCACGCCAAAACTATGGTAATTCTTGTTACTTCGCTCATGAAGTACTCGTTAATCTACGTAACAGATTGCTATCGCCTTGTTACTTCGCCTGTGAAATACCCGTTAATCTACGTAACAGATTGCTACCTTCGTTTCCCTACTGCAGCACTTAGCAGATTCGGTACCTAGGCCGAATTGGCACTTGATCCCTGTTCTGTTGTAGGTTTTCATGCTCGGAGCCACTTCGCCAGAGGTGTTTAGAGCCAGGAGACGGGTTTCGGAGGTTGCCAGAACACCCTTCAGCGGGATTCCTGCTCTGACCACCCGTGTCAGACCATCACGCTGTTGTCGGTTCGACCGAGTCCCGCACACCAACACTCTCCGCAACTGGCTTCGTCACGTCAGGCTTCGCCATGGTCATACCCCACGTCAGACGAAGTCATGCCAGTGCATTGTGTTTGAGTTATTTTATCATGTCAAAGACTTCACGCCAAACCCCGCTGTCCAGAGGTGATTTCGTGTCGAGATCTGTTCGGAGCCTGCCTTTGGTCAGATCAGTTGGAACGCCAAAGGCTATCTTCGACGAGACCCTTCGCACCAGACATCGAAGGTACACTTTTGGCGATACCCTTCGCATAGTACACTTCGAATCAGTCAGGCTCCGGTCAGCTTGCTGGTTTAGTTTATTTAATATATTTCTTTTTGACTAATTGGATTATTTTGTGTGATCTGATTACCTAGCGACTCCACCCCCTTGCCACTGTTAAGGGTAGTCAGAACGTGACATCAGTGTTGTGTTACGCTTTGGTTTGTCCCTAAGTATCCACACACTTTTGGATCGTTGAACTGACCCAAGTGTGGTGGCACATTTTAGTGTCAACACGCGGATTGAACAGATGATTCACAAGCAAATCAACAAGTATTACCATGATTACGATGCGATGGAAGGATGGTTTACAGTGCAAACCAATAAATATGGACGTGCTATGACTACTCCTAGGGCAAGGAAGGGTAAAACATAAAAAGAATGATTCAAGGTAATAGTAGATTAGATTGGTTTGAATTGGAGAGAGTCCCTTTGAATCGGCCTTGCCCTTATATTTATAGGGGGTGGTCTTGTCATTCCTAGACTTTAATTGCACTCTAAATTGATTAAAGTACACGTCCAAGTCGTTAAGATTTGAGTAGAGATGAAAACAACCTGAAACCAATTAAATTGGTTCGAGCTCAAACTAGGTCGGTCTGACCAGGCCCATATGGCCGGTTGGACCGGACTTACAAGGCCGGTCAGAACAGCCTGTGCCAGGAACTTCATATTTTCGGTCAATTCTACCAATTTTGACATTTTGACAATTTTAACCATTAATACCACTTTTTGCTATCAACACTAGCTAAGATTAGGGGGCAACAATACTGTATGAAATTGCATTGTATGTTGCCCATTTATTGGGACTAGACATGGCAATATTTGGCTCTATATGTAGGCACGGGAAGTCGTACTAGTTAATTACATCAATCATGTTGTTTTTATTTTCTTGTCTGGGTCATAGCTTTTTTATTGGCAATCGTCTAAAATTGCATGGTGCATAGCTTAAAACTGTACATGATGTAAAACAACAACTACTAGTTTTTTATTTAAATCTACTAGTACGGGAACTCGCCTTGGAATTCTGACTCTTGCGTGAAATCAAGGAACTTTGTTAGGTGGTGAAACTCTTCGACGAACCATTTAAACTCACGACAATAATTGTGCACCATGATCAATATCTAAAAAGTTTTTAAAGATCACAAGTGAGAAAAAGTACAGAGGACGGAGATCGAGAATGAGTAGAGGTGGCCGATAGCGAGCGGATACTGTGAGGACGATTTGGGTCGAAGGCAGCGATGGTGATCCGGTTGTCGTGGATCCGATCGAAGCAGCGATCAGAAATGGGGCAGGGACGACAAACCCGACAGAGTCGACAATGAGGATGGATGTGGATGCTGGCGACGAGGGCATATGGTAGGAGATTGGTGGGCATTGGCGGAGCAAAAACGCATGGCGCAGGCTCGGGTTCGCAAGGCTAGGGATGGAATTGATGGCGGGATTCATCCATGGACATCGAATTTTATGAGGCATTAGAGAAGGAAAGGGGGTATGAAAGGGGATTCCGAGGCTTCCATAAATAATATTGTGCTATGAATACATTTTATATTTATTTATTATTTCTATATGTTGACACAAAAACACGCCCACACACTTGGGTCAGTTTGACGATCCAAAAGCACGCGGATACATAGGGATAACCCTAAGCGTGATGTGGTGTCAACGTTGCGTTCTGATAGATCCTTAACGGTTGTAAGGGTAACGGAATCGCTAGGTAATCAAACAAATATTAAGAAATAAAATTTGATTAGCCAATGTGTGAGTAAAAAATTAATAAAACAAACCGGCCAGCCTAAGGCTGATTTCTCTCTGTGGCGAAGGGAGTCCGAAGCATTCCGAAGGGGCTTCGGCCTATTGATCGGTTGGACTGGAGTAGGACTCTCAGTCAAATCAGTGCCAGTGAAGGGGTCGCCGAAGGTGGTTTCGGCGTTCTGGTGCGAAGCGGTCTTCAGGCGGTCGGACCAACGTTAGACATCTGGTCAGACCGGCGGTAGGCCTTAGTCACACTGAGGGCTTCGGCATCACGGAGTTTGGTGCGGAGTGGTCCACTGTAGAGGGGTTCTCGCCGAAGAGGGCTTTGGTGTGACGGCGAAGAGTGCTCTGGTGCGGAGTGGTTCACTGCGAAGAGGTTCTCGCTGAAGGGGCTTTGGCATGATGGTGAAGGGTGTTGAAGACCATGTCGACAACAGCCTAACGGCCCGACGAAGCCCTGTCGGTCAGACCGACAGGCTTCGATCTAATCACCTAAGGGTTCTGACGACTTTGTAGATGAATAGAAATCACCCCGAAACTCCTTGGCGATGACTTTGAAGGTAATTCCCCTACAAAACAGTAAAAGATCAAGTGCAATCTGGTGTAGGACTGAAAGTAGTGACCAGAGGGGGGTGAATGGGTGCCTAAGAAAATTCTTTCGAATCAATGGGCTGATCCCAACACCCAACGCACCTCAAAAGACTCAGCAGCTAAAACGTAAAAAGATCGCCAAAGCCTAAAAGTATCTAGCCTAGAAACGACCGGAGTCCTAGACAAGAAACACCAACAGTGCTAATAGAGAGTATAACAAAGCATTCAAAACATGGCAGATCAAAGTTCTCAGAAACTAATCATCATAGCAATTAAACTGAAGATACGTAAATAGTGATGAAGAGTTACTATTTAAAAGTTATCTCCTGTTTGATACCCCGGTGAAGCCTGCAGTTGCAAAGCCTACAGTGTCAAGGCCTGCAGTGTCGAAGCCTGTGAAGGTTGTGCCGAAGAATGATTCGAAGTTGCCACTGATTTTCGAAGCTTGCACAGGTAGTGCCGAAGTTCGTTTTCCGAAGTCCAATTTGTCAGCAAGGAAAAACTTTACACATTTTGCTAGCGAAGTATGCAAGTCAGCAGACACCAGAGAAGCAAGCTTTGAGTATGACAAAAACGAAGACTGTGCCAGTAGCGAAGACAGAGCAATCTTCGAACAGATGTTCGCAGAAAAACCAGCCGAAGTCAGGTGCAACCTCTGAAATTACATACTTCGAACAACCTTTTTCGAGAACTTCGGACTGACCTCGCTGAGACTTCGAAACAGTGATGAAGCACGAACTTTGAATTCGTGAACAAATAAGCGAAGTGTGCTGCTGAATTTTTAAACTCGGACTAGTACTTCGAAACTTCCTTTCGGATTCAAAAGTTCACAGAGAGAATAACTTCGGAGTCCATGCAACTGCGAAGTATGTAGAACCAAAAAACAAGCTTCGAACATTCGAATATTGAAATGAAAAGTTCTGCCGAAGAGACAACACGCGCAGTGAACCAAGAGCGTAGCCTGCACAACTACGAAGCCAGCAGAGACCTTCGCGCTTTATGAAATGGGACCCACATCTATACTCCGAACAAACATTTCGAAACTTGTCGAAGTACAAAGAATTTCGGCCGTGCACTCAGTTTCAAAATAAAACATTCGATCTCTTTTCACCTCTAAACCAGTACGCCATGATTCAAGTCCGAAGTTCTCAGCATTCTTAGTCAGGCCTTGCATGAAGAGCCGAACCATAAAAAAAACATTAAAACGAAATGTTGCAGAAGCTATGAGCAAAGTCTAGAGATTTAGGGATCTACAAGCTGTCCAGCCGAGGCACTATAGACACTCAAGTGTCCTGGTGCATGCTGCTGAGAAAAAACGTGCCTGCTGCTACTACCACACAGCTATCCCTGCAGCTATGGCTGGCACACAAGCTAGGAGACCAGAACAACATGCGTCATGGAGACAGTTCGAGATGAAATAAATCTGAGAAAAATGAACACGGATGAACAGTAAGTACTACTAAAAAAATCCTGCAATCCAACTTGATAAACCATGAGCCAGAAGAATATAAGAAATGACGATGGCTCAGAAATCGAGAATGCGCTTGAAGAACAGCACATAGAAACAGAAAGAAAAATCTCGAGATTACCAGGAGAAGAGAGAACGCTGGCGGCGACAGAAGAACGAATAGTAAAGCAGGAAATGAACTCTGATTTTTTAATTAAAGTGAGTTAGCCCTAATCCTAGGGATTGGGGCCGATTTATAGGCAGCCCAATAAAATGGGGAAAATGCAGAAATACCCCTAGGGTTTTTTACAGACGCTGAAATAAATAGAGAAAGACCAAACTGCCCTTAGGATATTTTTACAGACTCGACTGACTGACTGTGGGCCTAGGGACAAAATAGTAAACTCCTATTTATAGATGACTTATCCGGAAGCTAAGCTTTCGTAGCGACTACAGCTTCTCTTCTGGTCAGTCCGATGCGAGACCAGCAGTTGTCACTTTTGCACCGAAACTGACAAAGCATCCACCGGCTTTGCACCAGGTACCCGGATTGGGCCGGCCCGATTCCGCAGCTTCTCTCAGCCCGGCAATCACTCGCCGCCCATGTACCTGAGTCAATCCTGGTCAACAGCCTAGTGGATCCTCTGCTGCTCCTAGCCCATGTACCCGGATTGAGCCAGCCTGACTTCGCGGCCCCTCTGCCCGACAGTCGCTCGCTGCTCGTGTACCTAAGTCACACGCGGCCCATGACGCAGCAGATCATCTCTCTTCTTCTGTCCTCTTTGACTATCGTTGACAATGACTCATCACATCGGGAGCTATGAGGCCCACACTATTCAGCATGGCTCCTCAATCTCCCCCTTGATGAGTGCATTGTCAACACTTTACTTCTTCAGCTCTTCAGCACCTGCGAACAAATGTGGAAACACGAAAACAAAGCTCAAGAAAACAAAGAAGAAGAAAAAATAAAGTAAAAGTTTAACCCTAATGATCAAAAGCCAAACAAAAGAAAGAAGTGATCATTATGGTTAACCAAAATGTGAAAAGAGTGCGATCTCAGAAACATCAACAAGGATATCAAAAGAGTAAGGACAATCAGGACAAAAACTCCCCCTTAAACTCTTATCCCCAAAATTTCTCCCCCTTGTTGACAAGTGAACTCATCAAGCACTCAAAAAGGACACAGACTCCCCCTAAAATGCAACTCCCCCTCAAAATATGCAATGAATGCAACTGGGGTGCAGGTGGAGTGATGAAAGCATGCTTCTCAGATATGATTGACTGCAATTACAACATCTAACAAGTATAGCAAAAGACATACTGTCTAAAACACATGGCATGATCAGTGCAACAGATGATATCTAAAGAAAGTCATTAGCAAGCAATTTTTTTTACAATTTTTGCAAATAAAAGCATCACCATATTTTCCAGTTGACAAGCAAGGTAAAGCATGAGATGCAGAAGCTAACTGATATCTACCAAGATAAGCATTGTCCGAAACAAAGTGCTTCAGCAAACTTGTTGTCTTTTTAATTTTCAGGCTTTTTCATTTTCCTTTTTCATTTTTGCCAAGGGTTATTTGCATGTCAAACCTTATGCTAACCGACCAAGTCAAGCCTAGACCAGAACTGGACCATCGGAAGCTTAAGACATTAGTCTTGGCATACACTACACTGTCCTAGTTCATACCAAAGTGCTATGGTAAGCAGTGCAAAACAATGCAATGCGACAAAGCAAACCCACTTGGATCTTTTCAACTCAAGCATAAAAGGCATGGAATTTTCATTCATTTTTGATTTTTTATCATTTTTATAGCACATTTTCCATGTTAAAGCATAAAGATGTTCGAGTTGCATATCTGCATCTATGTGATGAACTAGCTACAAGGCATGTAACAGATAGCAAAAGCACTCAGCCTACACATGCTAGTGTTGGACCGAAAACGGCGACCAGAGGGGGGTGAATGGGAGCTTTTAAAATTTCGGGCTAAAAACAACCTTCTGTTTTTAATTCCGTCTTCTGCGGAATAGGCTTCGAACACAACCTTCGAAGGTCTGGTTCGGAGGTAATTTACAGCTCCGAACACAGGCTTCACAAGGGAGCAAAAGTTCGAAGTCAAGAAGACTTCGCTCCACCCACAACCCTGAAAAATCAACTCAGCTAAGTCAGTGCAGGCTCCGCACACAGGGTGCTTCGAGCAGGCTTCGCACTTCACCCTTCGCACGAGTGGACTACCCTTTGAGGACTTCGACCAAATACTTAGCGACAGCAACTCGTGCTGGGCTTCGTACTTCGAAGGTCTAAACGCACACTAACAGACTTCGCTAGGGGCTTCGACACTGGAAAAGAATCGGGCTACGATCAGGGCTTCGCTAGTAAACAGCGAGGTCTAGCCTCCAGTTACACAGAGTGAAAACACACTGAAAAAGCACACTTCGCACAAAATACACTTCGCCTAGACAGGCTTCGGTGCACTACTACTAGCGAGGTATGCAAACAAGCTCAAGCAGAAACTTAACACAGAAGCAGGGCTTCGCTGCTTGAACAAGGAACACAATAAATGAACTCATTGTATGAAAACATAGTATGTGGAAGCTAGTACAGGAGCTCAACAATGAATGTTCAAAGTGTTAAATGTTACCTACCCAGCCCCACTATTTATAGCCACCATTCACCCAAGTGAATTGACTACTTTACCCCTAGGGTTTACATTGGTTTTGTCTCTACAGAACAGAGGGGTACAAAAGGTAGTCAACTTTATTTGGAGGCTTCTCTGTCAGCTTTGCAGAGGGGACTGCGTCAGCTTTTTGCAGAGCAGACAATGTCAGCCTTTGCAGTCTTTGACCTTTCTGGAGCCCTCCTTCGCACGCGAGGGGTGCGGTAGCTTCGGTGAGAAGCCTTGAGCCTGACGGCCTTCGCTTCACCGAAGTCGGCCTCCGATACAGTGACGGTTTTGAGCTGAAGCCGTCAAAGCCCTTGGGCCTTCGCACCAACACCCTCGGAGTGGACCACCACGGCTTCGCAGCTTCTCCTAGCTCGAACTCCGTCAGTCCGTGTACTGAAGCCATGCATGGCCGAAGTACCACAAGACAACCACACTCCGGAGCTAGCCTCGCTCCGAAGCCTGCTTCACTCCGAAGCCCCACCTTCGGAGTTCCACCCTTCGAAGTCCCTCCTTCGTCCAAGGCCTCCGCATGAAGCATTCCATGAGCACTTCGTTGCAGTGTCTCTCCCCGAGCACACTCCTCGACGAGCCTCACCCAGACCATGCCTTCGATGCACCTCGACTTCTGAGACCTTCGTCGGGTACCTTCGAGTGTCTCCCTCCGGAGCACACTTCGAACACCTTGCCTCTGCTGAGGACTTGATCCACCAAACTCCAAAGTCACTCCATCCAGAGTACCCTTCGAAATGCCTCGCCCCCGAGGACTTCGTCTCGGAGTACCTTCACCCGGAGCCACGCTCCGCACTTACTGCCTTCACCTGGTGCACCTCGACCAGAGGACCGACCTTGACCCCTTCACAGCCTTCGTGACGGAGCTCCTCGCTCCACTGGCATCAAGCCTCCCGCTCGACCCAGGTTCACCTGCTACGAACCGTCCGTCGCCTCCCAAGTCCCCTGCGCACCACAGACAAGCAGACAAGTGTATCCAATACTCTGGAGACCTCTCCGGGTTAGCAACCTTCGGCACACACTTCGGTGTACCGCCCAAAGTACCGAGACCTTCGGTACAAACCTAGTCATCATGTACTGTCGGACCCCTCCGATAGGCACACTCCGCTGCAACAGCTGCAGCAACCAAAACCACCGAAGCCTTCGGTGAAACAGCCTCCGAACACCTTCGGAGGTCCAACCTCCGAACCCCTTCGGAGGTACCTCTTCGAACCAGAGGATAAACTCTGTCAATCACTCATCACAGACTCTGAAACCAACCCTTGGTTTCTCAATCTCCCCCTTGATGAGTGCATTGACAACCAAATTCAAGTTCAAGAAAATTTAAAGAATTTCAGCACACAAGTGACCATAAAAACTCAGAAACGAGCCAAATCATGTCACTTGACAAAAGAATTTTCCTCCCCCTTTTCAAAAGAGTAAAAGCCCCTTCGGCAAATCTCCCCTTTTTCAAGATAAAAACTCCCCCTGAGTAATTTAATTGTACCCCCTTGCAACAGAGAACTCAAAAATTTCTCCCCCTTTGGCAATGCAAGCATCAAGGAGCATGTAAAAGATTCATTGCTTGGAAATGAGCAGAATTGCAAAGACATACAAAGCAAAAATATGCCATCAGTAATACAAATGATCATGGGCTCAGCTCAATTTAACATTCTCTAAAAACATGATGACAGCATGTGATTTTATCATTTTTTGAAATAAAAGCATCACCACTTAGTCAAGGAAACTAGACAAGTAAAAGAAGGGAATGTGCAAAGCTAGTCAATTTCTACTCTAGACAGACAAGTCCAGTCCAAATGGAGCAATGAAAGCAAACTTGATGATCAATGAATTTTGTTGTTCTTTTCTTAATGACAGCATGTGATTTCCACCTTATACTTTCCAATCAGGCCAAACCTAGGCATGAAAGCCATCAGAAGCTTAAGGCAATGATTTTGGTAGACACTACACTATTCCAGTTCAGACCAATGTGCAATGGTAAGCAGTCTAGAATAGAGTAGTGCGACAGACAAACCCACATGGATCTTTTAACTTGAAGCATGTAAATCATGGATTTTTGAATTTTGATTAAATGAATAATTTGTTTATCATTTTATGAATATCCATGAATATGTAGAACAATTGTTCAAGTTGCACAAATTAGCATCCAGAGAAAAGGTGTCTTGCTATCAAGCAGATAAAAGATAGCTAAAACAGTCCTGCCTATACATGCTAGATACAAGATTGAGCAGTGAGCATGATTTGAGTTTGGAAAGAAAACATCATGCACATTAATGTTTCAGATAAATTAAAAAGAGCTGAGCTGTCATGATTTCATGAATTAAAATTGTGCATATAAGTGCAACAAATGTAAATGCAATTTCACACATGATGAGCATATGCAATACAATTAAAGACAGCTCCCCTCACAAAATGCCGTACGGGTGACAAATACCAAGTTCCCCACGCAAGTAGGCAAATCGAGAAGCATCGAGGGGTTTTGTGAAAATATCGGCTAGCTGATGTTGGGTATCAATATATTGAAGTTCAATATCACCCTTCTCATTGTGATCTCTGAGAAAATGATATCGCACATCAATGTGTTTGGTTCTGAAGTGCTGAATCGGGTTATTCGCAACACAAATGGCACTAGTGTTATCACAGAAAAGTGGAACACTCTTATAATCTAACCCGAAATCCCGCAAAGTGGAAACCATCCACAAAATCTGAGAGCAACAGCTAGCTGCAGCAACATATTCGGCCTCAGCCGTCGATTGTGCAACACTAGACTGTTTGCGGGAAGACCAGCAAACCAGAGATGTACCCAGAAAATGACAAGTACCAGAGGTACTCTTCCTATCAATCCTACACCCAGCAAAATCCGCATCGGAATAACCTCGAAGACACAAAGAGGAAGACGGTGAATACCATATGCCGAACTCGAGGGTATGTTTGAGATACCTGAGAATGCGTTTTACCGCTTGGCGGTGCGAAGCTCATGGTGAAGCCTGAAAATGAGCGCACAGACACACTGCGAAGTGTATGTCCGGCCTCGTAGCAGTCAAGTAGAGGAGGGAGCCGATCATGCTTCGGAACTCCTTTTGATCTACGACTTCTCCATCTTCATCAGGATTCAATGCCACAGATGTAGCCATTGGAGTGGCGAGAGGCTTCGCATCGGCCATGTCGAACTTCTTGAGCAGATCCTTGGTCTACTTCATCTGGTGGATGAAAGTACCTTGTTTGCTTTGCTTGATTTGCAAACCAAGGAAAAAGGTGAGTTCACCCATCATGGACATTTCAAACTCCCTGCTCATGGCATCTGCAAACTCGGCAACCAAAGCATGAGAAGAGCCACCAAAGATGATATCATCCACATAAATCTGAACTAGAAGGAAATCTTTGCCATGCTTGAGAGTGAACAGGGTTTTATCAACAGAGCCCATCAAATACCCCCGCTCAAGCAGAAAAGACTTTAGTCTGTCATACCAAGCCCGAGGGGCCTGCTTGAGTCCATAAAGAGCCTTATGAAGTTTAAGGACTTTATGTGGGTACTTGGGGTTTTCAAAACCTGGGGGTTGTTTTACATAAACATCTTCACCTATGAAACCATTAAGAAAAGCACTTTTGACATCCATTTGATAGAGTTTGAATCCCCGGGATGTCGCAAAGGCAAGAAAAATCCTAATGGCCTCAAGACGAGCAACAGGTGCAAAAGTTTCAGTAAAATCAATCCCTTCTAATTGAGAATAACCCTGAGCTACAAGTCTAGCCTTGTTTCTAACTATAGTCCCATCCTCCCCTTATTTGTTTTTGAAAATCCATTTTGTTCCAATGAAATGAACATTTGGTGGAGGATCAACTAATGACCAGACTTGGTTTCTCTCAAAATTTTCAAGTTCTTCATGCATGGCATTGATCCAACTATAATCAGAAAGTGCATGACTAACATCTAAGGGCTCGAAAGAAGCAACAAAAGCGGAATCAATGAAATGAGCATGAGAACGTGTTACTCTTTGATCAAGCTCACCAATGATCTGCTCGGGAGGGTGCATCCTTTGAACATGATGTGGAGCCTCGCGGCGGGATGCAGTCTCACCCTCAACTTGTGCGTTGGAGTGGTCCAAGATGACCGATGTCGAGGTAGTCGCTTCGGGACCTTGTGCCGAAGTAGTCGAAGCGGGGTCGACTTCGGGGGTTGACGTCGAGGGTAGTAAGGGTTCATCCTCGAAATCTTCGGGATCTTCTTCTTCGAAGATGGTCTGTTCCATGTTGTGTTCATTTGCCTATTCAAATGCAGAACTAACATAGGGGGTTGATTCATCAAAGGTCACATCACATGACTCGATGACAATGTTAGTCTCCAAATTATAAACACGATAGGAATGACCATGAGTAGTGTAACCCAAAAAGATCCCGTCAGAAGAACGCGACTCAAATTTATCCAAGTTACCACGTTTTAGGATAAAGCACCGACAGCCAAAAACTCGAAGATGAGTAACCTTGGGCTGTCTCCCAAAACGTAGCTCATAAGATGTCAAGTTTAAAATTGAGCGCAAGAATATTCGGTTTGAGATGTAACAAGCAGTGTTCATGGCCTCAGCCCAGAATTTTCTAGGAGTCCTGTGCTCATCGAGCATCATCCTAGCCATCTCAACTAAAGTGCGATTCTTTCTCTCAACAACACCGTTTTGTTGAGGAACCCGCGGAGCAGAGAATTGATGTTCTATGCCATGCTCCATGCAAAAGTCAACAAAGAGACTGTTCTTGAACTCAGTGCCATTATCACTTCGAATGAATTTTAATGCACCAGGGAGTTCTGTGAAAAGTCTCAAAGCCAAGCTCCGAAAGTGTGAAAACACTTCATCCTTGCCGGCAAGAAAGAAGACCCAAGAGTAGCGAGAGAAATCATCGACAATAACTAACACATACCACTTGCCGCCTAAAGAACTAACCCGAGAAGGACCTACAGTGTCCATGTGGAGAAGTTCTCCGGGTTGTTCAGTCATCACTGTGGTGACTGGCGAATGCGAAGCGGCAATCATCTTTCCATGTCGACAAGGAGCGCAAACTAAATTCTTCTCAAACTTGAGCTTGGGCAATCCTCGGATCAGACCTAGGGCACTCAGACGAGCGAGCAACTCAAAGCTCATATGCCCTAGTCTCCTATGCCACTTCCAAAGCTCAGAAGTAGAATGTGCAACAAAACAATGAGAAGAACCAGATGACTCTGAAAAATCAGCTCCAAAAACTCTCCCAACTCTAAAGATCTTACAAACCACAACGCCATCAGAATTGAGTACTTGCGAAGTATCGCGATGGAATCGCACTTCGAAGCCCTCATCAAGCAACTGAGATACAGAAAGCAAATTGTATCCCAGGTTTTCAACCAAAGCAACATCTTTGAGAGTGAAATTTTAATTAATTCTTACCACACCTTTACCTTTCACTCTACTCCTTCGATTGTTGCCGAAGGTGATATGCTCCCTTTGCTTGGTTGTGGTGAGGCTGGAGAACCATGCTGCATCTCCGGTCATATGACGTGAACAACCGGAGTCCATGATCCACGTGCCCTCCAAGCCTCGATCTGTCGCCTACACATGATAAGAATATCTCGATCGCTCAGTGCTGGGGTGAGTGAAAAAATGACGAGGCATCCAGCACTGAGTGACACGAGTAGTAGGCACAGTAAAAGTAGACTGTCTACGCACAGGATAATCAGAATGATGCAAAGTGTGAGGTCTACCTACATGCTGTGAATGAACAACATGACGAGGTCTCCTACTTTGACGAGGTACAAAGCTACTCGTCCGGGGTCTACCACCATATGGAATATGGTGAACACCTCGAGGAGAAAAACCTCTCTGAGAAGCACGAGGAGCCTCAAAAACAGGACGATAGTAAAACTCAGACTCATGCATACCTAAATATGGGTAATGCATGTCCTGGTAACTCATCGCTTGAGAGCGTCGCTCATCCTTGATGCGACGAAAACAGAACCCAACCAAATGACCCGCCCGCTGACAGTAGGAACAATGAAAAATTCTCCTAGGGGCACTCTCATGGGTCACAGGAGCAACTCTCACAGGCTCCTTGGGCTTCTGCTGAGTGGTTTCTTGGGAGGGATTTTCTTGGCAGGAGGAGTGGTTTTCTTTTGAGCTCGGGTAGGCTTTTTGACTGATGGAATGTCTAACAGAGCTCTCTCTTTCTCTAGGGTAGTGGGAGAGGTAAAGACAGTTTTGTTTCCACTATCTGAAGGAATCCTCTCAAAACCCAAACCTAGAGCTAACCCTGCTCTGTCAGCACACATCTTGGTCTTGGCCAAGAGCAAATCCATCCTACCCTTTCCCTCAGTGCATTTGTTAACCACGGAAAGAAGGTATTCATTTTCAAACATGAGGTTCTCAGCTCGCTCTCTAACAGTGCCTAGCTGGTCCTTAAGGGTAATGCACGTGTCACAAACAGGCTGCACATCCTTATAACTACCAGCCCTCTCCAATCTAGCCTCTAAATCATGAACATGCTTATCACATAAATTAATGCTCTCGCGTAATAAAGAACAGTTCATGCATTCAATTATATCATGAGGTCTAGAATCAACCACCAAAAGCTGCTTCTGTGCAGTCTCAAGCTCGGATAGAGTTTGAGCATGTACAGAACACAACTTAGCAAGCTCACCCATGACAACAGTACAAGATTCACATTCAGCATTATTAACCCTAGACTTAAGCATGGCATATTCGGTAGAAACAAATTCTAACCTAAGTCTAAGGTCTTTTCTTTCTCTAGCGGCTTGCACAAGTAATCTATCCTGACCAAGAACTACTTCATTTAGTTCATCTAGTTTAATCAAAAGCTGGTCAGAAGATAGTGGTACCTCAGATGAGTCAAGCTCATCGCCGTTGTGATTGCTGTCGGCCATGAAGCAAAGGCCGGAGAAGTCTCGTCCCTTCTTGTCCTTCTTGTCCTCCTTCCTTGGGGACTCCTCCTTCTCAAAGCTCGACTCCTCAGTTGAGGAAGTGTCAATGTCACTGAGAGCAGCAACAAATGCTCTGGAAGCGCCTTTGGCTACTCTCTTAGCCACCTTGCCGTGCTTGCCCTTCACAAAAGGCTTCCTCTCCTTTTTGTGGTATTTAGGGCGTTCACTCTCTTTTTGAGCTTAGGGCAGTTGGCCTTGATATGAGAAGTGTCGCCACATTCAAAGCAACCACTAAAACCATTTCTCCTCTGATCCCGTCTCTCATGATGAAAACGGGTGAACCTTCTGGCAATGAGAGCAAGCTCATCATCATCCAGAGTGTCCACCTGCTCCTTAGTGACGGAGAATAGGGAGGACAAAGCAAAACCATCTGCAAGAACACAAGTACCAGATGTGCTCGGTTCTGCAGTGGTGCCACGGCTAGTGCTAGAAACCAATGCCAATGGATGTGGCAAGGAGTTTCTGTGCACCGCAAGAGATGCCTTGGCAATCTCTGTGGACTTCAGCTTGCTGAAGAGATCATCACAGGTCAATGTGTCATAACCTGCGGACTCCTCAATGTGTTCAACATGTCTCGAGTGTACTTACCCTGGTGGATGAAGGTGTCGTCCTTGGTCTGCTTGATCTGGAGCCCTAGGAAGTACTTGAGCTCACCCATGAGGCTCATCTCAAACTCACTGTGCATCTGCTCAGAAAACTTGGACATAAGATCATTAGTAGTACCGCCAAAAATAATATCATCCACGTAAATCTGAGCGACTAAGAAATCTGAAGCATCTCTGAGCAAGAAAAGAGTTTTATCCACAGAACCCATCACAAAGCCCTTCCCCAACAAAAACTGCTTCAACCGGTCATACCAAGCCCTGGGGACTTGCTTCAACCCGTATAAAGCTTTTTGCAATTTAAAAACATGTCGAGGAAACTTGGGGTTCTCAAAACCGGGGGCTGCCTAACATAAACCTCCTCCTCTATGTACCCGTTCAAAAAAGCACTCTTGACGTCCATTTGAAAAAGCTTAAAACCCTTCGAAGCGGCAAAAGCTAAGAGAATGCGAATGGAGTCAAGACGGGCAACAGGGGCGAAGGTTTCTTCAAAATCAATACCCACCTTCTGGCAAAAACCCTGGGCAACTAGTCGAGATTTGTTGCGCACCACAACCCCATCTTCACCTTGCTTGTTCTTGAACACCCACTTGGTGCCTATGGGGTTGCATCCGGGTGGCAGCTCAACCAGTGTCCAAACCCGATTGCGGACAAAATTCTCAAGCTCTTCTTGCATGGCATTAATCCAATTAGAATCAGAAAGAGCATGAGAAATGTCTCTGGGCTCAAAAGATGCAACAAAAGCAGATTCAGCATGAGACATTTTGGGATAAGAGTTCAAGGCGGAGTTTTGGCTTTCTCTGGGATTTGTCTTAGGGGGAGTTTTTGTCCCGATTGTTCTTACTCTTTTGATATCCTTGTTGATGTTTCTGAGATCCCACTCATTTTGAGCTTTTACCTTTGGTAAACCATAATGACCGCTTATTGCTTTTGTTCGGCTTTTGGTCATTAGGGTTAAACTTTTACTTTATTTTCTTCTTCTTTGTTTTTCTTGTGCTTTGTTTTCGTGTTTCCACAGTTGCTTGCAGGTACTGAAGAGCTGAAGAAGTGAAGTGTTGACAATGCACTCATCAAGGGGGAGATTGAGGAGCCATGCTGAATAGCGTGGGCCTCATGGCTCTAGATGTGATGAGTCATTGTCAACGATAGTCAAAGAGGACAAAAGAAGAAAGGAGATCTGCTGTGTATGGGCCGCGTGTGACGCAGGTATACGGGCAGCGAGCGACTGTCGGGCAGAGGGGCCGCGAAGTCGGGCTGGCCCAATCTGGGTACATGGGCTAGAAGCAGCAGAAGACCCACTGGGCTGCTGACCAGGATTGACTCAGGTACACGGGCGGTGAGCGATTGCCGGGCTGAGAGAGCTGCGGAGTCGGGCCGGCCCAATCCGGGTACCTGGTGCAAAGTCGATGGAGGCTTTGTCAGTTTCGACGCAAAACTGACGGCCACTGATCTTGTATCGGACTGTCCAGAAGAGAAGTCGTAGTCGCTACGAAAGCTTAGCTTCCGGATAAGTCATCTGTAAATAGGAGTTTACTATTTTGTCCCTAGGCCCATAGTCAGTCAGTCGAGTCTGTAAAAATATCCTAAGGGCAGTTTAGTCTTTTCCTTTTATTTCAGCATCTGTAAATAACCCTAAGGGGCTGGTGGAATATTCCTAGCTATTGGGTAGCCTATAAATAGGACCCCAATCCCTAGGGTTAGGTCACCCTTCCAGAATTCACTTTTTAATCAATTGAGTCACTTTTATTCTCTTGTTCCCTGCTCCTGTTCATGCACACGCCGCCACTGCATTCCTCCTGTTCTTCACGCATCTGTGAGATTTTATTCTCTTCTCTTGTCATTCGGGTTGCAGTGATTTTGTAGCTGTTTACAGCTTCGTCTTGCGTGCAGCTGGTTTTATTCCAGAATGTTTTCCTCTCTCTGATTGCTTTTGGTTCTACGAACTGAGAGGGACTAGTACTACTTGTTGGTTCCTGTAGCAACAAGTAGTACCTACTCTCTATGACAACAGTACACTAGTTCTTCTAGCTTTGCTTTTTCCTGCATAGCTTTTTGATCGAGTAAACAGAGCCTAGTTTTCTCTCTAGTTGTTTTTGGCGAAGCTCCTTTTTGGTTCGAAGTCCTTCAGCTCTTAGAAGCAGGCTTCGACCAGACTCCTACAAAGGCTCTGCTAAAATGTTCAACTCCGATTTTGAACTGTGAACCTAGCTTCGAAGTATGTTCTGTGCTTAGTTTCTGTTCTCTTGGCATACTTCGGCAGTTCTTGCGAAGGTGTACTCCGACTCGAGCTTTTCGTAGTCAGTACTTCGGCAGACTTCGAAGTTAGCTTTGAAGCATGTCTCTCTGGTAGACTTCGCTCGGAGTGTGTTCTCTGAGGTTTTTCTGCTGTTGTCTTTTCCAAAGGTCTCAGTTTCTGGGTTCGAAGCTTGTCATTCGAAGTTAGTCCTTGGGTCGAAGGTTACCACTTCGGTAGTCATACCTCGATCAAAGTTAGTTTCGAAAGTAGAGTGTAGGCTTCGATTTGGTCTTACTGCCGTATGTTTGGCTTCGCTTCTCTTTCGATGGTTGCTTTTCTGTGAACTTTGTTCGAAGTTTAGGCTTCGAAGTACACTATTCGAAGCTGGCTTCGATACTTTCATACTTCGCTTCGAAGCATACTTCGCATTCTGCCACACTCGAACTAGGCTATTTTCCACAAACCTTCGGCACTTCCATGACAGCCTTCGCTAGACTTCGACAAGGGACTCCGAAGTAAGCTTCGACACTGCGAAGCAGGCTTCGACACAGCGAAGCAGGCTTCGCCAAGTTTCGAACAGGAGACAAATTTGAACAGTAACTTCTCATCTCTTTTCATGTACACTTAGATCATCTGCTGAGAAGTTTGATCTGCCATGTGTTGAATATTTTGATTATCTGCCTGTTAGCACTATATTGGTGTTTCTCTGTCTAGGATACCAGTCTTTTCTAGGCTAGATACTTTTAGACTTAGGCAATCTATTCAAGCTTTGCTGCTTAGTCTTTTGAGGTGTGTTGGGTGTTGGGAGCAGGCCATAGATTCGAAAGAATTTTAAGGTGCTCATTCACCCCCCTCTGGTCGCTACTTTCGGTCCTACACCCGAGCCATTCCTGCTCCTGCCGAAGTCTGACCGGACTAGCCATTCGGAGTGTGCTGAGCCGAAGCCCTCTAGAGGGTTCGGACTCCCGGGAGCCCTCACCGTGCGGGAAACTTAGGATTACGGCCTCCGGCGTGCCAGGTCCCTCGGTGGGCAGAGTACTCCGGTCCAGGGACCTCGGCGCACAGTGGCCTTCGGCGGCTGGAGGGGTCCGACCCGGAGGGTGCGCTTGCCCACCGTCACTGGCTTCGATAGTGAGACCAAGCATTGGCTTCTCTAATACAGAAAATTTTCCTCTCCTGACTTGGTAACCAGATGCTTGCTGAGCCAAATCATTTGCAATCGAATTGTCCTCTCTTGACATGTGAGAGATTTTGAAGTCATCAAAAGCAGCAACTATGTCCAGACATTTATCCAAGTAACTATTCAGCAAGCCATTAAAGCATTGAGCATTTTTAGCCACTTGTTGCACTACTAACAAAGAATCACCGCATGCATGAACATGTCTACCGCCTACAGATTCTAGTAATTCAAGCACTAGCAATAAAGCTTCGTATTCAGCTTTGTTATTAGTGGAAGGAAATGCCAGACGGGCCGAAGTTTCAAAGTGCATTCCATTAGGTGATATGAGAACCACTCCAATACCTTGGCCACTCTTGCAAGCCGAACCATAAAAATAGAGTTTCCATGGAACTACCTCAACTAGAGCAACATTGTTACTCCAGCTGACATCTATGTGGTGATCAACTATAATGTTGGCTATGATTTGGCCTTTCATAGCTCTCAGGGGTTCATATGCCAATTCGTATTCGATCAACGCGTAAGCCCATTTTTTGATTCTTCCACTTAGAATCGGCTTCTGTAACATGGGCTTTATAACATCGGTTTGGCAAACGACAAAACATGTAGTAGGGAGAAGATAATGGCTTAATTTGGTGCACGCGTAGTAAAGTGATAAACACAATTGTTCCACAAACGCGTACCTGGTTTTGGCATCGAGCAGGCGGCGGCTCAAGAACGTGATGATGTACTCTTTCCCCTCTACCTCCTGGGTTAGCACGGCCCTGATTACGCTATCTTCAGCAGCGATGTATAGCCAAAACGGAATCCCAGCTTTGGGTGCTCTCACCACAAGTGGTGATGACAAGCACTCCTTGATTTTCTCAAAGGCACTTTGCTGGCTTGCCCCCCAAGTGAACTCGGCTTTGTTCTTTAGCCGGAGTATGGGGACAACGGCATCAATCTTGCCAAAAAAAGTTGGATATAAAGCGACGCAAATAGTTCATCTTGCCTAGCAACTTCTGTACGTCCTTTTTGCACGTCGGCGCTGCAATGTTTCTAATATTCTCAAGCCTCTTAGGATCAATTTCTATGCCTCTCTCGTGAATCATGAAACCTAAGAACTTACCCGCCGACACACCAAAAGCACACTTGAGTGGGTTCATTTTCAAACCATACTATCGCATCCTATCAAAAGCAACCTTCAAATCGGCTAAATGGCTTCCCGTAGCGTCCGATTTGACTACAACATCATCGATGTAAACTTCTAACATAACCCCTAGCAAGTCATGAAAGATTAAGTTCATAGCGCATTGATACGTGGCGCCAGCATTCTTCAAACCAAAAGTCATAACGACCCACTCGAATAAACTGACAAAACCAGGGCATCGAAAGGCAGTCTTGTAGACGTCCTCTTCGGCCATAAAGATTTGATTATAACCAGCATTGCCATCAAGAAAACTCAGTACCTTATGTCCTGAAGCATCGTTGATCAGCATGTCGGCTATCGGCATCGGATACTTGTCTTTCGGAGTGGCTCTGTTCAGATTTCTGAAATCAATACATACCCGTATCTTGCTGCTCCCTTTCTTCTCTACAGGCATAATGTTAGAAACCTATTCCGCATATCTGCATGGCCTAATAAATTCAGCCTTGAGCAGTCACTCTACTTCTTCTTTAACTCGGTCATAGACGGCCGAGTTAAAGCGGTGAGGAGGCTGCTTATAAGGCCTAAATCCGGACTTGATAGGTAGCCGATGCTCCATGAGCTCGCGGCTTAGTCGTGGCATCTCGCTATACTCCCATGCGAAACAATCGACATACGACCGAAGTAACTTTATTACTTCAGCCTTTTTATCAGGCTGTAAATGCTGGTTTACAAAAGTCAGCCTCGGGATGCTACCATTACCTATGTCAACTTCCTCCACGGGATCGGCCGACGCAAAACCTTGTCCCAATTTCTCTACTTCGCTAAAGTCCCCGATGGCCTCGGCAATACCGTCCTTACTAGACCGATATTGCTCCACACGAAACTTTAGCCAATCTAGATTACTCTTGCTAGACATGACTATTAATACAAAAAAAGCCATGCTACACCAGCCGGCTTTACAGACACTGGAACAAAATGCCCTCCGGAGACGCTAACAAAATCGTAATCCGAAAGATCTCTGCTTGACAGACACTCTACTTTATTATGAACGGCGTCTACCGATACATCGGCCAATGCTACTTGGGCCGAAGTATCCACGGGGATAACATCTACCTCATCGCCGTCCCACTGCATCAGTCACTGTTGTAGAGTAGAAGGAATGCAGCAATTCACATGAATCTAGTCACGCCCGAGCAGCATGCTGTAGTTACCTTGTACATCGACGACGAAAAATGTTGTTGGCAATGTCTTGTTGCCCACCGTCAACTCCATGGAGAGTACTCCCTTGGCCTCGGAGCTCTCACCATTGAAGCTGTTGAGCATCAAGTTAGTCTTCTTCAGATCATCCTCGCCCCTGCCAAGTTTCTTCAATAACGAGTAAGGCATCAAGTTCACAATGGCGCCGTCGTCAACGAGCATTCGGGAAATCGGCTTTCCATCGATGTGACCGCTAACGTAGAGAGGCTTCAGATGGAGAGCCGAGTCCTCGGGCTTCTCGAAGATGGCATTGCGCGGGCCGAGGTTCAATTGAGTGACCTTGGCCTCGTCCTACAGCAGGGCAAACTCAGTGGGCAGCATGACGATGTTGATGTCCATCGCCTGGGGTGCGGGCCCCTCGGAGACGGGCGAGTAATCGTCGTCGAGCATGTCATCGTCGCCGTCGCTCGGACTAGGAGCCGGGTTGGTTATCTCAACCGGCTTCACCCTCCATACCTGTCTTGTAGCTGGTTAAGGGCGGATTTCCTTGAAGATAGTGTCGCGCTCGTCCTCGGCTTTCTTTTCGTGCATCTCCTGTGCCCGTAGTCATTGTAGATGTCTCTTATGTGATTTGGACATGCCTGGAGGTCACCAAGATGGTTGCGGCTTGGTGCCATGTGCTACTGTCCGGTTTCTTACAACTGTGGCCGAAGTGGTATTGTCTTCTTTGGCCTTGCGCACCCTGTGTTCGGAGGGGCCTTCGATGCGGACCCCGGCAGTCAGACCAGCCTTGCCTAGCCGATCAAACCTAGCTCTAGCGCAGGCTCCCACCGAAGTATGGGACTCACCTCTATCAGACTCCGGCGATGAAGCCTTCGGGATTGGGACCTCCTGAGACCCCACCCTGATCGTGATAGCTTTGGACTCCCTGACTTCAGCTTCCGTGTGCCTGTACCCTTCACCTTCGCCCTACATGGTCCGATTCGGAGGTACCACGGATAGCCTGTGGACGATGCCACCCTCCACTGCGTATGTTTGTCCCTGCCATCTGTAATACTCCAAAGGAAAACATGGCATAGTGTTAAGTTGCGGAGGGTACTCCGACCCGAACACGTATGGAGCCCACAGAGTTCCTGCCCAGTTTTATGGCAGAGGCATAGGTTGTTCTAGTGGCCTTGCCCACTGAGAGCCGGACCCGTTACGTAGAGGGGGTTCGGTAGAATTGATGGTGTCTTAGGCCATACCAGCGAAGGGTCCTGCCAGGCCGGAGGTATGTTCGGCCAGTGTGGGCCGAAGCCTCCCGTAGGAGGGTTCGTCCAAAATGGTGCGGGGTTCGGCCATTGGGGGTCGAAGTTGCTGTATAGGGAGTTCGGCCATCGAGGCTCAAAGCCACCGTGCGGAGGGTTAGGCCACTGTGGCCCGAATCCACCGTGCGGAGGGTTTGCCTGCTTCGGTGCGAAGCCACCCTCCGAAAGTCTTGGGCCCTTCGACTGTCCCAGTCTTTTAGCTAGGGGACCTGTTTCCTTGGCTTTTCTCCGATGCTTGTTCAACAGCATGTTGTATGTTACCTTCGGCCTCTTGTGAGTTTTAGCCTAAGGGGTGTTAATGTTCTGTTTCTACACTCCTACCTCGGGGTTCTTTGGTATGAGCGTGCGAGTGCGCGGCTCTCCAACAATTACATCCTTTCCCTTTGCCGACTCGGCCTGTTCTGGTCGAATCAATACCTTCTTCTCGCTGAGGTCGACGGAATTGATGGGAAAAGGATCTTTGTCCAGCTTCATCTTTGGATTATGGTCTATCTTCAATCGTCCTTCTTCTATGGCCGATTGGACCTGCCATCGAAAAACATTGCAGTCGTTAGTGTTATGTGAGTGTGAATCATGTCACTTATAGTATGGATGCTTCTTTAACTCATCGGCAGATGGAATGACTTGACCTTTAGGCAACCTGAGAAGCTGGTTCTTCAAGAGAAAGTCAAATATTTTATCACACTTAGTTATATCGAACGAGTACTTGACATCACTAGGCCGATTCCTAGTGGGAGACGGTCGTAATTCAGAGCAAGTAATAGGTTTACTCTTAGCGTTCCACACCCATTCGGCTGCGTACATGTCGGCCGAATCCTCCTATTCTGATTCCTCCTCGTCGAAGCATTCCATGATGTGGATTTCAGCCCTAGGCTTGTTAAACGTATTAACGAACCTTTTATCTTTGGTTCAGCCTTCTTAGACCAGAGTCTGCTGTAAAATTTGGCTAACTTCTAAAAAGTTCTGGTTGTCTAACCTTTCTTTAATCTCGGAACGCAACCCATTAAAAGCTAGTTCCGCCAAGTCCCTTTCTGAAATATTAAGGCTAAAACATCGGTTTCTAGTATCCCTAAAACGCTTGATGTATTCAGAGGTGTTCTCGTTAGATTTCTACTTAACCGATGTCAAGTGTGAAAGCCTAAATTCTGTCTCACCCGTGTAAAAGTAATCATGGAATTTCCGCTCTAAATCATCCCACGTTTGAATGGAGTTCGGCGGGAGCGCTGAAAACCAAGTGAAAGCGGTGCCGGATAGCGAGAGAGAAAATAGTCTAACTTTTAGAGCATCTATCCCGCTAACTTCTCCACATTGTGCCAAAAATTGACTAACATGCTCTAGTGTGGTTTTGCTACCCTCGCCGTTGAACTTAGTGAATTCAGGGATTCAATAGCCGCGGGGGTAGGGTATTGTATCAACATGATCGGGGTATGGCTTACGGTAAACCCTAACCCGTCCCTTGGGCATGAAGCCGGCACACTCTTTAAATAACGCGTGGACCCGCTCCTCTATGTCATCTAGGCATGTCGCCTGCGCGCGCCTCTCATGCGGTGGCGTGACACGCGGTGGGATATTGGCGTGTTGGCCATGGGCCTCTTCCCTGCGCGCTATCTGCATGATGTGCTCGTGTCCGGGTGCCTGTGCATGTGGTGCGGGCAGCGTGGGTACCGGTGTAGATGGTGGTGCATGGTATGCAGTGCTAGTTTGGCCGTAAGTATAATGATTAGTCTCGGCCATAAGTGTTGAGGCCGGAGACATCACGGTCACGCCAGTGCTGCCGTCAGTTCTGCCGTATACATGGTTTATCGGAGGTGCACTAGCAATAGGGACCGGGGGTATGGCCTCAGAAAAGCCGAACCTTCTATGAGTTGCCTCTACTTGGGAGCTGACTGTCGAATCTAAATGGTTGGCTAGCGAAGTGCTAACGGCCTGATCTACTGATGCAGTTATTTTTTGCTCAATCTCTAAAGAAGATAAACGAGGTGATACAGGTGTTACCTGGACGTGAGCGAGGTCGGGAGTGATGATGTCACGCTTGATGAAGCTTGCGCGTCTTAACGTAGCCCCCAAGCATCACGTCTTTGAGTGCCTTCAACATTGCCTCGATCTCTGCTCGGTCTTCCGCGGGAATATCTTCAAGAGTGGGTGTTAAGATGTTGCGGTCGTCAATATCTGCGCCTCCTATTGTGTCCATCGGTGGTGTAGACGTAGTAGTCGATGTAGATGCACTAGTGGCCAATGTAGACGTACTCGTCATGTTGGCGTAGGTTATCCCTAGCAGAGTCGCCAAAAAGTGTGTTGACACGAAAACGTGCCCCCGCACTTGGGTCAGTTTGACGATCCAAAAGTGTGTGGATACTTAGGGACAGGCCTAAGTGTGTGGATCCAATTAGCCGAAAATATATTAAACATAACAAAATCAGCAAACCGGTCGGAGCCTGTCTGCTTCAGAGTACGATGCGAAGGGGGTCGCTGAAGTATACCTTCGGCGTCCGGTGCGAAGTGTCCCACCGAAGAGTACCTTCGGCGTTCGGACTGATCCGGTCGAAGATGAACTCCGAACGGATCTGGGCGCGACAATCACCTCCCAACGGTGGGGTTCGGCGCGACGTCCCTAATATAGCGAGGTACAAAATAATGACTCAAACGCATCGCATGGGCGTGACTTCGTCTAGAGCGGAGTACGAACGTGGCGAAGCCTGTCATGACGAAGTGTGCTGGCAAAGCGTGCGGTCGAAGCAGAAGTCCCGATGAAAGATATTCTGGCAACCTTCGAAACCGATCTCTCGGCTCTGGACACCTCCGGCGAAGTAGCTCCGAACGTGAAAACCTGCAACAGAGAGGATTCGAAGTACTAATTCGGTCTGAGGACCGAATTCTGCTAAGTGTTGCACTAGTAGCAAAGGTAGCGATCTGTTACGTAGATTAGCGGATACTTCACAGGCGAAGTAACAAGGCAATATCAATATATTACGTAGATTAATGGATACTTCACAAGCGAAGTAACAAGGATTGCCACTGTTCCAAAGTGGTCGGCGGAGGGCTTCTAGGCAAACCCACGAAGAGGTACAGAAAAGTAAAGGTAAATAAATGCAATCAAAGCTAGGGCTTTATGTTTTATTTGTGTTGGGGGGTCTCTAAGCTGGCCTCGCCTCTCTATTTATAAGGGCCAAACTTCTGATCTAATCTGCTATAATTCGGCTTGGATAGAGATAAAAACTTAGCTGGAATTGTATCCAACTCGGTCTCTGCCGAAGTGGGCTTCGGCCATGCCCGTCGAAGCCTGCTCCTCGGGCTGAAGCTTCGGTGGCGTGGGCCTCTGAAGGCTTCCTGGCCAAAGGCCGTGGGCTGGACAGAGGCTTTCGGAGCCCATAGCCCAATGGACCTTCGGCCCTGTAGGGCTTTGCCCTTACCCCGGACATGTGTATTTTTGGCCCAAATCACCAAAATTGATATTTTGACAATCTCAGCCATTGATGCCATTTTTTGCTATCAACAGATTCAACCAGGTGTTTAATATTTGGATAAGAGATCAAAAAACAACCGATATTAATCTGAATAGGACTCTACGGGCCGGAGTGGGCCTCCACAGGTCTCGCCGAAGCTAGTCTACCGGACCGAAGCCCACAGGCCGTTGAAGGGGCCCACTGGGTCGTAGCTTACCTGCGAAGCAGGTCTCTGAAGGTGCTACCGAAGCCCAACGCAGGACGGTCCTTCGTCACTTCAGGGCTTCGGCCTGTGCCAGAGATGGTATATTTTCAGCCCAAATTACCAAAATTGATATTTCGATAATTTCGACCATTAATGCCAAATTCGAGTGTCAACACATGCCCCTGCCTTTTAGCAAACTCAGTGAGCTAAAAGCACAGTGAGCCATGGGTGGTACTCTCTATTTTTTACCTACCAAATTGTCCATTTCATAACCCAAGACATTTGAATTTGATGAGGATGATTTGTACGACTCTTTAATATGAACAGGTGACTTAAGCGCTGGATTTTTCACCAAATCTGCCTTTAGTAATTTTACTTGTATTTCCCCCCAGGCCCCTCGTGAGGATGCTATCTGTCACGCCCAGATTTAATAAATCCGGACCTTTATTGAAATTCCATAGAAAATCAATAAACCAAGACATTCATCATGCGACCACATACAATATGAGCAATCATTCACGGTTCGTAGACCGTATTAGTACAAAAGTGAATAAAGGTGAAGAGAAACTAATAAAACAAAGGTCCTAGAAGAACGCCTCCTTCTAGTCTCGCCTTGACTGGGTCGCTACTCTAGACCTTCATCCTCCTCGTAGTAGACGGGCTCTGGTGGTGTAAGTCAACGGGGGTGAGTACAAACGTACTCAGCAAACCACCGGATGCAAATATAATGCAGAGTAATAACAAGGGAGATAGTGGCTAATTTTGCGGAAGAGCATAATTTGTAAAGCAATAAATGTGATCAATTTATTAGTACTGAAATGTAAACATGTGTATGCATCATCAACTTTTAACTCGAGGGGTACAGTCAGCCCCACCTCACTCAACAGTCCTTACATGCCATGAATAACTCAACCCTTCAAACAATTGTAAACTAACTGCGAGTAGTCACACAACCCGCCCTTGACACTGGGCTCAGCTTTTCGAAAAGATTAAATACTCTGATCAGAGGTGTACCACTGTACCCACAAGGCACGCACTCATCACATACACCAAAGTGTAACGAGATGACCCATACCATAGGAACTCGTGCCAAAACCTTCCATATGGTCCTCCTCGACCCGACAGCACCCTCTTATGGGTTTCATATGGTGCCCTGACGCGTCGGGCCACACCATACCCCCCTTGAGCCACGTCGGTACAAGTCACCCGCAGGTTGCCCCTTGCCCCCTCCACTATGGTGCATCGAGTCGGATTGTTCCATACTTTTAGTTAGGACTTAACCAGGCCATTAGACTTGTGGTTGGTACGGAAGTGCTTTGCAACAGATCACGCAGACTGGTCCTTATAGTGCCCCGGGTGCGACCAACCAATGCCCTAGCTTGGACCCAGAACTCACCATACTTATAACATAGCCAACTCCAACAGAGTCGAGAGACGAGAATAACGGGGAAATACATATAGTAGAATCCATCTATCTACGACTCATTCTTTTTATCCTATAGCAGTTGTGTCGGTACATTGGACACTAGCTAATATAATATTTGTAGAGTGACAAGGAGTGTTGGCTCAATAATCATGGCTTGGGTTTGCACACAAGGACGGGGATCTAATAAATATAGCGTAGGGCTTGATATTTGACTAATGCAATATTATCCTATGAGTTATAGCGATAATTTATTAAAACATGGGCTCAATGATGATCAAAATGGGGGTTGTGACTTGCCTTGATCAGCAAAGGGTGAAGGTGGAACCTCGGGATAGAACTCTGGCTCCTCGACGAACTCGTAGTCTTCTCGATACGGAAAAATAAACATAGCATTCAATAAACAGATAAAACATCACAAAATAATAAACATACAAGTGTTGGGGGTTTTAATATGTGAAATACAGCTTTAGGTCTCTGGAGTTATGTGAAAAGCATTAAAGGTTAGTTTTCAAGGCATTTCCCAATTTATTTTATGAATTAATAATTTTATCCCTAAGGGGTTTTTATTTATTTAATTAATAGGAATATTTTGGGCAATAGTGACATACTATTTTTATGGCATTAATGTGTAGAGAATAAAATGCTGGTTTTAACAAAATTTGAATGGTGAAATTTGGAGTTAAAATGAGCAAGTTATGAATTTTGGAAGTTTAAACATTTTTCTGGAATTTTATTTAAACTGAAAATGGGATTTAGTCCACGGTGAGCTAGGTCCACGGTGGACTGCGCTACTATGCGCATGGACCAGATCGATCCAGAACCATCGGATCTGGATCCAGCGGCTAGGCGCGAGGCGGGATCGGTTAAATGAAAACGGACGGCCACGATTAAATCGCATCGAACCGGTACACGTGGACGCACGAGATCGAGTGGGCGGTTTAAGTGGCGATCCACGGCCGAGAGGCCTCGATACCCTTTCGGGTTAGATCGACGGCGGATTTAATCTGTGTGCTCCGATCGCGATCGTGCGGCCAGGATTCAATCCGGCACGGCACGTGCGTAAGGGTGTACAATACCCTTCGTCTCCGGTGACGGCGGAGCTCGGGTGCGGCGGCGATGGTGACGGCGAGGGCCTAGGGGCCTAGATCTTGGCGGAAATGGAAAGAGGGGAGGATGGCGGTCATGACCATACCTTCGACGGTGACGATGGGCGACGGACGGCGACCGGTGGCGAGGGTAGACGGGAAGGACTTACCGGGTGCTTGACGGCGACGACGATCCGGCGGTCCTTTTGGCCAACAGAGGCGTGGCCGAGGTCGGGCGGTCGACGATGGTCACGACGGTGGCAGTGGCGTGGACGGAGGAGGTCCGAGGCGGCGGTGAGCGGTGGCCGGAGGTGAAGCAGGAGAGGAGACCAAAAAACGGAGCAGGGCGCTCTGATTTCGCTCGGGCTCGGCTGCGGTGGTGTGGGCCGAAGGCGGCGACCGGAGGGGGTTCTTATAGGGGTTCGCCGGCATAAAAATGGAAGGGAACCGAGGTTTCCATTTCTCCTCGCCGGTGATCTTTCCAAAGGCACGAGCTAGATTCCATAAGTGCTAAACCGCATCGGTTTTAGACGGAAAGGGGTCACCGGTGATTGGGGGAAATGAATCCGGGACCGGATCGACGTAATCGGGCTGCCGGCGGCGGGAATTCGGAAGGGGGTCACCGGATAAGGAAAGAGGGATCCCCTTCCAATGAAGAAGACGAAGCTGACAGGTGGGCTCCACCTGTCAGCGGGCGGACGGAAAAGAGAACGCCGACAGGTGGGGCCGGGCGGTCAGATAGACAGAGGCGGGCGCGTGGGGCTGACGTGTGGGGCCGAGGTGGGGCGCGGGTGTGAGAGAGAGGCGGGAGGCGGCACCGACAGGCTGGTCCCGCTTGTCAGTGGCACACGACTGGACTGGGCCGGGCTTGGGGTAGTTTGGAGGTTGAGGCCCGTTTAGATTTATAATTGTTTTCTGATTTAAAATAAATCCAGAAAGTCCTTTATTTGATTAAGGGGTGAATCACTATTGATAAAAATTTGTAAAAATTCCTAAAATTATATCTTGGTCTCTAGATTCCACCATAAATTTTCCACGTCCAAATTTAAAGTATTCCCTTCTGTTTGGCTTTATTAGGGCTCTTTTGGGGTTTTCTTTAATTAAATAATTCTAGAAATTCCTTGAAAAATCTATTTCTTTTATTTTATTTATTTTTAAATCTTGGGATGTTACAATCCTATCCCCCTTACAGAGAATCTCGTCCTCGAATAGCTCAGGATGTTGTGCCTTGAGTTCTTCCTCTTTTTCCCATGTAGCTTCCTCTACGGGATGATTGCTCCACTGAACCTTACAGAAGCGGATGATGCGACTCCTGGTGGTCCTTTCTTTGACTTCCAAGATCTTGATGGGCTTTTCCACATAGGTTAGATCTTCTTGAACGTCCAACTGCTGAAGGTCTACTTGCTCGGCCGGGACTCGAAGACACTTCTTTAGTTGAGATACATGAAACATGTCATGTACCTAGTCAATGAGGGTGGTAGTTCCAACTGATAAGCGACTTTGCCTTGGCGTCAAACAATAGGAAAAGGTCCAACATATCGAGGTGCCAATTTTCCTCTCATGTTAAACCGTTGAGTGCCACGGAGAGGTGTGACTCGGAGGTAAATGTGGTATCCTTCTTCAAAAGCCAGATCTCGACGACGATTGTCCGCATAGCTCTTCTGTCGAGATTGGGCTGTCTTGAGTCGGTCTCTGATAATCCGTACCTTCTCTTCAGCTTCTTGAAGAATATCTGTTCCAAACGCTTGGGATTCGCCGGTTTGATCCCAAAGTAGAGGCGTCCTGCACTTTCGTCCATATAGGGCTTCAAACAGGGACATCTGAAGGCTGGCTTGATAGCTGTTGTTGTACAAAAACTCGGCGTATGGTAAACTCTTGTCCCAAGTTCCTCCAAAATCTAAGACGCATGCCCGTAGCATATCCTCTAATATCTGATTCACCCTTTCAGTCTGTCCATCTGTCTAAGGGTGGTAAGCGGTGCTGAAGTTTAGTCTCGTTCCCATTTCCTCCTGAAGGTTTTTTCAGAATCGAGACGTAAACTGACTCCCTTTGTCGGATACTATCTTCTTGGGCACTCCATGAAGGCACACGATGCGGGCCATATACAACTCTGCTAGCTTAGGGCCACTGAAGGTCGTCTTGACGGCTATGAAGTGAGCTACTTTGGTTAGCCGGTCAATGTTTACCCATATGGAATCATATCTAAGTTGGGTCTTTGGGAGTCCGGTGATGAAATCCATACCGATCCTCCCAATTCCATTCAGGCACTTTAAGTGGCTGTAAGAGTCCTGCAGGTCTCTGATGTTCTGCTTTTACTTGTCGGTAGGTGTCACATTCTGCGACAAACTAAGCAATCTCTTTCTTCATGCTAACCCACCAATAACGTTCTTTTAGGTCCTGGTACATCTTGGTACTCCCGGGATGGATGGAGTACAGAGTATCATGGGCCTCCCTTAGAATAAGGGTTTTTATCTCTGGCTTATCCGGCACGCAGATCCTGGTTCCAAACCATATGGTGCCATTCTCATCTTCTGAGAATCCTGGGGCCTTGCCCTATCTCATGTTCTTCTTAATGGCGGCTATATCCGGATCTTCTAACTGAGCTTCTCGGATCTGCTCGAACAGGATTGGTCGAGTCTCAAGAGTGGCTAAATATGCTCCTGTGGTTAACCCGAGATTTAACTTTTCCATCTCCTTATATAATAAAGGCGTGTGATCCTGAATCACAATGGCGGTGCAGTATCCTTTTCGACTTAGTGCATCAGCTACCACATTTGCTTTGCCGGGATGGTAATGAATACCTAAGTCGTAATCCATTATTAATTCCAGCCATCGCCTTTGCCTCAGGTTGAGATCCGGCTGCGTGAAGATATACTTCAAACTCTTGTGATCGGTAAAGACTTCGCAGCGGTTTCCGACCAAATAGTGCCTCCATATCTTTAGAGCATGCACAATAGCGGCCAATTCCAAGTCGTGTGTCGGATAGTTTAGCTCATGAGGTCTCAACTGACGAGAGGCGTATGATACAACCTTTCCGTCTTGCATGAGAACACATCCCAATCCCTGGCGAGATGCGTTGCAATAGACATGGAAGTCCTTCCTGATATCCGGTAGGGTCAGTATGGGTGCTGACACTAGCCGGGTCTTGAGGGTGCGGAAACTTTCCTCACATTCGGGAGTCCATTCAAACTTCTCTCCCTTTTGTAACAACTTAGTCATAGGCTTGGCTATCTTGGAAAATTTCTCGATAAATCGCCGATAATATCTGGCCAAACCAAGAAAACTTCGTATTTCTGATACGCTGGTGGGTGGCAGCCAATCCGTAACTACTTCTACGGTGGTAGGGTCTACTATAATACCTTGTGCAGAGATGATATGTCCAAGGAACTTTACTTCCGCCGTTCAAAACTTTCACTTGTTGTACTTGGCGTATAACTGATGTTCCCTCAGTTTTCCTAGGGTCAATCGGATGTGAGTCTCGTGCTCCTCTTTGTCCTTGGAATAGATGAGGATGTCGTCTATGAATACCACGATAAATTTGTCCAAATACTCCATGAATACCTTATTCATCATATTCATGAAGAAAGTCGGGGTGTTGGTCAATCCAAAAGACATGACCGTGCACTCATAAAGGCCATAACGAGAGGTAAAAGCCGTCTTGGCTATGTCCTCCTCTCGAATCCTCAACTGATGATAGCCAGACCGCAGGTCGATCTTAGAGAACACCGTGGCTCCTTTCAGCTGATCAAATAGATCATCGATCCTGGGCAATGGGTACTTGTTTTTGATGGTCACCTCATTCAAGGCTCGATAATCCACGCACATACGCTTGGCCTTGTCTTCCTTCTTCTCAACGAAGATGACTGGGGCTCCCCACGGGGATGTGCTAGGTCTGATGTAAGCTTTCTTCTCGAGGTCTTCCAGTTGCTGCTTCATCTCAGCTAGCTCATTAGCGGCCATCCGGTATGGTCTCTTGTAGATGGGAGTGGTTCCGGGTACTAGATCAATCTGGAACTCGATATCTCTCTTAGATGGCATCCCTGGTAATTCCTCCAGAAATACATCCGGGTACTCGCAGACCACTGGTATCTCCTCCAAAGTTATCTGGTGTAGCCGAGGTCTTTCGGACTTCAGGCTTGGCATCTGGAATGTGACAGCAGTCCCTTCTTCACTGGTCACGGTTACTTGCCTCCGGGCACATCTTATCACACCTTGGTGCTTATTGAGCCAATCCATTCTAGATTGAGATCCAAACCTTGGCATTCTATTAGGATGGAGTCGGCCCAGAATATTGTGCCTTTGATATCTACCCATACCCTTGGACTATAGGAATGGGCTAGAGTTTGTTTGCCAGGGGTGGCTATCAATACGGGTCTTGATAATTCACATATGTTCAGATTATTTTTCTCCACAAAAGTTGTTGATATAAAGGAGTGTGTAGCTCCAGTATCAAATAATACCACTGCAAGGGCCGAATGTACCGTGAACTTACCCATTACGATCTCGGGTGTGGCCTGGGCCTCTTCGGCGGAGACGTGGTTGACGCGAGCGCGGACGGCGGGGTTGGTCGCGACTCCTTGTGCACGCTTGGGGTGGGGGCACTAGTGGGAATAATGCCCTTCCTGGCGGCAGTTGAAGCATATCACGGGCTTGCCGTGCTTATCGCGCAGAACCTCTGCTTTCTTAGCAGGGGCGGGTGGAGCGGCCGGTGCGGCGGGAGCGGGGCGAGGATGTCCTGCTCCGGTGTTGGCGGCGGGTGGTGCTGGACGGTACACCGGGCGCGGATGATATTGGGGTGCCGGTGGGGGAGGTGCATAGCGGGGCCTCTGCTCCATGCCTTGGTTCTGGCGGAAAGCGATCATTCTTTTCTTCTTCAGGTCAACCTTGTTCTGCTCGGTCTCCTGAATGATTGCCTTGTTAACCAACTTCTGAAAGTTGGCGTAATCCCCGGAGACTAGCTGAAGGGAAAGCTCATCCTTCAGCCCCCAGAGGAACTTAGATTGCCTGGCCGTATCAGTACAGACTTCCTCAGGCGCATACCGGGCCAACCGGTTAAACTCATGTAGATACTCAGTTACGGACCTGCTTCCTTGCTGCAGGTCCCGAAACTCTTGTTGCTTCTGGGCGATAATGCCATCTGGGACGTGGGCTGCACGGAAGGCGACTGAGAACTCAGCCCAAGTGTGGACGTGTCCCTCGGGCAGAGTCTCGCGCAAGTTGTCCCACCATTCTGCGGCAGGACCATGGATTTGGTGGGCAGCGAAGGCTACCCTCTCCTGCTCGGTGCAAGTCAGGAGGTCCAACTTTTTCCCAATCGTCCTCAACCAATCACCAGCCTCTATGGGGTTGGTGGTGCTTGAGAACGTGGGAGGGCGGACTCGAAGAAATTCCGAGAGCTGAGAGGCGGGGGTGGGAGCGGGAGTGGCGGGGCGAGGTATCTCAGGCTGCTGCTGGTGGAGGCGGAAGAACTGAGCCTGCTGCTCTTGCATCTGATGCTGCTGCTATTGCATCTGGTTCAACAGTGCAGCTACCAACTGATTTTGGTTGGCCATCATTTCGGCCAACGTGGGGTGGTTGGTGACTGGGGCTTGCCTCTGCCCAGACGCTCCCCATTGGGGTAAATTACCGTTGTCTCCTCCATTCTGGGGAGCATCGGAGCCCTGGGTGTTAGTCATCCTGAAGTTTCCAAAACAGACAACGCTTTCTTAGGGGAAATGATACTAAGTTTTATTTCAAAATGTGTCGTTCTTGTGATTACATTCATGTATTTTATTTAATCTTCACCCAAGCCTTATATTTGACATAAGTGGCAATACAATGCAAAACAATAAAAAGAAAACAATCAATCGTAAAGACTACGTCTAAGGAAGCTCGGGGGACGACTCGACCATGGGCTCAGCGGAGATGGTCGGGGTCGTGGAGCTGGAGGGTCCGGCGGGAGGTGCACTGCGGGAAATCCTCTTGGGTCACACCGTGGGGATCCGAAGTGATTTCCGCTTGCGGGGCGGAAGGGGGGCGACCTCCTCAAGATCCTTCTTCAAATCCTTAAGCTGTTGGCGAAGCTGTGTGTTGATGGTGGCTCCCTGGCGTAAAAGCTCGTTCTGACGCCTCAACTCCTCCACCTCGATAGGTGTGGGCTATCTGTGTAGAGGGCTGAATGACGATGGTGACCTCGTAGTAGCTCTCGTCCTCGTCGGGGAAGACTCTGTGAAACATCGGCTCATGCTCAAATCCGAGGAAACCGACGAGCATGAGAAGCTCACGGATGAATCCGGCCTCGTCACGAAGAGTCCCACTCATGGTATGGACCGGTATCTACAAAAGAGAGAAAATTTTGTAAAAACTTCAGAAGATGAGGGGGTAAGTAGTTTTGTAAGAAAATATGGCTAATATAAGTCCTAGGGTCAGGTATGTTTGGCTTCCAGACCTTTATTGAAATTCCATAGAAAATCAATAAACCAAGACGTTCATCATGCGACCACGTACAATACGAGCAATCATTCATGGTTCGTAGACCGTATTAGTACAAAAGTGAATAAAGGTGAAGAGAAACTAATAAAACAAAGGTCCTAGATGAACGCCTCCTTCCAGTCTCGCCTTGACTAGGTCGCTACTCCATACCTTCATCCTCCTCGTAGTAGATGGGTTCAGGTGGTGTAAGTCAACGGGAGTGAGTACAAACGTACTCAGCAAGCCACCGGATGCAAATATAATGCAGAGTAATAACAAGAGAGATAGTGGCTAATTTTGCGGAAGAGCATAATTTGTAAAGCAATAAATGTGATCAATTTATTAGTACTGAAATGTAAACATGTGTATGCATCATCATCTTCTAACTCGAGGGGTATAGTCAGCCCCACCTCGCTAAACAGTCCTTACATGCCATGAATAACTCAACCCTTCAAACAATTGTAAACTAACTGTGAGTAGTCACACAACCTGCCCTTGACCGTGGGCTCAACTTTTCGAAAAGATTAAATACTCTGATCAGAGGTGTACCACTATACCCACAAGGCACACACTCATCACATACACCAAAGTGTAACGAGATGACCCATACCACAGGAACTCGTGCCAAAACCTTCCATCTGGTCCTCCTCGACCCGACAACACCCTCTTATGGGTTTCATATGGTGCCCCGACGCGTCGAGCCACACCATACCCCCGTTGAGCCATGTCGGTACAAGTCACCCGCAGGTTGCCCCTTGCCCCCTCCACTATGGTGCATCGAGTCAGATTGTTCCATACTTTCATTTAGGACTTACCCATTAGACTTGTGGTTGGTACGGAAGTGCTTTGCAAAAGATCCCGTAGACCGGTCCTTATAGTGCCCCGGGTGCGACCAACCAATGCCCTAGCTTGCACCCGGAACCCACCATACTTATAACATAGCAAACTCCAACAGAGTCCAGAGACGAGAATAACGGGGAAATACATATAGTAGAATCCATCTATCTACGACTCATTCTTTTTATCCTATAGCAGTTGTGTCGGTACATTAGACACTAGCTAATATAATATTTGTAGAGTGACAAGGAGTGTTAGCTCAATAAGCATGGCTTGGGTTTGCACACAAGGACGGGGATCTAATAAATATAGTGTAGGGCTTGATATTTGACTAATGCAATATTATCCTATGAGTTATAGCGATAATTTATTAAAACATGGGCTCAATGATGATCAAAATGGGGGTTGTGACTTGCCTTGATCAGCAAAGGGTGAAGGTGGAACCTCGGGATAGAACTCCGGCTCCTCGACGAACTCGTAGTCTTCTCGATACAGAAAAAAATAAACATAGCATTCAATAAACAGATAAAACATCACAAAATAATAAACATACAAGTGTTGGGGGTTTTAATATGTGAAATACAGCTTTAGGTCTCTGGAGTTATGTGAAAAGCATTAAAGGTTAGTTTTCAAGGCATTTCCCAATTTATTTTATGAATTAATAATTTTATCCCTAAGGGGTTTTTATTTATTTAATTAATAGGAATATTTTGGGCAATAGTGACATACTGTTTATATGGCATTAATGTGTAGAGAATAAAATGCTAGTTGTAACAAAATTTGAATGGTGAAATTTGGAGTTAAAATGAGCAAGTTATGAATTTTGGAAGTTTAAACATTTTTCTGGAATTTTATTTAAACTGAAAATGGGATTTAGTCCACGGTGAGCCAGGCCCATGGTGGACTGCGCTACTATGCGCGTGGACCGGATCGATCTAGAACCATTGGATCTGGATCCAGCGGCCAGGCGCGAGGCGGGATCGGTTAAATGAAAAAGGATGGCCACGATTAAATCGCATCGAACCGGTACGTGCGGACGCACGAGATCGAGTGGGCAGTTTAAGTGGTGATCGACGGCCGAGAGGCCTCGATACCCTTTCGGGTTAGATCGACGGCCCAGATTAAATCCCTCGGGACTTAATCTGTGCGCTCCGATCGCGATCGTGCGGCCAGGATTCAATCCGGCACGACACATGCGTAAGGGTGTACAGTACCCTTCGTATGCGGCGACGGCGGAGCTCGGGTGCAGCGGCGATGGTGACGGCGAGGGCCTAGGGGCCTAGATCTTGGCAGAAATGGAAAGAGGGGAGGACGGCGGTCACGACCGTACCTTCGACAGTGACGATGGGCGACGGACGGCGACCGGTGGCGAGGGTAGATGGGGAGGACTTCTTGGGTGCTTGACGGCAACGGCGATCCGACAGTCCTTTTGGCCAACGGAGGCGTGGCCGAGGTCAGGCGGTCGATGATGGTGATGACGGTGGCAGTGGCGTGGATGAAGGAGGTCCGAGGCGGTGGTGAGCGGTGGCCGGAGGTGAAGCAGGGCGCTCTGATTTCGCTTGGGCTCGGCTGCGGTGGTGTGGGCCGAAGGCGGCGACCGGAGGGGGTTCTTATAGGGGTTCGCCAGCGTAAAAACAGAAGGGAACCGAGGTTTCCATTTCTCCTCGCCAGTGAGCTTTCCAAAGGCATGGGCTAGATTCCATAAGTGCTAAACCGCGTCGGTTTTAGACGGAAAGGGGTCGCCGGCGATCGGGGGAAATGAATCCGGGACCGAATCGAGGTAATCGGGCGGCCAGCGGCGGGAATTCGGAAGGGGGTCGACGGATAAGGAATGTGGGGATCCCCTTCCAACGAAGAAGACGAAGCTGACAGGTGGGCTCCACCTGTCAGTGGGCGAACGGAAAAGAGAGCGCCGACAGGCGGGGCCGGGCGGTCAGAGAGACAAAGGCGGGCACGTGGGGCTGACGTGTGGCGCTGAGGCGGGGCACGGGTGTGAGAGAGAGGCGGGAGGTGGCGCCGACAGGCGGGTCCCACTTGTCAGTGGCACACGGCTGGACTGGGCCGAGCTTGGGGTAGTTTGGAGGTTAAGGCCCGTTTAGATTTATAATTGTTTTCTGATTTAAAATAAATCTAGAAATTCCTTTATTTGATTAAGGGGTGAATCACTGTTGATAAAAATTTGTAAAAATTCCTAAAATTGTATCTTGGTCTCTAGATTCCACCATAAATTTTCCAAGTCCAAATTTAAAGTATTCCCTTCCGTTTGGCTTTATTAGGGCTCTTTTGGGGTTTTCTTTAATTAAATAATTCCAGAAATTCCTTGAAAAAATTATTTCTTTTATTTTATTTATTTTTAAATCTTGGGATGTTACACTATCCTAACTCAGTGAGGGTAGAAGCTGGCTTGCCAGCCAACTTCGGTCTCCACACCTTGCGTGTCCTAGCTACAATTGTGGACTCACCGGGTGGGCTACCTTTGCATTCTTCGACCTCTTTTTCTCTAAGATACTCGGCACGAAGACGTTGCAATCGCCTCTTTTGGGACTTAGTCATCCCGGGAGGCACCCATGAAGCTCGCGGCTTGGTTCTGGGTGTCACAAATTCTCTCCTAAAACCTTCATCCGAACGAGGTGTACCTAGAACGACCTTAGCTACCTGTGGGCTGAACTCATGCTTCTATTGAGGGTTCGACCTCTTTGGTGGGGGTGGCCGAGGGTGTTTGTCCTCAGCCCTTCTCCTATGCCTCTGGAGAAGCATCCTAAAAGTTACCTTTGGCTTTTTGCGGGATTCATCCGAAGATGGTTAGTCGACATTTACTTTCCACACTCCTATATCAGGGTTCTTCGGTATGAGCACGCGTGTGCAAGGCTTCCCAATGACGACTGCCTTTCCTTTAGATGACTCGTCCTATTCGGGCCGAATCAGTACCTTCTTCCCGTCAAGCTCAATATTGTTTACGGGAAAGGGATCATGATCTAGCTTCATTCTAGGGCTAGAATCTATCTTCAATCGTCCTTCATTTATGACCGATTGAACTTGATGACGAAAAACATTGCATTCATTAGTAGAATGGGAAAGAGTATCATGCCACTTACAGTATGCAGGTTTCTTCAAGTCGTCGGCAGATGGAATGACGTGACCTTTGGGCAACCTAAGGAGCTTGCTTTTCAATAGGAAATCAAATATTTTATCGCACTTGGTTACATCAAACGATTACTTAACTTCATTGGGCCGACTCTTAGCGGGAGATGGCTGTAATTCGGAGCACGTGATTGTTTTAGATCCACTAGGCTAGGTCCATTCGGCCGCGTACATGTCAGCCGAGTCTTCTTCTCCTGATGATTCTTCTTCGGAGTGCTCCACGATGTGTAGCTCAGCCTTAGGCTCACTAAAAACTTTGATAGACCTTTTGGCCCTGGTTCGGCCTTCCTGGTCCAAAGCCTGCTGTAAAACCTGACTAACCTCGAGGAAGTTTCGACCTCTAGCTTTTCCTTAATTTCAGAATGCAAACCATTGAAAGCTAAGTCGGTCAGATCCCTCTCGGAGATGTTTAAACTAAAACATCGGTTCCTAGTGTCTCGGAAGAGCCTAATATAGTTGGAGACGCTCTCATTGGTCTTATGTTTAACCGATGTCAAATGTGAGAGCCTAAGTTTGGTTTCCCCAGTGTAAAAATAATCATGGAATTTCTGTTCTAACTGGGCCCAAGTCTAAACGGAGTTCGGCGGTAGCACCGAAAACAAAGTGAAAGCAGTGCCGGACAGCGATAAGGAAAATAATCTGAGCTTAAGCACATTCGACCCGCTTGCTTCACAACACTATGCTAGAAATTGGCCTATATGCTCTAGGGTGGAATTGCTACTCTCGCCATCAAACTTGGTGAACTCAGGAACCCTAAAGCCGCGAGGATATGGGATGGCATTGAAATGGTCTGGGTACAGCTTACGGTAAACCCTAATCCGTTCCCGAGGCGTGTAACCAGTGCATTCCCTAACAAGCACATGAATTCGCTTGTCAATATCCTCTATGATTCCGTCATGTGTGCGTCTCTCATGCGGGGGCGTGACACGTGGTGGTATGTCAGGATGTCGGCCGTGCGTTCCCTCCTCTCGTGCCGGCTCAATATAAATTGGATGCTCAGGCTTACGCGGGTACGTGGGAGCAGGAGGTGTGGGCAGCGCGTGAAAGGGAAGCGTGGGCACAGGCAGCATGTAATAAAATGGGGCGGTCTGACCGACCATAGGGCCGGTTTGACCGTAGGATCACTAGCCTATTGAATCGGTCTAGTAGCCGGTCTGACCGTAGGTATGTGGGTCGGTCGGGCCAGCCTAGAAGCCGGTCAAACCGACTGTCGTCGGTGATGGCGCCTGGTACGTGCTGGTTTGGTTGGCCCAAGGGCCAACCTGACCGACGGTGGTGTGCACAGCATCGACCCCGGAAGTTGGAGATGTATATGTAATGGCCTTTCCAGTGCTCCCGTCGGTTCTACTGTGTACGTGGTGCGCAGGGGGTAGGCTAGCAATCGGGGTGTGAGAAATGGCCTCACAAAAGTTGAATCTCCTAAACATCGCTTCCATTTCAGGCCCTAATCGATTTGAAAATGTAGCATTAACGACCTGATCCACTGTAGCAGCTATCTCCTATCTAATCTCTAAGGGGGATAAAGACGGGAGGGATGGTGGTGGTACCTTGTTCCCGAAGGGGTCCGGGATGTTGATGTCGCGCTTAACGAAGCCTGTGCGAGTTTTCGTGTAGTGCCCGAGCATAAGGGCATGGAATTCCTTTGTCTTAGCTTCGATCTCGGCCCGATCCTCTTCTGGGATGTCCGTGAGAGTGGGGAGGTGTAGGACCGAAAGTAGCGACCAGAGGGGGGTGAATGGGAGCCTAAAAAAATTCTTCCGAAACAATGAACTAATCCCAATACCCAACGAACCTCGACAGACAAATAACAGTAGCAAAGCAAATTGCAGGAATTAAAATTGTCTAGCCTAAAAATGACCGGTGTCCTAATTAAAACGATACTTAAAAATAAACTAAACTAAATAAAATAACTGCAGTAAATAAAAATGTGTTCTCAAAAAAATTTAATGGCATAGGGAAAAATACCTAAATATATCAATAAATATTCAGATTGCAGTCTAAAAATAAAATACTAATCAAATGAATAAAACATGGATCATCGAGAAATTAATTCAGAAATAAAACTAATATATTGCACGTAAATCTAGAATAAAAAAATTATTACTGCGACCAATTTTTTTTCCTTTTATACGAGCAGACTAAAAATACTTAAATAAATAATATGTGAGCACTAATAAAATTTTAGCAGATAAAAAATTAACTACGAAATTACTAACCAGATTTGCATGCTAATTAAAAATAGATAATTATTGATTTAATTAAACTAACTGAAAATAGGAGATTAGATTGAACTTACCTGCTCCATCTTCTCTGCCGCGTGTCGTGGACTGCTTTGCGCCTAGGAAACCGTCGTGCGCACCGAGACTGCCTCCTGCTGCTAGCCTGACGTGCGCTCGCCGCTGAGAATCCATGCAAAACTAGGCGCGGGGAAAACGAGACTCGTCAGGTTGCTGCTGCATGCAGGCCCGGCGTCTCGGCTGCCACGCCCTAGGCATGCGTTGAATTTTATAGGACAAAGAAAACCATGTCGTGTTGCCTTCCGCTGCGCACGCGTTGCCAGCAACTAGGCACTCCGGCTGCCGTGCCTAGCGTGCGATGAATTTGCTGCAGCTTGCGTGCTGCCTGCAGCAGCATAGCACTGCGCCCCTTGGCCGCCGCACATTGGGCGCCTATGTCCTAGCCGCAGTAGTCTTTCACCGAACCATGTGCTGCTACCTATCCCTCACGTTGCTGCCGAGTAGAAAATCCACGGCAGACGTCTCGGCCGGTGATTTGATCGGAGAAAAACAAAGCCGGCGAAAAAAAAACTTCGGCGGAAAATTGTGAGGTGGAATGTAGATTGATTATGAATGATAGTCAACCCTAACCCTAGGGGCTTGGGGCCTATTTATAGGCAGCCCACTAATAAAGGGAAAAGACTAATTTACCCCTAGGGAAAATTACACTGACTCTAAAAATAAAATTGGAAATTACAAAAATACCCTTAGAATATTCAACTGACTCGAATAACAAATATTGTGGACTTAAATACTGAATATTAATATCCTAAATAAAGATAATCATCGATTGTTAGTTTTGCACCGGAACTGATAAAGCGTCTACCGTCTTCGCACCGGGTATCCAGATTGGACCGACCCGATCCCGCAGCTTCCTCAGCCCAGCAATCGCTCGCCGCCCGTGTACCTAAGTCAAACCCGGTCAACAAACCAGTGGATCCTCTGCCGCTCCTAGCCTATGTACTCGGATTGGGCCAGCCCGACTCCACGGCTCCTCTGCCCGGTTGTCACCCGCTGCCCGTGTACCTGAGTCACACGTGTCCTAGACACAGTAAGTCTTCATGTCTCCTCTTTTTGACTTCTGTTGGCAATCACTCATCACATCTGGAGCATAAGACCCATGCTCTTCAACATGGTTCCTCAATCTCCCCCTTGATGAGTGCATTGTCAACACCCTCTTCAGCAATTCTTCAGAACCTGCAAAAATGTGGAAACACAAAAACAAAAAACAAATGAAAATAGAAAGAAGAAAAATAAAAGTTTAACCCTAATGACCAAAAAGCCAAAAAACGGTCATTATGGTTAACCAAAAATAAAGACTCAAAACAAGTGCAATCTCAGAACTATCAACAAGGATATCCAAAGAGTAAAGGCAAAAGAGACTGAAAAACTCCCCCTGATTGTTTTAGATCCACTAGGCCAGGTCCATTCGGTCGCGTACATGTCAGTTGAGTCTTCTTCTCCTTATGATTCTTCTTCAGAGTGCTCCACGATGTGTAGCTCGGCCTTAGGCTCACTAAACTTTGACAGACCTTTTGGCCCTGGTTTGGCCTTCCTAGTCCAAAGCCTGCTGTAAAACCTGACTAACCTCAAGGAAGTTTCGACCGTCTAGCTTTTCCTTAATTTAAGAATGCAAACCATTGAAAGCTAAGTCGGCTAGATCCCTCTCGGAGATGTTTAAACTAAAACATCGGTTCCTAGTGTCTCGGAAGAGCCTAATATAGTCGGAGACACTCTCATTGGTCTTATGTTTAACCGATGTCAAATGTGAGAGCCTAAGTTCGATTTCCCCAATGTAAAAATAATCATGGAATTTCTGTTCTAACTGGGCCCAAGTCTAAATGGAGTTCGGCGGTAGCGCCGAAAACCAAGTGAAAGCAGTGCTGGATAGCGATAAGGAAAATAATCTGAGCTTAAGCACATCCGACCTGCTTGCTTCACCACACTGTGCTAGAAATTGGCCTATATGCTCTAGGGTGGTCTTGCTACTCTCGCCATCAAACTTGGTGAACTCAGGAACCCTAAAGCCGCGAGGATAAGGGATGGCATCGAAATGGTCTGGGTACGACTTACGGTAAACCCTAATCTGTTCCCGAGGCGTGTAACCAGTGCATTCCCTAACAATCGCGTGGATTGGCTTGTCAATATCCTCTATGATTCTGGCCTGTGCGCGTCTCTCATGCGGGGGCGCGACACTTGGTGGTATGTTAGGATGTCGGCCGTGCATTCCCTCCTCTCGTGCCGGCTCAAGATAAATGGGATGCTCAGGCCTACGCGGGTACGCGGGAGTAGGAGCTGTGGACAGTGCATGAATGGCAGCGTGAGCGCAGGCAGCATGTAATAAAATGGGGTGGTCTGACCGTCCATAGGGCCGGTTTGACCGTAGGATCACTGACCTGTCGGATCGGCCTGGTAGCCGGCCTGACCATAGGTATGTGTCTCGGTCGGGCCGGCCTGGAAGCCGGTTAGACCGACTATCGTCGGTGATGGCGCCTGGTACGTACTGGTTTGGCCGGCCCAAGGGCCGACCTAACCGACGGTGGTGTGCACAGCATCGACCCAGAAGTTGGATATGTATATGTAATGGACTTTCCGGTGCTCCCATCGGTTCTACTGTGTACGTGGTGTGCGGAGTGGTAGGCTAGCAATCGGGGTGTGAGAAACGGCCTCGCAAAAGCCGAATCTCCTAAACATCGCTTCCATTTCAGGCCCTAATCGATTTGAAAATGTAGCATTAATGGCCTTATCCACTATAGCGGCTATCTCCTATCTAATCTCTAAGGGGGATAAAGACGGGAGGGATGGTGGTGGTACCTTGTTCCCGAAGGGGTCCAGGATGTCGATGTCGCGCTTAACGAAGCATGTGCGAGTTTTCATGTAGTGCCCGAGCATGAGGGCATGGAATACCTTCGTCTTAGGTTCGATCTCGGCCCAATCCTCTTTTGGGATGTCCGTGAGAGTGGGGAGGATGATGTTGCGGTTGTCGATCTCCGTGTTCATGCCCCCAGGTCCATCAGCGATAGGGGTACTGTTGCCGTAGTCGTAGTAGTCATGGTCGATGTACCCGCAACCGATGTAGACATGTTCGTCATGTCAATGCCATCCCCAGCGGAGTCGCTAAAAAGTTTGTTGACACGAAAATACGCCTACACACTTGGGTCAGTTCGACGATCCAAAAGTGCACAGATACTTAGGGATAAACCTAAGCATGACACGGTGCCGACGTTGCATTCCAACAGATCCTTAATGGTTGTAAGGGTAACAGAGTCTCTAGGTAATCAAACAAATATTAAGAAATAAAGTTTGATTAGCCAATGCGTGAGTAAAAAATAATAAAGCAAACTGGGCAGCCTAAGGTCGATTTCTATCTGTGGCGAAGGGAGTCCGAAGCATTCCGAAGAGGCTTCGACCTGTTGATCGGTCGGACCGGAGTAGGACTCTCGATCAGATCAATGCTTGCGAAGGGGTCACCGAAGGTGGCTTTGGCGTTCTGGTGCGAAGCGGTCTCCAAGCGGTCGGACCAACAGGAGACGTCCGGTCAGACCGACGATAGGCCTCGGTCGCACTGAGGGCTCCGGTGTCACTATGTTCGGTGCGGAGTGGTCCACTGCGGAGGGGTTCTCGTTGAAGAGGGCTTCAGCGTGATGGCGAAGGGTGCTCTGGCACGGAGTGGTTCACTGCGAATGGGCTTCGACGCGATGGCTGTAACGCCCCGATTTAATAAAACCGGGAATTTATTGAATTTCCATAGAAAATCAATAAATACAAGACATTCATCACACGACTGCGTAAATTACGCCAATCAATCATGGTTCGTAGACCATATTATTACAAAAGAGTTAAAACAAAGAGCAACTAATAAAATAAATCCTCTAGATGAATGTCTTCTTCCAGTCTCGTGCCTTGACTGGGTCGCTACTCCAGACCGTCACCCTCCTCGTAGTAGACCGCCTCTGGTGGTGTAAGTCAATGGGGGTGAGTACAATCGTACTCAGCAAGCCACCGAATGCAATTATAATGCAAGGTAATAACAAGGAAGGTAGTGGCTCACTTTTGCGAAAAAGCATATTTGTAAAGCAATTAATGTAATCCAGTTATTAATACAGAAAAGTAAACATGAGTTCATGCATCATCTTCTAACTCGAGGAGTACAGTCAGCCCACCCTCGCTCAACAGTACTTACATGACATGAATAACACATACATTCACATAACTAACTGCGAGAGGTCACACAACCCACCCTTGATCGTGGGCTCAGCTTTTCGAAAAGATTTAAAACTCTGATCAGAGGTGTACTACTGTACCCACAAGGAACTCATTTCCTGCACACCGCAGTGTGTTAAATGACTCCTGTCACGAGAAGCTCGTGCCAAAACCTTCAACATGGAACGCACCAATTCGATAACACCCTCTTATAGGTTTCATATGGTTTCCCAGTCACTTCGGGCCACACCATACCCCCCCTTGAGCCACGTCGGTACAAGTCACCCGCAGGTTGCCCCTTGCCCCCTCCACTATGGTGCTTCAAGTTGGTATGATCCATACCTCCAATTAGGACTTACCCACTAGACTTGTGGTTAGTATGGAAGTGCTTTGCAACTGATCCCGCAGACCGGTCCTTATAGTGCCCGGGTGCGACCAACCAATTCCCGAGCTTGCACCCGGAACCCACCATACTTATAACATAGCCAACTCCAACAGAATCCCGAGACGAGAATAACGGGGTAAATCATATAGCAGAATCCATCTATCTACGACTCGTTCTTTTACCCTATAGCAGTTGTGTCGGTACATTAGACACTAGCTAATATAATATTGTAGAGTGACAAGGAGTTCAGGCTCAATAAGCATGGCTTGGGTTTACACACAAGGATGGGGATCTAATAAATATAGTGTGTAGGGTTTTGAGATTAGACTAATGCAATATTATCCTATGAGTTATAGCGATAATTTATTAAAACATGGGATCAATTATGATCAAAATGGGGATTGTGACTTGCCTTGATCCACGTACGGTGAAGGTGGAACCTTGGGGTAAGACTCCGGATCATCGACGGCGACGTAGTCTTCTCGATACGGAAAAGTAAACCCAAGTTCAATAAACAATCCAAAAATCAATCATACAAGCATACATGCTTTTGTTGGATTAAGTAAAGGAGATAGAGTCTTAAATCCTATGGAATTATTACTTAAATATTTAAGATTAAGTTTTAAAGAGGTTTCTGATTTTTATAAATTGATACAAGTATTTTCTTCTAAGGGGTTTTTATTTTCCCTTTTTAGAGGTGGAGTAAAAAGGTGTAAAACAACCTTATTGTTTTTAATGCAGTAAAAATAGTGAAATTAAGTTATTAGGTCTTCTGAGGTTATTATATAAGTTTTTATGATATTTTTATAAAGTGTGGCATTTTTATTATATGAATTGATTACTTATCTTAAAAGGACATTGGAAATATTATTTAATAAAATGAAATGGGCAAAATGAACATTCTATGTTTATTGCATTGAAAACAGTGAAATGGAGTCATTATGTCCTCTGAAATTAATATATGAATTTTAAAGGTCCTTCTGAGAAATTTTAATGAAATATAAATTAAATCCTAAAGGTGATTTTTCTTTATTATTTAATAAGAATATTTTGTGCCAAATAAACATATTGTTTTTATTGCATAAAAGTGTAGAGGATAAAAAGACAATTTTTCCAGAATTGAAATGGTGAAATTTGGAGTTAAATTGAGCAAGTTATGGATTTTTAAAGTTTAAACAATTTTCTGAATTTTATTTAAATAAAAAACAGGCTTGGGTCCACGGTGAGCCAGGCCCACCATGGACCCGCGCACTGTGCACGTGGTCCAGTTAGATCTGGACCGTTGGATCTGGATCTAGCGGCCAGATGCGAGGCGGGGTATTTAAGTTATGATCAACGACCGAGATCACGCGATACCGGTCATCCGAGGGTCAACCGCATCTGGGCGCTTGGTTCCGGGATTTAATCCTGACCGTGCACTGCAGATCGGGCGGCTGTGGTTGCGTCCGGCACGTCACGCGGCGAAGGGGTAAGTACCCCCTTTGTTCCCGACTCCGGCGGTGCAATGGCGAGCCATTCCCGGCGATAACGTGGCCCTGGACCCTAACTAGTGGCCAAAATGGAAAGAGGGGAGGATGGGGAGTATGGACATACCGGCAACGACGACGAACGATGACCGGCGGCGATCGGCGACGAGGAGAGGGCAGCGGAGCTCTTCGGGATCGACGACGATGAGGTGCTCCATCGGTCTTCACGGCCAACCAAGGCATGGCTGGGGTAGAGGGCATGGAGGCTGTCCTAGCGGTGGTGACGGCGAGGGCGGCGGTGGCTCGAGTCACCGGCGAGGGCTCGACGGAGGGGAAATAGAGGAAAAACCGAGAAAAACGGTGGCGGCGCTCGTAAGTGCTAGAGCTAGGGCTCCTCTCGGGTTTCTTGGGTGCGGCGGTGTCAAGGGCTCTTATAGGCTCGTCGACGGCAGAATTGGAAGGCCTAAACGGAGGAAGCCGAGAGGGATTCAAAAAAAATGCCGGTGAACTTCCTATTGCTCGGATTCATGCCATACATGGCGAAGGCGCGTGGGAAAAGGATGGAAAGGGGTCGCCGGTGATCGGGGCAGGTGAATCCGGGCTCAATTCAGCGTATCACGGTGGCCGGCGGCGGAGAATGGAAAGGGGGCGTCGGGGATGGAAGGGGAAGATCCCCTTCCTTTGAAGACGATGATACTGACATGTGGGGGCCACATGTCAGAGGGCTATGGTGAGGGCGTACGCGCCGACAGGCTGGCCAGCGCTGCCAGTGGCTGAGGGGCGCGGGGGTGGGGACTAACGGGCGGGCCAGGCAGGGCGTGCGGAGGAGTAGGAGGGGGAGCGCCGATAGGGAGGGTCCCACCTGGCAGTGGCCTGGTGCTGGACTGGGCCGGGCCGAAGGCAGAAGTGAGGAAGGCAGCCCACTAATGATTTAAAACGTTTTTCTGATTAAAATAATTCCATTAATTCACATATTTAGTTAGGGCTTGAAGCATTGTTGGTAAAATTTAGTAAAAATTCTCAAAAATATTTCTTGTCCTCTAGATTCCACCATAAATTTTTCAGCTTCAAATTTGAAATATTTTTCCATGTTTTGCTTTATTTGGGCTCTTTTACCCTTTACTTTAAATAAATAAATCCTTTTTATTTCAGAAAATTTTTTCCCATATTTTTATTTTATTTTTAACTCTGGGATGTTATAATCCTATCCCCGTTACAAAGAATCTCGTCCTCGAGATTCGAAGCGAACCTCGGGAAAAATATGGGACGGGGTTCTACTGGTGCTCCGGATCAGGAGAAGGTGTTGCTTGAGAAATAGGCAAAGAGTTCTCCGGAACTGGGTTAGTTGGGGTCACAATGGAAATGCCTTCTGTCATACCTTGGTTTTCTTGAGCGGAGATGTGATGAACTTGAGTACGTCCCATCGGGCTCGGAACGGAGGATGACGTCTGCTTGGGGTAGGGGCACATGCTGGAGAAGTGACCTTCCTGGCGACAGTTGAAGCATATTATTGGGTTATGAGGAGCCATGCTGAATAGCGTGGGCCTCATGGCTCCAGATGTGATGAGTCATTGTCAACGATAGTCAAAGAGGACTGAAAAGAGAGAGAAGACCTGCTGTGTCTGGGCCGCGTGTGACTCAGGTACACGGGCAGCGAGCGACTGTCGGGCAGAGGAGGCCGCGAAGTCGGGCTGGCCCAATCCGGGTACATGGGCTAGGAGCAGCAGAGGATCCACTGGGCTGTTGACCGGGATTGACTCAGGTACACGGGCGGTGAGCGATTGCCGGGCTGAGGGAGCCGCGGAATCAGGCCGGCCCAATCCGGGTACCCGGTGCGAAGACGGTGGACGCTTTGTCAGTTTCGGCGCAAAACTGACGACCGTTGATTTCGGATCTGACCGTCCTGAGGCGAAGCCGTAGCTGCTACGAAAGCTCCGCATCAGGACAAGTTACCTTTATTTAGGTTTTTACTATTTTGCCTTTAGGCCCACAGTCTGTCAGTCGAGTCTGTAAAAAATCCTAAGGGCATTTCGGTCTTTTCCATTTTTATTTAGCGTCTGTAAAAAACCCCAGGGGTATTTCTGCATTTTACCCATTTATTGGGCTGCCTATAAATAGGCCCCAATCCCTAGGGTTAGGGTTAACACACTTTAATCTAAAAAATCAGTGTTCTTTTTGGCGATTTGTCCCACTGCGCCGCCACTCGTATGGATTGTCTCACCCTAGTGGTTTTGTCAGGATCCACATCTTCAGCACTACGGGAAATCATCTAATCAGGTTTTATCCATATGTTTTCAGTCATCAAACGCCTTGCTATGATTTGACTTCTCAGGTGCTAAGTTTCAGTTTTTTATTCTCTAGCTTCTCATGTTATTGTTTCTTCGAGCGTAGTCTTTATTTCCTTCAGTAAGCTGTCTTCTACATCTGTCATAGCTAGCCAGGCATAGTATTCCAGCCGTAGGAATCATTGTAGGCAGAAGCAGCCGGACTGTTTTTGAAGTCTCATAGCTACGTGGCTAGCTTGCTTAGGATTTATTTGTGTTGCTGCTGGTTGCTATAGTACGTGTCAGGAGTTTCTGTTTGTGCAGTGCTTTGCATGTGATGATTGCCTATGAACAGGGTGTTAGCCTTTTTTTTTTTTTGCCTAGGCTGAGTAGTGCTCAGGTTTTGATTCGTGTAGGGTAAGCAGAGTTCCTGCTGTTCTGAGTATTCTTTGTAGGCCCCCCATTGCATTGAACAGGCTTTGAGTGTTTGTTCTGCAAAGTTCTGATTGCTTCGTCTACGGAGTTCACGAGAGAAGGTTACGAAGTTTGAGGCCTGGTGTTCATTGTTTATTTTGCCGTAGCGAAGTGTGCTGCGAAGGTGCTTAGAAGGCTTCTGTTTCGAAGGTGTGAGTTCGGAGATCTTTTGCTGGAGTTTTTCGAAGTGTGCAGATACTTCGTGTAGTTCGGTGTTTTTTTGGATTTGTGGACTCCGTTTGCAGAGTGTGTGAACCCCGAAGTTTTTTTTTTTTTTTTGAGCAGGGTTCGAAGTTTTTGTTGTTTTCAGTGAGCTTCGAAGATGAAGTCCGCTTTCGGTTTTGATCTGTAGGCTTCGAACATAGCTTAACAATCTTCGAATCAGAGTCCATTTTCGAACTGTAATACCGTGCCTCAGTTTGCGTGCACTTGAATTAACTTGCTTGTGTCGTTTTTTTTTATGATGCGTGAACTACTTATGTTTTAAATGATAAATTAATCTGCTTTTAAGGACTGTATTGGTGTCTTTTCAATTAGGACACCGGTCGTTTTTAGGCTAGAATATTTTTAGCATTTGTGATCTGTTTACTTGTATGTGCTAAGTTTGTTGAGGTGCGTTGGGTATTGGGAGCAGGCCATTGATTCGAAAGAATTTTTTAGGCGCCCATTCACCCCCCCTCTGGTCGCTACTTTCGGTCCTACAAGTGGTATCAGAGCCTGGTTAGGGTTTTTCCATACCTTAACCGGTTCTAAACCCCAGTAGTGATCATGACGTCTCCTGGCAAGGTCCCGTCCTTGGAAGCTTATGGCTATAATTATTGGAAGACTCGCATGCGAGCCTATCTCATGAGCCAAAGCTCGGACATCTGGGACATTTGCGTTCACGCTACGTTTGTCATATTGCCAGTTGCTGAGCGTGATTCTCCTGGTATCATCGCCCAGCATGTTAACAATAGCAAAGCGGTGAACATCTTGTTTTCTGGTTTGGGTCCCACTGAGTTTGAGCGTGTGAGCCATCTCTCCACTGCGAGAGAGATCTGGGCTACCCTCCAGGCACACCATGAGGGGACAGCTCAGGTCAAGGCTCGGCTCTATCAGACCTACCGGCGTGAGTACGAGAACTTCACACAAAAGCCGGGTGAATCTGTTGAAGCATTGTTTGGTCGTTTTCAGTCGATCATAAACAAGCTTCGGGACAACAAGGCTGAGGGTGTTCAGTTGGTCTCAGATCATGAACAGGCGCTCAAGGTTCTTCATACCTTGGACCCAAAGATCTGGGAGATCAAGGTATCCTCTATCATTGAGAGCACTTCTTATGATACCTTGACCATTTCTGATTTGTTTAGCAAGCTGAAGGCCACCGAGGTTGATACCCAGTTGAGATCAAATCTCACTGGCTCTGGATCAAAGTCTCTGGCCCTTGCTACACCTTCTGTTGATCCCTCTTCTGTGAGTTGTGTTGGGTTCTCTTTGATGTCTATCACTGAGGATCAGCTTGAGTCGTTGGGAGATGATGATTTGTGTCTTTTTAACAACCGGGTGCGTCGTGTCTATGATAAGAGGATGTTCAAAAGACACGGCACAAAGACCGGATGCTTTGAGTGTGGTGATCCAGGACACTTCATCGCCGACTGCCCCAAGCGCAATGGCCACAAGAAGGGCACCGGTGGTGGCTTCCACGACTCCGGCAAGCACGACAGCTCCTCCTTCAACAAGGGCAAGCCAAAGACCAGATTCTTCAGAAAGGCCCTGAAGGACTACCGGCGAGAGAACAAGAAGCGCGACAAGGCCTTCTTCGCTGAGATGGAGAAAAGCTACTCCAAGCGGTCCACATCTTCTTCCTCTTCATCGAGCTCGAGCGATGAGGAGATCATCATCAGGAAGGGGAAGGACAAGGACGATCCAGCGGGCCTTTGCTTCATGGCCTTCGGGGACAGACCGAAGAGCCGCTCACACCAGCGCCGAAGATCTCGCAAGAGTTTCTGCTCAATGGCTCTTGGGGATAAGAAAGAGAAGAGCTCCTCCGATGACTCCGACGACGACAATGAAAAGGTATCATCTTATGAACGTGAAATCGTTGATTTACTTGAAAGCAATCGTCAGGAGTTAAAATATCGGGAAAAACTGCTTAGAGGGGCTAAGAAGAGGATAGATGAGTTAGAGAGTGAGCTTGCCGTGGCCAACGGCAGAATTGAGAGTCTATCTTCTTCCCCTTGCTTGGGTGATAGCAGTGAGTGCCCAAAGTGTGAGGTGCTTCTGTGTGACCTGTCGACTCTGAAGTCCAGGTACACAGAAAGGGTTGATGAGAGGGACGCTTTGGCCACTGAGCTTGAAAGCGCTCAGCTGGAGCTGAAAGATGCTCAAGCCACCGTCGTCCTACCCTGTGCTGATTGCCCATCACATCTTGCTAGTTTAGCTGAGCTGAAAGCTAAGGGCGATGAGTGTCTGGGTGATTTGGAGAGAATGAGAGCTGAGCTAGCGCAGACTAGGCTAGAGCTTGAGACATTGTCAGTTCCACCCACTGTCTGTGAGAACTGTCTGTCTCTTAGAATGGAGCTGATTAAGCTGAAAGCCGAGAAGTCTGTCCAGATAGATAGCGAGTGTGAGACCTGCTTGTCTCAGGTGGAGGTACTAGCTTCCTTGAGAGAGGAGCTAGCTGATTCGCAAAATGAGAACTTTTACCTCCGTTCTATCCTGAGTTGGATCAGTGCCAGGGAGCCACAGCTCGGCATGATGATCCAGCAGTTCAAGAGGCAAGATGGGTTTGGGGTAGGTTATACCTACACCAAGGCTGACTTTGAGAGTGCCATTAGCCGGGCAGTGGAGTGGAGTAAAATGACTCCTGAGCAGAGATATCCCAAGACCCATTCCACTGAGTCTTCCCAGGCTTGTCAGCCCAAGGATGGAGTGATCCATGAACCACCCAAAGCTCCACCCAAGAAACCCATCTGGGTTCCAAAGCCCAAACTTCTCCACACTTCTCTAGACTCTCTTCCTGGACCCTCTCAACCCAAGAAGCCGACACCAAACACCACTAAGCCCAAGAACCCCAAGCCTCAACCACATTCCAAGAAGCCCACCTATCATTGTGAGTACTGTCAGAGAGACGGGCATCTTGCGGAGTTTTGCTTCAGGAGGAAGCGGGTTGAGAGAGCAGAGCGTGCTCGTGGTGGTCAGGAGCAGTTCTACCAACAGGGTGGTAGACTGAGAGTTCCTCGACGCGGGGAGAGGCTGGAGGCCAGGCCGCGTCGTGTAGGTGGTGGTAGGGGAGACGACTTTCATGCCCGTGCTCCAGATGGTGGTGCTCGTTCCGGTAGAGCTCCAGGCCGTTTTGGCTACGGACCTGTACCTCGTAGCCGAGGTTTTAGGCAGAACCGAGGACCGCGCTTTGAGCCGCGTTTTGGTCCAAACTTTTCTGATGACTTCTGCTTTCCGTCTTTTGAGCAGATGGCTCGACACTGGTTTAGCTCTTTTGCTAAACCCCGTGCCGGACCATTTGCTCCCACTTACATCCACTGATTATGCAGGATCGGGGACTGGAGGACGTTTGGATCATGGACTCAGGATGCTCTCGCCACATGACGGGACATCGCAGATGGTTCTCCAGTCTCACTCCCCCGAGCTCCAAAGAGTACATCACCTTCGGGAACAGTGGTCAAGGGAAAGTAAGTGGCATTGGCTCAATTCGCATTTCAGACCATTTTTCTTTGAAGAACGTTGCTTTGGTTGGAAACTTGAATTTCAATTTGATTTCTGTTTCGCAACTTCTTGAGGATGGTTTGGAGGTGCGGTTTAAGAAGGGCAATTCTTCTGTGTGTGATTCTAGAGGGTCTTTGATTTGCCAGATCTTACCTTTCGGTAAAGTTTTTCGGATTGACTTCTCTAGTTCTTTTGGCCCTTCTCGCTGTTTGATTGCTGGATCCTCCTCTGAGCTCTGGAAGTGGCATAGGAGGTTAGGTCATTTGAGTTTTGACCTGCTAGTCAGGTTGAGCTCTATGGACCTCATCCGAGGATTGCCCAAGCTTAAGATGGAGAAGGATCTAGTTTGCCATCCCTGTCGTCACGGGAAAATGGTTGCCGCTTCTCACTCACCTGTGACTCAGGTGATGACTTCGTATCCGGGCGAGCTGTTACACATGGACACTGTCGGTCCAGCTCGGGTACGCTCAGTCGGTGGGAAGTGGTACGCACTTGTGATTGTTGACGATTTTTCTCGATTCTCGTGGGTTTTCTTTTTGGAGTCTAAGGATGAAACTTTTCATTTTGTTCATGACCTGATTTTGAAGCTGAAGAATGAGAACAATGGTCGGATGCGAGCAATTCGCTCCGACAACGGCTCTGAGTTCAAGAACTCTCAGTTCGTCAGCTTCTGCAGTGATCAGGGTCTTGATCATCAGTTTTCTGCTCCTTACACTCCCCCACAGAACGGCGTTGTGGAACGAAAGAACCGCACGCTAGTCGAGATGGCCAGGACGATGCTCGATGAGCACAGGACTCCTAGGCGCTTTTGGGCTGAAGCCATGAACACGGCTTGCTATCTGGCCAACCGCATCTTTCTTAGAGCTTACCTAGGTAAGACCTCATACGAGTTGCGGTTTGGCAGACAGCCCAAGGTGAGCCACTTGCGAGCATTTGGCTGCAAGTGCTTTGTGCTCAAGAAGGGAGGGCATTTGGACAAGTTTGAGTCTCGTTGCTGGGATGGTGTTTTTCTTGGTTACGCTTTGCATTCTCGAGGCTTCCGTGTTTGGAACCTCGACTCCCAGCAGCTTGTCGAGACTTGTGAGGTTTCGTTTGATGAGTCCTTGCCTTCTTTGACTCCTTCTTTTGAGCTTTCTGGTGATGGTGAGCTAGGAGAGTCCATCTTCGAGGAAGATGAGGATACTCCAGCTGCTGATGAGGGTGGGCCTTCTGCACCTCTTGCAGAGCCCACACCTTCTGAGACTTCGACTGAGGACGAGGGCGGACCTCTGATCACTTCTTCCACTTCGATCGAGCCCCCTCAGTCGAGTCCAGAGGTGCCAGCTGCTGACTCCGGTGAGGTGACTTCAGATCACCAGGGATCCCGAGCAGTTCAGCGTGATCACCCCTCAGAGCTCATCATCGGTGATGTGTCTTCAAGAACTTTGCGTTCGTCTGTTGACTCTCTTGCTGTGTTTGCTGAATCTGCTTTTGTTGCATCTTTTGAGCCCAGAGACATTTCTCATGCTCTTTCTGACTCGAACTGGATTAATGCCATGCAAGAAGAGCTTGAGAATTTTGTCCGCAATCGGGTTTGGACACTAGTGGAGCCACCACCAGGATGCAACCCCATAGGCACCAAGTGGGTGTTCAAGAACAAGCAAGGTGAAGATGGGGTTGTGGTGCGCAACAAAGCTCGACTAGTTGCCCAGGGTTTTTGCCAGAAGGAAGGTATTGACTTTGAAGAAACCTTCGCCCCTGTTGCCCGTCTTGAGTCCATTCGCATTCTTTTAGCTTTTGCCGCTTCGAAGGGTTTTAAGCTTTTTCAAATGGACGTCAAGAGTGCTTTTCTGAACGGGTACATAGAGGAGGAGGTTTATGTTAGGCAGCCCCCCGGTTTTGAGAACCCCAAGTTTCCTCGACATGTTTTTAAGTTGCAAAAAGCTTTGTACGGGTTAAAGCAAGCCCCTAGGGCTTGGTATGACCGGTTAAAGCAGTTTTTGTTGGGGAAGGGCTTTGTGATGGGTTCTGTGGATAAGACTCTCTTCTTGCTCAGAGATGCTTCAGATTTTTTAGTCGCTCAGATTTACGTGGACGATATTATTTTTGGCGGTACTACTAATGATCTTGTGTCCAAGTTTTCTGAGCAGATGCACAGCGAGTTTGAGATGAGCCTCATGGGTGAGCTCAAGTACTTTCTAGGGCTCCAGATCAAGCAGACCAAGGACGGCACCTTCATCCACCAAGGTAAGTACACTCGTGACATGTTGAAAAAATTTGACTTTGGTGGTGAGCTGAAGCCGCAGATGACCCCAATGGGTACATCTGGGGGCCTGGACAAGGACGAGAGCGGCGTCAAGGTCAACGAGAGAGAGTTTCGAGGGATGATCGGTTCGCTGTTGTACTTGACGGCAACGAGGCCAGACATACAGTTCGCCGTGGGACTGTGCGCGCGCTTCCAGTCTTCACCACGCGCGTCTCATCGGCAGGCTGTCAAGCGCATCTTCAGGTATCTCACTTATGCGCCTGATCTTGGTCTTTACTATTCAGCATCATCTTCTCTTGATTTATCTGGCTTTTCGGACGCTGACTTTGGTGGGTGCCGGTTGGATCGCAAGTCGACTTCCGGTACTTGCCAGTTTCTTGGTTCTTCTCTTGTCTCTTGGTCTTCTCGAAAGCAATCTGGAGTTGCTCTTTCGACCACAGAGGCTGAGTATGTAGCTGCTGCTAGCTGCTGCTCACAGTTGGTTTGGATGATTTCCACTCTGAGAGATTTTGGGTTGTTCTTTCCTACCAGAGTTCCTTTGTTTTGCGACAGCACCAGTGCAATTAGTGTAGGGAAAAACCCATGTCTCCATTCAAAAACCAAACACATTGATGTGCGCTTTCACTTTTTGCGGGATCAATATGAGAAAGGTGTCATTGACCTTGTTCATGTTGATACCCATCATCAGTTGGCTGACATTTTCACCAAACCCCTAGATCAGTCTACTTTTGAGCGTTTACGAGGGGATTTGGGTGTTGTGTATCCTTTTTAGGATATTTTGAGTCAGTTCATTTCTTTCTTCTTTACTCTTTTCTTGAGTCTTTTTGTGTGTGTTCATATCATACATATTCACATATCACACTTTTGAGCCTGCTTCTGTTATATGATTGAACTGCTTTACTTATTCTAGCTGGTACATGCTTTTGATTACTTGTCAATGATCATGCTTTGATTCAGTTCATTTGATATGTCTGATATCTGTCATATGCATGGCTTTTACACTTTAAACTTGAAAAATGATCACCATTGCTTCTGGTAACTAGCATGTGTAGGCTGAGTGCTTTTGCTATCTGTTACATGCCTTGTAGCTAGTTCATCACATAGATGCAGATATGCAACTTGGACATCTTTATGCTTTAACATGGAAAATATGCTATAAAATGATAAAAAATCAAAAATGAATGAAAATTCCATGCCCTTTTATGCTTGAGTTGAAAAGATCCAAGTGGGTTTGCTTTGTCGCATTGCATTGTTCTGGACTGCTTACCATAGCACTTTGGTATGAACTAGGACAGTGTAGTGTATGCCAAGACCAATGTCTTAAGCTTCCGATGGTCCAGTTCTGGCCTAGGCTTGACTTGGTCGGTTAGCATAAGGTTTGACATGCAAATAACCCTTGGCAAAAATGAAAAAGGAAAATGAAAAAGCCTGAAATTTAAAAAGACAACAAGTTTGCTGAAGCACTGTGTTTTGGACAATGCTTATCTTGGTAGATATCAGTTAGCTTCTGCATCTCATGTTTTACCTTGCTTGTTAACTGGAAAATGTGGTGATGCTTTTTGTTTGCAAAAACTAAAAAATGCGTGCTAATGACTTTCTTTAGATATCATCTGTTGCACTGATCATGCCATGTGTCTTAGACAGTATGTCTTTTGCTATACTTGTTAGATGTTGTAATTGCAGTCAATCATATCTGAGAAGCATGCTTTCTACACTCCACCTGCACCCCAGTTGCATTCATTACATATTTTGAGGGGGGGTTGCTTTTCAGGGGGAGTCAGTGTCGTTTGTAGAGTGCTTGATGAGTTCACTTGTCAACAAGGGGGAGAAATTTTGGTATAAGAGTTTAAGGGGGAGTTTTGGCTTTCTCTGGGATTTGTTTCAGGGGGAGTTTTTGTCCCATTTGTCCTTACTCTTTTGATATCCTTGTTGATGTTTCTGAGACTGCACTCATTTTTGAGCTTTTACCTTTGGTTAACCATAATGACCGTCTCTTGCTTTTGTTCGGTTTTTGGTCATTAGGGTTAAACTTTTACTTTGTTTTCTTCTTCTTTGTTTTCTTGTGCTTTGTTTTCGTGTTTCCACAGTTGTTTGCAGGTACTGAAGAGCAGATGAAGAGAAGTGTTGACAATGCACTCATCAAGGGGGAGATTGAGGAGCCATGCTGAATAGCGTGGGCCTCATGGCTCCAGATGTGATGAGTCATTGTCAACGATAGTCAAAGAGGACTGAAAAGAGAGAGAAGACCTGCTGTGTCTGGGCCGCGTGTGACTCAGGTACACGGGCAGCGAGCGACTGTCGGGCAGAGGAGGCCGCGAAGTCGGGCTGGCCCAATCCGGGTACATGGGCTAGGAGCAGCAGAGGATCCACTGGGCTGTTGACCGGGATTGACTCAGGTACACGGGCGGTGAGCGATTGCCGGGCTGAGGGAGCCGCGGAATCAGGCCGGCCCAATCCGGGTACCCGGTGCGAAGACGGTGGACGCTTTGTCAGTTTCGGCGCAAAACTGACGACCGTTGATTTCGGATCTGACCGTCCTGAGGCGAAGCCGTAGCTGCTACGAAAGCTCCGCATCAGGACAAGTTACCTTTATTTAGGTTTTTACTATTTTGCCTTTAGGCCCACAGTCTGTCAGTCGAGTCTGTAAAAAATCCTAAGGGCATTTCGGTCTTTTCCATTTTTATTTAGCGTCTGTAAAAAACCCCAGGGGTATTTCTGCATTTTACCCATTTATTGGGCTGCCTATAAATAGGCCCCAATCCCTAGGGTTAGGGTTAACACACTTTAATCTAAAAAATCAGTGTTCTTTTTGGCGATTTGTCCCACTGCGCCGCCACTCGTATGGATTGTCTCACCCTAGTGGTTTTGTCAGGATCCACATCTTCAGCACTACGGGAAATCATCTAATCAGGTTTTATCCATATGTTTTCAGTCATCAAACGCCTTGCTATGATTTGACTTCTCAGGTGCTAAGTTTCAGTTTTTTATTCTCTAGCTTCTCATGTTATTGTTTCTTCGAGCGTAGTCTTTATTTCCTTCAGTAAGCTGTCTTCTACATCTGTCATAGCTAGCCAGGCATAGTATTCCAGCCGTAGGAATCATTGTAGGCAGAAGCAGCCGGACTGTTTTTGAAGTCTCATAGCTACGTGGCTAGCTTGCTTAGGATTTATTTGTGTTGCTGCTGGTTGCTATAGTACGTGTCAGGAGTTTCTGTTTGTGCAGTGCTTTGCATGTGATGATTGCCTATGAACAGGGTGTTAGCCTTTTTTTTTTTTTTTTGCCTAGGCTGAGTAGTGCTCAGGTTTTGATTCGTGTAGGGTAAGCAGAGTTCCTGCTGTTCTGAGTATTCTTTGTAGGCCCCCCATTGCATTGAACAGGCTTTGAGTGTTTGTTCTGCAAAGTTCTGATTGCTTCGTCTACGGAGTTCACGAGAGAAGGTTACGAAGTTTGAGGCCTGGTGTTCATTGTTTATTTTGCCGTAGCGAAGTGTGCTGCGAAGGTGCTTAGAAGGCTTCTGTTTCGAAGGTGTGAGTTCGGAGATCTTTTGCTGGAGTTTTTCGAAGTGTGCAGATACTTCGTGTAGTTCGGTGTTTTTTTGGATTTGTGGACTCCGTTTGCAGAGTGTGTGAACCCCGAAGTTTTTTTTTTTTTTGAGCAGGGTTCGAAGTTTTTGTTGTTTTCAGTGAGCTTCGAAGATGAAGTCCGCTTTCGGTTTTGATCTGTAGGCTTCGAACATAGCTTAACAATCTTCGAATCAGAGTCCATTTTCGAACTGTAATACCGTGCCTCAGTTTGCGTGCACTTGAATTAACTTGCTTGTGTCGTTTTTTTTTATGATGCGTGAACTACTTATGTTTTAAATGATAAATTAATCTGCTTTTAAGGACTGTATTGGTGTCTTTTCAATTAGGACACCGGTCGTTTTTAGGCTAGAATATTTTTAGCATTTGTGATCTGTTTACTTGTATGTGCTAAGTTTGTTGAGGTGCGTTGGGTATTGGGAGCAGGCCATTGATTCGAAAGAATTTTTTAGGCGCCCATTCACCCCCCCTCTGGTCGCTACTTTCGGTCCTACAGGTTACCGTGCCTATCCCTCTTGTATCCGGTAGCTTGCACTGGAGCTCTTCCGGCAGGTGGTTCTTGGGGTGGGATGCCTGAGCTTGGCCCTCCAAGAGTGGTCTGTGGCTCGACAAGGGTTGGGGCTTGAGGTGGAATCACCGGGCAGGGCTTCTGCACCACTCCTTGCTGCTGGCGGTAGGCGATCATTCTTCGCTTCTTCTGGTCCACCTTGTTTTGTTCGGTTTCCTGAATAATCTCTTTGTTCACCAATTTCTGAAAATTGGCAAAGTCCCCGGAGACCAACTGAAGGGAGAGCTCGTCCTTCAGTCCCCGAAGAAACTTGGCTTGGCAGGCTGCGTCAGTGCGTACTTCTTCTGGTGCATAACGAGCCAATCGGTTGAATTCGTGCAGATACTCCATAACGGTCCTGCTTCCTTGATGCAGGCCCCAGAATTCCTTCTGCTTCTGGGCTACCACGCTATCCGGAATGTGGGCGGCCCGGAAAGCGGTGGTGAACTCAGCCCATGAAATTTCATGGCCCTCGGGCTGAGTCTCGCAGAAATTATCCCACCACTCCGTGGCAGGTCCTTGGAGCTGGTGAGTGGCAAATGCCACCCGCTCCTGCGCAGAACAAGGAAGAAGGTATAGCTTCTTGCCGATGGTCCGAAGCCAGTCCCCAGCCTCCATCGGATTGGTGGTGCTAGAGAATATGGGTGGCCGGACACGCAGAAACTCTGAGAGTTGAGAGACTGGTGCCGGTGCATGGACGGCGGGGCAGAGGGGAGGCTCGGGTTGCTGTTGTTGGAGACGGAACAATTGCGCCTGCTTCTCTTGCATCTGGTTTTGCTGTTGTTGCATCTGGGCAAGCAGCGTGGCAATCAGTTGGTTTTGGTTTGCCATCATCTCCACTAGTGTGGGATGATTGGCAACGGGGGCATGTCGTTGGCCAGTTGCTCCCCATTGATGCAAGTTGCCCAAATCGCTTCTGTCACGCGGGGCATCAGATCCTTGGTCGTTGGCCATCCTGGAGTTGAAGGTTGCAGAAAAGAAGGTGCCAAGGTGTAAGGGGAATTGTTACTGCTTTTATTGCCCAAAATGAATGTTTTGACCTAGATGCTCACATATTTTATTTTAATCTCTTATTACACTCATGCCTTATATTTCGACATGAGTGGCACTACATCCCAAGCAACAAAAAGAAAACAAACAATCGTAAAACTACATCTAAGGCAGCTCGGGGGACGACTCGATCACGGGCTCGGCGAAGAGGGTCGGTGCAGGGGTGTTGGAGCTGGATGGCCCGGCGGGAGGGACACTGCGGGATATCCTCTTGGGCATAGCCATAGCGATCCGGAGCAACTTCCGCTTGTGAGGCGGAAGGGGAGCGACCTCCTCAAGATCCTTCTAGAGCTCCTTGATCTGACGGCGTAGCTGTGCGGTGATGGCGATGCCCTGGCGTAGAAGCTCGTTCTAGCGCCTCAACTCCTCCACCTCGGTGGTCAAATGGTGGCTCTGCTGAACCTGGCGGCGGAGATCGGCATTCTCGCGGTTCAAGCTCTCCGACGAGTGGCGGTAGAAATCGATGGTGTCGTGCTGGCTATCTGCGTCGAGGACGGCCTCCGTGTCAAGATTGTCCATAGCCTCCAAAAGCCTCATGGTGCGGGCGATGGTGGAGTTGCGCTGGGTGAGGGAGATGATGTAGATGCTGCGGTGACTCCCCGGTGTGCGCATGGGCATGAAGCGGTAGACGGTGTCGTGGAGCTGGTGGTCGTAGACCAACCGCAACTCGGAGAGGGCTTGGAGAGCAGCGCGCTGGCTGGCCACCACAAAGGAAGGTCCTCCGACTCCATGGGTATAAAATGCAGGCTGCGTGGGGGAGGGGCGGATGATGACCGTGACCTCGCAATAGCTCTCATCCACATCGGGAAAGATCCCATGGAAACGGGCTCATGCACGAACCCAAGGAAGTCGACGAGCATGCAAAGCTCGCGGACGAATCCAGCCTCATCGCGGAGAGTCCCACTCATGGTATGGACCGACATCTACAAAAGGGAGAAATTTTTGTAAAAATTCTAGAAGATGAGGTAGTAGGAAGTTTGTGAGAAAATATTATTAATATAAGTCCTAGGGTCAGGTCTGTTTGGCTTCCTACAGTCAAGTCGGCTCTGATACCATCTTGTAACGCCCCGATTTAATAAAACCGAGAATTTATTGAATTTCCATAGAAAATCAATAAATACAAGACGTTCATCACAGGACTGCGTACATTACGCCAATCAATCATGGTTCGTAGACCATATTATTACAAAAGAGTTAAAACAAAGAGAAACTAATAAAATAAATCCTCTAGATGAATGTCTTCTTCTAGTCTCGTGCCTTGACTGGGTCGCTACTCCAGACCATCACCCTCCTCGTAGTAGACCGCCTCTGGTGGTGTAAGTCAACGGGGGTGAGTACAATCGTACTCAGCAAGCCACCGAATGCAATTATAATGCAAGGTAATAACAAGGAAGGTAGTGGCTCACTTTTGCGGAAAAGCATATTTGTAAAGCAATTAATGTAATCCAGTTATTAATACAGAAAAGTAAACATGAGTTCATGCATCATCTTCTAACTCGAGGGGTACAGTAAGCCCACCCTCGCTCAACAGTCCTTACATGCCATGAATAACACATACATTCACATAACTAACTGCGAGAGGTCACACAACCCGCCCTTGACCATGGGCTCAGCTTTTCGAAAAGATTTAAAACTCTGATCAGAGGTGAACTACTGTACCCACAAGGCACTCATTTCCCGCACACTGCAGTGTGTTAAATGACTCCTGTCACGAGAGGCTCGTGCTAAAACCTTCAGCATGGAACGCACCAATTCGATAACACCCTCTTATAGGTTTCATATGGTTTCCCAGTCACTTCGGGCCACACCATACCCCCTTGAGCCACGTCGGTACAAGTCACCCGTAGGTTGCCCCTTGCCCCCTCCACTATGGTGCTTCAAGTTGGTACGATCCATACCTCCAGTTAGGACTTACCCACTAGACTTGTGGTTAGTACGGAAGTGCTTTGCAACGGATCCCGCAGACCGGTCCTTATAGTGCCCCAGGTGCGACCAACCAATTCCCGAGCTTGCACCCGGAACACACCATACTTATAACATAGCCAACTCCAACAGAATCCCGAGACGAGAATAACGGGGTAAATCATATAGCAGAATCCATCTATGTACGACTCATTCTTTTACCCTATAGCAGTTGTGTCGGTACATTGGACACTAGCTAATATAATATTGTAGAGTGACAAGGAGTTCAGGCTCGATAAGCATGGATTGGGTTTACACACAAGGACGGGGATCTAATAAATATAGTGTGTAGGGTTTTGAGATTAGACTAATGCAATATTATCCTATGATTTATAGCGATAATTTATTAAAACATGGGATCAATTATGATCAAAATGGGGGTTGTGACTTGCCTTGATCCGCGTACGGTGAAGGTGGAACCTCGGGGTAAGACTCCGGATCATCGACAGCGATGTAGTCTTCTCGATACGGAAAAGTAAACCCAGCATTCAATAAACAATCCAAAAATCAATCATACAAGCATACATGTTTTTGTTGGATTAAGTAAAGGAGATGGAGTCTTAAATCCTATGGAATTATTACTTAAATATTTAAGATTAAGTTTTAAAGAGGTTTCGTATTTTTATAAATTGATACAAGTATTTTTTTCTAAGGGGTTTTTATTTTCTCTTTTTAGAGGTGGATAAAAAAGTATAAAACAACCTTATTGTTTTTAATGCAGTAAAAATAGTGAAATTAAGTTATTAGGTCTTCTGAGGTTATTATATAAGTTTTTATGATATTTTATAAAGTGTGGCATTTTTATTATATGAATTAATTACTTATCTTAAAAGGACCTTGGAAATATTATTTAATAAAATGAAATGGGCAAAATGAACATTCTATTTTTATTGCATTGAAAACAGTGAAATGGAGTCATTATGTCCTCTGAAATTAATATATGAATTTTTAAAGGTCCTTCTGAGAAATTTTAATGAAATATAAATTAAATCCTAAAGGTGATTTTTCTTTATTATTTAATAAGAATATTTTGTGTCAACTAAACATATTGTTTTTATTGCATAAAAGTGTAGAGGACAAAAAGACAAATTTTCCAGAATTGAAATGGTCAAATTTAGAGTTAAATTGAGCAAGTTATGGATTTTTAAAGTTTAAACAATTTTCTGAATTTTATTTACATAGAAAACAGGCTTGGGTCCACGGTGAGCCAGGCCCACCATGGACCCGTGAACTGTGCGCGTGGTCCGGTTAGATCTGGACTGTTGGATCTGGATCCAGCGTCCAGATGCGAGGCGGGGTATTTAAGTTATGATCAACGGCCGAGATCACGCGATACCGGTCAATCGAGGGTCAACCGCATCTGGGCGCTTGGTTCCAGGATTTAATCCTGACCATGCACTGCAGATCGGGTGGTTGTGGTTATGTCCGGCACGGCACGCGGCGAAGGGGTAAGTACCCCCTTCGTTCCCGACTCCGGCGGCGCAACGACGAGCCATTCCCGGTGATAACGTGGCCCTGGACCCTAACTAGTGGCCAAAATGGAAAGAGGAGAGGATGGGGAGTACGGCGGTACCGGCGATGATGGCGAACGACGACCGGCGGCAATCGACGACGAGGAGAGGGCAGAGGAGCTCTTCAGGATCGACGGCGGCGAGGTGCTCCGGCGGTCTTCACGGCCAAACAAGGCAAGGCCGGGGTAGATGGCGTGGAGGCGGTCCTAGCGGTGGCGACGGCGACGGTGAGGACGGCGGTGGCTCGAGTCGCCGGCGAGGGCTCGATGGAGGGGAAACAGAGGAAAAACCGAGAAAAACGGTGGCGGCGCTCGTAAGTGCTAGAGCTAGGGCTCCTCTCGGGTTGCTTGGGTGCGGTGGTGTCAAGGGCTCTTATAGGCTCGTCGACGGTGGAATTGGAAGGCCTAAACGGGGGAAGCCGAGAGGGATTCCAAAAAAACGCCGGCGAACTTCCTATTACGCGGATTCAGGCCATACATGGTGAAGGCGCGTGGGAAAAGGATGGAAAGGGGTCGCCGGTGATCGGGGCAGGTGAATCCGGGCTCAATTCGGCGTATCACGGTGGCCAGCGGCGAAGAATGGAAAGGGGGCGTCGGGGATGGAAGGGGGAGATCCCCTTCCTTTGAATACGGCGATACTGACATGTCGGGGCCACATGTCAGTGGGCTCTGGTGAGGGCGTACGCACCGATAGGCGGGCCAGCGCTGCCAGCGGCTAAGGGGTGAGAGGGGGAGCGCCGACAGGGAGGGTCCCACCTGGCAGTGGCCTAGTGCTGGACTAGGCCGGGCCGAAGGCAGAAGTGAGGAAGGCAGCCCACTAATGATTTAAAACATTTTTCTGATTAAAATAATTCCATAAATTCACATATTTAGTTAGGGCTTGAAGCATTGTTGGTAAAATTTTGTAAAAATTCTCAAAAATATTTCTTAGCCTCTAGATTCCACCATAAATTTTTCAACTTCAAATTTGAAATATTTTTCCATGTTTTGCTTTATTTGGGCTCTTTTACCCTTTACTTTAAATAAATAAATCCTTTTTATTTCAGAAAATTTATTTCCCATATTTTTATTTTATTTTTAACTCTGGGATGTTACAATGGCGAAGGGTGTTGAAGACCATGCTGACAACAGCTTGATGGCCCAGCGAAGCCCTGTCGGTCAGACCGACAGGCTCCGATCTGATCACCTAAGGGCTCCGGTGGCTGTGTAGATGAATAGCAATCACCCCGAAACTCCTTGGCGATGACTTTGAAGGTAATTCCCTTGCAAAATAGTAAAAGATCAAGTGCAATCCGGCCTAGGGCCGAACTCCCAAGAATAGCAGAAGAAAACTGATAAAACGATAAAAATCCATTTTATGGATTAAACGGGAGATTCACGAGCGAATCAACAAGGGTTACCATGATTTCGACACGGCGGACGGAGGGCTTTCAGTGCAAACCCACGAAGATGGACATTATTTGGCTAATCCTAGGGCAAGGAATGTAGACTGGAATATAAAGAACGATTCAAAGCGAGGGCTTTCTGTTGATGTGAAAGCGGCGTTCCTCTTGAATCGGCCTCACCCCTATATTTATAGGGGCTGGTCTCACCTAATTTGAGTAGGATTCGGCCAGGTGGTTACGATTTAGATAAGATATCTCACCTAATCTGAGTAGGATTCAGCGAGGTGTTTAAGATTTGGATAAGAGATCAAAAAACAGTCGAACTATACTAATCTGAATAGGACTCTACCGGCTGGAGTGGGCCTCCGCAGGCCTCGCCGAAGCTAGTCTACCGGACCGAAGCCCACAGGCCACCGAAGGGGCCCACTAGGCCGAAGCCTACCCACGAAGCAGGCCTCCAAAGGTGCTGCCGAAGCCCAACACAGGACGGGCCTTCGGCACTTCAGGGCTTCGGCATGTGCTGGAGATGGCATATTTTCGGCCCAAATTACCAAAATTGATATTTCGACAATTTCGACCATTAATGCCAAATTCGAGTATCAACATTATATAAAACTAATCATAGTTCGATAGATTTCCATATATATAATCAGCATTCCATATATTAATTATTTCCATATAAAATAGATCACCTTCCATATATTGTTGATTTCTATATATTAATAATTTCCATATAAAACATATCAGCTTACATATATTGATGATTTCTATATATTAATAATTTCATATAAAATAGACAACTTCCATATATTGATGATTTTTATATATTAATAATTTACATATAAAACATATCAGCTTCCATATAAAACAGGCGGGCCCAGTGGTAGAGAGAGGACGGGAGACCATAATGGGCTGGGCCGGCCCAAGAGAGACAAAAAAGAAGATCATATGATTATGATTTATTAGATGTGAATGAATGAAAAGTTGTGATTTAATAGAGGGTTGGTCCGTTGGACACTCAAACTCACCAATTCTACCCTATTATATAATTGGCGAGTTGAATTACTCATCTGGTAAATCATAATCATCATTCGCCATGCTCACTCTTCTAGTAAATCCTAGCCCTTCGTTCATATCAAAGATATTATGTCTGTTCATATGGTAAGTGCTCATTGTATGATAAGTGCTTTATTTGGTGACCATGCCTTGCATGGCAAGTAATTTATGTCACCTCCCGTATTAGCACTATTTTCCTTATAATCACTGATTGAGACCTTGTTTATATTAATCACCCATACAATTTTTTTTCTTACTTAAATGTGTACACAAACACTTATCATGCAAATTTATATGACACCTATAATTAATTCCAAATCATACTAGCTTGTGATATACCATATAAATTTTGGTCCTTCGTTTCCTTTATTAATTTATTTCTTACTTAAATTCGTCATTAGCTTTCTTTATTGTATATCTTACATACATAAATGCATGATTACAATTACACCATATGGAAATTTTTGTTTATTAAAAAATTCAAATATATCGCTTGTAAGATTTAATTCACTTTCCTTGCTTACTTTCTTGCTAAATGCACATCTAAATTCAAGTTACTTGGAAATTATAATTTGTACCAAATTAAAATTGAAAATAAACATCCATGTAATTAAATTCAGGTTACATATAATAATAATAATTCGTAATGTTTTACTATGCATGAATTATTTGTTACCGCGTGAATATTTTTTGTTGTTATTTGTTTTGATTTTTATCGTGTCGATAGCACGAGTACGCTGCTAGTCTACTATATAATTGGCGAGTTTGAGTGTACACCTGACCATCCTTCTGTTAAATCACATACCTTCACTCATATTTAATAAATCATTGCCATAATTGGATCTTTATTTTTCTCTCTCTTGTACTAGCCTAGCCCATTACGGTTTTCTCTCCTCACTCTACCACTGGTCCCGCTTGTTTTATATGGAAACTAATCTTTTGTTTTTTATGACAATTATTAATATATGAAAATCATCGATATATGGAAGTTTGCTTATTTTATATGGAAATTATTAATATATGTCATCAATATATGAAAGTTGATCTATTTTATATGGAACGTTGATCATATATATGGAAATTTATGGAAATCTAATTAATTCTATATAGAAATAATAAATAAATAGAAAACATATTCATGGCACAATATTATATTTAAAAGTCTCGGAATCCCCTTCCATGCCTGTCCATTTTCTTCTATGGTGCATCCCTATAAAATCTAGAGCTCATGGCCGAATCACATCATCAATTCTAGCCTTAGCCTCACGAACCTGGCCATCGCTTCAGTCAGATCCATGACCACCGGATCGCCATCGCCGCCTTCATCTTTAACTGTTCTCACAACTCCCACTTGCTACTGACCACATCTATTTCATAATTGTTTTTTTTTTTAATTTTTAACGTTACACAACACCGTACGATACTAATATATAGTAGCGGTAAATAAGATGTATGTGTTTTCCATATTCTTCTCAGCCATCAAAAGAGTGAAAGATTTTCGAGAAAAAATTCCCAATATTTATTCCAATACCTATAAAATACATGTGTTCCGAAAGAACCACTTATCCTCGGAATCTTGAAGCTAGCTTCACCCCAAATTAAGTGTTGATGCGTGCATGAACTGAAAGTGAAATGCTCCTGGTTCACCGATGGTGCCATCCTTGTGTGCGTACTTGCTCGATCGATCCCCCAATGCAACCCTACTTTTTAATCTCTTCCTCTGCAAGACTTTTTTTGTACGATTTTATCATAAATTTTAGCTACTAGTAGCAGGAGCAGATAGCACACATCGAATGGGGGACGCATCTGCTCACCTTATCCACACCACCGGGCCCCTACAGCGGATGATCGATGGATATGGGGTGATAGGTTGATTGATTGGGATATCCATGTGATCCATCCATGCACGCACAAGGAGAAATCGCCCGAAAAAACACAGGAGAAACTCGAAAAGCCGGCGTCGGCGGGCGCCGTGATCACCGGCGGCTCGGGCGCTCGGCCACCTCGCGTGTGGCCTGCGTGTATGCACGCACGTACGCACGGCGAGGCATCCCACGCGCGCGCGGGCTCTCCCTTCCGCGGACAACATCATGTCGCGTGCACGGCTGTGCTACGGTGGTGGTGGTGGTGGTGAGACGAAGAAGCGACGTACGCGCGCGCGGCGCGGCGGATTCGGGTCGTCTCGTGCGCGCGCGCGGGGGAAAAGGCGTGGGGGCCAGCGTGCGCGTGTGCGCGCGCGCGGCGAGCGGAGCGAGGCGATGGAGCGTCGCGCTGAGACTGGAGTGGCGGACCTTTCCGTGTGCACACGGAAAAGATAATGTTCCATGTTAAAGGATTTCAAGGTGTGACGTGACAAATCTCATTAGCATTTCAATGTTTACAACTTTGAGCATGTTCGAACTAGAATAGTATTAAAATAGGAAACATCTTAAAAAGTCCTCATTTATATCTCTAACACACGAGACATTTAATCAAGACTCGTGTGTATTTCATTTCCATAGTCACAAGCCCACAGGTTCCATTTAGATAGCATTTAGCGATCGGATCTATGGATAGACGTGTATAATTTTTGTTCAGAAAATTAGAATGAATCATGATTAAAAATATTTAAAAAGACGAGAGTCTACTATATAAATCGAAAATAACCTTTAAATATTAAAAGGCCAACAATTAAAATATATAAAAACTCAATAAATATAAAACCGGAGTTAGTATCTACTAATGTTTCGTTGTTTCCGTTTTCTTATTCAGACGGTGTTTTTCTTTGATATATCCTCGCCTACTATAAATCTAAGATACACAATATTATTAAAAGTATTTGTACAATATATTACATAAGCGTATACGGGTATATGTTATTGTACATTTTTTATAAATTAAGCTACCGAACTTTCACAATCAACTTTAGCTAATATAAAAGTGGTTAGCTCAGAATGCACAAAACTAGTAAATAAGTACCGTTATTTGACCGCAAATCTGACTATATACAACATTGGGTTGAATAATTAGATGTTTTAAAAGTCAATCATAGTCGGTCAAATTCATATCCGACAAAAGCAAAATTAGTTTACCATAAGATCATCCAGAATGTTGAAATAATAGTGTGTCTAAGGTTTCGTTTGGTTTTTTAATCCCAAATTTTAGTCCCGTCACATCGGATGTTTGGATGCTATTTTAGAGTATTAAATGTAGACTATTTATAAAACCTATTTCATAATTGGTAGATTATTCACGAGACGAATCTAATGAGCCTAATTACACTATGATTTGACAATGTGGTGCTACAGTAAACATTTGATAATCATAGATTAATTAGGCTTAAAAAAATTGTCTCGTGAATAATCCTCCAATTCTGTAATTATTTTTATAATCAGTTCAAGTTTAAATCCTTTAAATTGATGTCCAAACATCTGATGTGACACAGACTCAACTTTAGTCCAGAGAACCAAACACCACCTAAGAAGATCTTTTCGTCTTAGTACTAATTTCATACATCGACAAGATAGTGTTAAGTAAGATATGAGTTTTAAGCATGGATACTAGCTAGTTCCTTAAATTAAACAATACTATTTTTTAGTTTGCTAGTTATCCATTGGATAGAGCATGTATTTTTTATATTTTTTTTATTTTACTAAGGGACTCTCACCTCAAGTATTATATATTATAGTATTTTTTCTAAAACAATAATTTTACCTACACGTCCATTTAATTTTACCTACACGTCCATTTAGAGGTCGTTTGGATGATAGGGGCTAAAGTGTAGCATCTGCCACATCAGATGTTCGAATACTAATTAAAAGTATTAATCATGAGCTAATTATAAAACTAATTGCAGAACCCCTAAGATAATTTGTGAGACGAATTTATTAAAGTCTAATTAATTCATCATTAGCACATTTTTACTGTAACACCATATTGTCAAATCATGAACTAATTATATTTAATAGATTTATCTTATGAATTAACTTAGGGGTTCTATAATTAGTTCATATTTAGATAAGACTAAATTTTAGTCCTTAGACACGTATATATCTTCTGGGTGCTCTAACATATACTAGCTTGTAGAAGCTCTTGCTTCTGAAATTGGGAACTGAATTGAACAGTGCATATGATCAGCACGGTGACGTCATACATGGCGGTAAGACCCACTCACTAAAGCTAAATTGTTCTATCTATCTACACTGTAGCTTGCTGCGATTTGCAAATCAAGATGCTTTATGTCACGTAATCAGGTTTTCTGTACCATCATTTTGATGTGTTAATTTGGAGGGAAGAACCATTACTGTGTCACCTAGTAACATGACGGAGACAGGCTGATAGCACTAGGCCCCTAATTTCTTAGGCCACCGAATTTTTATTGAATTGATATGAAAACTATTTAAACTTTTTAATGATTATTTAAAGATAGTTATATCAGTTATATTCATGATATTTTTTGGCTTCACTAACATATACATATACTGTTGAAGTTTATGTCATCACGGTTAACTCCTTCATTTTTTGCTTTTCTAGTATGGAAGAAGGGTTACTGGCATTCCAAAGTAAGCTTACTGATCAGATGTGCTAATATTATCTACCAATACCATACTTAAGTAGAGTTCATGTGATCTTGAAGCCAATCTTGATTGAGCTTTTTTAAGCTACGGCTTATAAACCAAAGGTATCAAAGTAGCAAGAATACTAATTTGAGAGTAATTATACTTTTTCTTTTTTAAAAAAATGACAAAACATTTTTAAATTAATTCTAAAATAAAGATCTAGAATTTAAATTTGGCTATGGCTTATATGGCGCACGGCTGCCTAGAGAGCAAGCATGAATTCTCAAGTTGGATTTTTTTTAAAAAAAATTAAAGATTCAAGTTTATTGTCTTCGCTCAAAAGAGAAAAAACTTCTTTACCCTCTAATTACAACCAACTATGAAGATATTGTTTAATATTCTTCATAGGGTTAAAAGAGTAAAAGACTAGTCTAGTTAGTGAGAAGATAGTTCTTCCGTACTCGCTGGCAGTACCCCTTTGGGTAAAGAGGCTTCAGGAGGCTTCATCATGCCGAAGTCTTGACGGAGACTTTCATTGTAGAGGGCTCCAAATATTGTGAAGTATTGATGCTTTTAGCATCTTCGGAGATAAAGCTTCTAACTTTGGTTCTTCTGCTTGTATTGATATGGAAGCTTCTTATCCTTTAGAGGATGAAATATTTTTCCCCAACAGTAGCCCTCGAATACTTCTCTCCAAATTGCCCATACAGTGAAGAGGGCAGTATACGAAAGAAATAATTTCATGCTTAGAATTTAGAAAAAAGGAGCTTGAAAATCTTTACAATCCTTAGAAAAATTCGGAAGTAAAAGATCTCCGGACCGAATCCTGTTCAGAGGCATCAACGAGGATGGCTTCGGAGATAGATTCCTTTCGAAGCCAATATAGTCGTTAGTCTTCATAGCCATTAGACTTAGAAAATAGAGTCGTTACTCTCTGAGAAAGTTAACGGTCGCACTATCTCCGACGGTTGCAACTCTTCATGAGGCAATCCTGTAAGTTATGACGGCATCGAAACCGAAATAGAGCAACCAAACGACACTCTGTAACGTACAGTACAAAGAATTTTGAGTGCTATAAATAGGAAAGTAAAAGTGAACTTTGGACACTTTACCGATTGTTTTCACACGTCACCTTTCTTCTTCCTAAGCACATACTCCCAAATTATCTTTTTCTCCGATGGTGAAGACTAGCAACAAGGTCCCCGTTCCCGCTTCAACCTTGGCTCACCAGCAGGCAATGGCGGTGGCTGCGGCGGCAGGGCCTTCAGATAACCCTCGATCGGCCGGTCCGCCAAGTATACAGATCAATCGTACAGCTTGAGGGCATCGTCTTGCTCGGAGAAGTCGATTTCCACAGCAGTCGGTGGAAAGATGGGGCCCAGAGTAAGGGTGTGCCATCCTGGGAAAGAAGTGATCCCGATTCCACATGCCGGAGAGGTGGTGGTATTCGAGGCTTTCTTCGAAGCTGGATTGGGGCTTCCGATGGTGGATTTCCTAGCGGAGGTATTGAGACTGTTTCATGTAACTTTGCCTCAGCTTTCCCCCAATGCGATTGCCCATCTAGCTATTTTCGAATGGGTCATGCGGGCTAAAGGGTGTGCCGGGAGGGCAGAGATCTTTGCTGCCCTTCACAAAGCTTCGTTCCAGTTGAAGACGTTCACCGGACTCGAAGGGGAAAAGATGGTGATTGCCTTTGGGAGAATAAACTTTCAAGTTCATGACGAGTTCTAGGATCGATTCCTAGCGAAGGACATCAACGACAGGTGGTACTCCCATTGGATCCTTCGTTGGTTCTACGCTGAGGTGGGAACAACTTGTGCCTTGGCGGGGCCCTTGTAATATATTTTGTACTGGAGGGAGGCAGAAGTCCATCCGGATCCAAGCCAGCTTCAGGTATGCCTTGGACTGTTACAATCCATAAGTCGTCGCATGAGCACGCGCGACTTGGCAGAGTAGTTCATCGGGTTTTGGATTTCTCCTCTGATGGTCATCTGGCCAATCAACTTCGAAGAAAACCCGAAAGGGGGACTTTGAGAAATTCCTTTGAGCTCCGCAGGTAAGCTCTTCACATATATTGTATCAAGGTGTTTCATACACAAATATTTTTTTTTATTTTAATAATCGAATGATATCTTATCTTTCAGCTCCACGCGTGACTTTGACTCTAGAAAAAATTGTCTAGGCTACGGAGAAGGTCCTCAGAGCCCATACGCCCAAAGAAAAGGAGCGAAGGTGAAGCTGGTTGGGGATTGGGAGCGGTTCAACCGAGTATGGAGCGTACTCGGATATGAGCACCCTACCCTTCCAGACTGGTCTACCCCGGACTAAGCTCTGAAGAAGAGGAAGGCTGAGGCGGGGTCTTCAGGACCGGTGAAGACGCCTGCAAAGAAGGTAACCCGCAAACCGAAGGCTCTTACTCCTTCAAAGTCTCTTGTCTCGTCTCTGGAGCAATCCGAAGAGGAAGACGACGTGGACATGTAGATGGAGGAGGAGTTCAAAGCTCTTCTTGTGGGGGGACGAAGGTTCTCAGATAGGAACCGAGGCCTCCATTCAAGACGGTGCGAAGGTGGTGCCGATGGTTGAAGACAATCCCGGGTAGGTGGAGACTGAAAATGTTCCATCTAGCCAGGTGGTCGCCCCTGCTATGTGGGATGGCAGAGTCGAGACTGAAGGGGTCCAAGCCCTAGATACAGAAGTCTCAGCTCCGGACGAAGTGATAGTTGTTGTGGCCGAAAAAATCCTAGAAGCTGTTCCTTCGGTTCGAACTCTAGAGTCTGAAGATGCCTTCGGTCAGATGTTTGAACCTCCAAGCAGTCCGATGCCGGAGGTAAGCCTTAGCTGAACACATTCCTTTTCATTCATTTGCATCATTTAAATAATACCAAGTACCTTTGGTTTCATAGAATCAGCTCTGGTGGAGGTGATCCCTGATGCGGAGGCGGTTCTAGAATCAGAGATAGCTTCGGTGCCGTTGTCGACTGCGGCGTAGGAAGTTCCTCCAGCTTTGGAGGTAGCTCCGAAGCAAACGACGGGTCCTAGAAAGGGTAAAGGTAAAGGTTGGCTGATGCCTGCTCCTACTCCAGGATGGACTCCGTCAGAGTCGATAGATGAATGCCAGTTAACAAAGGCCTCCGAGGATGCTTCATTGCGCTTCAGCCCTTCTCCTAGCGACGACGATCGGAGCACTTTGTCAAGGATCCCACTCCTGGCCCCTTTCTTGAGAGGAGGATAGGGCTTCAGACTTTGTTAGAGCCTCTGGCTCTAGCTAGTCACGAATTCGGGGAGACTGAATTGGTCTCCATCCTTGGTGAGGTCGAAGGGTCGGAGCTCGATGCTGCTCTCAAATGGGTGGCTTACCAGGTACAAAGTATCTATAAAAGTTAGTTCAATCGAAAACCTGTATATGATTCACTTACATTTCTCTTCCTTTCCTTTGCAGCATGTCGTTCTAGCTCAAGAGGCTACTATTTCTAATGAGTAGGAGTGCAACCGGCTCAAGGAGAAGGTGATGGCTCTTCAAGGGAGCCTTGCTGACTCCGAGAACTTGGCTTCGATCTTAGAGGAGATGGCTCTCACAGAGCGGAACGCCAAAGCCAGGCTAGAGGTTGCGAAGGAGGAGCTCGAGGCTGAACGAGTGGTGCTCCAGGACAAAGTTGAAAATCTTCGAGAAGAGCAGGTAGCTTCAGGATCCAAGCTTGTAAAGCTTCGGGAAGAGCGGCAACGGTTGGCTGAAGACGTGAGGAAGTTTCTTGGACAAAAAATTGTCCTTATGAGGAAGACAACCGAGCTCTCCTCTTTAATCTGTGACATGAATGTCTCAAGTGAGGCATTGGCCATGGAGAAAACGAAGTGCGAGAGCATGGCCTCTAAAACTATGGATGTCTTTCGGGGTGTCTTAGAGTATTTCGGGACTTCTTGCGCTTTCTCATCGTCGGCCAATGATTCTCTGCTGTGGAAAATGAAGATGATCCAAGCAGAAGTGAAGACAATGAAGACTTCGGTTACTCGGTATGGAGAGATCTCTGGCCAAGTAGCCGCTCTTAGAGTACTTCGCTACTTCGAGGACATCGGACTTTCTGTTTCGCCAGAACCCAGAGTAGCCCACGCTAGCTTTGGCGGTGACCGGCTATTGACCCCTTCGCCTGACGTGGTCACATCATGGGAGGCTTTTCAACCATCCTAGAGAGCTGATGGTCGGTCAGCTGTGAAGACATGGATCGATGAAGGCCACCATCATAAGCAAGCACGGACATAGCCTTCAACCTGCAAGCCTCCTTCGGACCCAAAGGTCTAATTCTCCTTAGGGTTCCGTTATGTAAAAACTTATGTTTATGTCTTCTTTTTGAATAAAAAAGACTTATTTGGAAATGTTTTTAGGCTTTCTGACCTTTTTTGGATGATGAACTCAAAGTATTAGAAGTTAACGAAGGGCTCCATCAACAATGGGCTACCTTCAAAGCCTTGAGGCCTAACAGGCATCCTCGATTTTGAATTCCTCGAGGGAGCCATGGAGAGGTTATACCTGAAATCTATAAAGAAATATTAGCTTATATTAAGGAGGAGGAGGAAAACGTTGTAAATATAGCATCTTCATCTTCAGAAGATGTTGACTGGTCCGAAGAAGAGTGGTCTGGTGAGGAGCAAGTGAAGATTAGTGAGGAGCCATGCTGAAGAGTATGGGCCTCATGGCTCTAGATGTGATGAGTGATTGTCAATGAAAGTCAAAGAGGAAAAGAAGAGGAGAGAATACCTGCTGTGTCTGGGCCGCGTGTGACTCAGGTACACGGGCAGCGAGCGACTGTCGGGCAGAGGGGCCGCGAAGTCGGGCTGGCCCAATCTGGGTACATGGGCTAGGAGAAGCAAAGGATCCACTAGGCTGTTGACTAGGATTGACTCAAGTACACGGGCGGCGAGTGATTGCCGGGCTGAGAGAGCTGCGGAATCGGGCTAGCCCAATCCGGGTACCTAGTGCAAAGTCCGTGGATGCTTTGTCAGTTTCGGCGCAAAACTGACAACCGCTGATCTCGGATCTGACCATTCTGAGGTGAAGCCGTAGTCGCTACGAAAGCTTCGCTTCAGGATAAGTCATCTGTAATTAGAAGTTTACTATTTTGCCTTTAGGCCCACAGTCAGTCAGTCGAGTCTGTAAAAATATCCTAAGGGCATTTTGGTCTTTTCCATTTTATTTCAGCGTCTGTAAAAACCCTAAGGGTCTTTTGGTATTTTCCTAGGCTATTGGGCTGCCTATAAATAGGGCCCCAATCCCTAGGGTTAGGGTTAACCTTTCTGAAATTACTTTACTAATCAGAAAGATTGGGTCATCTTTTTGCGTTCATGCTTTTGGAGCTTTCTTCTCCGCCGCCTCTGTTCTTCGCGAACTCGTCCAAAAATCACTTCATCAGGTGTCGCTATTAATCTTTATCTCAGTCGATTGATTTTGCGTGCCTTGTTTTGCGATCATCTGTGTGATGTGGTTCGATTATTTTATGCCTCGGTATGCATGACAAATTCTTTTATCTGTATGAGATATTTGCGGTTCCATGTCTTTGCGCTAGAAAGATTTCTTACTTCTGGTTCATCTTTATTTGTATAGGCTGTTCATCGTAGGGTATTAGGTTCCTACCGGCTACTTGTCTTAGTCTTCTCAGCGGAGAGCTTCTAGGGGCTAGGTCCTTGACGTTTTGTTTTTGCTTTTCTAGTAGTCCTATTCTTTTAGTGTAGAGCTCTTGAGCACCTAGAATAGACTGGGCAGTCTAGTAGCAGTTTAGGTACTAGTTTTGTGCCAAGCTCCTACTGCTGTCAGGCGAGGAGCTTCTCTCGAGGATTGGTGCCTTGCTGTCTTTCTGCCGGCGTGTAGATCGAAGTCCATAGCGTGGGAAGCTATTTTCTGTCGCCTGGCAGCTAAGCCAATTTTTCACTGAAGGTTTCGTTTGTTACTTTTTGCTTTGGAATCCGTGAACCTCAGGAAGAGTTTACAGGGCTTCGGAGTTCACTGAAAGCGTTCAGAGTAATCCGTTCGAAGCCTTAGCGAGGTCCGTCCGAAGTTCACGAAAAAGTTTTCAAAGTGTGCAGGAGCTCTTGGGATTAGCAGGCTTCAAATTTCGGAGTGTGTATTTGGAGTTTGCAGCTTTGTCTTTGTCTTTGGTTTAGATTTGTTAGCTTCAACTGACTGTTAGTTGAGGTGCGTTGGGTGTTGGGAGAAGGCCATTGATTCGCAAGAATTTTTTAGGCGCCCATTCACCCCCCTCTCTGGTCACTACTTTCGGTCCTACAAGTGGTATCAGAGCCTGGTTAGGGTTTTTCCATACCTTAACCGGTTCTAAACCCAGGTAATGATCATGACTTCTCCTAGAAAGGTCCTGTCCTTGGAAGCTTATGGCTATAATTATTGGAAGACTCACATGCAAACCTATCTCATGAGCCAAATCTCGGACATTTGGGACATTTGTGCTCACGCTACTTTCACCATATTGCATGTTGTTAAGCGTAATTCTCTTGATATTATCGCCCAGCATCAGAACAACAACAAAGTGGTGAACATTTTGTTTTCTGGTTTAGGTCCCACTGAATTTGAGCGTGTGAGCCATCTCACCAATGCTAGAGAGATCTGGGCTACCCTCTAGGCACACCATGAGGGGACAGCCCAGGTCAAAGCTCAGCTCTATCAGACCTACCGGCGTGAATATGAAAATTTCACACAGAAGCCAGGTAAATCTGTTGAAGTTTTGTTTGGTCGTTTTCAATCGATCATCAACAAGCTTGGGCCAACAAGGCCGAGGGAGTTCAGCTAGTCTCAGATCATGACCAGGCGCTCAAGGTTCTCCATACTTTGGACCCTAAGATCTAGGAGATCAAGGTATCCTCTATCATTCAGAGCACTTCTTATTATACCTTGACAATTTCTGAGTTGTTCAGTAAGCTCAAGACCACTGAGGTTGATATCCAGTTGAGATCAAATCTCATTGGCTCTGGATCAAAAACCCTGGCCCTTGCTACACCTTCTACTGACCCCTCTTCTATGAGCTGTGCTGAGTTCTCCTTAATGTCTATCATTGAGGATCAACTTGAGTTGCTAGGAGATGATGACATGTGTATGTTTAACAACCGGGTGCGTCGTGTCTATGATAACCGAATGTTCAAAAGACACGACACAAAATCCGGATGCTTTGAGTGTGGCTTCGATTCTCACCATGTACACAACAGAAGAAGGTATGGCCTCGGTCAGCCACCTTCCCTGGCGGTCTCCAACCGCTGACCTTGTTTCCTGAAGCCTGTGGATTCTTAGGGGGTAACTTCGAAGAAGAGGGGCCAATATTTAAAACCTCGGAGTAAGGATGCTTTCGCCCTCTTCGTTCGTCGTGTTGGTTGTTGTCGAAGTGCTACCCTTGTGGCGGAGTAGAAGTCTTCACCTCAAGTTTGACTTCTTGAAGGACGGTTGGCGAAGACGAAGCCGTCCTTTGGAGCCATCCCTTTTCTGACCTAGAATATTCCTTGAAGTAGGCCAATAGCTGCGCTACTGAGGAAATATGCTTTCGGTGAAGCTTGTCGAGGAGGCCTGGGTTCGTGACTCCTTCCCGTGCTGCATCAACTATGGATGATGTAGACATCCCTCTTATCTGTGACTTCGTATGAGCGAAGCACTTGAAAAATTGCCGCAGTGTTTCTCTAGGTTGTTGCTTCACCTGAAAAAGACTTCTGGTAGACATAGGGGGCACGAAGGTCCCTTGAAAATTGCTCAAAAACATCTTCCTCAATTGCTCGTAGGATCCAATCGATCCTGGTTTCAAAGACCAGAACCACCGTAGAGCAACTCCTTCAAGCGCAAGGGGTAAACACTTCTCCATTGTGTCTCAAACCCCACCACTGGCTTCAATTGCTAGAGCATAAGAATAGGAGAATTCCCCGGAGTACTTGCACAGCTTTGAAGTCCTGAATTTGGGGTCGAAGCGCACCTTTTGCAAGTCTAGGTGCAGTGGAGATTCATCGTCGAAGGAAGCATTCTCGGTGCTTCTTTGAATCTCAGAGGCTTCGGGATAGTAGATAGGACTGTCGTCTTGAGGCACCTCCGAAACGATAGGGCTAGCCTAAGGACGAAGCCTATCGGAAGCTTCCTGTCTCCATCTTCTTACTTCGGCTTGAAGACGAGCCATCTAGATCACCACATCATCAGGCTAGTCTTCGTTTTCTCCTGAGGGGACCTCCGGGTCTTGAGAACTGAAGAAGTCAGTTTGGAGCACAGACGGAGTAGCAGGAGAGGCTCTGTCAGTTCGGAGCATGGATGGAGTCTCAAGAGGGGCTCCATATGCTCGAGGAAGACTGTTCGTATCAGGTGTTTGAGGTAGGGGGGCCACGGAGGGTCCTCCGACCTCGGTGGTGTTCGAAGACCTCTACCTAGAGGTCCGAGAAGACCTCCGGAGGGGACTAGTGCCTAGGCTCCGTTTAGGAGGCATGGCTCTAGGAAAGGATTGGTAGAGAACGAAGTTTTTGTACTAGGTTCCCCACGGACGGCGCCAACTATTGGCGTAAAAGATTATGCTAACAGGTTTAAAGAACTAGAAGGATTAACAAACAGGGTGTCTGTTTGAGAAGACTATTCCAAGCCTTCAAATAGGATAATAGCTTGAGATAGTTCGAAGTGTGTATTGAATATCTGAGTATTCGATCCCCTTTACAGAGCAAAGAGGGGTATTTATAGACAGAATACCTAGGGACAAGACTTCTTTACCCTCTAATTACAACCGACTAATAAGATACTATTTAATATTCTTCATAGGGTTAAAAGAGTAAAAGACTAGTCTAGTCAGTGAGAAGATAGTTCTTCCGTCCTCACTGGCAGTACCCCTTCGGATAAAGAGTCTTCGAGAGGCTTCGTCATGCCGAAGTCTTGATGGAGGCCTTCATTGTAGAAGGCTCTGAATACTATGAAGTCTTGATGCTTTTAGCATCTTCGGAGATAAAGCTTCTGACTTTGTTTCTTCTGCTTGTATTGATATGGAAGCTTCTTATCCTTTGGAGGATGAAATATTTTCCCACAACACCACCCTTACAACAGAGATTGTAGGCGACCCTACGCTGAGTAATAGCCGACTCTTTCTTACAGTGCTCTTGGTACCAAAATAAGGATCCCCAAAACCTACACTCGTACTCAGGAGGACCATAGTATGACCTATCCTTGCGAGTCTCTATGTCCAAAAGAAAGAATTCACACAGAGGTTAGACTGGGGTGTATCAGACAAAACCAACACATAAGCCACACAAATAGCAACCTTTCAAAAATGAGACATAATCATCATCTAACAAATTCCACGAGGGTGATGGTAAATGAGGAGGCTTACGCCCTATAGTGGTAAAAAACATCTAAAAGTGTGGCAACGATATATGTCATCTAAATAGAACGCAAACAGTGGCACAGTAATCACCTGATGTGACCATTCGTTTCATAGCCAACCTCTTTGATCGAGCATAACGATGCTTCGCAATATACAATGGCGGGTACAGCGGAAAAAATCCATCTCCTATATAAAGAAATCACTATACGAAAATATGGATGGATAAACTAGAACCACGATTTAGAAAAGAGAGAACAAAACACGACATATGCTCACGACAAACTACGGTGGATGTTCGACGATGACGAGAGGAGCTAGCGACAGATTCGCCATCCATAAGCAAAGCAAGCTCTTAAAAACACCGCACAAACAAACACACAGAAATCAAACAAGCTATATCGCAGAAAATAAATTAGCTGACAAAAAATGATATGGTAGAGCACTCATTGGGTACCTGTGGAATAGCCTAAAGTGAAGATAGAAGACGACGTCGAAGAGACACCTACATCAACGACAAGGAAAATAAAGATTAAAACCTACAAACGAATGAATATCATACAGGATATAGCTTGCTAGCACAACATAGGCACCATTTTTAGTTTTACAAAGAAACCTCAATTCTATGCAAAGTCTATCAACTTTGTGCAATTGGCAGGTTCAACATCCATACACATATTTTGCCAAAACTATACAGACCAAGAGAAAAACCCCAACAAGCCGAATGATTACCTTAGACAGAGCAAAACAGACAACCAATCCACCTTAGTAGACAGTGAAGACAGACTAAACTGCAACAAGGAAAATAAATGTGAGACAATCGTTTGTAAACCAAGAGCATACGCATCTTTTTATGGCAAAACCATTTCAAAAATGTAAGAAAAGCACATAGAGCATAATCAAAAGCAAAGGCCTCCCAAAAGCAAACATAAAAATCTTTCAAAAACTAAATGTGGCAAGGTAAAGAGCATAACACATAACCAAGAGCCTCAAAAAAAGCACTCTCAAAACTGAACATATAACCCTTCAAAAAAATAAAAAAGGAGAAGCCAACACACAAGATAGACTCTCGCCTTGCAGAACAAACATGTGGTTGTCCATCACAGTCAGAGAAAAGCAGAGATGCAATAGAGATGCAACATATCTACCAATATCCTACTCCTCTTTCTATCAATCATTTAGATCGCAGATGCTCACATTGTCACATACATGTCACACATGGGGTGAAACTTAACCTAGTTGGTTAATGACAGCTAAACATTAGCACAACACCAGCATTAATCTATCCATCAGTTGATAAGAATCATAACTATTTTGGAGTACCCTCCAAACCACTACCCCTACCTTCTTGCAAGATAATAATGGTTGACACAATATGAAAACACAGCCAAAAGAAGATGAACCAAGCTAAAGACTACACAAAAGGCACAGATCATGCAGGAATCAAGCTTGTTAAGAGAGAGAGTCATAGCTACATTTGTGGCCAAAAGGGACCTGCAGTATAAATGCAATACAACAACACACACAAACACATTAAAATCAATAGGAAATTGAGAACAACACTTGAGAACAGTGCGCTGACAGACCACAATAACAACAACACATAAACACATGGCACTGTCAGCTAAAATAATGCAAATGTGCTGACTATAGCCACAACAAAAGCACACATTTACTAACAAAACTATGTGCAATAAAATACTTCCAAAGGTGAACACACAATGCTTAAAAAAAGCAAAAGCAAAACCCAACACACAAGATAGACTCCACAACATATGAGTAAAAGAATACATTTCTAAAATAGCAATATAAGCTAGAAAAAGACCCCTCTTTTTTAGTACCATGCAAAATACACAGACATAACCACATAAAAAACGCACAACCATGTGCTCCCAACCAAAACTGAGGCAGGGGCCGATATATCACTAACAGAACTATGTGTAATAAAATACTCCCAAAGCGGAACACACAATGCTTTAAAAAAGTGAAACCAAAACCCAACACACAAGATAAACTTCACAACAACTGAGTGAAAGAATACATTTCTAAAACAGTAATCTAAGAAAAAGACTCCTCTCCTTCAGCACCATGCAGAATACATAGGCATGAAAAGGCTAAATCACAAGCAAGCATAATCATATCAAAAGTGCACAACCATGTGCTCCCAACCAGAACTGAGGCAGGAGCTATATCAAGCCAAACATATCAAGCATGGTGCCAAAGAAAGAGGAAGAGAAGGGCTTATGATATGGTCGAGGTGTGGGATGCAGTGGAATGGGAGAAATGTCATTCTTAGGCTGAGCAGATGATATACTCCATAGGATAGGCATGAGGTCGATTCACCTCACAGAGCGCATACACGGTACCACCAACTACACAGGTCTCAACAGGACGGGGTATTGACCCCATAGAGCGCATACACAGTACCACCAACTATATAGGCCTAAACAGGATGGGTAAAGTAACGTCACCGCAGTAGCTACCGACGATGTGCTCTATAGAGCCAGCGAGCAGTGCAGTGCACGTTTCCCGACGAGCAACTAGGCCCACACACAGGAACAGAAGTACCTTGTAGCAGCGGGATGGAACGCAGGAGTGATGGAGACGAGGCACAAAAGTTGACCTGTAGCTGGCCATGGTGGTGAAGAGCGCCCACGTAGAGAAGACCCCACGCGTCTCCTTGTCCCAGTGGTGAGTCCGGTGCCGTCGCCAACATCTGGCACCAGATAACCGATGGCGGTGAAAGGTAAACCTGACGGCTTAGGGATAACTCCAGATTCTCAGCTCCACTGCCCACAGCACGGAAGGTACCCCGCCGTCGCACCGGCCACCGGCCCCTCCATCAATGCACCCCCGAAACAGTTCGGCGTCGTGCCGATTCTCCCGGCGCCACGGCAAATCGCCGCCAACGAGCACAAAGACCGTCTAGCGACAGGAGGCGTGGCGGAGGCACTGCGACAGCGCGGCGGCCATCCGAGGCAGCCATCGATGGAGCATGCACGTTTCGGTGGAGAATGGGGAGAGGGCACTCGAGACCGAGATTCGGTGGAGAATAGGGGGGTACGCTCGAGACCGAGAGGAGAGGAAACAAAAAAACCTGTGGGAATTGCTACCAAGGAACAGACGGCACGATTTCATGCAAACGGCGATCGAACGGCCAAAAAAGTGTCTACATGGCCTGGCCGGTGGGGCACCCAGCCCGCCGACCTTTATAGTTTTCTAATGTGGCAAATAATATACTCCCAATACCATATTACAAATCATTTAATTTTTTATTAATTTTATAAAGAATATAATAAATGCAATACGTTACTTTCAATAAACACATCATAAAATATATATTAATATTGTATTTATTGAATATTTAATATTTTAAACATTAATATATTTTTTAAAAAATAGCTGAATCAAAGAAAATTTGTTTTAAAAAATCATATAACTTATAATATAAAATCCACAACCTGATTTGCTCGATCTATGCACTACGAGAACACTGTTGTTTGCTTGTGGCACTCATCAAAGCCTTATTTTCTCTCGGTGAAGGGTTTGTTGAGTGCTACACTTGACAAACCGCACTCGGCACACGCGTCGTCGGCACAAAGAGGGTTCGCTGAGTGTATTTTATCACGCACTTGATGAAGAATTCGTCGAGTGCCCTGTCGGCTTCATTGAGCGCTTGACGATGCATTCGGCACAGTAAAGGGGCTAATAGGCAGGGCCAACATGATGACAACTTCGTTGAGTGCCACGTAGAATACTCGGTGAACACTATACACCTTTGACGAGTGCCTTATGTGGCACTCGGTGAAGCCACCGACAGCGCCGCCAGGACACGTGGCGTTCCCACGGACACCACTAGATTGGTGGCTTCGCTGAGTGCCACATGGGGCACTCGACAAAGCTAGGAGGCACTCGACAAAGCTAGGAGGCACTCGACAAATCCTACTTTTTTTATTTTTTTTTTCAAAAATCAGTGCATTCACATACATACATACACAAATCCACAAACATATTCATACATATATTCACATTTGATCATAACAACATCTCAAATCTGCATTTCTTCCAAATGACCATCACAAAATCATCACATATTGGCATTCACATAAAATAACCATTCACTTCACAAGTTCACATAAACGTTCACTTCATATCACAAGTTAACAAGTTCACTTCACATCACAACTTTAGAAGTTCACTTCACATGACAAGTGCTCAGGTTACCAAATTAGAGAACTAAATAAATTACAACTTATGGATCTCGTCGCTCCCAAAGATCCCAAAGCGGTAGCTGTGTATTTGATCCTGATGCCAATGATTGAAACTACAAAAATAAAATTAGTTAACACAACTATATATAACAATAACAATGAAAACAGTATTAGAAACTCTCATTATTGTTCTATGGAGTGTGCGGAGATGTTTGAGGTTGAGGAAGTACAGGAAGGAGTAGATGTGGTGACTAAAGCTGACCCATCTGACCTGGAGAAGAGCCGCCCATCATTTGCACAAAATACTGTTGCATTTGGGCATGCATCTAGGCCTGGGCTTGGAGTTGGTCCTGCATCTTGGCCTAGGCTTGCTACTGGACCTGCATCTGGGCCTGTCACGACTTGTTGGGTCTACCACCTTCCCTCCATATCAGCCCTTTGTCGTTGCTTTTCGTCCAGCCGGGCCTATAAACTGCATTGCAAAATTATTATCGTTCCAAAACAAAGAAAGTAGAAAGATTTAAGGATTAATGCACACTACACACAAATGGTCTTTAGTGACATAGATTTACTAATGGATAAAAGACACACATCACTAATATACCTTTAGTACAGACAGGTGTGTTTACAAGCATCACAAAAGACCTACCTTTAGTGATGGGTCTCAATGATGTCTGTCACTAATAAGTTGCCAAATTTTCAAGTGATCTTTAGTGACGGGCAACATTGAGACCTGTCAATAAAGACATACCTTTAGTGACGTATGTGAGACTTATCACTAAAGATCTACCTTTAGTGACACGTGAATATCTAGACCCGTCAGTAAACACTAACACATACGATTTTTTTTGAAAATTTAGGTGGGCAGAAGAACACTACCCCAAAAACATGCACACGCTATTATAAAGTCATGTCTCCTCTCTTCGGTCTTTACTCAACCATTCTATAACTTCTCTCCCTTGCACTCTATACTTGATCTTTACCATTCTCATCTCGAGCTCTATCGATGATGGTCGGCATCACTACAAGATCTAATCGACGGTGTCTGGCATTACTTCATGCTCCACCCGACCATGAACCCATCGGTATTGACCTCCTTCAACAAAGGGTTATTACCATTGCTTCACCAAATCCTATTCCTTGCTCTCCTCCATTGTTATCACCTCTTTATACCCTTCTTCTTTATCATCGTCTCTTCTTCTCTATTTTATCTCAAGGTAGAGACCTCACCGACGATGACCACATGGAAAGAATATCGGGACAAAGACAAAAATAATGGAAAGAGCGCATCCATGACCACATTAGATATATTCTTGTTCTCCATCATCATTGTCTTTCCTCCTCTATTGTGGCTCGGGGTAGAAGCCTTGTCGATGATGACCACATGAAAATCACATCGGAACAAAGAAAAAATGATGAAAAGAGCATGTCCATGACCATCTCGGATCTAATCATTAACTAATTTATAGAACAGATCTGAAATGAAAAAAATCAACCTTTAGAGACGCGTGAACTAATGATAGGTCATTATTGACGCGATAAGAGTGACGATTATGATACCCGTTACTGATGACTGTTATGACCCATCACTAATGGCCCTTTTTAGGTAGTGGCAATACAACTAACCTAGAGGTCATTAATGAGGACCAATGATGTGTCTTGGCGAGGGTGTATACCTGGACCAAAGCTCAAGCTTTGAGCTCTCACTTGAGAGGAAGTAGGGGTATGAGAAGCATCGATTGTGCCATCGCCTATAAAACAGCATCCATGTCTCTTGCCCCCTCCACCCTCATGACCACCTCTCCATCAATGCTATGCTGGGATGTCTCATAATCAAGACCATGCACTCCTCTCCATCGTTGCGTAGTCCTGGAGGCGTTGATATGCATTTGGGTTGGTATATGCCTCGGTGGGGTCATTTGGATTGTATATATTGCCTTCAACTACTCTCCTTGTGAGCTAGAGCAAATGCCATGACTTGGGAGCATTCTTGACCCACATTGGCTATTGACTACAACAAGAAAACAGTTAGACCAACATAGTGCAATCAAGAGAGACAAAGAAAACAAATAACTTCATACTCATCTCGTATAGTACCGGTCGAGGTTTAGCGAGCCTTGATGGTGTGGTGTCCCTGGCATGAGTAGGCGTCTCTCCCGGTAGGCATTATGACTACTCTACCACTCAGGAGAGCACCACTTATTAACAATCGAAAGGGCTGCCCTTCAGGTATACAAAATACCACAAATATCTTTAATTGACAAATGTAACTGCTCGGTACTTACTTGCTCCTTTTGCAGCAATTTGTCCTTGCTAGAGCGGCAGCGACTTCCAACGAAGCCGAAACCAATCGGCTCAAGAGGAAGGTTACCACCCTCCAAACCGCGCTCAAAAACTCCAAAGACAAGACACTTAGGTTGGAGGAAGAGATCCTCGAAGAATGGAGGGCTAGGGCCGCCACTGACGAAGCCCTTCGGCTCGAACAGCAGAGCAGCAGCACGCTCCGAACTTCGGCCCAAGAAGCTGAAGCCGAGTGCTTGGTGCTCCGAATGGAGGTCGAGAAGCTCCGGCAAGCGGCAGCTACTTCGAGCGCTCAACTGGTAGAGCTCCAAGGCTCTCTCAAGCAAGCGATGGCTCAAAAGAGCTCCCTGCTATCCCGGATGGCCAAAGTATCTGCTACTGCTGCGGGGATAGAGGCGGTAGAGATGAAGAATGCTACAATAGCAGAGCGTACCTTGGATGCCCTTCAGGGTACCTTGGAATACTTCGACACCATGTGCCCTTCGTCATCTGTTGCAGCGAGCGAGCCCCTCGACCGGAAGCTAAAGAGGATTCAAGGGGCAACGTCGCTGATGATGGGCTCCGGTGTCTGGTATGGAGAGATCTCTGGACATTGTGCTGGAATCGGAGTCCTTCGTCACCTCGAATCCCTTGGAATTTTCGTCGCTCCGGTTGGGGGTTCGACACCTGCAGGCTTCGCTGACAAGAGCTTGTTGCGTCCTTCGCAGGATGTAGCCTCAACTTGGGAAGCTTTCCAGTCAATCTGGAAAACGGAACACAAGGCTACAGCCAAAGCTTGGATCGACGAGGCTCGTCGGCAAAAGCAAGCGCAAACAAGGCCTTTGCTTCCAGCTTTGCCAGCTTCGACCCCTACTGCTCCGCCGACCGACCCGCAGGTCTAGTCTTATAGGGCGTTTAAATATGTATAAGAAATCTTGTAAAGCCCTTTGGATTAATGAATGAAATGTTTGTAAATGAAGAACGTGTTTGAATGTTTATTCTTTTAGGTTTTGCCATGTCCTTCGAAGCCTGACTTCGAAATACTGGAAATTAATGAAGGGCTACATCGACAGTGGTCAGTCCTTAAGAGCTTAAGGCCTTACCGCCGCTCTCGCTTCTCTGTTCCTCGTGGAGATCAAGGAGAGATAGCCTCCGAAGTTTGTCGCGAAGTCTTAACTTATATCAAGGAGGAGGAAAAGGAAAAAACATCTTCATCCTCCGAGCATGTAGATTGGTCTGATTCAGAGTATCAGGTCGAAGACCCTGCGGAGGCTAACTCCGAAAGGCTTCTGACTTGGGCTGAACTTCAAGAGGAGCAGAAGAAACTGCGAGCTTCGAAGAAGAAAATAAGCGCTCGGACTAAAAAGACAGTTTCGACGGCTTCAAGCTCTGGAGGTCAAAGTAGCCTTAGAAGTAGTTCTAAAGGCCGAATGGGTCTCCGATTTTACCTAGGCTTAGACCAAAATTTCTCTTGATGTAAAAGTATGATTATTAAATTAATATGAATTGCTTCGAAAGCATCTTATTGTTCCTTACTCTCCTACCCCTCCTTGTGGGTGGGGGACCTTACGCATTGCAATAAGGTCCGTTAGACACAATGATTTGCGCAACAATCTGATGCTTCGCACAACACTCAGTAACCATACTTTACTTTTTCGTAGAGTTCTTCGAACTATACATTCGTATTATGATGTTTATAAGTTTCAGAGTTGAATTTATACTCGCAAGCTCCTATACTAGTCGCTTAGGACTTTAAAAGTGTCTCATTGGGTGGAGCCTTGAAACCCTATTGCTTGGTCACCTTCGACTCTTTTACAGATGCTTCAAACCCAGAGGTCAGAAATCTGTTCCTTTAAAGTCCTTAGACTCTTCTACGGATCCTAACAAGCCGGAGCCTGGAATCCGTAGGTTAGCCACCTTCAGCTCTTTTACAGATGCTTCGAACCCGGAGGCCAGAAATCTGTTCTTTTAAAGTCCTTAGACTCTTCTACGGATCCTAACAAGCCGGAGCCTGAAATTCGTAGGCTGGCCACCTTCGGCTCTTTTACAGATGCTTCGAACCCAGAGGTCGGAAATCTGTTCCTTTAAAGTCCTTAGACTCTTCTACGGATCCTAACAAGCCAGAGCCTGGAATCCGTAGGCTGGCCACCTTCGGCTCTTTTATAGATGCTTCGAACCCAGAGGCCAGAAATATGTTCTTTTAAAGTCCTTAGACTATTCTATGGATCCTAACAAGCCAGAGCCTAGAATCCGTAGGCTGGCCACCTTCGGCTCTTTTACAGATGCTTCGAACCCAGAGGCCAGAAATATGTTCTTTTAAAGTCCTTAGACTCTTCTACGGATCCTAACAAGCCGGAACCTGGAATCCGTAGGCTGGCCACCTTCGTCTCTTTTACAGATGCTTCGAACCCGGAGGCCAGAAATCTATTCTTTTAAAGTCCTTAGACTCTTCTACGGATCCTAACAAGCCGGAGCCTGGAATCCGTAGGCTGGCCACCTTCGGCTCTTTTATAGATGCTTCGAACCCAGAGGCCAGAAATATGTTCTTTTAAAGTCCTTAGACCCTTCTATGGATCCTAACAAGCCGGAGCCTAGAATCCGTAGGCTGGCCACCTTCGGCTCTTTTATAGATGCTTCGAACCTAGAGGCCAGAAATATGTTCTTTTAAAGTCCTTAGACTATTCTATGGATCCTAACAAGCTGGAGCCTAGAATCCGTAGGCTGGCCACCTTCGGCTCTTTTACAGATGCTTCGAACCCAGAGGCCAGAAATATGTTCTTTTAAAGTCCTTAGACTCTTCTACGGATCCTAACAAGCCGGAGCCTGGAATCCGTAGGCTGGCCACCTTTGTCTCTTTTACAGATGCTTCGAACCCGGAGGCCATAAATCTATTCTTTTAAAGTCCTTAGACTCTTCTACGGATCCTAACAAGCCGGAGCCTGGAATCCGTAGGCTGGCCACCTTCGGCTCTTTTATAGATGCTTCGAACCCAGAGGCCAGAAATATGTTCTTTTAAAGTCCTTAGACTATTCTATGGATCCTAACAAGCCAGAGCCTAGAATCCGTAGGCTGGCCACCTTCGGCTCTTTTACAGATGCTTCGAACCCAGAGGCCAGAAATATGTTCTTTTAAAGTCCTTAGACTCTTCTACGGATCCTAACAAGCCGGAACCTGGAATCCGTAGGCTGGCCACCTTCGTCTCTTTTACAGATGCTTCGAACCCGGAGGCCAGAAATCTATTCTTTTAAAGTCCTTAGACTCTTCTACGGATCCTAACAAGCCGGAGCCTGGAATCCGTAGGCTGGCCACCTTCGGCTCTTTTATAGATGCTTCGAACCCAGAGGCCAGAAATATGTTCTTTTAAAGTCCTTAGACCCTTCTATGGATCCTAACAAGCCGGAGCCTAGAATCCGTAGGCTGGCCACCTTCGGCTCTTTTATAGATGCTTCGAACCTAGAGGCCAGAAATATGTTCTTTTAAAGTCCTTAGACTATTCTATGGATCCTAACAAGCTGGAGCCTAGAATCCGTAGGCTGGCCACCTTCGGCTCTTTTACAGATGCTTCGAACCCAGAGGCCAGAAATATGTTCTTTTAAAGTCCTTAGACTCTTCTACGGATCCTAACAAGCCGGAGCCTGGAATCCGTAGGCTGGCCACCTTTGTCTCTTTTACAGATGCTTCGAACCCGGAGGCCATAAATCTATTCTTTTAAAGTCCTTAGACTCTTCTACGGATCCTAACAAGCCGGAGCCTGGAATCCGTAGGCTGGCCACCTTCGGCTCTTTTATAGATGCTTCGAACCCGGAGGCCAGAAATATGTTCTTTTAAAGTCCTTAGACCCTTCTATGGATCCTAACAAGCCGGAGCCTGGAATCCGTAGGCTGGCCACTTTCGGCTCTTTTACAGATGCTTCAAACCCAGAGGCCAGAAATATGTTCTTTTAAAGTCCTTAGACTCTTCTACGGATCCTAACAAGCCGGAGCCTGGAATCTGTAGGCTGGCCACCTTCATCTCTTTTACAGATGCTTCGAACCCGGAGGCCAGAAATCTGTTCTTTTAAAGTCCTTAGACTCTTCTACGGATCCTAACAAGCCAGAGCCTAGAATCCGTATGCTGGCAGCGGAGCCCTTGAACCAATGGTTCAAAGGTCGTGCCTAGGTCCTTAGAAAGATGCTTGACTCCGCAAGCATCTCCGTTCTCCTGATGCGTCCACCAGGAGTAAGGGATATTCGAAGAGCAAACAAGATTTGAACCTCCACTTTTATTTAGAAAGGAACTTTTACAATTGATTACATGAAGCCCCTAAGCGTAATAACGCTTAAGGTGCTCCGCATGCCATGTATGCTTCAACTCTTCCCCTTCTAAATTAGCTAATTTAAACGATCCGGGGCACCCTGAGCGTAGGATAATATATGGTCCTTCCTATTTATTTCCTAACTTCCCCGGGGCTATTACACTTCGCAAAACTAAATGACCTGGCCTAAGCTCGTTCAGCTTTATCTTCGGGTCATACCATGTTTTTGTTTGGTCTTGGTACTTCGTCAGATTGGCGACAGCTCGAAACCTTGTTTCTTCTGACAAGTCTAGCGAAGTGTTCCTCTCATCTTCGTCTCCAAGTTCTACTACACGAAGGGATCCACCCTTGAGCTCCGTAGGAGTCATGGCCTCATCTCCGAATAGCAGCCTGAATGGGGTAAAGCCTATGGACCTGGCTTGAGTGGTCCGAATGGACCTTAAAATCTTAGGGACCTCTTCGACCCATAGCCCCTTGGCCAACCCAACAATCCTTCGATTCAAACTAGAGATGAGTGGGTGGTGCACTGCTGCGAAGCATAACTTGATGCCCAGTTCTTCACAAAATTCTTTGAATGTCTCAGCTTCAAACTGGGTTCCATGATCCACAGTCAGCTCCCTTGGTACTCCGAACCTGCATACAATATTTTGCTAGAAAATTTTTTGCACATTTCTTGAAGTGATAGCAGTCAGGGGTTCTGCTTCAACCCATTTGGAAAAATATTCAATTGCTACCACTGCAAACTTCAAGCCGCCTTTTGCCATTGGAAAAGGGCCGATGAGATCCATGCCCCACTGTGCCATTGGCCATACCGGGGCAATAACTTGAAGTGGTACTGGCGGATAGTGGCTTCGTCTTCCCATCCACTGGCATCCTTGGCAGGTTTGAACCAACTCCTCCGCATCTCTTACAATTGTCGGCTAGTAGAGCCCCTGACGAAGTGTCTTTCCTGCTAGAGCACGAGGGGCCAGGTGGCTTCCACATAAACCTTCGTGAATGTCCCGAAGTATATCTTGGCCTTCGGGTTGAGAGATGCACCGGAGTAGAGGAGAACAAACTCTGGCTTTGTATAACACTCCATTGACAAGCTTATAATTTCGAGCCCTTGCTTGCAACCTTCGGAAATCCGGACCTTCTGATGAATTTGTGCTGCCTTGCCAGACATCCATTATAGGAGCCCTCCAATCTGTAGCTGGGATGCAAAGGACTTCTGCGGAGGGTAATTGATTGACTATAGGCTTGACTAGTTCTTCATAGAAAGCACCCTCCGAGAGGTCCAATGCTCCGGCTGCAGCCTTCGCTAGAATGTCTGCAAGTTGATTATCTACTCGAGGGATACTTCAAAGAGAAAATCCTTTGAACGCTGCTTCTGTTTTGCAGATTTCTTCCAGATACTTTGCCAGATGTGGGTTTCTTGCTTGAAAGCTTTTGTCAACATGCCCTGTGATGACATGGGAATCTGTTTTAATTATTATCCTTGCTGCTCCAAGTGTCTTTGCCTTTCGGAGGCCTAGCAGGATTCCTTTGTATTCTGCGATATTATTGGTGGTCTTAAAGTTGAGCCTCACAGAATACATGGCTTTTTTCCCTGACGGTGATATTATTACAGCTCCAGCTCTGGCACCAGATGCTTGATAAGCTCCGTCAGAAAAAATTGTTCATAAACCTTCGGAGGGCTCTTCCGGGGCCCAAACTGCAGATGGAGTCCATTCTGCTACGAAGTCAGCTATGATCTGGGATTTGATAGTTGTTCTCACCCTGAAAGAAATTCCGAAGGGGGCGAGCTCAATAGCCCATTTTACGTTCCTACCCGTAGAATCTTCGCTGCGAAGCATGTCACCAAGAGGATACAATGTAGGAACGATTAGATTATGTGCTAGAAAGTAATGCCTTAGCTTCTACGAGGCCATTACTAGGGCATAAGCAAATTTCTCGAGCTCGGAGTATCTTGTCTTTGCTCTGGACAAAGCTTCTGAGACGAAATAAACTGGGTTTTGCACCAGCTTTCCCTTAAGCTCAACTTCTCAGACTAGTACTGCACTTACTACGGAGCTTGTTGCTGCAAGATAAAGGAGGAGAGTTTCTTCTAGGAGGGGCACAATAAGTGTCGACAGGCTTTCGAGGTATTCCTTGATATCATCGAAGCTCTTCTGGCACTCCGGCGTCTAGTTGAAACTTTCGGACCCCATTAGAGCTTTGAAAATTGGAAGGCTTCGTTCGGCTGACCTGGCCAGGAATCTGCTGAGAGCTGTGAGTCGTCCTGTTAGCTTCTAGACTTGCTTCAAATTTTCTAGTGGAGCCATTCTTTGCAGTGCACTTATCTGCGCTGGGTTAGCTTCAATTCCCCTACTCGAAACTAAGTACCCTAGCAGTTTTCCTGCTTGCGCCCCGAATATACATTTTACAGGGTTGAGGCGGACTCCACATGCTCGGAGGCTCTCAAACGTTTTAGCTAAGTATAGACTATGCTGGTGCTTTTCAGCACTCTTTATTACAATGTCATCCATATAGGCTTTGACATTTCGGCCTATTTGGTGACCTAAAGCCTTAGCTATTAAACGTGAGAATGTGGCTCCGGCATTCCACAAGCCAAAAGGCATTCTTACATAACAAAATACTCCGGATGGGGTTATGAAACTTGTCTTGGCTTCGTCTTCGCGCTTTAGCCAGACTTGATGATAACCGAAGTAAGCATCGAGGAAACTCAGCAATTCGAAGCCAGCTGTAGAATCCACCAGCTGGTCTATTCGGGGCATAGGGTAGGGGTCTCGCGGGCATGCTTTATTTAATGATGTAAAATCGATGCACATGCGCCATTTGCCGGAGCCCTTTTTCTTGAGAAAAATAGGGTTGGCCAACCACTCCGTATGGGCTACTTCCCTGATGATGCCAACCCTTAACAATTTTTCCACTTCGATCTTGGCGAGGTCTACCCATTCCGTAGACAGCTTGCGGAGCCCCTGGCGAACCGGCCTAGCCTTCGGGTTGATGAGCAAGCTATGCTCGATGATACTCCGGTCAACCCTGGTGATGTCTTCGTCAGTCCAGGCAAAGATGTCCAAATTTTGCTTGACTACTTCTTCCAATGAGGCAGCTATCTCCGGAGATAGCCCCTTGCCGAACTGTATTGGGTATTCTTTGCCATCCTTCAAAATTATTTTCGTCACGACATCACCTTCCGAGCTTGGCTTGAGGGAAAGGCCCTTCAAAGAGTTCGAAGACTCCGGAACCTCCTCGGTATGCTCCGTCACACTATGTACTTGCTGAGGGTCCAACGGTTGGCCGTGACCATACTCCGTTCTTCGGGCTACAGCTTGGTCTCCTAAAATAGTAAGAACTCCACCTTGTGTGGGCATCTTGAGACATAGATAGTTGTGATGTGCTATATCCCCAAACTGGTTCAGCATCCCCCGTCCGAAAATTGTGTTGTAGGCCTATGGGGCATCGACGACGTTGAAGATCACCTCTTCCACCCTGGTCAAGGGCCCCTCTCTGAAGGAAACCTCGAGGCCTATTTGGCCGAGGGCATCGAGAGGTGGACCTGCAAAACCTTGAAGTGGTCGGGCCGCCGGAAGTAGATGCCTCCGAGGTATGCACATTTGATCGAAGGCTTGGACAAAAAGTATGTCGGCAGAGCTTCCGCCATCCACTAGAACCCTTCGAACTTCAACTCCAGCTATATCTGCTGAAATGACCAAGGGGTCAGCATGGGGGAACTTCATCCCCGCGGCATCATTGATAGTGAAGGAAATAGGTACATGAGACCATTCATGCATTCCCTCCGCGGAATGCGAGGTCCCTATGTGTCCCACTTCACGGACGTACTCTCACCGCTGCCCTTTGGACATGTTACCGAGGGTACCCCCTCCGGAGATGGGTAGGACCACTCGCTTGTCGTGGTCTTGGGAGTCTTCCTGCTTCGGTGGTGGCATAATGTTGGCCACCGGTAGCTGCATGGGGGCTTCGGGGACACCGGCTCGGGTCACAATTTGCACAGGCTCTGACCGTGCCACTGGAGGGGTTCGATCCAAAGTACCTCGCCTGGTACTTTGTCCTAGGTATTCACCTCGAAGGGTTAATACCGCCTTGCAATCCTTCGTGTCATGGATTCTATTGTCGCCATGCACGCAGCAGAAAAAGCTCTGGCGCCTGCCAGGTATTCTTTCTTGGGGCTTTGGTGCTCCAGCCTTGAAGCTTTGCGCCTGCTAAAAGTTGGCAGGTGTCTTCGGAATGGAGGGTGCAATGTTTAACACTTCCGAGCGGAAGTGTTTCTTTCCCCGCCTGTGATCGTTGAAGCGATTGTCTTGAGGGGGTTGCGGAGAAGTTGAGGCTTCGGGCTCCGTCTTCACTTCCCGAAGGGCTGGTGCAGGTGTTATGGCTCGTCGAAGACAATCTTCCTCCGCCTTGGCATACTATTCAAAGTATGCCATCAGCTGTGCCACGGATGACACAGGCTTCCAATGAAGCTTGTTGAGGAGATCGGGGTTCAACACCCCTTCACGAGCGGCGTCGACTACCGAAGAGGTAGACAAGCCCTTGATCTGTGATTTGGTGTGGGCGAAGCACGTGAAGTATTCCCGAAGCGTCTCCCCTGCTCGCTGCTTCACCTGAAATAAGCTCCCCGTCGACATCGGAGCCACAAAGGTACCTTGGAAGTTGCTTACAAACTTCCTCTTCAACTGCTCCCAGGATTTGATCGATCCTAGCTTCAAAGACCAGAACCATTGGAGAGCCACACCTTCGAGAGCGAGGGGAAAACACTTTGCCATAGTGTTACGCACCCCTCCGCTGGCTTCTATCGCCAAGGCATATGAACGAGCGAATTCTCCGGGGTCAGACCCACCGGAATACTTGTGCAGCTTCGAGGCTTTGAACCTAGGATCGAAGGGCACCTTTTGCAAGTCCGAATGTAGCGGAGACTCATCATCGAAAGATGCGTTCTCAGCCTCCTCCGGGACTTGAACAGCTTCAGGTAGGTTGCGAGCACCACCGTCTTGGGGCCCTTCTGGAGCCTGGGTGGAGGCTTGGGAGCGGAAGCGATCAGCAGCCTCTTGCCTCCACCTAGCCACTTCCTCCTGAAGTCGCGCTACCTAAGTAGCCTCATCCCCAGGAAGGTCTTCGTCTCCATCGGAGGGGAGCTCCGGGTCTCGGGAACTAGCATAATTGGTTTGGAGCACCGTAGGAGCGGCCCGAGGGCCTCTGGGTACTCGACGTCTAGCGACGCCATCGGGGATTCTTGGAACAGCTGAGGGTCCTGCTCCATTGGTCCGAGGGAACCTTCGGGGAGGATCCGAGGCTAGGCTCCGCTTGGGAGGCATAGCTAGTGAAAAAGAGGTCCGAAGACCGAGGACTTTGATTGGTTTGGGAAGGCGAGGAAAGGCCTTCGAACAGCACTAAGAAGCCCCTTACCGAAGGGTGCGTGGAATCTTGGGACTCTGAAGCTCCCTCCGCAAGTGCTCTTCAAAGTGCAGTCAGCAGTAGAGAACTAGCTTCTAGAACTAGGGTCCCCACGGACGGCGCCAACTATTGGCGTAAAAGATTACGCTAACTGGTTCTCTAAAATCAAGAACTAACAAATACTGAATTTGTGTTGAGAGCTATCTCAAGCCTCCGAATTGGATAATGGCTTAAGTAGTCCGAATGTGTGTATTGAATAGCTGAGTATTCGATGCCTATTATAGGGTAAGAAGGGGGTATTTATAGGCAAACAAGTCTAAGGAAAAGACCTATTTACCCCTCAATTACAACCGACATAGTGGAAACTATTTGGTACCCTGAACAGGGTTAAAATGGTAAAATCTACCCAAAGTAAGTAGATAAGCCAAACATCTTATCAACCTTGCAGTTTTGCTCCGGAGCTTCATATCCCGCGAAGGGTTCCATCGGACTATAATTCGAAGCACCCTTCGGCTTGATGACTCCACCACCTTCGGGCATAAGCTTATCAGCTCTGAAGCTGATAGTTATCTTGAACTACTAATCTCTAAGTCCTTAAGGTGAAGTATTTTCCCCCAACAATTAGTTTCCAAATTGAAAACACGATAAGAATGACCATGGGTAGTGTAACCCAAGAAAATCCTGTCAGAAGAAAGCGACTCAAATTTGTCCAAATTTACACGTTTTAGGATGAAGCATCGACAGCCAAAAACTCAAAGATGAGTAACCTTGGGATGTCTCCCAAGATGCAGGAAGATTCAGTTTGAGATGTAACAAGCAGTGTTCATGGCCTCAGCCCAAAATTTTCTAGGAGTCCTGTGCTCATCGAGCATCATCCTAGCCATCTCAACCAAAGTGCAGTTCTTTCTCTCAACAACTGTTGATAGCAAAAAATGGCATCAATGGTTGAGATTGTCGAAATATCAGTTTTGGTAATTTGGGTCGAAAATACACATGTCTGAGGTTAGACCGAAGCCCTACAGGGCCGAAGGTCCATTGGACAATGGGCTCCAAAAGCCTCTGGCCAGCCCACGGCCTTTGGCCAGGAAGCCTTCGGAGGCCCATGCCGCCGAAGCTTCGGCCCGAGGAGCAGGCTTCGATGGGCCTGGCCGAAGCCCACTTCGGCAGAGACAGAGTTGGATATAATTCCAGCTAAGTTTTTATCTCTATCCAAGCCGAATTATAGCAGATTAGATCATAAATTTGGCCCCTATAAATAAAGAGGCGAGGCCAGCTTAGAGACCCCCCAACACAAATCAAACACAAAGCCCTAGCTTTGATCGCATTTATTTACCTTTACTTTTCTGTACCTCTTCGCGGGTTTGCCTGAAATCCCTCCGCCGGCCACTTCGGAATAGTGGTAATCCTTGTTACTTTGCTTGTGGAGTGTCTGTTAATCTACGTAATAGATTGCTATCTCCTTGTTACATCGCCTGTGAAGTATCCGCTAATCTACGTAACAGATTGCTACCTTCGCTACTAGTGCAACACTTAGCAGAATTCGGTCCTTGGGACGAATTAGTACTTCGAATCCTCTTTGTTGCAGGCTTCCACGTTCGGAGCTACTTCGTCGGAGGTGTCCGGGGCTGAGAGATCGGTTTCGGAGGTTGCCAGAACACCCTTTGGCGAGACTGCTGCTTCGACCGCATGCTTTGCTAGCACACTTCGTCACGACAGGCTTCGCCACGCCCGTACTCTGCTCTGGGTGAAGCCACGCCCGCGCGTGGCGCTCGAGTCATTATTCTGTATCTTTCCGTACCGGAGACTTCGCGCCGAACCCCACTGTTTGGAGGTGATTGTCGCGTCCAGATCCGTTCGGAGTTCATCTTCGACCAGATCTGTCCGAACGCCGAAGATACCCTTCGGCGGGACACTTCGCATCAGACGCCGAAGGTATACTTCGGTGACCCCCTTCGCACCATACTTCGAAGCAGACAGGCTCTGACCGGTTTGCTGATTTTATTCTGTTTAATATATTTCTTTCGGCTAATTAGATTATTTTGTGTGATCTGATTGCCTGGCGACTCCACCCCCCTTACCACGGCTAAGGGTAGTCGGAACGCGGCGTCGGTGTTGTGTTACACTTAGGCCTGTCCCTAAGTATCCACACACTTTTGGATCGTCGAACTGACCCAAGTGCGGGGGCACATTTTCGTGTCAACAACAACATTGCTCAATTGAGGAACCCGCTGAGCAAAGAATTGATGTTCTATGCCATGCTCCATGCAAAAGTCAACAATGAGATCGTTCTTGAACTCAGTGCCATTATCACTTCGACTGAACTTTAATGCACCAGGGAGTTCAGTGAAAAGTCTCAAAGCCAAGCTCCGAAAGTTTGAAAACACTTCATCCTTGCTGGCAAGAAAGAAGACCCAAGAGTAGCAAGAGAAATCGTCAACTATGACTAGTACATACCACTCTCCACCTAAAGAACTAACCCGGAAGGACCTATAGTGTCCATATGGAGAAGTTCTCCGGGTTGTTCAGTCGTCACCATCGTGATAGGCGAGTGCGAAGCGGCAATCATTTTTCCATGTCGACAAGGAGCGCAAACCAAATTCTTCTTAAACTTGAGCTTGGGCAATCCTTGGATCAGACCTAGGGCACTCAGATGAGCAAGCAACTCAAAGATCATATGCCCTAGTCTCCTATGCCACTTCCAAAGCTCAGAAGTCGAATGTGCAACAAGACAGTGTGAAGAACCAGATGACTTAGAAAAATTAGCTCCAAAAACTCTCCCAACTCTAAAGATCTTACAAACTACAACGCCATCATAATTGAGTACTTGCAAAGTATCGCGATGGAATCGCACTTCGAAGCCCTCATCAAGCAACTGAGATACAGAAAGCAAATTGTATCCCAAATTTTCAACCAAAGCAACATCTTTGAGAGTGAAATTCGAGTTGATTCTTACCACACCTTTACCTTTCACTCTACTCCTTCGATTGTTGCCGAAGGTGATATGTTCCTTTTGCTTGGTTGTGGTGAGGCTGGAGAACCATGGTGCATCTCCGGTCATATGGCACGAACAACCGAAGTCCATGATCCACGTGCCCTCCAAGCCTCGGTCTGGCACCTACACACGATAAGAGAATCTCGATCGCTCAGTGCTGGGGTGAGTGAAAGCATGACGAGGCATCCAGAACTGAGTGATATGAGTAGTAGGCATAGTAAAAATAGACTGTCTACGCACAGGAAAATTAGAATGATGCATAGTGCGAGGTCTACCTACATGTTGTGACCCAAATGCATGATGAGCTCTCCTAACTTGTCGAGGCACAAAGCCACTCACACGGGGTCTGCCACCATATGGAACATGGTGAACACCTTGAGGGGCAAAACCTCTCCGAGGAGCCTCGAAAACAGGACGTGAGTGAAACTCAGTCTTATGCATACCTAGAGATGGGCAATGCATGTCCTGAAAACCCATCGCCTAAGAGCGTTGTTCATCCTTGATGCGATGAAAACAGAACCCAACCAAATGACTTGCCCGCTGACAATAGGAACAATGAAATACTCTCCTAGGGGCACTCTCATTGGTCATAGGAGCAATTCTTACAGGCTCCTTGGGCTTCTGCTGGGTGTTTTTCTTGAGTGGAGGAGGTAGCTTTTTCTTGTGAGGCTGGGTAGGTTTCTTGACTAATGGAGTGTCTAACTGGGCTCTTTCTTTCTCTAAGGTAGTGGGTGAGGTAAAAACAGTTTTGTTCTCACTGTCTAGAGGAATCCTCTCAAAACCCAATCCCAGAGCTAACCCTACCCTGTCAGCACACATCTTGGTCTTGGCCAAGAGCAAGTCCATCCTACTCTTTCCCTCAGTGCATTTGTTAACTATAGAGATAAGGTATTCATTTTCAGTCATGAGGTTTTCAGCTCGCTCTCTAACAACGCCTAGGTGGTCCTTAAGGGTTATGCAAGTGTCACACAGGTTGCACATCCTTAGAACTGCCGGCCCTCTCCAGTATAGCCTCTAAATCCTGATCATGCTTATCACGTAAATCAATGTTTTCACGTAATAAAGAACAGTTCATGCATTCATTTACATCATGAGGACTAGAATCAACCATCAAAAGCTGCTTCTGTGCAGTCTCAAGCTCAGAAAGAGTTTGAGCATGCACAGAATGCAACTGAGCATGCTCACCCATGACAACCATGCAAAATTCACATTCAGCATCATTAATCCTAGACTTAAGCATGGCATAATCAGTAGAAACAGATTCTAGCCTAAGTCTAAGGTCTTTTCTATCTCTAGTAGCTTGCACAAGTAATCTATCCTGACCAAGAACTACTTCATTTAGTTCATATAACTTTATTGAAAGTTGGTCATAGGATAGAGGTATGAGTCAAGCTCATCGCTGCTTTGATCGCTATCGGCCATGAAGAAGAGGCCGGTGAAATCTCGTCCCTTCTTGTCCTTCTTCTCCTCCTTCATTGGGGACTCCTCCTCATCAGAGCTCGACTCCTCAGTTGAGGAAGTGTCGATGTCATTGAGAGCAGCAACAAATGCTCTGGAAGCGGTTTTGGCTACCCACTTAGCTATCTTGCCACGCTTACCCTTCACAAAGGGTTTCCTCTCCTTTTTGTGGTATTTGGGGCGCTCACTCTCATCTTTCCTCTTGAGCTTAGGACAGTTAGCCTTGATGTGAGAAGTGTCACCACACTCAAAACAACCACTAAATCCACTTCTCCTCTAATCCCGTCTCTCATTGTGAAAACGGGTGAACCTTCTGGCAATGAGAGCAAGCTCTTCATCATCAAGAGTATCCACCTACTCCTTACTGACGGAGACCAGGGAGGACAAAGCAAAACCACCTATAAGAACACAAGTACCAGATGTGCTTGGTTCTGTAGTGGTGCCACTGCTAGTGCTAGAAACTAGTGCCAATGGTTGTGGCAAGGAGTTTCTGTGCACTACAGGAGATGCCTTGGCAATCTCTGTGGACTTCAGCTTGTTGAAGAGCTCATCACATGTCAATGTGTCATAACCTACAGACTCCTCAATGCTGGATATCTTCACTTCCCATATGCTACGATCAAGAGCATAGAGAAGCTTGATAGCCCTATCATGATCATTGTAAGCAAGCGTCCCATTGGACCGCAAGTTACTCACTATTGCATCAAAGCGAGAAAACATGGCATCTATAGATTCACCAGGCACTTGCACAAACAGCTGATACTGTTGATTGTACGTGCTTTGGCGCCTAGCCTTAATCTGTGTAGAGCCCTCATGAAAAATAGTGAGTGTAGTCCAAATCTCCCTAGCTGTCCTTAGATGCTGAACCCTATCAAACTCGCTCTGACTCAAACCAATGAACAGTATGTTTCTAGCTTTGGAGTTACAGTTATACTGATCTTTTTCTGTTTGAGAAGTGTGGGTTTCAGGAATGGAGTATTGTGAGTCCACAATCTCCCAAATTGCATTTCTTTGGCTTAACAAGTAAGCCTCCATGCACACCTTACAGTATACAAAATTAGTCCCATTGAACAGAGGTATTTTACTAACTCTGTCCATGTCGCCAAAGGATCACAAAACCGGTTAAGGTCAACTGATGATCTTAACCTGCTCTGATACTAATTGTTGGATTGGAAATGGCGACCAAAGGGGAGCTGAATGGGAGCTTTTAAAATTTTAGGCTAAAAATAGCCTTCTGTTTTAACTCAATCTCCTGCGGAACAGGCTTCGAACACACCCTTCAAAGTTCTGGTTCGGAGGTATTTCACAGCTCTGAAACCAGGCTTTGCGAGGAGAAAAAGTTTGAAGTCAAGAAGACTTTGCTCCACCCACAAAACCAAAAACTCAACTCTACTAAGTCGGTGCAGGCTCCGCACACAGGGTGCCTTCGAGCAGACTTCGCACTTCACCCTTCGCAGGAGTGGGTTACCCTCTGCAAACTTTGACCAGATACTTCACACTAGCAACTTGTGCTAGGCTTCGTATTCCGAAGGCCTAAAGGCGAATAGAACCAATTTTGCAAAGACAACAGGCTACGCTAAAGACTTCGACAGATAAGAAGAAGTGGAGCACAAATAAATTAGTACATGGAGTGCAAAGAAAGCATACAAGTTCAAGCAGTAAATGGAAAATAGAATCAGAGTTTCATTGCTTGAATAGGGAACACAAAATGAACACACAGACTGAATACAAGGATGTGACGGCTAGCACAGGAGTTCTAAAATGGCTGCTCAAAAAAGTGTTGCTTAGGCCTAGCCAGCCTTCACTATTTATAGGCACTATTCAGCCATGTGAATAGACTAATTTACCCCTAGGGTTTACACTGTTTTTGTCTCAGTGGAATAGGGGGTACAGACTACTTTATTTGGAAGCTTCTTTTGCTAGCTTCGCAGAGGAGACAACATCAGCTTTTGCAGAGCAGACATGATCAGCCTTTGTAGTTTTGGAGTATTCTGAAGCCCCCCTTCGCACACGAGGGGTTCGGTAGCTTCAGTGAGAAGCCTTGAGCCAGACGGCCTTCAATTCACCGAAGTCAGCCTTCGATACAGTGATGGTTTTGAGCCGAAGCCATCAAAGCCCTTAAGCCTTCGCACCATTACCTCTGGAGTGGACCACCACGGCTTCGCAGCTACTCCTAGCTCGATCTCCGTCAGTTCGTGTACCGAAGGCATGCAAGGCCGAAGTACCTCAAGTCAACCATACTCGAAGCCCCACCTTCGGAGTACCACCCTTTGAAGTCCCTCCTTTGTCCAAGGCCTCCGCATGAAGCATTATATGAGCACTTTGTCGCAGTGTCTCTCCTCGAGCACACTACTCGACGAACCTCACCTAGACCATGTCTTCGATGCACCTCGACTTCTGAGACCTCCGTCGGGTGAACCTTCGAATGCCTCCATCCGGAGCACACTTCGAACGCCTTGCCTCATTGATGAGGACTTTATCCACCATACTCCGAAATCACTCCATTCGGAGTACCCTTCGAAGTGCCTCGCCTTTGAGGACTTCGTCTCGGGGTGACTTCAGTCGGAGCCATGCTCTACACTCTCTGCCTTCGCCTAGCGCACCTTGACCTGAGGACCGACCTCGACCCCATGCAGCCTTCGTGACCGAGCTCCCCGCTCGCCTGGCATAAAGCTTCCCTCTTGACCCAAGTTCACTTGCTATGAACCGTCCATTGCCTCCGAAGTCACCTGCGCACCACAGTCAAATAGACAAGTGTATCCAGTACATCGGAGACCTCTTCGGGTAAGCAACCTCTGGTACACACTCCGGTGTACCACCCAAGTACCGAACCCTTCGGTACAATCAAGTCATCATGTACTGTCGAACCCCTCCGACAGTCACACTTCGCTGCAACAGCCACAGCAACCATGCCCACCGAACCCTTCGGTGAAACAACCTCTGAACCCCTTCGGAGGGACCCCTTCGAATCCAGAAGATAGAACTTGTCAATCACTCATCACAGACTCTGAAACCAACCCTTGGTTTCTCACAATTGAATTGGCCTCTCTGGACACGTGAGAAATTTTGAAGTCATCAAAGGTAGCAATTATGTCTAAACATTTAAGTAAGTAGCTATTTAGCAAGCCATTGAAACATTGAGCAATTTTAGCTACTTGTTGTACCACTAACAGGGAATCGCCATAGGCATGAACATGTTTAATACCCATGGAACCTAGCAATTCAAGTCCTAGCAATAAAGCTTCATATTCTGCTTGATTATTAGTACAAGGAAATTCTAAACGGGCCGAGGTCTCGGAGCGCATACCATTAGGCAATATGAGGACTACTCCAATACATTGGTCATTTTTGCAAGTTGAATCATCAAAATAAACTTTCCATGGTATTACTTCAATTAGAGCAATATTGTTATTACAATTGACATCTATGTGGTGGTCAACTATAAAATTAGCGATGATCTGGCCTTTCATAGCTCTCAAAGGTTCATAGGCCAAATCATATTCAATTAAGGCATAAGCCCACTTCCCGATTCTACCACTTAGAATCGGCTTTTGCAACATGTATTTTACGACATCAGTTTGACCAGCAACAATATATGTGCTAGGGAGAAGATAGTGACGTAACTTGGTACATGCATAATAAAGTAATAAACACAAACGCTCTACAAACACATACCTTGTCTCGGTGTCCAGCAAGCGGCGACTCAAGAACGTGATGATGTACTCTTTTCCCTCCACCTCTTGAGTTAGCACGGCTCCTATCATGCTATCTTATGTAGCAATGTACAGCCGAAACAGAATACCAACTTTTGGCGCTCTTACCACGGGAGGTGATGACAAGCACTCTTTAATCTTTTCAAAGGTGCTTTGCCGACTTGCCCCCCAAATGAACTCAACATCATTCTTTAGCCGGAGTCTGGGGACAAAAGCATCAATCTTGCTAGACAAGTTAGATATAAAGCGACGCAAATAATTCATCTTGCCTAGCAACTTTTGCACATCTCTTTTGCATGTCAGCGCTTCAAAGTTCCTAATCTTTTCAAGCCTCTTAGGATCAATCTCAATACCTCTTTCATGAATCCTAAGAACTTGCCTGCTGACACACCAAACACACATTTGAGAGGGTTCATTTTTAAGCCATACTGACGCATTCTATCAAAAGTGGCCCTCAAATCGGCTAAATGGTTTCCTATAGCATCCGATTTGACTACAACATCATCTATGTAGACTTCTAGCATAACTCCTAGCAAGTCGTGAAATATCAAGTTCATAGCATGTTGATACGTAGCGCCATCATTCTTTAAACCAAAAGTCATAATGACCCACTCAAACAAGCCGACAAAACTAGGGCATTGAAAGGTTGTCCTGTAGATGTCCTCTTCGTCCATAAAGATTTGATTATAACCAGCGTTGCCATCAAGAAAACATAGTACCTTGTATCCTAAAGCATCATTGATCAACATGTAGGCTATCGGTATGGGATACTCGTCCTTCAGAGTGGCCTTGTTTAGATCCCTGAAATCAATACAAACTCGTATTTTGCCACTCCCCTTGTTTTCTAGAGGCACAATGTTAGCGACCCATTCAGCATACCTCCATGGCCTAATAAATTCAGCCTTAAGTAATCATTCTATCTCCAATTTAACTCGGTCATACATGGCTGAATTAAAGCGACGAGGGGGTTGTTTATAAGGCCTAAACCCGGGTTTGATAGACAGCCGATGCTCTATGAGTTCGTGGCTTAGTCCGGACATCTCACTATATTCCCATGTGAAATAATCAACATATGACTGAAGCAACTTTATTACCTCGTCCTTTTCGCTAGCTTCTAAACTTTTGTTTATAAAAGTCAGCCTTGGAATGCTACCACTGCCTATATCGACCTCTTCTAAAGGATTGGCTGACGCGAAACCTTAACCTAATTTTTCTACTTTGCTAAAATATTCAATGGCTTCGGAAACATCGTCTTTAGAAGGCCGATACTACACCACACGAGATTTCAGCCAATCAAGATTACTCTTGTTAGACATGACTACTAGTTTAGAAATAGCCGCGCTACACTAGCCAGCTTTACAGACACAGGTACAAAACGCCCCCCGGATATGCTAACGAAGTCGTAATCCGAGAGGTCTCTACCTAATAGACACTCTACTTTATCATGTATGGCATCGATAGACACATCGTCCAATGCTACTTGGGCCGAAGTATCCGCTGGTACGACCTCCACATCATCGTCGTCCCACTGCATTAGGCACTGGTGCAAAGTAGAAGGAATACATCAATTCTCGTGAATCCAATCACGCCCAAGTAGCACACTGTAGTTACCTTGCACATCAACGATGAAGAACGCCATCGGCAACGTCTTTTTGCCCACCGTAAACTCTAGGAAGAGTATGCCTTTTGCTTTGGAGCTCTCGTCATTGAAGCTGTTAAGCATTAGGTTGGTTTTCTTTAGGTCCTCCTTGCCCCTGCCGAGCTTCTTCAAAAGAAAGTACGACATTAAGTTGACAGTGGTGCCACCATCAACAAGCATCATGGAGATTGGCTTTCGTCAATGTGCCCCTTGATGTAGAGAGGCTTCAAGTGACGAGTCGTATCCTCAGGCTTCTCAAAAATAGCATCTCATGGGCCGAGGTACAACTGAGCGACCTCGGCCTCGTCTTGTGGTAGTGCGAACTCAGCGGGAAGCATGACGACGTTGATGTCCATTGCCTTAGGTGCGGGCCCCTCGGAGATGGGCGTGTAGTCATCGTCGAGCATGTCGTCGTCGTCGTCGCTCGGAACGGGAGCCATGTTATTCACCTCAACCAGCTTGGGCTTCCATATTTGCTTCATGGCTGGCCGAGGGTGAATTTCCTCAAAGATAGCGTCTCGCTCATCCTTGGCCTTCTTTTCGTGCATCTCCTGTGATCGTAGACATTGTAGGCGCCTTTTCTGTGATTTGCACATGTCCGGGGGTGCCCAAGATGGTTGTAGCTTAGTACCAGGCGCTTGTTCCTGTGATTTTTGGCTGACTAGGTATCACCCGAGTTGGCCTCGTATTTTTTGTGCTTGGTCAGAACCTCTCAGCAGACCCTGTCGGTCGGACTGGCCTCGTTAGGCCGATCAGACCGGGCTTTGACAATGGCCTCGTCCGGAGTAGGGGGTTTACCTCCGTTAGGCTTCGACGAAGGGGCCTCCGGGATTGGGACTTCCTGAGACCCTACTCTGACTGTGATAGCTTCAGACTCCCTCCCCCTCGCATCTTTGCGCCTATCTTCCTTGGCTTCATCCTGCGTGAGCCGATTCGGAGGTACCACGGACAGCCTACGGAAAATGTTCCCCTTCGCCATGTCTGCTTGTCCCTGCCAATCATAACACTCCGAAGGAAAATAGGGGCAATGTTATACTGTGAAGGGTACTCTAGTGGTGAGGTGTAGTTCGAAGCCCACGGGGATCCTGCCCAGTAGTATGGTGGAGGCATCGGTGGCTCTAGCGACTTTGCCCACTGCGAGACGAACCCATTGCCCAGAGGGGGGTTCGGCCACGTCGAAGGTATTTCAGACCATATCAGCGAAGGGTCCTGCCAGGCCGGAGGTATGTTCGGCCATTGCGGGCCAAAGTCTCCCTCTGGGGGGTTCGCCTAGAGTTGACGTTGGTTCGACCACTGGGGTCCAGACTCACCTAGCGGAGGGTTCGGTCATTGGGGTCCGAACCCGCTATGCGGAGGGTTTGGCTATTGGGGTCCAAATCCGCTATGCAGAGGGTTCGGCCATTGGGGTCCGAACCCGCTATGTGGAGGATTCGGCCACTTGGTCCTGAACTCGCTATGTGGAGGGTTCGACCACTGGGGTCCAAACTCACCCTTTGGGGGTTCGGCTATTGGGGTCCGAACTCACCCTCTGAGGGGTTCGGCTGTTGGGGTTCGAACTCACCCTTCGAAGGGCGTGATTGTCTTGGCCCCTTCGGTTGTCTTGGCATTTTTGGTCGGGGGCCTGTTTTCTCGACTTTCTTTTGGTGTTTGTTCAATAGCATCTGGTAGGTTACCTTTGGCTTTTTGTGAGCCTTAGCCGAAGGAGATGTGTCGATGTTCTTTTTCCACACCCCTATTTCAGGGTTCTTTGGTATGAGTGTGCGCGTGCATGATTATTCAATAATGAATGCTTTCCCTTTAGATGACTCAGCCTGCTCTGGCTGAATCAGCACCTTCTTCTCATCGAGGTTGACGGTGTTCACGGGAAAGGGGTCTTTGTCCAGCTTCATCTTCGGACTAGAATCTATTTTCAATCGTCCTTATTCTATGGTCGATTGAACCTGCCGACAAAAAACATTGCAATCATTAGTATAATGAGAATGCGAATCATGTCACTTACAATAGGGACGCTTCTTTAGCTCGTGGGTGGTCGGGATGACCTGGCCCTTGGGCAACCTAAGAAGCTGGCACTTCAAGAGGAAATCAAATATTTCATCGCATTTAGTCACATCAAAGGAGTATTTAACTTCGCTGGGCCGACTCTTATTGGGAGACAACCATAGTTCAGAACAAGTGACAGGTTTGCTCTTAGTCTTCCAAACCCAATCGGCCGCATATATGTCAAACGAATCTTCCTCTTCCCCCAACTGTTCCTCGTTGGAGTGTTCCATGATGTGAACTTCAGCCCTGGGCTTGTTGAATGTCTTAATGAATTTCTTATCCTTGGCTCGGCCTTCTTGGACCAGAGCCTGCTGTAGGACTTGTCTAACCTCTAAAAAATTTTGGTTATCTAGCCTTTCTTTAATCTCAGAACGTAATCCGTTAAAAGCTAGATCTGCCAAATCCCTTTTTGAAATATTGAGCCTAAAAAATCGGTTTCTGGTATCTCTAAAGTGTTTGACGTACTCAGAGACACTCTCGCTAGATTTCTGTTTAACCGATGTCAAGTGTGAAAGCCTAAGTTCTGTCTCGCCCGTATAAAAATAGTCATGGAACTTTTGTTCTAATTGGGCCCATGTTTGGACGGAGTTCGGCGGGAGTGCCGAAAACCAAGTGAAAGTGGTGTAGGATAGTGAAAGAGAAAACAGTCTAAATTTTAATGTGTCCGACCCACTAGTTTCTCCACACTGCGCTAAGAATTGGCTGACATGCTCTAGTGAGGTCTTGTTACCCTCACCATCGAATTTGGTAAATTCAGGGACTCTATAGCCATGAGGGTAGGGTACGGTGTCGAAGTGATCGGGGTACGTCTTTCGGTAAACCCTAGCCCGATCTCTAGGCGCGAAACTGGTGCATTCCCTAAACAACGTGTGGATCCGCTCCTCAATGTGTGGATATTTAGGGATGAGCCTAATCATAACACAACACTGACATCGCGATCTGACTACCCTTAACAGTGGCAAGGGGGTGGAGTCGCTAGGTAATCAGATCACAAGTAAATAATTCAATTAGCCAAAAATATATAGATAAAATAAACCAATCATCCAGACGGAGCCTGATTGATTCAGAGTGTACTATTAGAAGGGTCACCAAAGGGGGCCATCGGCGTCTGGTGCGAAGGGTGTGCCGAAGGTAGCCTTCGGCGTTTGGATCGATCTAGACGAGGACAGGCTCCGGATAGATCACGACGCGAAATCACCTCCGAACGATAGGGTTCAGTGCGAAGCCTCTAACACGACAAAAATCCAACATGGAGTGCGACTATGTCCGATGCAGAGCACTGGCGTGACGAAGTCCGATGCGGAGCGCTAGCTTGACTCTCACACGAAACAACTCCGATGCGAAGTGGCTCCGGTGTGCAGGACTTAACCAGACCGACAACAGCGTGACGGATCCAGCACAAACGAATGAAGTAAGGACTCACCGAAGGACGTTCTGGCAGCCTCTGAAACTAGCTTCCTAGCTCTGAAAACCTTTAGCAAAAGGGGCTCCGAATGTGAAACCTGCAACAGAACAAAGATCAATGCCAATTCGGCTTGGAGACTGAATTACTAAGTGTTGCAGTATACAAAACGAAGGGTAGCAATCTGTTACGTAGATTAACGTATGGTTCACAAGTGAGCCAACAAGGTGATAGCAATCTGTTACGTAGATTAATGGATGATTCAGGCAAACCAACAATGCTTACCACTGTTACGGTGTGGCCGACAGAAGGCTTCCAGCGCAAACCCACGAAGGTGTACGGAAAGGTAAAGAAAGTAAAAGTACGGTTCAAAGCTAGGGCTTTGTGATTGATTTGTGTTGGGGAGGGTCCTATGAACTGGCCTCACCCCTGTATTTATAGGGGCTAGTCTTCCTATCTATAACTCTAATCTAATAATATTCGTCATAATCAAAATTAGAGATAAAAACAACCAAAATATGTATCAAACTCCTTATCTGAAGCCTGTCCGAAATGGGCCTTCGGCAGGTCCGCCGAAGCCTGCTCCTCGGGATGAAGCTTCGGTGAAGCAAGACGACGAAGTGCCTTCGGGCCAAAGCCAGCAGGCTGCAGAAAGGCCTCCGAGGCCTCATGCAGGTGGGCCTCCATCACGTTCAGGGCTTTGGCCTCTACCAGGAGTTGCATATTTCTGGCTCAAATTACCAAAATTGATATTTTGACAATCTTGGCCATTAATATCATTTTTTGCTATCAACAACAGTATATATATATGATATCATAACATCATGTCAAGTTTCATGTGTTTTTCATTTTGTTTGAATTTGTTAAATTTAAAACACCAAGAATTTGCATGTAGTCGATCAAGTGTTGTCATCGAGATATATTAAAATTTTTTAAATTTAAAACACCAAGAAATTGCATGTAAGGCCTAAATTAGCAATCAAATTTCAAGTATGATTTTTTTGGATAATTTTATTCATTATTTCGTGCACTTGCACTTCAAAATTAGCGTGTTTACATTTAATTCATAGGAAAATATTTAATTAACTAAAAATAACAAATTGACACTAAAAATTGCCAATTTTTGGCATGATATAAGATACACTAAGTTTTCATATTAGAAAAAGTTCTAAGTTTAAACAAAGATTTAACTATCGATTTGCTTTCAAATCTAAGTCATTCCTTCACTAAACTCTAAAACATCCTCGAAGAATCTCCGGTTTCTAAACATAACACGTGAAAACTTTCTATAAACATTTCGAAAATTTTATCAAAGTATATGTATGATATCATAACACCATGCCAAATATCATATTTTTTAGACTTAAATTAAATTTTCTATAATTACAAAAACATCAAGCTCCACGTTGCCTACTAAATGTCGACCCTTAAATTTTTTAACATTTATTTACATTTAGTGTTAAAATATTCAAAATGGAGTCATGAACGTAAATATGATTTTGCTACAATTTTTGGGTCATTATTTCATGCACTAGCAGTTTAAGTTTGACTTATTTAGATTTAAATCCTAGAAACACACTTAACGAAATAAAATTAGTAAATTGAACCCAAAAAAATTGTGAAATTTTAACATAGATTAATATATGTTGTATTTTAAGTGTAAAAAATCAAGTTCAAATGAATCTTATAATTTGACATGGATTGAAAACATGATTTCACATGACATGAAGTCGTGAGGATCCTAACTTTGTCCCGAGTGTTTTTAAAAATAACACTCAGCAAACCCTATGGTTTGCCTAGTGCCACTCTTATACACTCGGTAAAAAATCAAACATGTCGCTAAGCTACCTGCGAAAAGGATGGTTTGCCGAGTGCTAGACATGGCACTCGGCAAACACTACGGTTTGTTAAGTTGAGTGTTTGTTAGTGACATTCGGTAAACCAAACATTTTTTCTTCCCATCAATGTCTGCGCCAGTCTGATTTTTTTCAAATAGTTTGTCGAGTGTGTGAGGATTAGGCACTTGGCAAACCTTAGAATCCGTCGAGTGTTAAAAGTTTGTTGAGTGTTTTCTCAACAACATTCAGAAAAACTGGGTTTACCGAGTGCCCGAGTGAATGTACTCCACAAACTTTTAACACTCGACACACGTTGTGTTTCCTGTAGTGATCCCAGCTAGTTGATACCGGCCCATTCATGCCCAAATGACCGCAGCCCCATTTTGCGCGCTCTCAGCTCCGGTGGCCGGCCACCACGCCTCGTCCCGGCCGGCGATCGTCCGTATGCGCTGTGTCATGCATGCTATGTTAGAGATAATCTTGTTATTATGTGTTTTTTAATTGAGTGAGTTAGTGAGGTGTTGCATACAAAAAGTTTATGCGTGTGAGTGTTGTGAGTGCATTGGCTTAATAAAAAGTGAATTAAGTCATTAGTGAGTGGAGTGATTAGAGAATATGCATATGACTGCATGCATTCAGAAGGTGAAACGTTTTTGGTTCAGTGGTGCAGCTATTTAAAAGAATGAAAAGAAAAAACATGTGTGAGGAGAGTTGTAATGTGAGTAACGAGAGACAAATATAGTTTTTGCATATGTGCATGTGTTCTTGTGTATGTTACCACGAAGGAAAAAGGAAACAAGATAGCTTTTGCATCTGCATAATTGGTAAACACAAGAGTGATTAGGAAGAGTTGCTAATCAAGTGGATTAGCGTCAACATGCTACCAGCTAGCCATGGGGCCGGGGGGCCGGCATACATGCATGCATGCGTGTGAACAGTGCTGCTCGCTGTAGCTAGTAGCTAGCAGCTAGCGAGGACGACGCCGACGCCAGCGACGGCGATCGCGGCGGAGTGCGTTGTGCAAAACGAGGGGGCCAATAACAACGTAACAGCTTTGCAGATCATGGAATAGATACGTAGCAGTAGAAGCAGCTGTCTTCGGACTTCTCTCAGTCGCTGTGCCACTGTTAATTTGGATCATGCACCGACTATATCTATCCTCCGGACACGGACGGATTCTGGTGTGCGCAATTATAGAACAGCGATGATATAACAATGGGGTTAGTGTTAATGACAACAACCTATCATTAGTTGACAAAATTATGGTAACAATATTAATTAACCTCAAATCATAAATCTGCTCTCTTCATTTATAAAAATGAAATATGCATTTATGTTATTTACATGCATGATTATTATTTTATAGAGAACTCTATTTGATCTATTTGATTTTGTTCTTATTTTATTGAGCAATAATTACACCTCTGTAATTCCGCTACATAAACCGTACTGTGGTTGAGTATTTGCAATCAAAACACTACCTTTAACCCTTACATTAACAAAAAATATATTCTTTTGACTGTTTGATATTTTTTCGTTACAGGGAAGAACACACCGACACTACCACACACACGCACACCTAATGAAAGCACAAGCGGTGTACCTCACTAAATTTCAATTGAGAGCATACTAATATTCGTGGACTAAAGTGTCATCCACCTACAAATTATAATCCACTACCACACTTATAACCATTTACGTACCAACAATTTGTTAATAATCCCATATTTATAACCATTGTGAATATAAATATTAAATTCTTGTCTATTTTTAAAATTTTAAGACGTTCTTAATCAATGAAAATTAAGAAATTATCCCTAATATATATTATTATTACCTGGGGAGTAGTACGATAAGTTTTGACTATTCTTTCCATGGATTTGGGTTAAAAATTAAGCTAACAAGCCGCAATTACATGTGATCCTTTCAATTTTATCCCTTAAACAAAGCCTGCACTTGCGTGATCTAGTTGCAGACGGAATCAATCTTCTTAATTAATAAGACGTAAAGTTAAAATCACGTGCACGTGGTTCTTACATGCCACTGTACGTGTTGCCCATTAACAATTACTACTACTCATCTCACGTTGTTTTGCTAGAACAGTACAGCGCGTCAGCGCCTACGAGGCAGAAGGCTACCCGCTTGTATCTGATGTATTTTCTACTATAACCGTTTGAATTCTGAAACAATTTTTTAAATCGTCTGATCTGGTTACTATGGACTAAATTTTAGTCCACTGTTTTACGATATTTTTAGTCCATAAATATTCAAACTGGTGAATTAAAATTTGGACTAAATACTTTAGTTCTCTAGTCCACATCCAACGATCTAAACTGGACTAAAACTTCTTGAGAACTACATTGTCCCTTGCTCAACGCCTGTCTACCCCTCCCACCCTTGTTGCTAGCTCACCTCTTGGCTTCCGCTGCTTGCTCCTCTCTTCGCTCCTTCCCACGTCGGATCCATCACCTCCGCTCGTCCCCACCCTAGATCCATCGCCTTTGCTCGTCACCACCCCAGATCCATATCTCTGCTCCTCCTCACACCGGAACCATCACCTTCACTCCTCCCCACGCCAAATCCACCGCACCCAACATGGACCACCATCGTGACTTTTTTCTCTAATCCCCTCTTCCTAGGGCGATGACGACGAAGATGACTTTGGTCCCGTCACCTCGCCGTCGGCCCCCTTCCTCTCCTCTCCCCACCGCCACATGGAGCACCTCAACCTCAATTCTCGGGCCGACAGTTTCCCCAACGTCGGCTCCTACCAGGACTACCTGTGGGATCGGAATGGCGACTAGAGGGGGTGAATAGGAGCCTCGACAAATTCACGTGAATCAGATGGCCTATTCAAATCACCCAACGCTCCTCCAAAAATTCAGATTCAGACCTAAACGAAAACAGAATGAATCACAGCAACAATCTCTTTTCAAATTTAGAGTTCAGTCTTGTTCGGAGTTTGGAGTGTCGACTCACTCTGTCGACAATTGATATGTCGAACTACAATGTGTAGATCGATGACTGAATGAACGACAGAGTTATATCGGTGACTGAAACTCCGAGATATCTCAAAAATCAGAATTGTGCAACTTTGATTAACAGCATGCTAGACTCAGTATTCAGTTCATTTTGAAGCAAATCTCAAATAAACTACTTTTTAGATTCAAAATCAGAGAACTGATTGCTTCTTTTCAATAGATATAGATTCAGAACAGTAAAAGACAAATCTGGATAACTCACAAATCACAATCAGCAAATCAGAAAGTTACTACTGTATTTTAGTTGAAATCACACAATTTCTGAAAACTTCTTGAATATGAGTAGTGACACTTGATTCAAAACTGATTTCAGATCCAGATTTTAATTTCAATTCAGATTAAAACATGTACTACTTCTGAAAACACTTTGATGACAAACAGTGGCACTATTATCAAATCGGAACAAGGATTGCTGCATTCCCAGTTATTTCAATTCAGATCACTTCAAAACTATTTCAGTCTCAAAACAGTGCATGAACACAGATATAGAATTGCAAAAAAATTAATCTGACATTGAACAGCACATTCAAAACACTAATATTTAAAACACCCAACGGCACATTCAAAACACTAATATTCATAGCAGAATTGACAAGTAACTGTAAAATTCAGTTTTTCAGAGACTAGACAGAACCAGAATCCAATTTTTCAGTATACTAAACAGTATCAATTCTAAAGCAATGTGCACTGACATGTAAAAATATTCTAGACAGAGTTATAATGCTGAATTTCACTGTGGATACAAAGAACTAATGAAGATATCTAAAAATAACTCAAGCTAGTGAAACTACTACAAGAACTGTTTCAAATCATCAAACAAGATTGCAGTAAGATTCAGAACTAAATAAGAAAACTCAGTGAGTAAATGCAATTTTGAACATAGTAATGAGAAAAGAGCCTTTGATCTGCACACTCTACTGAAATCTGATGATGAACAGTAACAAATTTAGAACAAACTGAGTCAATTCAAATTCAACTTGAAATTTCAAAAAACATCCACACATACAAAACCAAGCTATTCTAGTATGAAAATAGTAATGCAGTTAAATAAGTTTCCAGAACAGTTAAAAGGAACACGAGATCTAGATTCTCCAAAATCAGTATGTTCAAAATCACTGATATTATGTTTTCTGAAAATCTGATGAAACACACACAGAAATTTAATTGAGAACATCAAATGAATAGAGATTCTAGATAAACAAAACATTCCTCAATGATTCAACAACTTTTCTTCAAACTCAGCATTTTCTAGAACAGCAGCAACATTTTACAAAATAAGTACTCAGCAGTGCATACTAAAATGATCCAGAAGATCAGATTTCAGTCAATATTCAAGAACTCGATTACACTTTCACTTGCCTGTGATGTAAATCAAAAAGAGTTCAAAAGACTAGAACCCAATCATGCTAATCAACACTTTGAAAGAACCACACAAATAAGTATGACCACATAATCATGAGCCTTTTCCAAATCAAATCAGGAGGAACATGGATCAACTCATCAAAAGAAATTAGTGAATTAGATGCATAAGAACTCACCTAAAGGTGGCCATTGATCCTTGTGTCGGTCTCTGTGGCGGCTGATCAAAAACTTCCATGAAATTCCAGGCGAAAAACCGAAGAGCAAAGAGCAAACGAGAGCAAGAATAGCTGAAGAACCCCTTACGCACTACAGTATCGGCACGAACTATTCACTGTAAGAAAATCACTCCGAAACAGTAAACTAGTCTTTTGATTGAAAAAAAATATCATCCAAAGTCACAGCCAAACCTTAGGGGGTAAGATCCCTTAAGTAGGCACCTTCTAGAAACCACTTTTACAAAAGACCCCTTAGGCAATTTCAGAATAAAACTATCCTGAAAATTACCCCTATTTGACTCTAAAAAACAAAACACTACTTGACTCAACCTTTTAATATATTTTCAAAACTTGACAATTCTAAAAATATACCAAAAATTTACACTATAAAACTGAAATACTCAAATAAAACTAAACTCCTATTTATTGTATTTAAAACAATTAATGATTCGACGGTTTTCAGTAGAAACCGACAAATCCTCCCCTGATCGTCGACGACCGTCATTAGTCCGCGAACTCGACTGCCAGCAAGTCTCTCCCACTCTCGATCCCTCGAGCCGCCTTGTCACTTGAACTGGTTTCCCTTTCATTGACTCGATCGACACTTCGTCTTGATCAAACTTCATCTCACGTCCTTCTCGATCTCCATGCGTACCTCTGGGTCCATTCTCAGCTTCGACTAACACCCTCGACCATCTAGCATTAGACTCCCCGTCTAACCCTGATCCCTTGCCATCGATAGTTGACGAGTAACTCAAGCCTGCACACACGAGACATACACAGACACACACACATATCCATACATCTAGACACATACTCACGACAACACCCTGTCAATCACTCATCATAACCATGAACCATAGTGATAAAACTCACTATGTTCCACAATCTCCCCCTTGATGAGTGCATTGACAACTGAAGATCAAAAGAAGGTTAAAGCAATAATTCAGCACACAAGTGACCATGAAAGCTCTAAAGAGAGCAAAACTAAGAAACATGTCACTTGACAAGAATGAATGATAGAGCAAAAACTACCTCAAAAACTTACAAGATCAACAAATTCACCAAAAGTTCATGAACTCTCCCCCTTTGGCAATGTAGACATCAAGATAGCCCCATGAGTCAAGAGAGTAAAGTGTACATGCAATGCTTCCAGAATATGATTAAGTCCAATTACAGTACAAACACTTCTTGTGCCTTACAAACTGTCCTTGCTAACTGTATGACAAGCTTGAATGTACACAATCTAAATATCAGTATGAGCATGCATTTTGATGATTAAGCAAATAAAAGCATCACTACCTAGACTAGCATACTAGACATGGCAAGGTAAGAGCTACAAAAGCTAGTCAAAAACAGACTCGAACAGCACATCCCACTACAAGGAGCTGCAGCAAACCCGGTATGCGAGAAAAATTAAACTTTTTGTTTTTTTAATGCCAGAGGTTATTTGAAAGTCAACCTTATGCTAACCGATGAAGCCAAGCCTAGGATAAACCATCGAAAGCTTAAGGCATTGATCATGGTATACACTTCAATGTCCCAGTTCAAACCAAAGTGCAATGGTAAGCAGTCAAGAACAAAGTAGTGCGACTATGCAAACCCACCTGGATCTTTTCAATTTTATCACAACTTTAATATTTTTGTTTCATTTTCATTATTGTCATTTTTCATTTTTCAATTTTTCCATATTTTTTTATTTTTGAGAATAACAAGATCAAGTTGCGTATGAGCATCCAAGTGAAAAGGACAAAGCTATCAAGTAAGTAATGAATAGCAAAAGCACCCTAGCCTATTCATGCTAGATTCCAGACTTAGTAGTGACCATTTTCAAATTTTCACAAAGAAAAGCCATGCTCAAGACATATAGATAGATAAGTCCATTCTAAGCATAATCAAACAGGAATATAAGACAGAATTGTAAAGTGCACACAAAAGCATGTACATGTGAAAGCAATTAATCATATTTCAGAAGCATGTACAGGATGACTGTTGGCGTAAAAGATTACGCTAACAGGTTCTCTGAGATCAAGAACAGACAAACAGTGAGTTCGTGTTTAAGGACTATCTCAAGCCTCCGAATGGATAATAGCTTAAGTAGTCCGAATATGTGAATTAGAATAGCTGAGTATTCCATCCTTATTACAGGGTAAGGAGTGGGTTATTTATAGGCAAAAACATCTAAGGAAAAGACCTATTTACCCCTTGATTACAACCGACATAGTGGAAACTATTCGGTACCCTGAACAGGGTTAAAATGGTAAAATCTACTCAAAGCAAGTAGATAAGCCAAACATCTTATCAATCCTGTCATTTGGCTCCGAAGCCTCATATCTTGCTGAGGGTTCCTTCGGATTGTAGATCGAAGCACCCTTCGGCTTAACGATTCCTCCACCTTCGAGCATGAGCCCATCAGCTCCGAAGCTGATAAGTCTTTTTGAACTGTTAATCTCTAAGTCCTGAAAGTGAAGCATTTTCCCCCAACAGTATCCCCTCGAATACGCCTCTCCGAATTTTACCTGTATAGAAGGGAGGCAGTATACGCAAGGAACATTTTCATATTCTGAGACTTAGAGAAAATTGAACACATTACAGTCATTCGAAGGGTCTTGGGTCCGAGACATTCGGACTAAGGCTCCGAGTCTCCAACCGTCGTGTGAACGCTTCGTGGGAAAGAGAACCGTTACGAAGTCCAAATGTCGTGAAGAGCCGTTTGATTAGAACCATTATTATACAAGTAGTCATTACGCTCTATAAAAGGTAATGGTCGAAATTTACGGTGGACTCACACTGTTCTGCTCCTTGGACCCACCTGCCAGCGACGGAAGTCGAACCTGCAGTGTGAATGCAATTGAAGCACAGCAACTAACGGATAGTTATAAAAAGGGGATTGGAATTTACCCAGAACTTTTTACCGTGCCTAGCATCTGCAACTCACTTTCTTCAACCTCCAATTCTCACAACTTCCCGAGCCACCAAGCCATGGCGAGGACTAGCCACACCGTGTCGATGGCGGTGGGCACCCTGGCGCAGAGGCAAGCGTGGGCAGCTTCAGTCGTAGCAGTAATGGCGGGAGCTCCGGGCGATGCCTGGCCCAAGAACCCCCAGGAGCTCCGCCCGCCATCCAAGAAGAAAATCCCCCAAAGTTTCCTCATCGGCCGTGGAAGGGAAGCTGGGGACCGAAATGAGGACTCGAGTCCCTGGACCGGAATCAACTCCGCGGCCACGAAGCGGAGAGGTCGTGGTCTTCGAGGCCTTCTTCGAAGCAGGCCTGAGGCTTCCGGCTATCGACTTCTTATCCGAGGTACTGGACATGTTCCACATCACCTTGCCCCAGCTATCTCCCAATGCCATCGCCCGCCTGGCTGTCTTTGAATGGGCGCTTCGGGCCGAAGGGTGCGAGGGGCGATCGGAGGTCTTCGCCGCCACCCACGAAGCCATCTGCCAGCCTAAGCCACAAGATGGCCCCGGGGACACCAAGGTGATAACAGCCTTCGGTAGTGTCAACTTCCAGCTGCGGAGGGAGCACGCCCAACATTTTCTAGCGAAGGCCATCAACGACCGATGGTACACTAACTGGATCCTTCGGTGGTTCTACGCCGAAGTTGGAGAGGACTCCCCTCTCGCTGGACCCCTTCAGGAGATCTGGTTCTAGAACGAGGCGGAGGTTACCCCGAACCCTAGCCTGCTCTCAACACGGCTAGGGCTACTGACTTCGGTGGCCAGCCGCATGAGCATGTGCGATCTTGCCGAAGAGTTCATTGCTCTTCGTATTCCACCCCTTGGGGCAAACTAGCCGATAGTGTTTCAACAATCTTCGGAGGGTGAGCTCCGAACTCTAGGTAAGACTTCGACTCTCCTGCAATAATATGTTAGATGAAGAAAATAACATACTTATAATATGTTACTCTTTTTCAGTGGATCCACTAGCGTTAGCCTCGGAGCAGATAGCACGGGCCACCGAATGGGTCCTCGGAGCCCCTACGGTGGCTGAAAGGCAGAAGAGGATGGAGCTGGTGGGGAGCTAGCAGCGCTCCGACAGGGTGTGGGGAGCCCTCAGGATGGTGCCTCCTCCTCTGCCGGATTTTAACTCGGTCGAAGCGGCCCCTCGGAAGAGGAAAGCCATCGCCGAGCCCATGAAGAAGGCCAACCAGACCCCCACCAAGAAGAAGAAGGTGGTGAAGATCCCTCCTCAACTGACCCCTGCTTCGTCCGCTTCGTCCTTGGGCATTCGGAGGTCAGCTTCGGAGTCCGGGAGCAAGGGCTCCGGCGCTCAATTGGCGAAGCACTTCGAGAACTACCTCCTGGAGGGCGACGAAGACATAGCAGGGGTCCCAACCGAAGCTTCTGCTCGAGAGGCTGCGGAGGTAGACATGGCACATACTCTCGCGCCTGCTATCTTGAGCTCGGAGCCGGAGACCGTCGCCCCCAACTAACCCTAGCTGGGGTGATCACGGTAGAGGTTGAGGCTCCAGCGGCACACACACCGGAGAGGACTTCGAGGGATGACCTCGACGAGATTCTCCGGATGTACGAAGTCCTGGAGGACCCGATGATTTTACCTCACGGTGCCTCTGAAGATACACTTCGAATCTTTTGCCTTGGTCGATTCCTGCAACAATTTTTACTCGTAAATGTTCACCAAATACCTTGATGCTGCAGGTACATCGAGGGGCGACTGTAACACCCCAATTTTCCAAAACAATAAAAATATAATTAAATTCAATTTATTGGAATTATTATTTCAGAAAATACTTTTAAATCCCTGTTATACCCTTTTGAACTACAACATGGAGTAGATGACCAAATCAGGAGGTGAAACTTTTTGTATATGATCCTAAGACCAAAATATAATTTTGAGAATTTTTATAAATTTTTACCAGCCTTGGAAGTAGCCCTAATCTTTTAATCTATTTTCTGGAATTATTTTTATTCAGAAAAGCATTAGAACAGTATTGGGCCCCCCTCCCTCCCTTCTCTCTCTCCCGGCCGGCCCAGCCCACTCAACTCGCGCGCTCGCACTGACACATGGACCCCACCTGTCGGCGCCGAATTTTTCCCCTCGCGCGCGAACCCGACACCTCGGCCCCACCCGTCAGTCGCCACCCTCGCCCGCTCGCGCTCACTGGTCAGTGGCCCCCGCGTGTCAGATCCGTCTTCAACCCCGCGCCGTCGCCCCCAAATCGCGCCGGCCGACGACCTCGCCCTCGGATTCGCCTCGCCGACGCGTCCCCCATTAAATTGCCGCCATAACTCGGTCCCCCGCGTCGCGCCGACCGTTTCCCCGCTTTAACCCTCGCGTTTATGCCACGGGATCGCCGCTCCGCGTGCATGGCCGAGCCATCGCCGGCGAGTAAAGGCCCTCGGCCGGTTTCCTTGCATGCGAGCCCTCCCCGGCGCCCTATTTAAGCCCCCAGCCTGAGCCGCGTCCGACCCCCACGCCTAATCGCCTCGAGAACGAACAGCGCACTCGCAGTTCACGTTTTAGCGCCCACCCTCTAATTCACCTCCGGCCACCGCTCGCCGTCGCACCAGACCACCTCCGCCCGTGCCTCCGCCACCAACGTGACCGCGAGAACGACCCCGACCTCGGCCACCCCTCCGCCGACGTCGAACCCCGCCGGAACACCATCGCCGACGAGGAACCCGAACCACTCCGCCGTCTACCCTCGTCGCCGGCCTCGCTCCGTCGACCCCTCGCCTCGCCTAAGGTACCGTCGTGACCGCCTTGGCCTCCTCTTTCCGTTTTCGCATAGAGCTAGGGCCTAGCCCCCTCGTAGGCGCCATCGCCACCGCACCCGAGCCCCGCCGTCGCCGGAGACGAAGGGGGGTATAGCCCCTTAGCGCGTGTCGTGCCGGATTCAATCCTGGCCGCACGATCGCAATCGGACGACACGCCTGAGCCCACGTACGCGATCTAATCCGCGCCGTCGGATCTGGTCAAAGCGTTACGTTTTAATCTCACGCGTTGATTTTCATTTAACCCGGCGTGCGATCTCGTGCGTCCACGTGGTACCCCTTCGCGCGTTTTAATCCTAGCCGTCCGTTGTCACTTAACCCTCCCGCCTCGCGCCTGGCCACCGGATCCAGATCCGACGGTCCAGATCGAGCCGGCGCACGCGCACAGTGCGCGGGTTCACCGTGGGCCTGGCTCACCGTGGACCCGAGGGGTTTAAAATGTGAAAATAAATTCCAGAAATGCTTTTAAACTTGTAAAATTCATATCTATTGCATTTGGACTCTAAAAATTGCCATTCCAATTTTAGAAAATTCATAAAATTATTCTCTACCTGTTTATGCCATAAAGACAGTAGGTTTATTTTGACATTTTCATGTTTATTCAAATAATTACTCAAAAGCCTTTAGGATTAAAATATGGATTAAAATATTTAAACTTCAGAAAAAAATTATTATTAATTTCCTTTCTGTTCATTCACTGAAAACCACCAAATTGACATGAACTTTTCATTTCACACTTATTTGAGGATTTAATATGACCTTAATCACATTTAAACATTTGTTTTATAAAGAGGACAACCCTTCATTTTAATCCCTTTCAAATTATTTATAAAATCCAGAACCTTAACCTTTGAGTTTATTTATTCAAACCAACTTTAACTTATGTGTAATGTTATACTGTTTGATTGGATGTTATGTTCTTTTTATTTTACTTTATATTAAAAAGACTACGACGTCGCCGAGGAGCCGGAGTACTTCCCCGAAGTCCCTCCCTCTCCCTTTGCTGAACAAGGCAAGTCACCAAACAACTCTTTTGAGCATATTGAACCCATGTCTGAATTGACTATCGCTAAAACACATAGGTTATGTATATGCATTAGTCAAATGAACCCTTACATTATATTTATTTAGGATCCCCCGACCTTGATGTGCAACCCAAGCCATGCTATCTCGCCTAACCTCCTTGTCACCATATGATGAATGATATTAGCTAGTGTCCAATGTATTGGCACGGCCGCTATAGGATAAAATGAGTCGTAGTAAGATGGTTCTATTATATGATCCCGTTACTTCTTATCTTTGGAAATTCTGTTGGTGATGAGTCATGGTTGTGAGTGTATGCATGGTGGGTTCCGGGTGCAAGCTAGGGCATTGGTCAGTCGCACCCGGGGCACTATAAGGACCGGTCTGAGGGATCCGTTGCAATACACTTACGTACTAACCACAAGTCTAGTGGGTAAGTCCTAACTAAGGTATGGGTTGTTCCAAACCGAGGCCACCACTTGGAGATGGGTCAAGTTGCACCTGCGGGTGACTTGTACCAATGTGGCGCAAAAGGGGGTGCGACGTTAGCCGGGATGCGGCCCGGCGCGCCGGCGAAACCTAGAGCGGGTGGTTATCGCTTGGAACATCTCATATTGAGGTTTTGGCACGAGTTCCCGTGAAATGGGTCATCTCGTTGAGATGAGTGCGTGCCTTGTGGGTACAGTAGTACATCTCTGATCAGAGTCTTAAATCTTTTCGAAAAGCCGAGCCCACGGTCAAGGGCGGGTTGCGTGACATCCCCCAGTTAGTTTACTTGAATATGGATGTGCATGTTGTTTGTCATGTAAGGACCGTTGTGCGAGGAGGTAAAACGTACTCCTCGAGTTAGTTGATGTTGATGATGCTCATGTTTACTTTCCGCATGATTAAAATATGATTACACTAAATGCCATAACTGCAACTGCTTTATTCCGCATTGTTAGCCTTTATCCTTCCTTGTTTATTATCCTGCATTATTATTTGCATTTGCGGTGGCTTGTTGAGTACTCTTTGTACTCATACCCGTTGGACCCCACAGAGGATGTTTATCTTGAAGACGGTCTGGAGTAGCGACCCAGTCAAGAAGAAAGATCCTGAAGAAGACGTTCGTCATGCCGTTATTTAATTACTTTATTACTGTTTTTACTAAAACAATGTTGTAATAAATATGGTCTGCGTACCATGGATTTTATCGTATGTACGTTGTCGCATGATGAACCTCTTGTATTATTGTTTTTCTATGGAAATTCAATAATGTCTCGATTTTGATAAATCGGGGCGCTACAAGATGGTATCAGAGCCGACTTGACTGTAGGAAGCCAAACAGACCCGCCTAGCCATTAACCATAGGAAATTATTTCTTGAAAATCTACTTCATAAACTTTGTTCCTCTCCTCACTTTTATTCAACTTATTGTTTTGTAGATGCCAGTCTACCAAGTCCACAGTTACTGCCGCCACTACGAGGGCTTCGTCCGGGAGCTCCGCATGATGCTCACCTTCCTCGGGTTCCTCTTCGAACCTGAGTTTCAAGGAGTCTACCCCGACGAGTTCGCCGGGCCTTGCGACGTCTCCCTCACCGTCCATGGCTCCGGAGAGCATCTGCCGCCCTACACCACCGCACTTGGAGGCCCGACTTTCGACGTCGCGTGCCAACGAGTCGCCCTCCAGGCCCTCATGGAGCTGAGGATGATCTACGACGATCGTCTTCAGAACTCATCCTTCCGGCTTGTGCCGAAGCGTACTCCCGGAGCCCACCGTAGCATCTACCTCGGAGTTCACTCCGTGCGTGATCCGGTCATGGCCCGGCAGTCGCGTCTTCTGCAGGCCATGGATGATCTCCACACCGAGGCGGTGCTCGACGCCGACGAGCACCATGAGGCGGTCGCATTTCTTCGTGAAGAAACGAAGAACCTAATCCAACAGAACGGCGAGCTGCAGCGCAAGATCATGGAGCTGCAGAAGGACATCGCGGAGATGGTTCCTCTTCTTCCAAGGAAGAAGAAGCCTATCCGTGAGCCCCTCCCTCGCCCCAAGAGGATCCCGCCACGACCCTCCCCTGCCAGGCCTTCCACCAGCGCCCCTACACCACGCCCCGGCCTCGTCTCCGACTCCATTATCGAGAATTTTCTCGAGCCCACCATCCCTCTGGAGCCGCGCACTCGTGGTTCCGAGAGCACGGAGACCGCCTCCGGTGGCGAGTAGGCGTTAGGAGACGCTATCTAAATAAGAATCAAAATTTTGTATGTGGTGCTGCCCACGACGAATGTGTCATGGGTAGAATAAAAACTTGATTGTAACAAACACTTTATGCCACTATATATAATTATGTGCTTGAATCTTATATGATGGTATTATCTTTTCGTCATTCTTTGCTTTATCGCTTTGTATATTCAGAAGATGGCCGACCACCAGAACACCGGCTCCAACAACGGAGCAGGAGGAAGCCGCGATGCGCCCGAGGGTGTTGTACCCAACTGGGGTGCAACGGGCCCGCGCCAATCCGGGTCGCCTTCCGCCAACCACCCCACTCTGGCGGAGATGATGGCGAATCAGAACCATCTGATCACCGCTCTCCTCACCCAAATGCAGCACCAACAGGCTCAGTTGGACCGTCTGCAGAACGGGGAGCCAGCCCCTCGCGCACCAGCACCCGCGGCCGCTCCGCAGCTCTCCGAGTTCTTGCGCGTGCGCCCGCCTATCTTCTCGAGCACGACCAACCCGATGGAGGCCGGAGATTGGCTTCGCACCATCGAGAAGAAGCTCGACCTCCTCCCCTGCACAGACCGGGAGCGAGTGGCCTTCGCTACTCACCAGCTCCAGGGTCCCGCCGCTGAATGGTGGGACAACTACCGTGCATCCCAGCCAGAGGGCCACATGGTGACTTGGGCAGAGTTCACCATCGCCTTTCGTGCCGCCCACGTTCCCGCCGGTGTCATCGCGGTCAAGCAGCAGGAATTCCGCGACCTGCAACAAGGCAACCGAACTGTCATGGAGTACCTCCATGAGTTCAACCGCCTCGCTCGCTACGCGCCGGAGGAAGTGCGCACCGACGCCCTCCGCCAAGCCAAGTTCCTCAGGGGACTTAAGGATGAGCTGTCCATCCAGCTCGTCGCCGCCGACTTCGCCGACTTCCAGCGGCTGGTCAATAAAGCGCTCATCCAAGAGACTGAGCAGAACAAGCTGGACCTCAAGAAGAGGAAGATGATCGCCTTCAAGCACCAGCAGGCGAACACTCAGAGGCCCCGCTTCGTCCCTCCGCCACCAGCGCCAGCCTACCATCCTCGGCCCGCCTACAGGCCACCTCATGCAGCCGGTGGATCTAACGCCGGGCATCCTCGCCCCGTTCCACCAGCTCCGGCCGTTCAGCCGGCACCGGCCGCCAAGGCCCCGATCTTGAGAGATCGCCAAGGAAGGCCGGTCGTCTGCTTCAACTGCCGCAAGGAAGGGCACTATTCGCACCAGTGTCCTCACCCCAAGCAGAACCAAGGCGCAGCACCCCACCAGGCCGTACGCGCCCGCGTCAACCACATCAGCGCGGAGGAAGCTCAGGAGGCTCCTGAAGTCGTTCTCGGTACGTTTACAATGAATTCCATACCGGCCGTCGTATTATTTGACTCTGGAGCAACCCACTCTTTCGTCTCGGAAGAATTTGCAAAAACAAACAATCTGGACGTGCTCCCTCTACCCATTCCCATGGTAATTGCCACCCCCGGCAATAGGACCTCAGCTCGCTTCTACAGCCCTAAGGTTCAACTTGACATCCAAGGAGTGCTGTTTCGGGCCGAGCCTGTCCTCATCCAATGCACCGGACTCGACCTTATACTAGGTATGGATTGGTTGATGAAGCACAAGGGAGTGATCGACTGTGCCAACAAGTCCGTCACGGTGACCAGTCCTGAAGGCGTAACCGTCACCTTCCGGATGGTCAGTCGCAAACCACTCGGAGCATCCCTTCGCTCGATAGCCCTTGAAGAGGTACCAATAGTCAAGGAGTTTGCAGATGTCTTCCCCGAAGATCTGCCCGGAATGCCTCCCAAGCGGGACATCGAATTCAGAATCGAGCTTGTCCCGGGGACCACTCCAATCTCCAAACGCCCATACCGAATGGCCGCCAATGAACTAGCCGAAGTCAAGAGCAACATCGAAGACCTTGAGCAGAAAGGTTACATCCGACCGAGTACCTCACCCTGGGGTGCACCGGTCATATTTGCCATGAAGAAGGACAAGACCAAAAGGATGTGCGTGGACTATAGGGCCTTGAACGACGTAACCATCAAGAACAAATACCCGTTGCCTCGGATCGACGACCTGTTCGATCAACTGAAAGGATCCTCGGTGTTTTCCAAGATCGACCTCAGGTCAGGTTATCACCAGTTGAGGATCAGGGAGGAAGATATACCCAAGACTGCCTTTACCTCCCGCTATGGACTCTACGAGTACACTGTGATGTCGTTCGGACTCACGAATGCCCCGGCCTTTTTCATGAACATGATGAACAACGTATTCATGGAGTTCTTGGACAAGTTCATCGTGGTATTCATCGACGATATCCTCGTTTACTCCAAGACCAAGGAAGAACACGAGACTCACCTCCGTCTGACCCTCGGAAAGCTAAGGGAGCAGCAACTGTACGCCAAATACAGCAAGTGCGAATTTTGGTCGTCTGAGGTGAAGTTCCTCGGTCATGTAATATCTGCCGGAGGAATAGCAGTGGACCCAACCACCGTAGAAGCGGTAACCAACTGGCTACAGCCAACGACCGTGACCGAGATCCGGAGTTTTCTCGGATTGGCCGGATACTACCGCCGGTTCATCGAGAATTTTTCCAAGATCGCCAAGCCTATGACCAGACTTCTGCAGAAAGAGGTGAAGTTTGATTGGACCCCCGACTGCGAAGAAAGCTTTCAGACCCTCAAGAAGAAGCTTGTGTCAGCCCCCATTCTAACTCTGCCAGACATCCGGAAAGATTTCCACGTCTACTGTGATGCCTCGCGTCAAGGATTGGGATGCGTCTTAATGCAAGAAGGGAAGGTGATATCCTACGCCTCCCGACAGTTGAGACCACATGAGCTGAACTACCCAACCCACGACCTGGAACTAGCAGCCGTGATTCATGCCTTGAAGATATGGAGACATTACCTTGTGGGAAACCGGTGTGAGGTCTTCACCGACCACAAGAGCCTCAAGTACATATTCACCCAACCAGATCTGAACCTCAGGCAAAGGAGATGGTTGGAACTGATCAAGGATTACGACTTGGGCATCCATTATCATCCGGGCAAAGCAAACGTGGTGGCAGACGCCCTTAGTCGAAAAGGGTACTGCAATGCCATCATGATTCGAGACCAGGCTCCTCTACTTTATAAAGAGATGGAAAGGCTAAACCTAGGGATCACCACTCGAGAGTACCTCGCTGCCTTGGAGTCTCGGCCTGTCTTAATAGACCAGATCCGAGAGAAGCAGAAGGAAGATCCAGACATCCTGGAGATCCAGCAAAACATGAGGAAGGGTAAAGCCCCCGGATTCTCCGAGGACGAACATGGTACCATCTGGTTCGGAAACCGAGTATGCGTACCCAACCTACCTGAGTTGAAGACTCTCATCCTTCAAGAAGCCCACGATACTCTATACTCCATCCATCCCGGGAGTACAAAGATGTATCAAGACCTAAAGGAGAAATATTGGTGGGTCAGCATGAAGAGAGAAATAGCCGAGTATGTGGCCAAGTGCGATACATGTCGGCGAGTCAAGGCAGAGCATCAGAGACCTGCCGGACTTCTTCAACCCCTCAAAGTCCCTGAATGGAAGTGGGAAGAGATAGGAATGGACTTCATCACGGGACTGCCCAGGACCCAAGCTGGTCATGATTCTATCTGGGTGATCGTAGATCGACTCACCAAGGTAGCTCACTTCGTCCCGGTCAAGACAACTTACACCGTCGCCAAGTTGGCTGAGTTGTATATGACCCGGATCGTGTGCCTCCACGGAGTTCCCAAGAAGATTGTATCTGACCGCGGGAGTCAGTTTACCTCCAAGTTTTGGAAAAACCTTCAAGAGGAACTCGGCACCCGGCTGAATTTTAGCACCGCCTATCATCCACAGACCGACGGTCAAACCGAAAGGGTCAACCAGATATTGGAGGATATGCTTAGAGCTTGTGCTCTAGACTTTGGCGGAATGTGGGACAAGAACTTACCTTATGCGGAGTTCTCCTACAACAACAGCTATCAAGCCAGCCTGCAAATGTCCCCGTTCGAAGCACTCTATGGGCGTAAGTGCAGAACGCCGTTGCTCTGGGATCAAACCGGAGAATCACAACTGTTTGGGACAGATTTATTGAGAGAAGCCGAAGAGAAAGTTAAGATCATAAGGGACCGACTGAAGGCAGCCCAATCCAGGCAAAAGAGCTACGCCGATAACCGTCGAAGAGATCTAGCCTTTGAGGAGGGCGATTATGTCTACCTCCGAGTCACTCCCCTCCGTGGCACTCAAAGGTTCAACATGAAAGGCAAACTAGCACCCCGCTACGTCGGACCTTTCCAGATCCTCCGTCGACAAGGAGAAGTGGCATATCAACTTGAACTACCTCCATCCTTGGCAGGCGTTCATGATGTGTTCCATGTCTCGCAGCTGAAGAAGTGTCTCCGTGTACCCACCGAGCAAGCCGACCTTCAGCAGCTCAATGTCCAAGAAGACTTGACCTACATAGAGAGACCCGTCAAGATCTTGGAAACCAAGGAAAGAGTAACCCGAAGTCGCGTCGTCCGCTTCTGCAAAGTCCAATGGAACAACCATCCCGCAGAAGAAGCCACTTGGGAAAAAGAAGATGAGCTGAAAGCCCAATACCCCGAGCTATTCGAGTAGCGTTCCAATCTCGAGGACGAGATTCTTGTAAGGGGGATAGGTTTGTAACACCCCAATTTTCCAAAACAATAAAAATATAATTAAATTCAATTTATTGGAATTATTATTTCAGAAAATACTTTTAAATCCCTGTTATACCCTTTTGAACTACAACATGGAGTAGATGACCAAATCAGGAGGTGAAACTTTTTGTATATGATCCTAAGACCAAAATATAATTTTGAGAATTTTTATAAATTTTTACCAGCCTTGGAAGTAGCCCTAATCTTTTAATCTATTTTCTGGAATTATTTTTATTCAGAAAAGCATTAGAACAGTATTGGGCCCCCCTCCCTCCCTTCTCTCTCTCCCGGCCGGCCCAGCCCACTCAACTCGCGCGCTCGCACTGACACATGGACCCCACCTGTCGGCGCCGAATTTTTCCCCTCGCGCGCGAACCCGACACCTCGGCCCCACCCGTCAGTCGCCACCCTCGCCCGCTCGCGCTCACTGGTCAGTGGCCCCCGCGTGTCAGATCCGTCTTCAACCCCGCGCCGTCGCCCCCAAATCGCGCCGGCCGACGACCTCGCCCTCGGATTCGCCTCGCCGACGCGTCCCCCATTAAATTGCCGCCATAACTCGGTCCCCCGCGTCGCGCCGACCGTTTCCCCGCTTTAACCCTCGCGTTTATGCCACGGGATCGCCGCTCCGCGTGCATGGCCGAGCCATCGCCGGCGAGTAAAGGCCCTCGGCCGGTTTCCTTGCATGCGAGCCCTCCCCGGCGCCCTATTTAAGCCCCCAGCCTGAGCCGCGTCCGACCCCCACGCCTAATCGCCTCGAGAACGAACAGCGCACTCGCAGTTCACGTTTTAGCGCCCACCCTCTAATTCACCTCCGGCCACCGCTCGCCGTCGCACCAGACCACCTCCGCCCGTGCCTCCGCCACCAACGTGACCGCGAGAACGACCCCGACCTCGGCCACCCCTCCGCCGACGTCGAACCCCGCCGGAACACCATCGCCGACGAGGAACCCGAACCACTCCGCCGTCTACCCTCGTCGCCGGCCTCGCTCCGTCGACCCCTCGCCTCGCCTAAGGTACCGTCGTGACCGCCTTGGCCTCCTCTTTCCGTTTTCGCATAGAGCTAGGGCCTAGCCCCCTCGTAGGCGCCATCGCCACCGCACCCGAGCCCCGCCGTCGCCGGAGACGAAGGGGGGTATAGCCCCTTAGCGCGTGTCGTGCCGGATTCAATCCTGGCCGCACGATCGCAATCGGACGACACGCCTGAGCCCACGTACGCGATCTAATCCGCGCCGTCGGATCTGGTCAAAGCGTTACGTTTTAATCTCACGCGTTGATTTTCATTTAACCCGGCGTGCGATCTCGTGCGTCCACGTGGTACCCCTTCGCGCGTTTTAATCCTAGCCGTCCGTTGTCACTTAACCCTCCCGCCTCGCGCCTGGCCACCGGATCCAGATCCGACGGTCCAGATCGAGCCGGCGCACGCGCACAGTGCGCGGGTTCACCGTGGGCCTGGCTCACCGTGGACCCGAGGGGTTTAAAATGTGAAAATAAATTCCAGAAATGCTTTTAAACTTGTAAAATTCATATCTATTGCATTTGGACTCTAAAAATTGCCATTCCAATTTTAGAAAATTCATAAAATTATTCTCTACCTGTTTATGCCATAAAGACAGTAGGTTTATTTTGACATTTTCATGTTTATTCAAATAATTACTCAAAAGCCTTTAGGATTAAAATATGGATTAAAATATTTAAACTTCAGAAAAAAATTATTATTAATTTCCTTTCTGTTCATTCACTGAAAACCACCAAATTGACATGAACTTTTCATTTCACACTTATTTGAGGATTTAATATGACCTTAATCACATTTAAACATTTGTTTTATAAAGAGGACAACCCTTCATTTTAATCCCTTTCAAATTATTTATAAAATCCAGAACCTTAACCTTTGAGTTTATTTATTCAAACCAACTTTAACTTATGTGTAATGTTATACTGTTTGATTGGATGTTATGTTCTTTTTATTTTACTTTATATTAAAAAGACTACGACGTCGCCGAGGAGCCGGAGTACTTCCCCGAAGTCCCTCCCTCTCCCTTTGCTGAACAAGGCAAGTCACCAAACAACTCTTTTGAGCATATTGAACCCATGTCTGAATTGACTATCGCTAAAACACATAGGTTATGTATATGCATTAGTCAAATGAACCCTTACATTATATTTATTTAGGATCCCCCGACCTTGATGTGCAACCCAAGCCATGCTATCTCGCCTAACCTCCTTGTCACCATATGATGAATGATATTAGCTAGTGTCCAATGTATTGGCACGGCCGCTATAGGATAAAATGAGTCGTAGTAAGATGGTTCTATTATATGATCCCGTTACTTCTTATCTTTGGAAATTCTGTTGGTGATGAGTCATGGTTGTGAGTGTATGCATGGTGGGTTCCGGGTGCAAGCTAGGGCATTGGTCAGTCGCACCCGGGGCACTATAAGGACCGGTCTGAGGGATCCGTTGCAATACACTTACGTACTAACCACAAGTCTAGTGGGTAAGTCCTAACTAAGGTATGGGTTGTTCCAAACCGAGGCCACCACTTGGAGATGGGTCAAGTTGCACCTGCGGGTGACTTGTACCAATGTGGCGCAAAAGGGGGTGCGACGTTAGCCGGGATGCGGCCCGGCGCGCCGGCGAAACCTAGAGCGGGTGGTTATCGCTTGGAACATCTCATATTGAGGTTTTGGCACGAGTTCCCGTGAAATGGGTCATCTCGTTGAGATGAGTGCGTGCCTTGTGGGTACAGTAGTACATCTCTGATCAGAGTCTTAAATCTTTTCGAAAAGCCGAGCCCACGGTCAAGGGCGGGTTGCGTGACATCCCCCAGTTAGTTTACTTGAATATGGATGTGCATGTTGTTTGTCATGTAAGGACCGTTGTGCGAGGAGGTAAAACGTACTCCTCGAGTTAGTTGATGTTGATGATGCTCATGTTTACTTTCCGCATGATTAAAATATGATTACACTAAATGCCATAACTGCAACTGCTTTATTCCGCATTGTTAGCCTTTATCCTTCCTTGTTTATTATCCTGCATTATTATTTGCATTTGCGGTGGCTTGTTGAGTACTCTTTGTACTCATACCCGTTGGACCCCACAGAGGATGTTTATCTTGAAGACGGTCTGGAGTAGCGACCCAGTCAAGAAGAAAGATCCTGAAGAAGACGTTCGTCATGCCGTTATTTAATTACTTTATTACTGTTTTTACTAAAACAATGTTGTAATAAATATGGTCTGCGTACCATGGATTTTATCGTATGTACGTTGTCGCATGATGAACCTCTTGTATTATTGTTTTTCTATGGAAATTCAATAATGTCTCGATTTTGATAAATCGGGGCGCTACAGCGACGAAGCTCCAGCTGCACACGAAACTCTAGCTTCTTTACGGGTTGTGGTTCCGATGGACGCCTCGGCTCCACTAGACACCCTAGCTCCGGTGGCAGGGGCCATTTCCGCCGACGCGGCTCTGGTGGCCGGGGCCATCCCTGCCGACGTGGCTCCGGTAGCAGGGGCCATCCCTGCCGACGCGGCTCCAGCCGAAGGGGCAGCCGCCGAAGGAGGAGCTACCTCCACCGGAGTTGAGCCTCCTGCCTTCGTGTCGGGGAGGGGCAAAAGCATGTCAAGCCTCGGATTCCCTCCCAGTCCTACGACGACGCCCTCTTCCAATGAGCCTTCAGCAAGCAACTCGGAGGAAGAGGCAACGACAGATGATCGTCGAGCTCTGTCTTGGCTTCCTCTGCTAGCTCCTTTTCTGGAGCAACGGACGGGCCTCTGGGCGCTCCTGGAGCTTTTGGCGGAGAAAGGCCAGGAAGTTGCCAACTCCGACTTGGTCTCCGCTTTGAGTGAAGCCATGGCCCCAGAGCTCAACATGGCCCTCGAAAGGGCTGCCCTTCAGGTATAAGAAGTACCGCGAATGTTTTCAATTAGTAAATGTAAATACCCGGTACTTACTTATTCCTCTTGCAGCAATTTGCTCTTGCTAGAGCGGCAGCGACTTCCAATGAAGTTGAAACTAACCGACTTAAACGGAAGGTTACCACCCTCCAAGCCGCACTCAAGGGCTCCAAAGAGAGAGCACTTCGGTTGGAGGAAGAGGTCCTCGAAGAACGGAGGGCTAGGGCCGAAGCCGACGAAGCCCTCCGACTCGCAAGGCAGGACAACGACACACTCGGGACTTCAGCCCAAGAAGCTGAAGCCGAGTGCTTGGTGCTCCGAGTGGAGGTCGAGAAGCTCCGGCAGGCAGCGGCCACTTCAAGCACCCAACTGGTAGAGCTCCAAGGCTCTCTCAAGCAAGCGATGGCCTAGAAAAGCTCCTTGCTGTCCTAGATGGCCGAAGTGTCTGCTACTGCTGCGGGAATACAAGCGGCAGAGAAGAAAAATGCCAATGTAGCAGAACGTACCTTGGATGCCCTTCAAGGCACCTTGGAATATTTTGGCACTCTGTGCCCTTCGTCTTCGTCTGCGGCCAGCGAGCCCCTCGATCGGAAGCTGAAGAGGATTCAAGTGGCGACGTCGCTGATGATGGGCTCCGGCATCCGGTACGGAGAGATCTCTGAACAATGCGCTGGAATTGGAGTCCTCCGTCATCTCGAAGCCCTTCGGATTCCTATTGCTCCGGTCAGGGGTTCGACACCTGGAAGCTTCTCCTTCGAGGCCTTGTTGCATCCTTCGCCAGACGTAGCCTCGGCTTGGGAAGTTTTCCGGTCAACCTAGAAGACAGACCACAAGGCAGCGGCTAAAGCTTGGATCGACGAGGCCCGTCGGCAGAAGCAAGCACAGACAAGGCCGCCGCTGCCTGCCTCGCCGGCTCCAACACCTCCTGCCCCGCCAACCGACCCGCAGGTTTAGCTTATAGGGCACTTGATCATGTATAAAAAGTCTTGTAAAGCCCCTTTCAGTAATGAAAAGTTATAAACAAAGAATTTGCTTGGGTGTTTTATTCTTTTAGGTTCTGTCATGTCCTTCGGAGCCTGACTTCGAATTACTGGAAATTAACGAAGGGCTCCGTCGGCAGTGGTCCATCCTTGAGAGCTTAAGGCCTTACCGCCGCTCCCGCTTCTCTCTTCCTCGTGGAGACAAAGGAGAGGTAACCCTCGAAGTTTTCCAAGAAGTCTTAACTTACATCAAGGAAGAGGAAAAGGAGAAGACATCTTCATCCTCCGAACATATAGATTGGTCGAACTCGGAGTATTAGGCCGAAGACCCTATGGAGGCTAACTCCGAAAGACTTCTGACTTGGGCCGAGCTTCAAGAGGAGTAGAAGAAACTGCGAGCTTCAAAGAAGAAGAGAAGTACTCGAACCAAAAGGACAATCTCGGTGGCTTCGAGCTCCGAAGGACAAAGTAGCCGTAGAGGTAGCTCTAGAGGCCGACAGGGTCTCCGATTTTACTTAGGCTTGGATCAAAATTTCTCTAAATGTAAAAGTACAATAAATTAATATGAATTGCACCGGAAGCATCTTGTTTGTTCTTTACCCTCCTACCCCTCTTTATGGGTGGGGGACCTTACGCCTTGCAAAAAAGGTCTGTCGGTCACAATGACGTGCACAACAATCCGATGCTTCGCATAATACTTAATAACCATATTTTACCTTTCCATAGGGTTCTTCGAACATAAGTTCGTATTATGATTTTTGTAAGTTTCGGAGCTGAATTTATATTTGCACGCTCTTATACTAGTCGCTTAGGACTTTAAAAGTGTCTCATTGGCCGGAGCCTTGAAACCTTATTGCTTGGTCACCTTCGACTCTTTTACAGATGCTTCGAACCCGTAGGACGGAAATCTTTTTATCTTTAAAGTCCTTGGACTCTTCTACGGATCCTAACAAGCCAGAGCCTGAAATCCATAGGCTGGCCACCTTTGGCTCTTTTACAGATACATCGAACCTGGAGGCCGGAAATCTGTTCTTTTAAAGTCCTTGGACTCTTCTACAGATCCTAACAAGCCGGAGCCTGGAATCCATAGGCTGGCCACCTTCGGCTCTTTTACAGATACTTCGAACCCGAAGGCCGGAAATCTGTTCTTTTAAAGTCCTTAGACTCTTCTACAGATCCTAACAAGCCAGAGCTTGGAATCCGTAGGCTAGCCACCTTCGGCTCTTTTACAGATACTTCAAACCCAGAGGCCGGAAATCTGTTCTTTTAAAGTCCTTAGACTCTTCTACAGATCCTAACAAGTTGGAGCCTGGAATCCGTAGGCTGGTCACCTTCGGCTCTTTTACAAATACTTCGAACTCGGAGGCCGGAAATCTGTTTTTTTAAAGTCCTTAGACTCTTCTACAGATCCTAACAAGCCAGAGCCTAGAATCCGTAGGCTGGCCACCTTCGGCTCTTTTACAGATACTTCGAACCTGGAGGCCGGAAATCTGTTCTTTTAAAATCCTTAGACTCTTCTACATATCCTAACAAGCTGGAGCCTGGAATCCGTAGGCTGGCAGCGAAGCCCTTGAACCCATGGTTCGGAGGCTGTTGCCCGGGTCCTTAGAAAGATGCTTGACTCCGCAAGCATCTCCGCCCTCCTGATGCGTCCACCAGGAGTAAGGGATATTCGAAGAGCAAACAAGATTCGACCCTCCACTTTATTTAGAAAAGGAAATTTTACAAGTGATTACAAGGAGCCCCTAAGCGTAGTAACGCTTAAGGTGCTCCGCATGCCATGCATGCTTCAATTCTTCCCCTTCTAAATTAGCTAATTTAAATGATCCGGGGTGCCCTGAGCGTAAGATAATATATGGTCCTTCCCATTTATTTCCTATCTTCCCCGGGGCTATTACACTTCGCAAAACTAAATGACCTGGTCTAAGCTCGTTCAACTTGATCTTCGGGTCATACCGTGTTTTTATTTGGCCTTGGTACTTTGTCAGATTGGCGACAGCTCGAAGCCTTGTTTCTTCTGACAAGTCCAGCGAAGTGTTCCTTTCATATTCATCTCCGGGTTGCACTACACGAAGGGATCCACCCCTGAGCTCCGTAGGAGTCATGGCCTCATCTCCGAATAGTAGTCTAAATGGGGTAAAGCCTGTGGACCTGGCTTGAGTGGTTCGAATGGACCACAAGATCTTGGGAAGCTCTTTGACCCATAGCCCCTTGGCCAACCCGACAATCCTTTGATTCAGACCAGAGAGAATGTTCCCGTAGGCTCGCTCGATAGCTCCGTTGGACTATGGATAGCACACTGCTGCGAAGCATAACTTAATGCCCAGTTCTTCACAAAATTCTTTGAATGTGTCAGCTTCGAACTGGGTTCCATTATCTACCGTTAGCTCCCTTGGCACTCCGAACCTGCATATAATATTTTGCCAGAAAAATTTTTGCACATTCCTTGAAGTGATAGCAGTCAAAGGTTCTGCCTCGACCCACTTTGAAAAATATTCGATTGCTACCACTGCAAACTTCAAGCTGCCTTTAGCCATTGGAAAAGGGCCTATGAGGTCCATTCCCCACCGAGTCATTGGCCATACTAAGGCAATAACTTGAAGTGGAACTGGCGGACGGTGGCTTCGTCTTCCCATCCATTGGCACCCTTGGCAGGTTCGAACCAACTCCTCCGCATCTCTTACAATTGTCGGCCAGTAGAGCCCCTGCCGAAGTGTCTTGCCTGCTAGAGCACGAGGGGCCAGGTGGCTTCCACATAAACCTTCATGAATGTCCCGAAGTATGTCTTGGCCTTCGGGTTGGGAGATGCATCGGAGTAGAGGAGAACACACTCCGGCTTTGTACAAAATTCCGTTGACAAGCTTATAATTTCGGGCCCTTGCTTGTAACCTTTGGACATCCGGACCCTCTGAAGAATCTACGCTACCTTGCAAGATATCCATTATCGAAGCCCGCCAATCTGTAGCTGGAATGCAAAGGACTTCTGCGGAGGGTAATTGATTGACTGTAGGCTTGACTAGTTCTTCATAGAAAGCACCATCCGGGAGGTCCAATGCTCTGGCTGCAGCTTTTGCTAGAATATCTGTGAGTTGATTATATGCTCGAGGGATACTTCGAACAGAAAATCCTTTGAATGCTGCTTCAGTCTTGCGGATTTCTACGAGGTATTGCGCTAGATGCGGGTTCTTTGCTTGAAACCTCTTGTTAACATGCCCCGACGACTTGGGAATCTGTTTTAATTATTATCCTTGTTGCTCCAAGTGCCTTTGCCTTTCGGAGGCCTAGCAGGACCCCTTTGTATTCTGCGATATTATTGGTGGTCTTAAAGTTGAGCCTTGCAGAATACATGGCCTTTTGCCCTGACGGTGATATGATGACCGCTCCAGCTCCGGCACCAGATGCCTGATAAGCTCCGTCAGAAAATATTGTCCATAAACCTTCGGAGGGCTCCTCCGGAGCCCAAACTGCAGATGGCGTCCACTCTGCTACGAAGTCAGCTATGCTTTGGGATTTGATGGTTGTTCTTGCCGTGAAGGAAATTCCGAAGGGGGCTAGCTCGACAGCCCATTTTCTGATCCTACATGTAGAATCTTTGCTTCGGAGCATATCACCAAGAGGGTACGAGGTAGGAACGATTAGGTTATGCGCAAGAAAGTAATGCCTTAGCTTCCGCGAGGCCATCCCCAGGGCATAAGCAAATTTCTTGAGCTCGGAGTATCTTATCTTAGCTCCGGACAAAGCTTCTGAAACAAAATAAACGGGGTTCTGCACCAGCTTTCCCTTAAGCTCAACTTCCCTGACCAGTACTGCACTTACTGCGGAGCTTGTTGCTGCGAGATAAAGGAGGAGCGTCTCCTCCGGGAGGGGCATAGTAAGTGTTGACAGATTTCCGAGGTATGCCTTAATATCATCGAAGCTCTTCTGGCACTCCGGAGTCCAGTTGAAACTTTCAGACCCCTTTAGGGCTTTGAAAATTGGAAGGCTTCGTTCTGCTGACCTGGCCAGGAATCTACTAAGAGTTGCGAGCCTTCCTGCTAGCTTCTGGACTTGCTTCAAATTTCCTGGTGGAGCCATTCTTTGCAGTGCACTTATCTGCGTTGGGCTAGCTTCGATTCCTCTGCTCGAAACTAAGTACCCTAGCAGTTTTCCTGCTTGTGCCCCGAATATACACTTTTCAGGATTGAGGCATACTCCACATGCTCGGAGGCTCTCAAACGTTTCAGCTAGGTCTAGACTATGCTGGTGCTTTTGAGCACTCTTTATTACAATGTCATCCATATAGGCTTCGACATTCCGGCCTGTTTGGTGACTCAGAGCCTTAGCTATTAAACGTGAAAATGTGGCTCCAGCATTCCGCAAGCCAAAAGGCATTCTTACATAACAAAATACCCCGGAAGGAGTTATGAAACTTGTCTTGGCTTCGTCTTCATGCTTTAGCCAGACTTGATGATACCCGGAGTAAGCATCGAGGAAGCTTAGCAATTCGGAGCCGGTTGTGGAATCCACCAGCTGGTCTATTCGGGGCATAGGGTAGGGGTCTCGTGGGCATGCTTTATTTAATGAAGTAAAGTCGATACACATGCGCCACTTGCCTGAGTCCTTCTTCCTTACAAAAACGGGGTTAGCCAACCACTCGGTATGGGCTACCTCCCTGATGATGCCAGCCTTTAACAATTTTTTTGCTTCGATCTTGGCGAGGCCTGCCCTTTCCGCAGATAGTTTACGGAGCCCCTGGCGCACGGGCCTAGCCTTCGGGTTGATGAGCAAGCTATGCTCGATGATACTCCGATCAACCCCGGTGATGTCTTCGTCAGTCCAAGCAAAGACGTCCAAGTTTTGCTTGATGACTTCTTCCAACGAGGCAGCTATCTCCGGGGATAGCCCCTTGCCGAACTGTATTGGGTATTCTTTGCCATCCTTTGAAATTATCTTCGTCATGACATCACCTTCCAGGCTTGGTTTAAGGGAGAGCCCCTTCAAAGAGTTTGAAGCCTCCGGAACCTCTTCTGCGCGCTCCGTCACACTGTGCACTTGCCGGGGGTCCAACGGCTGGCCGTGACCATACTTCATCCTTCAGGCTATAGCTTGGTCTCCTGAAACAGTAAGAACTCCACCTTGCGTGGGCATTTTGAGACAGAGATATTTGTGATGCGTTATAGCTCTGAATTGGTTCAGCATCCCTCGCCCGAAGATTGCGTTGTAAGCATAGGGGGCGTCGACGACATTGAAGATCACCTCCTCCACCCTGGCCAAAGGCCCCTCTCTGAAAGAAACCTCGAGGCCTATTTGGCTAAGGGCATCGAGAGGCAGACCTGTGAAGCCTTGAAGTGGTCGGGCCGCTGGAAGTAGATGCTTCCGAGGTATGCACATTTGATCGAAGGCCTGGACAAAAAGTATGTCTGCGGAGCTCCCGCCATCCACCAGGATCCTTCAGACTTCCACCCCTGCTATATCTGCGGAAATAACCAAGGGGTCAGCATGGGGGAACTTCACCCCCGCGGCATCACTGGCAGTAAAAGAAATGGGCACATGAGACCATTCTAGCATTCCTTTCGCAGAACTCGAGGTCCCAATGTGCCCTACTTCGCGGATGTATTCACGCTGCTGCCTCTTGGACATGTTACCGAGGGTCCCCCCTCCGGAGATGGGCAGGAATACTCACTTGCCGCGGTCTTGGGGGTCTTCCTGCTTTTGTGGTGGCATAATATTGGCCACCGGCAGTCGCATGGGGGCTTCGGGGACACCTGCTCGGGCCACGATTTGCATAGGCTCCGACCTTGCCGCTGGAGGGGTTCGATCCAAAGTACCCCGCCCAGTACTTAGTCCTAGGTATTCACCCCGAAGGGTTAACACCGACTTGTAGTCCTTCGTGTCATGGCTTCTATTATTGCCATGCACGCAGCAGAAAAAACTCTAGCGCCTGCTAGGTACTCTTTCTTGAGGCTTCGGTGTTCCAGCCCTGAAGCCTTGCGCCTGCTGATAATTTGCAGGTGCCTTCGGAATGGAGGGTGCGATGCTTAATACCTCCGAACGGAAATGCTTCTTTCCTCGCCTGTGATCGCTGAAGCGATTGTCTTGAGGGGGTTGCAGAGAAGCTGAGGGTTCGGGCTCCGTCTTCACTTCTCGGAGGGCAGGTGCGGGTGCTATGGCTCGTTGAAGGTAGCCCTCCTCTGCCTTGGCGTACTATTTGAAGTATGCCATCAGCTGTGCCACAGATGACACAGGCTTCCGATGGAGATTGCTGAGGAGATCGGGGTTCAGCACCCCTTCATGGGCGGCGTCGACTACCGAAGAGGTAGACAGGCCCTTGATCTGCGACTTGGTGTGGGCGAAGCACGTGAAGTATTCCCAAAGTGTTTCTCCCACTCGTTGCTTCACCTGGAACAAGCTCCCTGTCGACATTGGAGCCACAAAGGTACCCTGGAAGTTGCTTACGAACTTCCTCTTCAATTGCTCCCACGATCTAATCGATCCTAGCTTCAAGGACCAGAACCATCGGAGCACCACACCTTCGAGAGCGAGGGGGAAACACTTTGTCATAGTGTTGCGCACCCCTCCGCTTGCTTCTATCGCCAGGGCGTATGAGCGAGCTAATTCTCCGGGGTCTGACCCGCCGGAGTACTTGTGCAACTTCGAGGCCTTGAATCTGGGATCAAAAGGCACCCTTTGCAAGTCCGAATGTAACAGAGACTCATCGTCGAAAGATGCGTTCTCAGCCTCCTCCGGGATTTGAACAGCTTCGGGAAGATTGCGAGCACCACTGTCTTAGGGCCCTTCTGGAGTCTCGGTGGAGGCTTGGGAGTGGAGGCGATCAGCAGCCTCTTGCCTCCATCTAGCCACTTCCTCCTGAAGCTGGGCTATCTGAGTAGCTTCGGCCCCAGGAAGGTCTTCGTCTTCGTCGGAGGGTAGCTCCGGGTCTTGGGAACTAACATAATCAGTTTGGAGCACCGTAGGAGGAGCTCGAGGGCCTCTGGGCACTCGATGCCCCGCGGCGCCCTCGGGAACCATTGGAATAGCTGAGGGTCCAGCTACGTTGGTCCGAGGGGACCTTCGGAGAGGACCTGAGGCTTGGCTTCGCTTGGGAGGCATAGCTAGTAACGGAGAGGTCCGAAGACTGAGGATTTCGATTGGTTTGGGAAGGCGAGGGAAGGCCTTCAAACCGCACTAAGAAGCCCCTTACCGAAGGGTGCGCGGAATCTTGAGACTCCGAGGCTCCCTCCGTAAGTGCTCTTCGAAGTGCAGTCAGCAGCAGAGAACTAGCTTCTAGAACTAGGATCCCCACGGTCGGCGCCAACTGTTGGCGTAAAAGATTATGCTAACAGGTTCTCTGAGATCAAGAACAGACAAACAGTGAGTTCGTGTTTAAGGACTATCTCAAGCCTCCGAATGGATAATAGCTTAAGTAGTCCGAATATGTGAATTAGAATAGCTGAGTATTCCATCCTTATTACACGGTAAGGAGGGGGTATTTATAGGCAAAAACATCTAAGGAAAAGACTTATTTACCCCTTGATTACAACCGACACAGTGGAACCTATTTGGTACCCTGAACAGGGTTAAAATGGTAAAATCTACTCAAAGCAAGTAGATAAGCCAAACATCTTATCAATCCTGTCGTTTGGCTCCAAAGCCTCATATCTTGTGGAGGGTTCCTTCGGATCGTAGATCGAAGCACCCTTCGTCTTAACGATTCCTCCACCTTAAAGCATGAGCCCATCAGCTCTGAAGCTGATAAGTCTTTTTGAACTATTAATCTCTAAGTCTTGAAAGTGAAGCATTTCCCCCAACAATGACAAATGGCAAGATCTCCCCTCAAAAATGCAAAACGAGAAGAATCAAGAGGCTTGGTGAAAATATCTGCAAACTGATTCTGATGATCGACAAAACACAATTCAATATCTCCTTTTTCATTGTGATCTCTTAAAAAGTGATAACGCACGTCAATGTGTTTGGTCCTAGAATGTTGTATTGGGTTGTTTGTTAAACTGATTGCACTTCTGTTTTCGCAAAATAATGGAACACGTGAAAAATCCAACCCAAAGTCCCGCAAAGTAGAAACCATCCACAAAATCTGTGCGCAACAGCTAGCGGCAGCAACATATTCAGTCTCGACTGTAGACTGTGCAACGCTAGACTGTTTGTGTGAAGACCAACACACAAGAGATGAACCAAGAAAATGACACGTCCTAGAAGTACTCTTACGATCAATACGACATCCAGCAAAGTCAGCGTCAGAAAAACCTCTCAAGCATAATGAAGATGATGCAGAATACCAAATACCAAATTCAAGAGTGTGCTTGAGGTACCTTAAAATGTGTTTGACAGCTTGACGATGTGAAGCCCTGGGAGAAACCTGATAACGAGCACACAGACACACAGTAAAGTGTATATACGGCCTTGTAGCCGTCAAGTAAAGAAGGGAGCCGATCATGCTGTGATACTCCTTCTGTCCACTTCTTCTCCGTCTTCATCTGGATCAAGTGCAACAGAAGTACCCATTGGGGTAGCAAGTGGTTTTGCATCTGACATGTCAAAGCATTTTAGCAGGTCTTTAGTGTACTTTGTTTGATGAACAAATGTTCCTTGTTTGCTTTGCTTGATTTTTCAAACCAAGGAAGAAAGTCAGCTCGCCCATCATTGACATCTCGAATTCCCTGCTCATGGATTTAGCAAACTCGGTGACAAGAGTATGAGATGAACCACCAAATATTATATCATCAACATATATCTGAACGAGTAAGAAATCTTTGCCATGCATGAGAGTGAACAAAGTTTTGTCAACTGAACTCATTTTGTACTCGTGCTCAATCAAGAACATCCTAAGGCGGTCGTACCAGGCCCTCAAAGCTTGCTTGAGCCCATATAGAGCTTTGTGAAGTTTAAAGACTCTATGGGGGTACTTGGGATTTTCAAAACTAGGAGGCTGCTTGACATATACGTCTTATCCTATGAAATCATTTAGGAAAGCGCTTTTTACATCCATTTGAAAGAGTTTAAAGCCGCGTGAAGATGCAAAAGCAAGCAAGATCCTAATGGCCTCAAGTCGAGCTACCGGTGCAAAAGTTTCTCCAAAATCAACCCCTCGACTTGAGAATACCCTTGAGCCACAAGCCTAGCCTTGTTTCTCACTATAGCCCCATCCTCCCCCTGTTTGTTTTTGAAAATCCATTTTGTTCCAATGATTTGAATGTTAGGGGGTGGATCAACTGGAATCCAAACCTGGTTTCTATCAAAATTTTCAAGTTCCTCGTGCATGGCGTTGATTCAACTCACATCAGACAAAGAATGACTAACATATAATGGTTCAAAATTTGCAACAAAAGCAGAATCAATGTAAAGAGCATGAGATCGGGTTACTGGTTCATTTATCTTGCCGATGATCTATTCCGAAGGATGCATTCTTTGTATACGAAGCGGTGCTTCTCTCTGTGACAGAATCTCCCCCTAAACTCTTACCGAAGCTTGCTCCAATCTCCCAAAAGTAGAATCTTTAGGTCCTCTTGTCAAAGTAGATGAAGCTTCTGAAGTTGTCATAGAGGGAGGTAGTAGTACAGCATCAAGATCTTCACCATCTAATGATTCTTCTTCCTAAAAAGTGTTTCACTCATATCGTGCTCACTTGCAAGTTCAAAATTAGTACTAACACATGGAGAAGTTTCATCAAAAGATACATCACAAGATTCAACTATAGTGTTAGTTTCAAGATTGAATACACGATAAAAGTGACCATGCAAAGAATAACCCAAAAATATCCCATCAGATGCGCGCGATTCAAATTTGTCCAAATTACCTCGCTTTAGAATGAAGCAACGGCATCCAAACACTCTGAAGTGAGTGACCTTGGGCTTCCTCCCAAAGAGAAGTTCATAAGAAGTCACATTCAACAAAGAGCGCAAAAAGATCCTGTTAGAGATGTAGCATGTTGTACTCATGGCTTCAGCCCAAAATTTTCTAGGAGTCCTATGCTCGTTGAGCATCGTCCTAGCCATCTCCACAAGTGTGTGATTTTTCCTCTCAACCACACCATTTTGTTGAGGGACTCTAGGTGCAGAAAACTGATGTTCAATTCCATGTTCAAGGCAAAATTCTACAAAACAACTATTCTTGAACTCGGTGTCGTAGTCGCTTCGAATAGCTTTCATTGCACCAGGGAGTTCATTGAATAGCCTCAGTGCTAAGCTCCGAAAGTGTATGAACACTTCATCCTTACTCACAAGAAAGAAAACCCAAGAGTAACGAGAGTAGTCGTCAACAGCAACAAGTAAATACCATTTTCCGCCTAATGAGCTAACCCAGGATGGACCAACAGTATCCATGTGAAGAAGCTCACCGGGTCGCTTAGTCATTACCATGTTTATGGGGGGATGCAAGGTGGCAACCATTTTTCCTAGACGACATGGAGCACAAATCGGGTTCTTCTCAAATTTTAGCTTAGGCAATCCTCGGATGAGTCCTAGGGCACTCAATCTCGCAAGAAGATCAAAGCTCATGTGCCCTAGTCTCCTATGCCACATCCAAAGCTTTGAAGAAGGTTAAGCTAAAAGGCAATGAGAAGATCCAAATGACTTAGAGAAACCAGCTCCAAAAACTCTCCCTACTCTCAAGATTTTGCAAATGAAAGCACCAGAAGAATCAAGCACATAAGAGGTATCACGACCAAAGTGAACCTCAAAACCCTCATCAAGCAATTGTGAAACAGAAAGTAAATTGTACCCTAAGTCCTTAACCAAAGCAACATTAGCGAGAGTGAAATTTTCATTAATTTTGAACATACCTTGGCCTTTCACTCTGCTTTTGCGATTGTTTCCAAATGTGATTCTTTCTCGATGCTTGGCTGAGGTGAAACTGGAGAACCATGAAGACTTTCCGGTCATGTGGCGCGAACACATAGAATCAATGATCCACTTGTCCTCCAGCCTTCCATGCCTCCCCTATGTAGAAACGAGAGATCTCGAGTACTCAGTGCTGGGTTTAGAAATAAGATGCCTTGGTATCCAGCACTGAACTACTCAAGAAGTAGGTAAAGCAAGAGACTATGTAGGACGAGAGTCATACTGAACATGAGGGCTTCTTGCAAATTGTTGAGGTCTCTTAAAACAATTTGGACCAAAACGCCTATGTGATCTATCATCATACGAAGCATGATATGAACCACGATGGACATAGACACTCATATAACTATGTGGAACCTCATAATCAGAATAAGTATGATAACCATAATCATGCACATCAAATGAAGAATAATCATGAAAGTTTAAAGCATGAGCACGACGTTCATCTTTCATACATCTATAGCAAAAACCAATCAAATGACCTACACGATGACAATACGAGCAATGAAAAACTTTCTTCTGTGTAGGTTTATAGGTTTCTGGTGCAAACCTCACAGTTTTTCTAGGTTTTTGCTTGGAGTCTGTCTTGAGTGGTAGAATGATTATCTTTTTAGGTTGGGTAGGATTTTTGGCTTTCTAAGGTGTATCTAACTAGGCTCTCTCTTTCTTAAGGGTAGTAGGTAGAGTGAACACAGTTTGGCTTGGGGTATTTGATGAAGTTATCTCATAACCTAACCCAAGAGCTAACCCTGCCCTATCAGCACACATTTTTGTTTTATCTAAAAGCAAATCCATTTTGCCCTTCCCTTCAATGTATTTGTCTACCATGAAAAGAAGATAATCATTCTCACACTTATTTCTACTTGCTCTCTAGCGAAGTTGAGTTGGTCCTTCAGGATGATGCAGGTGAAACATGATGGCTACACATCCTTAGAACACTCAGCACTCTCCAATCTAGCCTTAAGCTCATCAAAATGCTTATCTCTCAGATTAATGCTTTCAACAAGTAAAGACAATTTAAGCATTCATTGATGACACAAGGACTAGAATCCACCTCCAAGAGTTGCTTCTGAACATTTTAAAGTTTTTCAAGGTTTTGTGCATGAATCAGACACAACTGAGCAAGTTCATCCATAACGACAAAACATGACTCACATTCAGCAATTTCAGACTTAGACTTCAACAAAGCAAGTTCAGTAGAAAGAGATTCAATTTTAAGCTTTAGTACCTTTCGTTCTTTAGCAGCAAGTTTAAGCAGTCTATCTTATGAAATAATTGTATCATGTAATTCATCATTTTGAACAAGTAACTCGTCAAGTGATAGACTAACCTCAGATGAGTCAAGCTCATCGCTGTTGTGCTTGTCATTGGTTATGAAGCATAGGCCATTGAAGTCCTTCGTCTTTTCTTTCTTTTCTTCATTCTTGCATGGTTCTTCTTCATCAGAGCTTGGTTCTTCACTTGAGGTGTTGTCGATGTCACTGAGTGCAGCCACAAAAACTCTAGCCATCCTTTTTGCCACTTTTCCTCTTTTGCCTTTGAAGAATGGTTTTTTGTCTTTTTTATGATATTTGTGTTCATGTTCATTCTTGGCTTTCAGTTTTGGGAAATTAGCTTTAATATGATTAAGATCACCACACTCAAAACACCCTCGAGAGCCTCCTCTTCTTTGACCTCCTCTATCATTGTAGAACCTAATGAACTTTTTGACTATAAGAGCAAGCTCTTCATCGTCCAATGTGTACACTTGTTCTTTTGTGATAGAGACCAAAGAAGACAATGCAAAACCCCAGACAAAGCACAAACTCCATACACACTACCTCCAGACGAGGTGCCACTGCCAGAACTAGAAACTAGTATCATGGATTGTGGCAAAGAGTTCCCAATCCCAGAACAAGATACCTTGGTGATCTCGGTGGACTTAAGCTTACTAAAAAGTTCATCGCATGTCAAAGTATCAAAGCTCACAGACTCTTCAATGCTTGAGATCTTTACTTCCCATATGCTACGATCAAGATCATAGAGAAGTTTGATCGCCCTATCATGATCAGAGTAAGCTAGCGTCCCAGTGGAGCGCAAGTTACTAACAATTCCATCAAAACGTGCAAACATGACATCTACAGATTCACCGAGGCCTTGCACAAACATTTGGTATTCTTGATTATAAGTGCTCTGCCTCCTAGCCTTAATCTGAGAAGTGCCCTCATGAAATGTTCTCAAAGTCATCCAGATCTCACGTGCAGTTCTAAGGTGTTGGACCCTGTCAAACTCGTTACAACTCAGACTAATGAACAATATATTTCTAGCTTTGCTATTACAGTCATATTGTGACTTCTTAGTCTCTAAGGTACGAGTTTCAGGGATCACATATTGGTGCCTCGACAAATTCATGTGAATCAGATGGCCTATTCAAATCACCCAACGCTCCTCTAAAAATTCAGATTCAGATCTAAACCAAAACAAAATGAATCACAGAAACAATCTCTTTTCAAATTTAGAGTTTAGTATTGTTCGGAGTTTGGAGTGTCGACTCACTCTGTCGACAATTAATATGTCAAACTACAATATGTAGATCGATGACTGAATGAACGACAGAGTTATATCGGTGACTGAAACTCCGAGATATCTCAAAAATTAGAATTGTGCAACTTTGATTAACAGCATGCTAGACTCAGTATTCAATTCATTTTGAAGCAAATCTCAAATAAACTACTTTTCAGATTCAAAATCAGAGAACTGATTGCTTCTTTTCAATAGATATAGATTCAGAATAGTAAAAGACAAATCTGGATAACTCACAAATCACAATCAGCAAATCAAAAAGTTACTATTGTATTTTAGTTGAAATCACACAATTTCTGAAAACTTCTTGAATATGAGTAGTGACACTTGATTCAAAACTGATTTCAGATTCAGATTTTCACTTTAACTTCAATTCAGATTAAAACATGTACTACTTCTGAAAACACTTTGATGACAAACAGTGGCACTATTATCAAATTAGAACAAGGATTGTTGCCTTCCCAGTTATTTCAATTCAGATCACTTCAAAATTATTTCAGTCTCAAAACAGTGCATGAACACGGATCTAGAATTGCAACAGAATTAATCTGACACTAAACAGCACATTCAAAACACTAATATTCATAGCAGAATAAATTTGACAAGTAACAGTATACTAAATAGTATCAATTCTAAAGCAATGTGCACTGACATGTAAACATATTCTAGACAGAGTTATAATGCCGAATTTCACTATGGATACAAAGAACTGATGAAGATATCTAAAAATAACTCAAGCTAGTGAAACTACTACAAGAACTGTTTCAAATCATCAAACAAGATTGCAGTAAGATTCAGAACTAAATAAGAAAACTCAGTGAGTAAATGCAATTCTGAACATAGTAATGAGAAAAGAGCCTTTGATCTGCACACTCTACTGAAATCTGATGATGAACAGTAACAAATTTAGAACAAACTGAGTCAATTCAAATTCAACTTGAAATTTCAGAAAACATCCACACATACAAAACCAAGCTATTCTAGTATGAAAATAGTAATGCAGTTAAATAAGTTTCCAGAACAGTTAAAAGGAACACGAGATCTAGATTGTCCAAAATCAGTATGTTCAAAATCATTGATATTATGTTTTCTGAAAATATGATGAAACACACAGAGAAATTTAATTGATAACATCAAATGAATAGAGATTCTAGATAAACAAAACATTTCTCAATGATTCAACAACTTTTCTTCAAACTCAGCATTTTCTAGAACAGCAGCAACACATTACAAAACAAGTACTCAGCAGTGCATACTGAAATGATCCAGAAGATCAAATTTCAATGAATATTCAAGAACTCAATTACACTATCACTTGCCAGTGATGTAAATCAAGAAGAGTTCAAAAGACTAGAACCTACAGGACTCAATCATGTTAATCAACACTTTGAAAGAACCACACAAATCAGTATGAGCACATTGTCACGTCCCGATTTAATAAATCAGGACCTTTATTGAAATTCCATAGAAAATCAATAAACCAAGATGTTCATCATGCGACCACGTACCAATACGAGCAAGCATTCACGGTTCGTAGACCGTATTAATATAAAAGTGTATAAAGGTGAAGAGAAACTAATAAAACAAAGGGTCCTAGATGAACGCCTCCTTCCAGTCTCACCTTGACTGGGTCGCTACTCCAGACCTTCATCCTCCTCGTAGTAGAAGGGCTTTGGTGGTGTAAGTCAACGGGGGTGAGTACAAACGTACTTAGCAAGCCACCGAATGCAAATATAATGCAAGATAATAACAAGGGAGATAGGCTAATTTTGCAGAAGAGCATAATTTGTAAAGCAATTAAATGTGATCAATTTATTAGTACTGAAATGTAAACATGTGTATGCATCATCATCTTCTAACTCGAGGGGTACAGTCAGCCCCACCTCGCTCAACAGTCCTTACATGTCATGAATAACTCGACCATTCAAACAATAGTAAACTAACTGCGAGTAGTCACACAACCCGCCCTTGACCGTGGGCTCGGCTTTTCGAAAAGATTAAATACTCTGATCAGAGATGTACCACTGTACCCACAAGGCACGCACTCATCACTTACACCAAAGTTTAACGAGATGACCCATACCACGGGAACTCGTGCCAAAACCTTCCATATGGTCCTCCTCGACCCGACAGCACCCTCTTATGGGTTTCATATGGTGTCCCGACGCGTCAAGCCTCACCATACCCCCCCCCCCCTTGAGCCACGTCAGTACAAGTCACCCACAGGTTGCCCCTTGCCCCCTCCACTATGGTGCATCGAGTCGGATTGTTCCATACTTTCAGTTAGGACTTACCCATTAGACTTGTGTTTGGTACGGAAGTGCTTTGCAACAGATCCCACAAACCGGTCCTTATAGTGCCCCGGGTGCGATCAACCAATGCCCTAGCTTGCACCCGGAACCCACCATACTTATAACATAGCCAACCCCAACAGAGTCCAGAGACGAGAATAACGGGGAAATTCATATAACAGAATCCAACTATCTACGACTCATTCTTTTTATCCTATAGCAGTTGTGCCGGTACATTGGTCACTAGCTAATACTTTTATAGTAGAGTGACAAGGAGTGTTGGCTCAATAAGCATGGCTTGGGTTTGCACACAAGGACGGGGATCTAATAAATATAAGTGTAGGGCTTGAGATTGGACTAATGCAATATTATCCTATGAGTTATAGCGATAGTTTATTAAAACATGGGCTCAATGATGATCAAAATGGGGGTTGTGACTTGCCTTGCTCAGCAAATGGTGATGGAGGAATGTCGCGCCCCGATTTAATAAATCAGGACTTTATTGAAATTCTATAGAAAATCAATAAAACAAGACGTTCATCACACGACCACGTACAAGACGAGCAATCATTCACGGTTCGTAGACCGCATTAATACAAAAGTGAATGAAAGTGAAGAGAAACTAATAAAATCAAGGGTCCTAGATGAACGCCTTCTTCCAGTCTCGCCTTGACTGGGTCGCTACTCCAGACCTTCATCTTCCTCGTAGTAGACGGGCTCTGATGGTGTAAGTCAACGGGGTGAGTACAGATGTACTCAGCAAGCCACCGAATGCAAATATAATGCAAGATAATAACAAGGGAGATAGTGGCTAGTTTTGCGGAAGCAGCATATTTGTAAAGCATTAAATGTGAGCAATTTATTAGTACGGAAAAGTAAACATGTGAATGCCTCATCATCTTCTAACTCGAGGAGTACGTTTTACCTCCTCGCACAACAGTCCTTACATGCCATGAATAACTCAATCTTTCAACCAATGGTAAACTAACTGCGAGTAGTCACACAACCCGCCCTTGACCGTGGGCTCAGCTTTTCGAAAAGATTTAAATTACTCTGATTAGAGATGTACCACTGTACCCACAAGGCACGCACTCATCACTTACACCAAAGTGTAACGAGATGACCCATTTCACGGGAACTCGTGCCAAAACCTTCCATATGGTCTCCCCCGACTCAACAGCACCCTCTTATAGATTTCGTACCGTGTCTCGCCATGTCGAGTTTCCACAATACCCCCCTTGAGCCATCGTCGGTACAAGGCGCCTTGAGGGCTAGCCCCTTGCCCCCTCCACTATGGTGCCGTGAGACGGAGTGTTCCACACTTCCAGTTAGGACTTACCCATTAGACTTGTGGTTGGTAGGGAAGTGCTTTGCAACAGATCCCGCAGACCGGTCCTTATAGTGCCCCGGGTGCGACATACCAAAACCCGAGCTTGCACCCGGAACCCACCATACTTATGACACGCCTAACTCCAACAGAGTCCAGAGACAAGAATAACAGGGTATTTCATATACCAGAATCCATCTAATCTACGACTCATTCTTTATATCCTATAGCAGTTGTGCCGGTACATTGGGCACTAGCTAATATTGTTATAGTAGAGTGACAAGGAGTTAAGGCTCAATAAGCATGGCTTGGGTTTGCACACAAGGACGGGGATCTAATAAATATAAGTGTAAGGCTTGATTATTGGACTAATGCAATATTAACCTATGAGTTATAGCGATAGTTTATTAAAACATGGGCTCAATATGATCAACTGTTTCCACAGAGGTGGTCGATGACTTGCCTTGATCAGCAAAGGGGGATGGAGGAACCTCGGGGTAGAATTCCTGCTCCTCGACAAACTCGTAGTCTTCTCGATACGGAAAAATAAATAATACATTCAATAAACAGATAAAATTCACCAAATAAAAGAACATACATAGTTGTGGGTGTTTTTATGTGAAGTAATATTTTATTATTCTGGGTTTTTGCATAAAACAGTAAAGTTTAACTTTTTGGGATTTTTCCTAATTTATTTTCTATATTCTTAATTTTTATCCTAAGGGATTTTTATTCATTTATTTATTAATAATATTTTGAGTAACAAAAACATACTGTTTTTATGGCTTTAATGTGTAGAGAAAAATATCCCGGATTTAACAAAATTTGAATGGTGAAATTTGGAGTTAAAATGAGCAAGATATGAATTTTTGAAGTTTAAACTATTTTCTGGATTTTATTTAAACTGAAAAACAGTCCCTGGTCCACGGTGAACCAGGTTCACCGTGAACCCGTGGCTATGCGCGTGGACCGATCGGATCGGGACCGTTGGATCTGGATCCAGCGGCCAGATGCGAGGCGGGGGGTTTTAATGAGATTGAACGGTCCAGATTAAAACGTGGCGAAGGGGTATACGTGGACGCACCAGATGGATCCGGGGGTTTAAGTGACGATCGACGGCTGCGATCGCACGATACCTCTTCGATCAGATCCGAGGGCCCGGATTAAATCCCGAAGGGATTTAACCATAGCCCTCCGATCGTGATCGGACGGCCTCGATCTCGTCCGGCACGGCACGCCGTAAGGGGTCGAGTACCGCCTTCGTCTCCGGCGATGGCGGGCTCGGGTGCGGCCACGGCGGCGACGGCGAGGGCCTAGGGGCCTAGCTAGGGTCAAAAATGGAATGCGGAGGTGATGGGGGTCACGATGATACCTTCGGCGGCGACGATGGGGGCCTGGAGATGACCGGCGGCGAGCGTAGACGACGGAGGGCGTACGGGTGCTCGATGGCGACGGCGGTCCGGCGGTGTCCACGGCCAACGGAGGGGTGGACGAGGTGGGGTGGTCGACGACGGACCCGACGGTGGCGGTAGCTAGGGCGGCGGGGGTCCGAGGCGACGGCGATCGCTCGCCGGAGGCAGAGCGGTGGAAGAGCTCGAAGAGGTGGCAACGGCGCTCTGGAGGGCTTCGGCTAGGGCTCTAGGTGGTGTGGGATGAGGGCGGCGACCACAGGGGTATAAATAGGGGGTCGCCGGTGGTCGGAATGGAAGGGAATCGAAGAAACCAAGAGGGCTCCTTCCAATTCCGGCGAGAGTTCCATTCCCTCGGCCAAGCTTCCTAAAGTGCGAAACCGCGTCGTCTTTCGGTGGAAGGGGATCACGGGGATCCAAGGAAGGGAGTCCGGAGGCGATCGGGTGGATTTGGGCGGCCGGCGGCAAGGGATCTGAAGGGGATCGCCGGAAAAAAGAAAGGGGGATCCCCTTCCCAGGAAGAAGACGATCCTGACAGGTGGGCTCCACCTGTCAGTGAGCGAGCGCGAGACAAATGGCACCGACAGGCGGGTGAGGAGCCATGCTGAATAGCGTGGGCCTGATGGCTCCAGATGTGATGAGTCATTGTCAACGATAGTCAAAGAGGACTGAGGAAGAGATGAGATCTGTTGTTTCATGGGTCGCGTGTGACTCAGGTACACGGGCAGCGAGCGACTGTCGGGCAGAGGAGGCTGCGAAGTCGGGCTGGCCCAATCCGGGTGCATGGGCCAGAAGCAGTAGAAGACCCACTGGGCTGTTGACCAGGACTGACTCAGGTACACGGGCGGTGAGCGATTGCCGGGCTGAGAGAGCTGCGGAGTCGGGCCGGCACAATCCGGGTACCTGGTGCAAAGCCGGTGGAGGCTTTGTCAGTTTCAGCGTAAAACTGACAACCTTTGATCTTGTATCCGACTGTCCAGAAGAGAAGTCGTAGTCGCTACGAAAACTTAGCTTCCGGATAAGTCATCTGTAACTCTAGGCCCACAGTCAGTCAGTCGTGTCTATAAAAATTCCTAAGGGCATTAGAGTCTTTTCCTTTATTTTTGAGTCTGTAAAAACCCTAAGGGGCTGGTAGAATAGTCCTAGTGTTGGGCTGCCTATAAATAGGACCCCAATCCCTAGGGTTTGGACTACCCCCTTCCAGAATTCACTTTTTAATCTATTGGGTCATTTTGCCTCTCACGTTCTCTCTCCTGTGTGCGCCGCCAGGCACTGGTTCATTCCTTTTTTGCCTTGCATTTACTTTGCTCCTGTGAGATTGAATCATTTGTTCTTTGTTGAGGTGTGTGCATTGATTCCTCTGATTCAAGAAGCTTCGGTTTGTTGTGCTGTGTTGATTTTATTTCTGAGAAGCTTCTCTGTTGCGTATGTTCTTCATGAGAAGTAGTACTAGTTCTTGCTGTTGCAAGTAGTACTACTACTCTATAGAAACAGTACTCGCTGCCAGCTTTTTACCTTCTACTGCGCAACTTTTTGATCGAAGTTGACAGGCTCTAGCAACCTTTCTGGCTGTTTTCTGGCGAAGCCATCCTCTCTGTTCGAAGCCCCTCAACTCCGTGAGGCAGGCTTCGATCTGACATACTCGAAGGCTTCGTTCGAACTTCGAACTTCATTCTGTGTCCTGTATTGTTAGCTTCGAAGTACTTTTGGAACGGACAGCATCGCATACTTCGAACGACAGTGCGAAGGTACTCCGGCTCTAGCTGTTCGAAGTCCACACTTCGACAGGTTTCGAATTTGTCTTCGTAGCTTGTCAGTTTGCTAGGCTTCGCTTTTGTTTCTTTGCTGCGTGTCAGCCTTCGCTTCTCTTTTCGAAGCTTGCTCTTTTCGAAGGTAGAGTATAGCCTTCGGTTTGGTCTCTGTCGTGAGACAGGCTACGCTTCCTTGTTCGAAGGTTGTTCGTTTGTGCTGCGTTCGAAGCTGTGTTCGAAGCCTTGGCTTCGAAGTACATACTTCGAAGCAGGCTCCGACTTTGTCATACTTCGCTTCGAAGCATACTTCGATTCTTGTCCCTTCGAACTAAGCTAGACCTAAACACCTTCGGCATCTTCGACAAGCTTCGCAACTGACCTCCGAAGCAGGCTTCGTCACCAACCTCCGTAGCAGGCATCGACCAGCGAAGCAGGCTTCGACAAGCTTTGATCAGGAGACAAATCTGAACAGTAACTTCTCATCTCACTGGACATATACTTAGATCATTTCATTGAGAAGTCTAGCCTGACATGTCTAGCATGCTTTGTCCATCTGCCTAGTTGCACTATTTTAGTATTTCCCTGTTTAACCTCAATTGCTTCTAGGCTAGATACCTTTAGACTTAGGCTATCTGTTTATTTTCTGCTGCTTAGTCTTCTGAGGTGCGTTGGGTATTGGGAACAGGCCATTGATTCGAAAGAATTTTTTAAGGCGCCCATTCACCCCCCCCCCCCCTCTGGTCGCTACTTTCGGTCCTACAAGTGGTATCAGAGCAAGGTTAGGTTTTTTCCATACCTTAACCGGTTCTAAACCCCAGTAGTGACTATGACGTCTCCTGGCAAGGTCCCATCCTTGGAAGCCTATGGCTATAATTATTGGAAGACTCGCATGCGAGCCTATCTCATGAGCCAGGGTTCGGACATATGGGACATTTGCGTTCACACCACGTTTGTCGTTTTGCCAGTTACTAAGCAAGGTACTGCTGGTATCATTGCTCAGCATCTGAGTAACAGTAAGGCTGTGAACATTTTATTTTCTGGTTTAGGTCCCACTGAGTTTGAGCGTGTGAGTCATCTCTCCACTGCGAGAGAGATCTGGGCTACCCTCAAGGCACACCATGAGGGAACAGCACAGGTCAAGGCTCGGCTCTATCAGACCTACCGGCGTGAATATGAAAATTTCACACAGAAGCCGGGTGAATCTGTTGAGGCTTTGTTTGGTCGTTTTCAGTCGATCATAAACAAGCTTCGGGACAACAAGGCTGAGGGTGCTCAGTTAGTCTCAGATCATGAGCAGGCGCTCAAGGTTATCCATACCTTGGACCCAAAGATATGGGAGATCAAGGTATCCTCTATCGTTGAGAGCACTTCTTACGATACCTTGACCATTTCTGAGTTGTTTAGCAAGCTGAAGGCCACTGAGGTAGATATCCAGTTGAGATCAAATCTCACTGGTTCTGGATCAAAATCCCTGGCCCTTGCTACACCTTCTGTTGATCCCTCTGCTGTGAGCTGTGCTGGGTTCTCTTTGATGTCTATCACTGAGGACCAGCTTGAGTCTTTGGGAGATGATGATTTGTGTCTGTTTAACAACCGGGTGCGTCGTGTCTATGACAAGAGAATGTTCAAAAGACACGGCACAAAATCCAGATGTTTTGAATGTGGTGATCCAGGACACTTCATCGCCGACTGCCCCAAGCGCAATGGATACAAGAAGGGCACCGGTGGCAGCTTCCATGACTCCGGCAAGCACGAGAGCTCTTCCTTCAACAAGGGCAAGCCGAAGACTCGATTCTTCAAGAAGGCCCTGAAGGACTACCGGCGAGAGAACAAGAAGCGCGACAAGGCCTTCTTCGCCGAGATGGAGAAAAGCTACTCCAAGCGGTCCACGTCTTCTTCCTCTTCATCAAGCTCAAGCGATGAGGAGATCGCCATCAGGAAGGGAAAGGACAAGGACGATCTGGCGGGCCTCTGCTTCATGGCCTTCGGAGACAAGCCGAAGAGCCGCTCACACCAGCGCCGAAGATCCCACAAGAGCTTCTGTTCAATGGCTCTTGGGGATAGGGAAGAAAAGAGCTCCTCCGACGACTCCGACGACGACAACAAGGTATCATCTTACGAGCGCGAAATCGTTGATTTACTTGAGAGCAATCGTCAGGAGTTGAAATATCGGGAAAAACTGCTTAGGGGGGCTAAGAAGAGGATAGATGAGTTAGAGAGTGAGCTTGCCGTGGCCAATGGCAGAATCGAGAGTCTATCTTCTTCTCCTTGCTTGGGTGATAGCAGTGAGTGCCCGAAGTGTGAGGTGCTTCTGTGTGACCTGTCGACTCTGAAGTCCAGGTACACAGAAAGGGTTGATGAGAGGGACACTTTGGCCACTGAGCTTGAAAGCGCTCAGCTGGAGCTGAAAGATTCTCAAGCCACTGTCGTCGCATCCTGTGTTGATTGCCCATCTCATCTAGCTGCCTTAGCTGAGCTGAAATCCAAGGGCGATAAGCATTTGGGTGATTTGGAGAGGTTGAGAGCTGAGCTTGCCCAGACTAGGCTAGAGCTTGAGACACTGTCAGTTTCACCCACTGTCTGTGAGAACTGTCTGTCTCTTAGAATGGAGTTAATCAAGCTGAAAGCCGAAAAGTCTGTCCAAGTAGAGAGTGAGTGTGAGACCTGCTTGTCTCAGGTGGAGGTTCTAGCTTCCTTGAGAGAGGAGCTAGCTGATTCTCAGAATGAGAACTTTTACCTCCGGTCTATCCTGAGTTGGATCAGTGCCAGAGAGCCACAGCTCGGCATGATGATCCAGCAGTTCAAGAGGCAGGATGGGTTTGGGGTAGGTTACACCTACACCAAGGCTGACTTTGAGAGTGCCATTAGCCGGGCAGTGGAGTGGAGCAAAATGACCCCAGAGCAGAGGTATCCCAAGACTCACTCCACTGAGACTTCCCAGGCTTGTCAGCCCAAGGATGGAGTGATCCATGAACCACTTAAAGCTCCACCCAAGAAGCCTATCTGGGTTCCGAAGCCCAAACACCTCCACTCTTCTCTAGACTCTCTACCTGGACCCTCTCAGCCCAAGAAGACAACACCAATCACCACTAAGCCCAAAAACCCCAAGCCTCAACCACATCCCAAGAAGCCCACCTATCATTGTGAGTACTGTCAGAGAGACGGGCATCTTGCGGAGTTCTGCTTCAGGAGGAAGTGGGTTGAGAGAGCAGAGAGGGCTCGTAGTGATCAGGAGCAGTTCTACCAGCAGGGTGGTAGACTGTGTGTTCCTCGGCGCGGGGAGAGGCTGGAGGCCAGGCCGCATCGTGTAGGTGGTGGTAGAGGAGACGGCTTTCTTGCCCGTGCTCCAGTTGGTGGTGTCCGTTCCGGCAGAGTTCCAGACCGTGTTGGCTACGGTTCTGGACCTCGTGGCCGCAGGGTTAGGCAGAACCGAGGACCGCGCTTTGAGCCGCGTTTTGGTCCGAACTCTTTTGATGGTTTTCGCTTTCCATCTTTTGAGCAGATGGCTCGACACTGGTTTAGCTCTTTTGCTAAACCCGGTGCCGGACCATTTGCTCCTACTTACAGACACTGATTGTGCAGGACCGGGGACTGGAGGATGTTTGGATCATGGACTCAGGATGCTCTTGCCACATGACGGGACATCGCAAATGGTTCTCCAGTCTCACTCCCCCGAGCTCCAAAGAATATATCACATTCGGGAACAGCGGTCAAGGGAAAGTAAGTGGCATAGGCTCAATTCGCATTTCAGATCATTTCTCTTTAAAGAATGTTGCTTTGGTTAAAAATTTGAACTTCAACTTGATTTCTGTGTCGCAACTTCTTGAGGATGGTTTGGAAGTGCGTTTTAGGAAGGGCAATTCTTCTGTGGTTGATTCTAGAGGGTCTTTGGTTTGTCAGATTTTACCCTTCGGTAAAGTTTTTCGAATTGACTTCTCTAGTTCTTTTGGCCCTTCTCGCTGTTTGATTGCTGGATCTTCTTCTGAGCTCTGGAAGTGGCATAGGAGGTTAGGTCACTTGAGTTTTGATCTGCTAGTCAGATTAAGCTCTATGGACCTCATCCGAGGATTGCCCAAGCTTAAGATGGAGAAGGATCTAGTTTGTCATCCCTGTCGTCATGGGAAAATGGTTGCCGCTTCTCACTCACCTGTGACTCAGGTGATGACTTCGTATCCGGGCGAGCTTTTACATTTGGACACTGTAGGTCCTGCTCGAGTACGTTCAGTCGGTGGGAAATGGTATGCACTTGTGATTGTTGACGACTTTTCTCGATTCTCGTGGGTTTTCTTTTTGGAGTCTAAGGATGAAACTTTTCAATTTGTTCATGACCTGATTTTGAAGCTGAAGAATGAGAACAATGGTCGGATGCGAGCAATTCGCTCCGACAACGGCTCTGAGTTCAAGAACTCTCAGTTCGTCAGCTTCTGTAGTGATCAGGGTCTGGACCATCAGTTTTCATCTCCTTACACTCCCCCACAGAACGGCGTCGTGGAACGAAAGAACCGCACGCTGGTCGAGATGGCCAGGACGATGCTCGATGAGCACAGGACTCCTAGGCGTTTTTGGGCTGAAGCCATGAACACGGCTTGCTATCTGGCCAACCGCATTTTTCTTAGAGCTTACCTAGGTAAGACCTCATACGAGTTACGGTTTGGCAGACAGCCCAAGGTGAGCCACTTGCGAGCGTTTGGCTTCAAGTGCTTTGTGCTCAAAAAGGGAGGGCATTTGGACAAGTTTGAGTCTCGTTGCTGGGATGGTGTTTTTCTTGGTTATGCTTTGCATTCTCGAGGTTTTCGTGTTTGGAACCTCGAATCCCAGCTGCTTGTCGAGACTTGTGAGGTTTCATTTGATGAGTCCTTGCCTTCTTTGACTCCTTCTTTTGAGCTTTCTGGTGATGTTGAGCTCGGAGAGTCCATCTTCGAGGAAGATGAGGATACTTCAGCTGCTGATGAGGGTGGGCCTTCTGCACCTCCTGCAGAGCCCACATTTTCTGAGACTTCGACTGAGGACGAGGGTGGCCCTCTGATTACTTCTTCCACTTCGATCGAGCCCCCTCAGTCGAGTCCAGAGGTGCCAGCTGCTGACTCCGGTGAGGTGACTTCAGATCACTAGGGAACCCGAGCAGTTCAGCGTGACCATCCCTCAGAGCTCATCATAGGTGATTTGACCGAGAGAACTTTGCGTTCTTCCGCCTCTCTCGCTGTGTTTGCTGAATCTGCGTTTGTTGCATCTTTTGAGCCTAGAGACGTTTCTCATGCTCTTTCTAATTCTAATTGGATTAATGCTATGCAAGAAGAGCTTGAGAATTTTGTCCGCAATCGGGTTTGGACACTAGTTGAGCCGCCACCAGGATGCAACCCCATAGGCACCAAGTGGGTATTCAAGAACAAACAAGGTGAAGATGGGGTTGTGGTGCGCAACAAGGCTCGACTAGTTGCCCAGGGTTATTGCCAGAAGGAAGGTATTGACTTTGAAGAAACCTTCGCTCATGTTGCCCGTCTTGAGTCCATTCGTATTCTTCTAGCTTTTGCCGCTTCGAAGGGTTTTAAGCTTTTTCAAATGGATGTTAAGAGTGCTTTTCTGAACGGGTATATAGAAGAGGAGGTTTATGTTAGGCAACCCCCCGGTTTTGAGAACCCTAAGTTTCCTCGACATGTTTTTAAGTTGCACAAAGCTTTATACGGGTTGAAGCAAGCCCCCAGGGCTTGGTATGACCGGTTGAAGCAATTTTTGTTGGGGAAGGGCTTTGTGATGGGTTCTGTGGACAAAACTCTCTTTCTGCTCAGAGTTGCTTCAGACTTCTTAGTTGCTCAGATTTACGTGGATGACATTATTTTTGGCGGTACTACTAATGATCTTGTGTCCAAGTTTTCTGAGCAGATGCACAGTGAGTTTGAGATGAGCCTCATGGGTGAGCTCAAGTACTTCTTAGGGCTCCAGATCAAGCAGACCAAGGACGGCACCTTCATCCACCAAGGTAAGTACACTCGTGATATGTTAAAGAAATTTGACTTTGGTGGTGAATTGAAGCCGCAGATGACCCCGATGGGCACTTCTGGGGGTCTGGACAAGGATGAGAGCGGTGTCAAGGTCAATGAAAGGGAGTTTCGAGGGATGATTGGTTCGCTGTTGTACTTGACGGCAACAAGACCGGACATTCAGTTCGCCGTGGAACTTTGCGCGCGTTTTCAGTCTTCACCACGCGCGTCTCATCGGCAAGCTGTCAAGCGCATATTCAGGTATCTTAGTTATGCGCCCGATCTTGGTCTTTTCTATTCAGCATCATCTTCTCTCGATTTATCTGGATTTTCGGATGCCGACTTCGGTGGGTGTCGGTTGGATCGCAAGTCGACTTCCGGTACTTGCCAGTTTCTTGGTTCTTCTCTTGTCTCTTGGTCTTCTCGAAAGCAATCTGGAGTTGCTCTTTCGACCACAGAGGTTGAGTACGTAGCTGCTGCTCACAGTTGGTTTGGATGATTTCCACTCTGCGAGATTTTGGGTTGTTCTTTCCTACCAGGATTTCATTGTTTTGCGACAGCACTAGTGCCATTAGTGTAGGGAAAAACCCATGTCTTCATTCAAAAACCAAACACATTGATGTGCGCTTTCACTTTCTGCGGGATCAATATGAGAAAGGTATCATTGACCTTGTTCATGTTGATACCCATCATCAGTTGGCTGACATTTTCACCAAACCCCTAGATCAGTCTACCTTTGAGCGTTTACGAGGGGATTTGGGTGTTGTGTATCCTTTTTAGGATATTTTTGCGTCAGTTCTCTTTCTTCTTTACTCTTTTCTTGAGTCTTTTTGTGTGTGTTCATACCTTGCATATTCACATATCACACTTTAGAGATGCTTCTGTTATATGATTGAACTGCTTTACTTATTCTAGCTGGTACATGCTTTTGATTACTTGTCAATGATCATGCTTTGGTTCAGTTCACTTGATATGTCTGATATCTGTCATATGCATGGCTTTTATGCTTTAAACTTGAAAAATGATCACCATTGCTTCCGGTAACTAGCATGTGTAGGCTGAGTGTTTTGTTATCTGTTACATGTCTTGTAGCTAGTGGACATCTTTATGCTTTAAACATGGAAAATGAGCTATAACTATCAGAAATGAATGAGAATTCCATGCCTTTTTATGCTTAAGTTGAAAAGATCCAAGTGGGTTTGCTTTGTCGCATTGCATTGTTCTGGACTGCTTACCATAGCACTTTGGTATGAACTAGGACAGTGTAGTGTATGCCAAGACCAATGTCTTAAGCTTCTGATGGTCCAGTTCTGGCCTAGGCTTGACTTGGTCGGTTAGCATAAGGTTTGACATGCAAATAACCCTTGGCAAAAATGAAAAAGGAAAATTGAAAAAGCCTGAACTTTTAAAAGATAACAAGTTCGCTGAAGCACGTTTGTTTTGGATTGCTTATCTTGGTAGATATCAGTTAGCTTCTGCATCTCATGTTTTACCTTGCTTGTTAACTAGAAAATGTGGTGATGCCTTTGTTTGCCAAAACTGAAAAATGCGTGCTACTGACTTTCTTTAGATATCATCTATTGCACTGATCATGCCATGTGTCTTAGACAGTATCTCTTTTGTTGTATCTGTTAGATGTTGTAATTGCAGTCAATCATATCTGAGAAGCATGTTTTCTACACTCCTTCTGCACTCCAGTTGAATTCACTGCATATTTTGAGGGGGAGTTGCATTTCAGGGGGAGTCTGTGTCTCTTTTGAGTGCTTGATGAGTTTACTTGTCAACAAGGGGGAGAAAATTTGGGATCAGAGTTTAAGGGGGAGTTCTTACTCTGTTGATCCTCGTTGTTCTGAAATCGCACTCATTTTGAGCTTTTATGTTTTGGTTAACCATAATGACCGCTTCTTGCTTTTGTTCGGCTTTTGGTCATTAGGGTTAAACTTTTTACCTTACTTTTCTTCTTCTTCTTTGTTTTCTTGTGTTTTGTTTTCGTGTTTCCACATTTGTTCGCAGGTGCTGAAGAGCCGAGAAAAGAGGAGTGTTGACAATGCACTCATCAAGGGGGAGATTGAGGAGCCATGCTGAATAGCGTGGGCCTCATGGCTCCAGATGTGATGAGTCATTGTCAACGATAGTCAAAGAGGACTGAGGAAGAGATGAGATCTGCTGTTTCATGGGCCGCGTGTGACTCAGGTACACGGGCAGCGAGCGACTGTCGGGCAGAGGAGGCTGCGAAGTCGGGCTGGCCCAATCCGGGTGCATGGGCCAGAAGCAGTAGAAGACCCACTGGGCTGTTGACCAGGACTGACTCAGGTACACGGGCGGTGAGCGATTGCCGGGCTGAGAGAGCTACGGAGTCGGGCCGGCCCAATCCGGGTACCTGGTGCAAAGCCAGTGGAGGCTTTGTCAGTTTCGGCGTAAAACTGACAACCTTTGATCTTGTATCCGACTGTCCAGAAGAGAAGCCGTAGTCGCTACGAAAACTTAGCTTCCGGATAAGTCATCTGTAACTCTAGGCCCACAGTCAGTCAGTCGTGTCTGTAAAAATTCCTAAGGGCATTAGAGTCTTTTCCTTTATTTTTGAGTCTGTAAAAACCCTAAGGGGCTGGTAGAATAGTCCTAGTGTTGGGCTGCCTATAAATAGGACCCCAATCCCTAGGGTTTGGACTACCCCCTTCCAGAATTCACTTTTTAATCTATTGGGTCATTTTGCCTCTCACGTTCTCTCTCCTGTGTGCGCCGCCAGGCACTGGTTCATTCCTTTTTTGCCTTGCATTTACTTTGCTCCTGTGAGATTGAATCCTTTGTTCTTTGTTGAGGTGTGTGCATTGATTCCTCTGATTCAAGAAGCTTCGGTTTGTTGTGCTGTGTTGATTTTATTTCTGAGAAGCTTCTCTGTTGCGGATGTTCTTCATGAGAAGTAGTACTAGTTCTTGCTGTTGCAAGTAGTACTACTACTCTATAGAAACAGTACTCGCTGCCAGCTTTTTACCTTCTACTGCGCAGCTTTTTGATCGAAGTTGACAGGCTCTAGCAACCTTTCTGGCTGTTTTCTGGCGAAGCCATCCTCTCTATTCGAAGCCCCTCAGCTCCGTGAGGCAGGCTTCGATCTGACATAATCGAAGGCTTCGTTCGAACTTCGAACTTCATTCTGTGTCCTGTATTGTTAGCTTCGAAGTACTTTTGGAACGGACAGCATCGCATACTTCGAACGACAGTGCGAAGGTACTCCGGCTCTAGCTGTTCGAAGTCCTCACTTCGATAGGTTTCGAAGTTGTCTTCGTAGCTTGTCAGTTTGCTAGGCTTCGCTTTGGTTTCTTTGCTGCGTGTCAGCCTTCGCTTCTCTTTTCGAAGCTTGCTATTTTCGAAGGTAGAGTATAGCCTTCGGTTTGGTCTCTGTTGTGAGACAGGCTTCGCTTCCTTGTTCGAAGGTTGTTCGTTTGTGCTGTGTTCGAAGTTGTGTTCGAAGCCTTGGCTTCGAAGTACATACTTCGAAGCAGGCTCCGACTTTGTCATACTTCGCTTCGAAGCATACTTCGATTCTTGTCCCTTCGAACTAAGCTAGACCTAAACACCTTCGGCATGTTCGACAAGCTTCGCAACTGACCTCCGAAGCAGGCTTCGTCACCAACCTCCGAAGCAGGCATCGACCAGCGAAGCAGGCTTCGACAAGCTTTGATCAGGAGACAAATCTGAACAGTAACTTCTCATCTCACTGGACATATACTTAGATCATTTCATTGAGAAGTCTAGCCTAACATGTCCAGCATGCTTTGTCCATCTGCCTAGTTGCACTATTTTAGTATTTCCCTGTTTAACCTCAATTGCTTCTAGGCTAGATACCTTTAGACTTAGGCTATCTGTTTATTTTCTGCTGCTTAGTCTTCTGAGGTGCGTTGGGTATTGGGAACAGGCCATTGATTCGAAAGAATTTTTTAAGGCGCCCATTCACCCCCCTCTTGTCGCTACTTTCGGTCCTACAAGTGGTATCAGAGCAAGGTTAGGTTTTTTCCATACCTTAACCGGTTCTAAACCCCAGTAGTGACTATGACGTCTCCTGGCAAGGTCCCATCCTTAGAAGCCTATGGCTATAATTATTGGAAGACTCGCATGCGAGCCTATCTCATGAGCCAGGGTTCGGACATATGGGACATTTGCGTTCACACCACGTTTGTCGTTTTGCCAGTTACTGAGCAAGGTACTGCTGGTATCATTGCTCAGCATCTGAGTAACAGTAAGGCTGTGAACATTTTATTTTCTGGTTTAGGTCCCACTGAGTTTGAGCGTGTGAGTCATCTCTCCACTGCGAGAGAGATCTGGGCTACCCTCAAGGCACACCATGAGGGAACAGCACAGGTCAAGGCTCGGCTCTATCAGACCTACCGGCGTGAATATGAAAATTTCACACAGAAGTCGGGTGAATCTGTTGAGGCTTTGTTTGGTCGTTTTCAGTCGATCATAAACAAGCTTCGGGACAACAAGGCTGAGGGTGCTCAGTTAGTCTCAGATCATGAGCAGGCGCTCAAGGTTCTCCATACCTTGGACCCAAAGATCTGGGAGATCAAGGTATCCTCTATCATTGAGAGCACTTCTTACGATACCTTAACCATTTCTGAGTTGTTTAGCAAGCTGAAGGCCACTGAGGTAGATATCCAGTTGAGATCAAATCTCACTGGTTCTGGATCAAAATCCCTGGCCCTTGCTACACCTTCTGTTGATCCCTCTGCTGTGAGCTGTGCTGGGTTCTCTTTGATGTCTATCACTGAGGACCAGCTTGAGTCTTTGGGAGATGATGATTTGTGTCTGTTTAACAACCGGGTGCGTCGTGTCTATGACAAGAGAATGTTCAAAAGACACGGCACAAAATCCAGATGTTTTGAATGTGGTGATCCAGGACACTTCATCGCCGACTGCCCCAAGCGCAATGGATACAAGAAGGGCACCGGTGGCAGCTTCCATGACTCCGGCAAGCACGAGAGCTCTTCCTTCAACAAGGGCAAGCCGAAGACTCGATTCTTCAAGAAGGCCCTGAAGGACTACCGGCGAGAGAACAAGAAGCGCGACAAGGCCTTCTTCGCCGAGATGGAGAAAAGCTACTCCAAGCGGTCCACGTCTTCTTCCTCTTCATCAAGCTCAAGCGATGAGGAGATCGCCATCAGGAAGGGAAAGGACAAGGACGATCCGGCGGGCCTCTGCTTCATGGCCTTCGGAGACAAGCCGAAGAGCCGCTCACACCAGCGCCGAAGATCCCACAAGAGCTTCTGTTCAATGGCTCTTGGGGATAGGGAAGAAAAGAGCTCCTCCAACGACTCCGACGACGACAACAAGGTATCATCTTACGGCCTCGATCTCGTCCGGCACGGCACGCCGTAAGGGGTCGAGTACCGCCTTCGTCTCCGGCGACGGCGGGCTCGGGTGCGGCCACGGCGGCGACGGCGAGGGCCTAGGGGCCTAGCTAGGGTCAAAAATGGAACGTGGAGGTGATGGGGGTCACGATGATACCTTCGGCGGCGACGATGGGGGCCTGGAGATGACCGGCGGTGAGCGTAGACGACGGAGGGCGTACGGGTGCTCGATGGCGACGGCGGTCCGGCGGTGTCCACGGCCAACGGAGGGGTGGACGAGGTGGGGTGGTCGACGACGGACCCGACGGTGGCGGTAGCTAGGGCGGCGGGGGTCCGAGGCGACGGCGATCGCTCGCCGGAGGCAGAGCGGTGGAAGAGCTCGAAGAGGTGGCAACGGCGCTCTGGAGGGCTTCGGCTAGGGCTCTAGGTGGTGTGGGATGAGGGCGGCGACCACAGGGGTATAAATAGGGGGTCGCCGACGGTCAGAATGGAAGGGAATCGAAGAAACCGAGAGGGCTCCTTCCAATTCCGGCGAGAGTTCCATTCCCTCGGCCAAGCTTCCTAAAGTGCGAAACCGCGTCGTCTTTCGGTGGAAGGGGATCACGGGGATCCAAGGAAGGGAGTCCGGAGGCGATCGGGTGGATTTGGGCGGCCGGCGGCAAGGGATCTGAAGGGGATCGCCAGAAAAAAGAAAGGGGGATCCCCTTCCCGGGAAGAAGACGATCCTGACAGGTGGGCTCCACCTGTCAGTGAGCGAGCGCGAGACAAATGGCGCCGACAGGCGGGCCACGGCTGTCAGCGGGTGAAGGCGAGCGCGAGGTGGCTGACTGGTGGGGCCGAGGCGGGGCGCGGGCGGGAGGAGAGAGGGGAGCGGCGCCGACAGGCGAGACCCACTCGTCAGAGAGAGAGCGGTGATGGGCTGGGCCAAAAAGGCCTTTGGAGGGAGTTTCGGGGTTTCGGCCCAATAAGATTAAAAATTGTTTTCTGATTAAATTTAATTCCAGAAAATCGAATATTTGATTACGGGTTGAATCACTGTTGATAAAAATTTGTAAAAATTCCTAAAATTATGTCTTGGCCTCTAGTTCATCTCATAAAATTTTCAAGCCCAGATTTGGAGTATTTCTCCCTGTTTGGTTTTATTTGGGTTCTTTGGTGATTTTTTTCCTTTAATAATAAATCCAGAAATGATCTAAATAATGTTTTTCTTTTATATTAATCCTTTTTAATTTCTGGGGTGTTACAAGGAACCTCGGGGTAAAACTCCGGCTCCTCGACGAACTCGTAGTCTTCTCGATATGGAAAAATAAACAATACATTCAATAAACAGATAAAAACTTCACCAAATAATAAACATACAAGTTTATGGGTTTTATTATGTGAAATAAAGTGTTAATATTCTGAAGTTTGGTGAAAAACAGTAAAACTTATATTTTAAGGCTTTTCCTAATTTATTTTCTGAATTTACTATTTTATCCCTAAGGGGTTTTTGCTCATTTAATTTATAAGATTATATTGGGTAATAGTAACATACTGTTTTTATGGCATTAATGTGTAGAGAATAAAATGCTGAATTTAACAAAATTTGAATGGTGAAATTTGGAGTTAAAATGAGCAAGTTATGAATTTTCAAAGTTTAAACAATTTTCTGGAATTTTATTTAAACTGAAAAACAGTCTCTGGTCCACGGTGAACCTGGTTCACCGTGAACCCGTGACTGTGCGCGTGGGCCGGTGGGGAGTAAGTGAGATCCAACGGCCCAGAGAGCTCGATACCCTTTCGGCTTGGATCAACGGTCGGGATTAAATCCCACGGGAGTTTTAATTTCTATCGTCCGATCTCGATCGAACGGCCAGAAATCAATCCGACATGGCACGTGGTGCCGAGGGTATTTTACCCTTCTTCCCCAACTCCGGTGATACTACGGCAAGCTATTCTGGCGACGGCGAGGGCCTGAGGACTTGGCTACTGGCTGAAATGGAACCAGGGGAGTGTGGGGAACACAACGGTACCGGAGATAGCGACGACGGGGCAGTGGCGACGGTCGGCGACGAGGGTAGACGGTGAAGCTCTTCGGGTTCTTGATGGCGACGGTGATCTGATGGCACCCACGGCCAACGGAGTGGATGCCGGGGATGGGCGGGCTCCGACGGTCACGATGGTGGCGACGACGTGGACGGTGGCGGCTTGCGATGGCGGTGAGAGGTCGCCGGAGTCGAAACAGAGCCGAAGGCCTAAATGAGGGTGGCGGCGCTCTGTTTTCACTCTAGCACAGCTACGGTGGTGTGGGCTGAGTGCGGTGAGGGCGAGGGGTTCTTATAGGGGGGTCGCCGGCGTCCAGACGGAAGGGAACCGAGGGTTTCCTTTCTCTCCTCGCCGGTGTACTTTCCTAAAGCTCGGGTCCTTTCTATGTATGGCGAAAACGCATGGCCATTGGTGGAATGAGATCCCTGGCGGTCGGAGAAGGCGATCCAGCGGCCAATTTGGTGAAATCAGGCACGGGGCGGCGGATTTAAAAGGTGGGGGTCACCGGCGATGGAAAGGGGATCCCTTTCCATTGGGGAAGACGATCCCGATAGGTGGCCCCCACCTATAAGTGGCCAAGCACGAAGCCAACAGTGCTGACAGGCGGGCCACGGCTGTCAGGGAGCGAAGGCGAGAGGGGAGAGGCTGACCAGTGGGGCCGTGCTGATGCGGGCGCAGGGAGGAGGGGAGTGCGCCGACAGGCGGACCCCACATGTCAGTGTCACGTGGTTTGGAGTGGGCTAGGCTGGAGCGAATTGAGGGTTGAGGCCTATTAAGGTTTATAATGATTTTCTGATTTAAAATAAATCCAGTAATTCATTTATTTGGTTAGGGGTTGAATCACTGTTGATAAAAATTTGTAAAAAATCCTGAAATTATGTTTTGGCTTCTAGTTTATTCCATAAATTTTTCAAGTCCAAATTTTTAATATTTCTCTCTGTTTTGGCTTTAATAGGACTTTTTTAAGAGTTTTCTTTAATAAATAATCCCAGAAATTCCTTTAGTAATATATTTCTTTTATTTTATTTCTTTTTAAATCTTGGGGTGTTACAATCCTATCCCTCTTATAGAGAATCTCGTCCTCGAGATTCGGATCAATCCTCGAATAGCTCAGGATGATGTGCCTTGAGTTCTTCCTCTTTTTCCCATGTAGCTTCCTCTACGGGATGATTGCTCCACTGAACTTTACAGAAGCGGATGACGCGGCTTCTGGTGGTCCTTTCCTTGACTTCCAAGATCTTGACGGGCTTTTCCACATAGGTCAGATCCTCTTGAACATCCAACTATTGTAGGTCCACCTATTCTGTTGGGACTCGGAGACACTTCTTGAGTTGGGACACATGGAACACATCATGTACTCCGGCCAGTGAGGGTGGTAGTTCCAACTAATAAGCGACTTCACCGTGGCGTCGAACAATGGGAAAAGGCCCAACATATCGAGGTGCCAACTTCCCTCTCATGTTAAACCGTTGAGTACCACGGAGAGGTGTGACTTGGAGGTAGACATGATCTCCCTCTTCAAAGGCTAAATCTCGACGACGATTGTCCGCATAGCTCTTCTATCGAGATTGGGCGGTCTTGAGTCGTTCTCTGATAATCCGTACCTTCTCTTCGGCTTCTCGAAGGATGTCTGTTCCGAATACTTGGGATTCACCAGTTTGATCCCAAAGCAGAGGCGTCCTACACTTACGTCCATATAGGGCTTCGAACGGGGACATCTGTAGACTGGCTTGATAATTGTTGTTGTATGAAAACTCAGCGTACGGTAAACTCTTGTCCCAAGTTGCTCCAAAATCCAGGACGCATGCCCGTAGCATATCTTCCAATATCTGATTCACCCTTTCTGTTTGTCCATCTGTCTGAGGGTGGTAAGCAGTGCTGAAGTTTAGTCTCGTTCCCATCTCCTCTTGAAGGTTCTTCCAGAAATGAGAGGTAAACTGACCTCCTCTGTCGGACACTATCTTCTTAGGCACTCCATGAAGACACACAATGCGGGCCATATACAACTCTGCGAGCTTAGGGCCACTGAAGGTCGTCTTGACGGCTATGAAGTGTGCTACTTTGGTTAGCCGGTCAATGATTACCCAAATAGAATCTTATCCAAGCTGGGTCTTTGGGAGTCCGGTAATGAAGTCCATACTGATCTCTTCCCATTTCCATTCAGGTACTTTAAGTGGTTGTAACAGTCCTGCAGGTCTCTGATGTTCTGCCTTCACTCATCTGCAGGTGTCACATTCTGCGATGAACTGAGCAATCTCTTTCTTCATGCTAACCCACCAATAGCGTTCCTTCAGGTCCTGGTACATCTTGGTACTCCCGGGATGGATGGAGTATAAAGTATCGTGTGCCTCCCTTAGAATAAGGGTCTTTATCTCCGGTTTATCCGGCACACATATCCGGGTTCCAAATCATATGGTGCCATTCTCTCTCGTCTTCTGAAAATCCTGGGGCTTTACCTTGTCTCATGTTCTTCTTGATGGCGGCTATATCCGGGTCTTCTAACTGAGCTTCCCGGATTTGCTCAAATAGGACTGGTTGGGTCTCCAAGGTGGCTAGATACGCTCCTGTGGTTAATCCGAGATTCAACTTTTCCATCTCCTTATATAACAAAGGTGTGTGATCCTGAATCACGATGGCGGTGCAATATCCCTTACGACTTAATGCATCAGCTACCACATTTGCTTTTCCGAGGTGGTAGTGAATACCTAAGTCGTAGTCCTTTATTAATTCCAACCATCGTCTTTGCCTCAGATTGAGGTCCGGCTGTGTGAAGATGTACTTCAAGCTCTTGTGATCCGTAAAGACTTCACAGTGATTTCCGACCAAATAATGCCTCCATATCTTAAGGGCGTGCACAACAGTGGCCAATTCCAAATCATGGGTCGGGTAGTTTAACTCATGGGGTCTTAACTGTCGAGAGGCATATGAAATAACCTTCCCATCTTGCATAAGAACACATCCCAATCCTTGGCGGGATGCGTCGCAATAAACATGAAAGTCCTTCCTGATATCTGGTAGGGTCAGTATGGGTGCTGACACCAGCCGGATCTTGAGGGTGCGAAAACTTTCCTCGCACTCGGGAGTCCATTCAAACTTCTCTCCCTTCTGCAATAACTTGGTCATTGGCTTGGCTATCTTGGAAAAATTCTCGATAAACCTTCGATAATACCCAGCCAAACCCAGAAAACTTCGTATCTCAGATATATTTGTGGGTGGCAGCCAATCCATAACTGCTTCTATGGTGGCGGGGTCTACTGCGATACCTTGTGCAGAAATGATGTGTCCAAGGAACTTTACTTCTGTCGTCCAGAACTTACACTTGCTGTACTTGGCGTATAATTGGTGTTCCCTTAGTTTTCCTAGGGTCAATCGGATGTGAGTCTCGTGCTCCTTTTGGACCTTGGAATAGATGAGGATGTCATCTATAAAAACCACGATAAATTTGTCCAAATACTCCATGAACACCTTATTCATCATATTCATGAAGAAGGCAGGGGCGTTGGTCAATCCAAAAGACATAACCGTGCACTCATATAATCCATAGCGAGAGGTAAAAGCCGTCTTGGGTATATCCTCCTCTCGAATCCTCAGCTGATGATATCTGGACCGCATGTCGATTTTGGAAAATACCATAGCTCCTTTCAGCTGGTCAAACAGATCATCGATCATGGGTAACGGGTACTTGTTCTTGATGGTTACCTCATTCAAGGCTCGATAATCCACACACATACGCTTAGCCTTGTCTTCTTTCTTTTCAACGAAGATGATAGGGGCACCCCACGGAGATGTGCTAGGTCTGATGTAGCCTTTCTGCTCAAGATCCTCCAACTGCTGCTTCATCTCAGCTAATTCATTGGCGGCCATCCGGTATGGTTGCTTGTAAATAGGAGTGGTTCCGGGTACCAAATCAATTCGGAACTCGATGTCCCTCTTGGGTGGCATCCCTGGTAAATCCTCTGGAAACACATCCGGGTACTCGCAGACTACCGATATTTCCTCCAAAGTAATCTGGTGCAGCCTCGGTCTTCCGGACTTCAGGCTCGGCATCTGAAATATGATGGCAGTCCCTTCTTCACTGGTCACAGTTACTTGTCTCCGGGCACATCTTATCACTCCTTGGTGTTTATTGAGCCAATCCATTCCTAGAATGAGATCCAAGCCTTGGCATTCTATTAGGATGGGGTCGGCCCAAAATATCGTGCCTTGGATATCTACCCATACCCTTGGACTATAGGAATGGGCTAGAGTTTGTTTTCCAGGCGTGGCTATTAGCACGGCTCTTGGTAGTTCACTTATATTTAGATTGTTCTTTTCCACAAAAGTCGTTGATATGAAGGAGTGCGTAGCTCCAGTGTCAAATAAAACCACTGCAAGGGCTGAATGTACCATGAACTTACCCATTACGATCTCGGGTGCGGCCTGAGCTTCTTCAGCGGTGACGTAGTTGACGCGGGCGTGGATGGCCGGGTTCATCGTGACTCCTTGTGCGTGCTTGGGGTGGGGGTACTAGTGGGAATAATGCCCCTCCTGGCGGCAGTTGAAGCAGATCACGGGCTTGTCGTGCTTGTCGCGCAGAATTTCCGCCTTCTTGGCCGGGGCGGGTGGGGCGGCTGGTGCGGTGGGAGCGGGGCGAGGTTGTCCGGCTCCAGCGTTGGCTACGGGTAGCGCTGGGCGATACACCAGGCAGGGGTGGTATTGTGGCGCCGGTGGAGGAGGTGTGAAGCGGGGCCTCTGTGCCATGCCTTGGTTCTGCCTGAAGGCGATCATTCTCTTCTTTTTCAGGTCGGCCTTGTTCTGCTGGGTCTCCTGAATGATAGCTTTGTTTACCAACTTCTGAAAGTTGGCATAATCTCTGGAAATGAACTGAAGGGACAGCTCATCCTTCAGTCTCTGGAGGAACTTAGACTGTCTGGCCGTGTCGGTACGGACCTCCTCAGGTGCGTACCGGGCCAACCTGTTGAACTCATGCAGGTACTCAGTTACGGACCTGCTCCCTTGCTACAGGTCCCGAAACTCCTGCTGCTTCTGGGCAATAATGCCATCGGGGACATGAGCCGCGCGGAAGGCAGTGGAGAACTCCGCCCAAGTGTGGATGTGTCCCTCGGGCAAGGTCTCGCGTAGGTTGTCCCACCATTCTGCGGCGGGACCTTGGAGCTGATGGGCAGTGAAAGCTAGCCTCTCTTGCTCAGTACAAGTCAAGAGGTCCAGCTTCTGTCCAATGGTTCTCAACCAATCACCAGCCTCCATGGGGTTGGTGGTGCTCGAGAACGTGGGTGGGCGGACTCGGAGGAACTCCGAGAGCTGAGAGGCAGGGGCGGGAGCGGGAGTGGCGGGGTGAGGCAGCTCGGGCTGTTGGTGGAGGCGGAAGAACTGAGCCTGCTACTCTTGCATCTATTGCTGCTGCTGTTGCATCTGGTTCAACAGTGCAGCAACCAACTGGTTTTGGTTGGCCATCATCTCGGCCAGCGTGGGGTGGTTGGTGACCGGGGCTTGATTTTGCCCGGTTGCTCCCCATTGGGGCAGGTTGTCGTTGTCCCCTCCGTTTTGGGGAGCGTCAGAACCTTGAGTGTTAGTCATCCTGAAGTTTTCCAAAATAACACTTTCTTAGGGGAAAATGATATTAAGCTTTATTTCAAAATGTTGTTCTTACGATTACATTTATTGTCTTTTATTTTTATCTTCTCTCATGCCTTATATTCGACATGAGTGGCAATACAATTCAAAACAAGTAAAAGAAAAACAATCAATCGTAATTACTACGTCTATGGCAGCTCAGGGGACGGCTCGACCACGGGCTCGATGGAGACAGTCGGGGAGGTGGAGCTGGAAGGTCCGGTGGGAGGTGCGCTGCGGGAAATCCTCTTGGGCCTCACGGTGGGGACCCGAAGCGATTTCCGCTTGCGAGGCAGAAGGGGTGTGATCTCCTCGATATCCTTCTTTAGTTCCTTGAGCTGGTGATGGAGCTGGGTGTTGACTATGGTGCCTTGGCGTAGAAGCTCGTTCTGACGCCTCAACTCCTCTACCTCGAGGGTCAACTGGGGGTTCTTCTGGACCTGTCGATGAAGCTCAGCATTCTCGTGGTTCAGGTTTTCCGAGGTATGGCGGTAGAAGTTGATGGTGTCATGCTGGCTGTCTGCGTCGAGAATGACCTCTGTGTGGAGGTTGTCCATGGCCTCCAAAAGTCTCATTGTGCGGGCGATGGCGGAGTTGCTCTGTGTGAGGGGGCTGATGTAGATGCTACGGTGACTCCCGGGCATGCGCATGGGCATGAAGCGGTAGACGGTGTCGCGGAGGTGGCAGTCGTTTACCAGTCGAAGCTCGGTGATGGCCTGAAGTGCGGCGTGATGGCTGGCCACCACGAATGAGGGTCCTCCAACTCCATGGGTGTAGAAAGGTGGCTGCGTAGACGAGGAGCGGATAACAACCGTGACCTCGCAATAGCTCTCGCTCGCATCGGGAAAGATCCCGTGGAACGCGGGCTCATGGGGAAACCCCAAGAAGTCGACGAGCACGCGAAGCTCGCGGATGAATCCAGCCTCGTCATGAAGAGTCCCGCTCATGGTATGGACCGGCATCTACAAAAGAGAGAAAAATTTTGTGAAAACCTCGGAAGATGAGAGGATAAGTAATTTTGTAAGAAAATATGGTTAATATAAGTCCTAGGGTCAGGTCTATTTGGCTTCCTACAGTCAAGTCAGCTCTGACACCATCTTGTCATGCCCCGATTTAATAAATCAGGACCTTTATTGAAATTCCATAGAAAATCAATAAACCAAGACGTTCATCATGCGATCACGTACTAATACGAGCAAGCATTCACGGTTCGTAGACTGTATTAATACAAAAGTGTATAAAGGTGAAGAGAAACTAATAAAACAAAGGGTCCTAGATGAACGCCTCCTTCCATTCTCGCCTTGACTGGGTCGCTACTCCAGACCTTCATCCTCCTCGTAGTAGACGGGCTCTAGTGGTGTAAGTGAATGGGGGTGAGTACAAACGTACTCAGCAAGCCACCGAATGCAAATATAATGCAAGATAATAACAAGGGAGATAGTGGCTAATTTTGCGGAAGAGCATAATTTGTAAAGCAATTAAATGTGATCAATTTATTAGTACTGAAACGTAAACATGTGTATGCATCATCATCTTCTAACTCGAGGGGTACAGTCAGCCCCACCTCGCTCAACAGTCCTTACATGTCATGAATAACTCAACCATTCAAACAATAGTAAACTAACTGCGAGTAGTCACACAACCCGCCCTTGACCGTGGGCTCGGCTTTTCGAAAAGATTAAGGGTGTGTTTGGTTGAGCTGTGGCTGTGGGAAAAAGCTGCTGTGAGCTGTGGGCTATGGAAAAACTGCTGTGGGAAGTCAGCTGTGAGAAAGCTCAAAGTCGTTTGGCTGAAACGGCTGTGAACAAGCTGCTTTGAGCTGTGAGCTGTGTAAAAAATTTAATTTATGAAATTTTGTATGGGTGTATGAAATTTGAAATGTCAATTTATAAAATTTTGTATGGTTGTATGAAATTTTAAATGTCAATTTATGAATTTTTATATGGTTGTATCAAATTTTAAATGTTAATTTATGAAATTTTGTATGGTATGAAATTTGAAATGTCAATTTATGAAATTTTGTATGGTTGTATGAAATTTGAAATGTCAATTTCTGAAATTTTATATGGTTGTATCAAATTTTAAATGTTAATTTATGAAATTTTGTATGGTATGAAATTTGAAATGTCAATTTATGAAATTTTGTATGGTTGTATGAAATTTGAAATGTCAATTTATAAAATTTTGTATGGTTGTATGAAATTTGAAATGTCAATTTATGAAATTTTATATGGTTGTATCAAATTTTAAATGTTAATTTATGAAATTTTGTATGGTATGAAATTTGAAATGTCAATTTATGAAATTTTGTATGGTTGTATGAAATTTGAAATGTCAATTTATGAAATTTTGTATGGTTGTATGAAATTTGAAATGTCAATTTATGAAATTTTGTATGGTTGTATGAAATTTGAAATGTCAATTTATAGAATTTTGTATGGTTGTATGAAATTTGAAATGTCAATTTATGAAATTTTGTATGGTTGCGAAGCCAAAAGCCAAAAGCCACAGAAAGCAGGTCTAGAGGAGCTTTCACATTTACACTACACCAAAAGCTGCTTTTACTAAAAGCCGCTGGGTAGAAATATACCCTTTGGTTGGCTTTTGGCTTCCCGGAAGCAAAAGCTGCTTCCGGAAGCCAAACCAAAGGGACCCTAAATACTCTGATCAGATATGTACCACTGTACCCACAAGGCACGCACTCATCACTTTAACCAAAGTGTAACGAGATGACCCATACCATGGGAACTCGTGCCAAAACTGATGGGGGACTGGTCCCGATCTTCCGTTAGGTAAAGGATAACTTGGGTTGGTGGAGAATCTCGACGTTGGCGATCCAAGGCTCCGGTCCGGCGGATCAAAACCTTGCAATCGTTACACCACTGTCTCCGTTTGTTATCAACCACGCAGACCACGATTGACCTCGCCACGAAGGCTAATTCCTGCAAGCGAACCCAAGAACACAAGAAAGAACAGGAAGGATACAAGTCGAATGCCAAATCACAGACAAACGAAGATAAGGTGAGGTTTCACAAACGCCAATGCAGCAGCCAATCGGTCCGGTGCAAGAGGCGGGATCTAAACACACAAGTGTAGATGCAAACAAAGCAAAACCTAACCCTAAAGGCGGCTGGAGTGAGTTATATAGGGCGTGGGCAGCCTGTGGAAGGCGAGCAGACTCAGTAGAAGGCGAACAGACTCAGACTATGGCCCAACACGGCCTAGTTCTGTCACGCAGGACTGTTTTAAACACACAGGTCGACTCGAGACTCCAACTGAGACTAAACCAACGGCAAACGATCCGTCTTCTCCTTAGCTTTCCAAAAAGTCCAAGAACGCGCCAATCGGACTTCGTATGAGGAAGTTATGCCCATTTTGGTGCAAGGTGGTCGATGTAGTCCGAACCAGCGAATTCTTGACTTCAAGTCATCCGTGCGACTCCGTCTTCAACTCCAACTCTTCTATTCCATCTCCCATGTTCCTAAGCAACAAAATATCACTAGTATTCAGTAGCATCCCGTCCATACAAATATTAACATAGTTGCTCAGGAAAGAATTAACCTCATGGTTCAAGCGATGGGCACGGGCGCGTGTGATTGGTCCTTGTAGTTGAATTGTAGGTGGAGGCTCCATGTGTGTATCATGTGAAGTGATGTCCTCATCATCCTCCCCCTATTGAATTGGAGTCATCCTCGACTCAAGCTCATCGCCATCTCCCAAATAGGGCTTTAAATCTGAAATGTTAAATGTCGGACTAACCCCAAAAGCTGCAGGTAACTCAAGTTTATATGCATTATCATTTATTTTCTCAAGCACACGGAAAGGACCATCAGCACGGGGCATCAATTTAGACTTTCTCAAATCAGGAAAACGATCCTTGCGCAAATGCAACCAAACAAGATCACCCGGTTCAAATGTTATCTCTTTTCTACCCTTACTACCATAAGCACGATATTTCTCATTCATTTTTTCTATGTTTGCTTTAGTAGTTTCATGCATCTTCAGCAATAATTCAGCACGTGTAGTAGCATCAAAATTCAATTTTTCAGATGGTGGCAATGGTAGCAAATCAATAGGAGCACGCGGATTAAAGCCATAGACCACTTGAAACGGACTCACCTTAGTAGTGGAGTATACTGACCTATTATATGCAAACTCAATATGAGGTAGACACTCTTCCCAAAGCTTCAAGTTGGTCTTCAAGACAGCCCTCAGCATGGTGGACAATGTACGGTTGACGACCTCCGTTTGTCCATCCGTTTGGGGGTGACAAGTAGTAGAAAACAGCAGCTTCGTCCCCAACTTATGCCACAACGTCCTCCAAAAATGACTTAAAAATTTAGCATCACGATCTGAAACGATGGTATTGGGAACTCCATCCTAGTGTACCTTGGGAGGATATTTCTATGAAATTTGGAGTTAAAATGAGCAAGTTATGAATTTTCAAAGTTTAAACAATTTTCTGGAATTTTATTTAAACTGAAAAACAGTCTTTGGTCCACGGTGAACCAGGTTCACCGTGAACCCGTGATTGTGCGTGTGGGCCGGTGGGGAGTAAGTGAGATCCAACGGCCCAGAGAGCTCGATACCCTTTCGGCTTGGATCAACGGCCGGGATTAAATCCCACGGGAGTTTTAATTTCTATCGTCCGATCTCGATCGAACGGCCAGAAATCAATCCGACACGGCACGTGGCGCCGAGGGTATTTTACCCTTCTTCCCCAACTCTAGCGATACTAGCTATTCCGGCGACGGCGAGGGCCTAAGGACTTGGCTACTGCTGAAATGGAACCAGGGGAGTGTGGGGAACACAACGGTACCGGAGATGGCGACGACGGGGCAGTGGAAACAGTCGGCGACGAGGGTAGACGGTGAAGCTCTTCGGGTTCTTGATGGTGACGGTGATTTGATGGCACTCACGGCCAACGGAGTGGATGCCGGGGATGGGAAGGCTCCGACGGTCACGATGGTGGCGACGACGTGGACGGTGGCGGCTTGTGACGGCGGTGAGAGGTCACCGGAGTCGAAACAGAGCCGAAGGCCTAAATGAGGGTGGCGGTGCTCTGTTTTCACTCTAGCATGGCTACGGTGGTGTGGGCTGAGTGTGGTGAGGGCGAGGGGTTCTTATAGGGGGGTCGCCGGCGTCCAGACGGAAGGGAACCGAGGGTTTCCTTTTTCTCCTCGCCGGTGTACTTTCCTAAAGCTCGGGTCCTTTCTATGTATGGCGAAAACACGTGGCCATCGGTGGAATGAGATCCCTGGCGGTCGGAGAAGGCGATCCAGCGGCCAATTTGGCGAAATCAGGCACGGAGCGGTGGATTTAGAAGATGGGGGTCACCGGCGATGGAAAGGGGATCCCTTTCCATTGGGGAAGACGATCCCGATAGGTGGCCCCCACCTATCAGTGGCCAAGCACGAAGCCAACAGTGCTGACAGGCGGGCCACGGCTGTCAGGGAGCGAAGGCGAGAGGGGAGAGGCTGACCAGTGGGGCCGTGCTGATGCGGGCGCAGGGAGGAGGGGAGTGCGCCGACAGGCGGACCCCACATGTTAGTGTCACGTGGTTTGGAGTGGGCTGGGTTGGAGCGAATTGAGGGTTGAGGCCCATTAAGGTTTATAATGATTTTCTGATTTAAAATAAATCCAGTAATTCATTTATTTGGTTAGGGGTTGAATCACTGTTGATAAAAATTTGTAAAAAATCCTGAAATTATGTTTTGGCTTCTAGTTTATTCCATAAATTTTTCAAGTCCAAATTTTTAATATTTCTCTCTGTTTTGGCTTTAATAGGACTCTTTTAAGAGTTTTCTTTAATAAATAATCCCAGAAATTCCTTTAGTAATATATTTCTTTTATTTTATTTCTTTTTAAATCTTGGGGTGTTACACACATAATCATGAGCCTTTTCCAAATCAAACCAGGAGGAACATGGATCAACTCTTCAAAAGAAATTAGTGAATTAGATGCATAAGAACTCACCTAAAGGTGGCCATTAATCCTTGTTTCGATCTCTGTGGCGGCTGATCAAAAACTTCCAGGAAATTCCACGCGAAAAACCAAAGAGTAGAGAGAAAACCAGAGCAAGAACAGCTGAAGAACCCCTTACGCGCTACAGTATCGGCAAGAACTGTTCATCGTAAGAAAATCACTTCGAAACAATAAACTAGTATTTTGATTAAAAAAATTATCATCCAAAGTCACAGCCAAACCTTAGGGGATAAGATCCCTTAAGTAGGCACCTTATAGAAACCACTTTTACAAAAGACCCCTTAGGCAATTTCAGAATAAAACTATCCTGAAAATTACCCCTATTTGACTCTAAAAACAAAACACTACTTGACTCAACCTTTTAATATATTTTCAGAACTTGACAATTCTAAAAATATACCAAAAGTTTACACTATAAAATTTAAATACTCAAATAAAACTAAACTCCTATTTATTTTATTTAAAACATTTAATGATTTGACGGTTTTCAGCAGAAACCGACAAAGCCTCCCCTGATCGTCGACGATCGTCGTCAATCCACGAACTCGACTGTCAGCATGTCTCTCCCGCTCTCGATCCCTCGAGCTGCCTTGTCACTTGAACTGGCTTCCCTTTCGCTGACTCGATCGACACTTCGTTTTGATCAAACTTCATCTCATGTCCTGCTCGATCTCCATGCGTACCTCTGAGTCCACTCTCAGCTTCGACTAACACCCTTGACCATCTAGCATTATACTCCCCATCTAACCTTGATCCCTTGCCATCGATAGTTGACGAGTAACTCAAGCCTGCACACACGAGACAAACACAGACACACACGCATATCCAAACATCTAGACACAAACTCATGACAACACCCTGTCAATCGCTCATCATAACCATGAACCATAGTGATAAACCTCACTATGTTCCTCACTACCTCTAGGAGGACGAGGTGCTCCATGGGCTACTTCCTCGTGCACCTAGACGAGGTCATGGCGAAGGCCGTGGAGGTGGCCAGTCAAGGTCCATGAACACTGGAATTGGATTCGGAGGAGCTCATCGTGGGGGAGATGTGGCTACTCGTGGAAGCGGGAGGGGGATCCGTGGGGCATCGATGGTGCACCGAGGTGGATTATCTATTGCCAGCCACACCTTCGATCCTCTAGAGAAACTTGGCTCCTTCGAGGATGAAGAAGAAGGCTCTGAAGCCATTCGCGGATGGTAAGCTTCAAGCTCCATTTTTTGTTTAGTACTGAATGACTTTGCTTATGTATGCCATGATCTTGTTCAGTTTGTGATGATCTGCTAGATGAATACCTATTATTTTTAGTTTGCCAAGCCCTGTGACATGTACCCTTTATTTTCTGTAATAGAATCTTTATGACAAGGACAATTGGTCAAAGGAAAACACACATATTTTGTGATGTAGCACCCGCGGGGATGAAATCGGGCTAAAACTGGTCCCCATCAGGTAAGCGGGGATGGGGACGTTCCCCATTCCCTTGTCCCCATTTCCCCGTTGGTTATTTTTCTCCGCCAGACCTCCATAGCAACCTAGATGTAGCCCAAGTGCCCAGGCTAGCCCAACATGTATCACAACCAAGCGCATGGGCCCGACTCAGCACTGCAACACTCATACACATAGACCTAACCCAGCATGGCAACACTCTTGCCATCTTTCTAACCCTAGCCTTTTACCCATTTTTCACAGTGGTGTTGTCAAGTTTGTGGTCTCGGATACGAGGACCCGTTGGGTTCCCCATACCCGCGTGGGGACGGGGACGGGGAAAATTCCCCACTTGTGTGCGAGGATGGGGATGGGGACGGGTATTTTTGTGTGTAACGGGAACGGCGATGGGGTGGTGAAACCCGACGGGGGCAGGCCCATTGCCATCCCTAATCACAACCAAGCGCATGGGCCCAACTCAGCACTGCAGCACTCATACGCATAGGCCTAGCCCAACATGGCAACACTCTTTCCATCTCGCTAACCCTAGCCTTTTACCCATTTCTCGCAGCGGTGTTGTCAAGTTCGTGGTCTCGGATACGGGGACCCGTCGGGTTCCCCATACCCGCGTGGGGATGGGGACGGGGAAAATTCCCCACCTGTGTGCGGGGATGGGGTTGGGACGGGTATTTTTATGTGTAACGGGGACAGGGATAGGGTGGTGAAACCCGATGAGGGTAGACCCGTTGCCATCCTTACTTGCTACCAAGAAAATGAGGAACAAATGGACACAATGCAAGACTCTATACACATTTTGGGACGAAGATCATGATGAGAACTATGTTCCATTCTCTGAGGCATCGTCTTCTTAAACAAATACATGTCATGAGGATGAAGATTAAACCATGAATCAATTTTGTTATTAGATTGTTGATGGTTTGTTTAATAGAGCATTGATGTGATGATGGTTACTGTGTTGTATGGGTAAATAATCAAGTGTGTGTGGTGTGGACAATTTTATGAATGTAACACTTTTTTTATTACGTGAATTGCACTCAGAAGCTAGCAGTGTGGCTCGGCAGCAAAAATCAAAACAGAAATGATGCCTTCACAATTTTATGAATCAAACCATGGCACAAACACCATGGCACAATTTTATGAATTAAACCATTAAGTGTTGGGCTTGTTTAATTATTTTCATTTTCTTTGCATGTATATAAATTGATAAAATATAGCTATATTCAAATAGTAAGTCACATTTAACTTTTAGGATAAGATCTCTGTAGGAGAGGGGGCTGAGTCCCTCTCCTCCTCCCTAAGACTCAGACTCTACTAATAACTCTCCCTACACTCACGCGGCTTGTTCGGGAGCGCCAAAACAAAATTTTGTTAGGGCCCCCTGTTGCACGGCACTACAAAAAGGAGAGGCTTGATTTCGTGTAAGGTTTAATCACATTAACACTCTCCTCAGCCTCTAATCTCAATCCCTAAGTTCTAACCGATCTAAGCTTGTGCCGAAGCAACGAGAAGATCTCCTAACCTTCTCATCACCATCGTTCGCCGGACAAGACACCACAACATCGCACCATGGTGTCATCATCTTCGAGCAAGCCTAAAGGTAATACCTAAGTGCCCTGGTATGGTTCTAACCCTAGCGATCTTAAGGAATTTTCTATCAATGGTATCAGAGTATGACTTAGGGCTAGCTAATTAGGGTTACTACCCCTATAAGTACCATCGCAAAACCCTAAGACCCACAAGCAAAGCCCCTCAGAACCCCGCACAAAGAACAGAAAGGATTCGACAAATCAGAAATCAAAAAAAAGAGGGAAACCGAATGTTTAGGGTTAGGATTAAACCCTAACCCTAACTAATACTAAGATCAGGGCGCGGGAACTTACCTCGTAGCCACCACCGGATCCACCTCAACGGAGTCCGAGAAGAAGACCCCAGGTTGCTGCCATTTGCTGCTGAGGCTTCTATGGAGCACCAACGGGACCGGTCGAGTCATCTCCGCCGTGAACCAGTTCGACGGAGTGCCGCTCACCCTCGGGTGAGTGGGCGCTCCAGCGAGCGGGCCCACGATAGCGCTCTCCACCACTCAACTCTCTCATGTCAGTCAACTATCGCTGCCGCTCTCTATCGCTGCTCTCGCACTCTCGCGGGGTAGAAGTGAGGCTAGGGTTTCTGGCTAAGGCGCGGCGCTGGTATTTTTTCACGGTGTCGATAGCGCGAGATCGTCGGATCTGATCCAATGGCTAGCGTCGATCGGGTCGTGATGAGGCCTAGGTGGGATCGTGAATTCCTGGACCAGTCCTAGGTTTCATAGCTCGCACGGAAGAATTCTCAGCCCGGGCCCAGGCACGAACGCGTGATTGTTTTTGCTGTGTGAGCTAGGATTTTAGCACTATTAGGTGGTGATTTTATCTCCTGACCAACGTTGGTGATGAAATTATTATGATTAAGTTGAATTGATTTTATTTCTACCCAACGATGATATATAATTAATTTTTATTTTAGTATGTCACATGATAATTTTGACCAACGTTAAATTTGTATGTATAATATTATGTGTGCAATTAATTCTCTTGATTATTGTTCCTTATCAAGCGAGATGCTCACTCATATTTTTGCTATTGAGAAACTCAATGGAGATAACTATGGTTCTTGGCACGAGAACAGTGAGATAGCTCTTTCCATATGGGACATGGATCTTGCCTTGTAGCAAGACTGTCCTATTGAGCCTGTTAAGCCTGTTATTTTGGATGGCGAGAGTTAGGAGGCTTTCGCTACCCGTGAGGGGGAATTTGCTACAGTAAGAATGAAATATGACATTGAGCACGCTAAGTGGAATCAATCCAATAGAAAATTTCTCATGATCATTAAGAACTCCATCATGGAGCCAATTAGACGATCTATCCTAGATTGTGATACTGCCAAGGAGTATCTTAAGAAAGTTGAAAGACAGTATATTTTCTCTACTAAGGCATATGCGAGCTCCATAATTAAGAAACTTGTCATGGAGAAATGTCGTAATGGAGGTGTTAGAGAACATATACTAAGAATGAATAATTGGGCTTCCAAGTTGAAGCCTATGGACATGAAGCTGCCAAAGAATTTTGTTATTCATCTAATCATGACATCACTTAGTAAAGACTTTTAGCATTTCATAGTCCATTACAACACTTAACCAGAACACTAGACCTTAGAGAAACTGGTTTCTAACTGCATTCAAGAAGAACGTATTAAGGAGGCACGTGGTGGTGACTCAGTTCATCATATACATCACCATCACAAAGGAAAAAAGTCATTTTCTCCTAAGAAGAACAAGTCTGCCTACAAGAAAAAGGAAAGGTTCCTTCAAAGGAACATGACATCCCTATTGGCATCTACAGGCATTGTAAGAAAGAGAGACACCACGTGAAAGATTGTGTGGAGTTTCTCAAATAGATGAACAAACACGGTAATGATGAAATAACTTCAATTAATGAATCATTATACTTAGATTATTCTACCAACACTTGGTGGATTTACTCAGGTGCAATTGTTCATGTTGCTAATTATTTGCAGGATTCGCTATGATGAGAACGTTAGCAAAAAGAGAAAGAACAATTAGAGTGACGAACGGTATTAAGGCAGAAGTAGAAGCCATTGGAGAACTCCCTTTAGCACTTAGAAATGGCTTTGTTATTCTTTTGCATGATGTATTTTATGTGCTTTCTATAAGAAGGAACTTAATTTCCGTTTCGTGTTTAGTTAATAATGGATATGATTGTTGTTTTGGTTACAAACAATGTTCTATTATTTATGATAATAAATTTGTGGGTCTTGCCTTCTAACATGAAAAATTTTATCTTCTTTCTCTTAATGACTCAGTGAATGTTATAAGTGATAACATATCATCTAAGAATATTAATAAGAGTAAATGAAATTTAAGAATATTAATAAGTGTAAACGAATTGATGACATATCTTTGAAATTAGGGAATTGTCGCTTATGCCATATTTCGACGAGGAGGATTGAATGTCTAGTTAAGGAGTCAATTCTTCCACCTTTAGAATTTACAGAATTAGATCAATGCATAGATTGTATTAAAGGCAAATACGTCAAACAAATTAAGAAGGGCGTGAAGAGAAGCACATAAGTCTTAGAAATAAATTTCATGTAACATATGTAGATGGTTACGATTCATTCATAATGTTGACAGACGATTATTTGCTCTATGGTTGTATTTATCCAATTAAAGAGCGATCAGAAGCTCTGGATAAATTTAAGATATTTAAGGCTGAAGTAGAAAATTAGCATGATCTAAAGATTAAAATAGTATGATCTGGCCGTTTGGGGAATACTACGGTTGGCATACCCATATGGCCAAATTCCTAGACCTTTTATAAGGTTTCTACAGGAAAATTGCATAGTAGCCTAGTATTCTACACTAGGTGAACCTCAGCAAAATAGAATGGCAGAAAGGCACAATAGCACCTTAATGGACATGGTAAGAAACATGCTAAGTTATTCCACTCTACCGATTAGTTTGTGGATGGAGGCATTAAAAACCATCATTCATATTCTTAATTGGGTTCCGAGTAAGTCGGTGCCTAAAACACCATATGAATTGTGGACTGGACGAAAACCTTCTCTAAATTATTTTAGAGTATGAGGATGTCCTGCTGAGGCTAAAGTATTTAACCCAAATATTGATAAGTTGGATCCTAAGACAGTGAGTTGCCATTTTATTGGCTACCCAAAAAAGTCTAAGGGTTTCCATTTCTATTGTCCTGACAAACATACTAAGTTTGTAGAAACAAAACACGAGTCTTTTTAGAAGATGCTACAATTAGAGGGGCACAGTACCTAGATAAATTAACCTTGAAGAGAAATAGGTCTGTGTACCCACTCCTATAATTCAAGAGCTAATTTTTCATGTACTTGTGGTAGCACCTATTTGTCCAACGCCTGAAGTTGGACCTTCATTAGCAGCACATATTATTCATGAAGCTCCTGTTATTCAAGAACCTGAAGTTCTAGATGTTGCTAATGAAGAACAATAAGAACAACCCCCTAACTTAGAAAATGATGTGTCAATTCAAGAGAACATAAAGAGATCACAAAGAGTAATAAGATCAGCTATTCCTGATGACTATGAGGTTTACATGAGTGAAGAAATTCAAATGAAGGGAGATCCCACCTCTTTTGAAGAGGCTATGAGAAGCTATCACTATTCTAAATGGCTTGAGGCCATGGTGGATGAGATGAGCTCTATGAGTACCAACAAAGAATAGAAATTAGAAGAAAATCTTAAAGGAGCCAAAACACTAGGCTGCAAATGGGTCTACAGGGTCAAACGTAACTCCCAAGAGAATATAGAAAGATTTAAGGCCAGACTTGTTGCTAAAGGCTTCACTCAAAGAGAAGGAATAGACTGTAATGAGACATTTTTGCATGTCTCATCTAAGGATTCATTTAGAATCATTATGGACTTAGTGTCACATTATGACTTAGAATTACATCAAATGGATGTAAATACGACATTTCTCAATGGGGATTTAAATGAGAATGTCTATGTGACACAACATAAGGATTTTGTCATGGAAGGTAAATAAAGTTTGGTATGCCATCTAACTAAGTCCATTTATGGACTTAAATAGGATTCTAGGCAGTGGTACCTCAAATTTAATGAAACCATTAGAAAATTTGAGTTTAAGGAGAATAAAGAGGACAATTGTATTTATGCTAAGTTCAAGAATAGAAAATTTATTTTCCTACTCTTGTATGTAGATGACATTCTACTAGCAAGTAGCGATGTCAATGTATTATTAGAAACTAAGAAGTTCTTGTACTCTCATTTTGACATGAGGGATCTTAGAGAAGCTTCATATGTATTAGGAATTGAGATACTCTGAGATAGAACTAAGGGGTATTAGAATTATTATAGAAAGCTGTTGGACCGGAAACGGCGACCAGAGGGGGGGTGAATGGGAGCTTTTTAAAAAATCGGGCTAAAAACTTAGCCTTCGGTTCTGTTCTGTCTTCTGCGGAACAGGCTTCGAACACTACCTTCGAAGGTCTGGTTCGGAGGTACTTCGACACCTTCGAACACAGGCTTCGGAGGAGCAACAGTTCGAAGCCAAGAAGACTTCGCTCCACTAACAACCCTCGAAAACCAACTCTGCTAAGTCAGTGCAGGCTCCGCACACAGGGTGCTTCGAGCAGGCTTCGCACTTCACCCTTCGCAAGAGTGGACAGCCCTCTGAGGACTTCGACCAATTACTTGGCGACAGCAACTGGTGCTGGGCTTCGTACGCGAAGGTCTACACGCACACAAAACGGACTACGCTAAGGGCTTCGACACAAGAAGCACTACGGGATACAATCAGAGCTTCGCTAGTAAGCAGCGAGGTCTTGCCTCGTGTTACACAGAGCGACAGCACACTGAAAAACACACTTCGCGAGAAAAACACACTTCGCCAAGACAAGCTTCGGTGAACTAAAACTAGCGAGGTATGCAAGCGAGCTCAAGCAAAAAGCACAAGGAAGCAGGGCTTCGCCGCTTGAACAAGGAACACAAAATATATTGAACTCTGGATGAAAACCAGCGAGGTATGTGTACAGGAGCTCAACAGTAAATGCTCAAAGTGTTCAATGTTACCTACCGAGCCCCCATATTTATAGCCCATGGATTCATCCTAAGGAAGTGACTACTTTACCCCTAGGGTTTACATTGGATTTGTCTCTACAGAACTAAGGGGTACAAAAGGTAGTCCACCTTTATTCTGGAGGCTTCTCTGTCAGCTGCAGAGGGGACAGTGTCAGCCTTTTTCAGAACAGACAGTGTCAGCCTTTACAGAGTTGACTTCTGGAACCTCCCTTCGCACCGGAGGGTGCGGTAGCTTTGGCGAGAAGCCTGCAGCCTGTTGGCCTTCGCTCCGCCGAAGAGGTCCTTCGATACAGTGACGGTTTTAAGCCGAAGCCATCAAAGCTCTTGGGCCTTCGCACCACCACCTCCGGAGTGGATCACCACGGCTTCGCAGCTACTCCCAGCTCGAACACCGTCCGTCCGTGTACCGAAGCCATGCATGGCCGAAGCACCACAAGTCATCCTCACTCCGGAGCTAGCCTCGCTCCGAAGTCCTTCACACTCCGAAGTCCCACCTTCGGAGTACCACCCTTCGAAGTCCCTCCTTCGTCCAAGGCCTTCGCATGAAGCATTCCATGAGCACTTCGTCGCAGTGTCTCACTCCGAGCACACTCCTCGACGAGCCTCACCCGGACCATGCCTTCGATGCGCCTCGACTTCTGAGACCTTCGTCGGGCCACCTTCGAGTGTCTCCCTCCGGAGCACACTTCGAACACCTTGCCTCCGCAGAGGACTTGATCCACCAACTCCGAAGTCACTCCATTCGGAGTACCTTCGAAGTGCCTCACCTCCGAGGACTTTGTCTCGGAGTACCTTCAGCCGGAGCCACGCTCCGCACTCTCTACCTTCACCTGGCACGCCTCGACCCGAGGACCGACCCGGACCACCTTCCGCAGCCACCGTGACGGAGCTCCCCGCTCCCCTGGCATCAAGCCTCCCGCTTGACCCAGGTTCACCCGGCTCGAACCTTGTCCGTCGCCTCCGAAGTCCCTGCGCACCACCGACAAGCAAACAAGTGTACCCAGTACTCCGGAGACCTCTCCGGGTTAGCAACCTCCGGCACACACTCCGGTGTACCGCCCAAAGTACCGAAGCCTTCGGTACGAACCCAGTCATCGTGTACTGCCGGACTCCTCCGACAGGCACACTCCGCTGCAACAGCTGCAGCAGGCAAACACCTCCGAACACCCTTCGGAGAACCACCTCCGAACACCCTTCGGAGGTCCCACCTCCGAAGCCCCTTCGGAGGTACCCTTCGAACAGAGGGTAAAATCCTGTCAATCACTCATCACCAAACACCGAAACCAACCCTTGGTTTCTCAATCTCCCCCTTGATGAGTGCATTGACAACCAAATCCAAGTTCAAGAAAAATTTAAAAAATTCAGCACACAAGTGACCATAAAAACTCAGAAAAGAGCCACCAAATCATGTCACTTGATAAAAGAATTCTTCTCCCCCTTTCTCAAAAGAGTAAAAGCCCTTTTTGGCAAATCTCCCCTTGATAAGAACTCCCCCTGAGTTGAGCAAATTTTTCTTCCCCTTTATGTCAAAATCTCTCCCCTTTTTGAAATTATGCCTTCTTGCGGCAGAGAACATAGCAAATCTCTCCCCCTTTGGCAATGCAAGCATCAAGGAGCATGTAAAAGATGCAAAGCTTCGAAATGAATAGAATTGCAAAGACATATAATGCAAAAATATGCCAACAGTAGCATCAATGATCATGTGCTCAGCTCAATTTAACATTCTGTGAAACAAGATGATGGCATGTGATTTTGTCATTTTGAAGTAAAAGCATCACCACTTAATCATAGCAGCTAGACATGTGAAGGCAAGGACGGCGCAAAGCTAACAATTTCTACCCTAGACAGACAAGTCTTGTTCAAAAAGGAGCTTTGAAGGCAAACTTGATGATTAATTAATTTTGTTGTTCTTTTCTTAATGCCAGGGGTTATTTGTTTGTCCACCTTATACTTTCCAATCAAGCCAAGCCTAGGCATGAAAGCCATTTGAAGCTTAAGGCGGTGATTTTGGCATACACTACACTATTCCAGTTCAGACCAAAGTGCAATGGTAAGCAGTCTAGAATAGAGTAGTGCGACAAACAAACCCTCCTGGATCTTTTCATTTAAACCAGGCAAATCATGGATTTTTGATTTTGTTTCAGATGAATGAATTAATTTGATGAATATCCATGAAAAAGAACACAATTTTCCAAGTTGCAACTTTTAGCATCCAAAGAACAATGTCTTGCTGACAAGTAGATAAAAGATAGCTAAAAGCAGTCCTGCCTAAACAAGCTAGATACACGATTGAGTGGTGAGCAAGTTGATTTTAGAAAATAAAACATCATGCACAATCAATGTTCCAGACATATTTCATAGAGCTGAGCTGACATGATTTCTGTGAATTAAAAGCAGGCATATAATAGCAAAAGATGTAAATGCAATTCCACACATAATGAGCATATGCAAGGCAATTTAAACTCAGCTCCCCCTCACAAAATGCCGTAGGGATGACAAATACCAAGTTCCCCACGCAAGTAAGCAAATCGAGAAGCATCGAGGGGTTTTGTAAAAATGTCGGCAAGCTGGTGTTGGGTATCAACATATTGAAGTTCAATATCACCCTTCTCATTGTGATCTCTGAGAAAATGATATCGTACATCAATGTGTTTGGTTCTGGAGTGCTGAACCGGGTTGATTGCAATACAAATAGCACTAGTGTTATCACAGAAAAGTGGAACACTCTTATAATCTAACCCGAAATCCCGCAAAGTGGAAACCATCCACAAAATCTGAGAGCAACAGCTAGCTGCAGCAACATATTCGGCCTCAGCCGTCGATTGTGCAACACTAGACTGTTTGCGGGAAGACCAGCAAACCAGAGACGTACCCAGAAAATGACAAGTACCAGAGGTACTCTTCCTATCAATTCTACACCCAGCAAAATCCGCATCTGAATAACCTCTAAGACATAAAGATGAAGATGCTGAATACCATATGCCAAATTCAAGGGTGTGTTTGAGATACCTTAAGATGCGCTTAACCGCTTGGCGGTGCGAAGCTCGTGGTGAAGCCTGAAAACGAGCGCACAGACACACTGCGAAGTGTATGTCCGGCCTCGTGGCAGTCAAGTAGAGGAGGGAGCCGATCATGCTTCGGAACTCCTTCTGATCTACGGCTTCTCCATCTTCGTCAGGGTCCAATGCTACAGATGTAGCCATTGGAGTGGCGAGGGGCTTCGCATCGGACATGTCGAATTTCTTGAGCAGGTCCTTGGTGTACTTTGTCTGGTGGACAAAAGTACCTTGTTTGCTTTGCTTGATTTGCAAACCAAGGAAAAAGGTGAGTTCACCCATCATCGACATTTCAAACTCCCTGCTCATGGTATCTGCAAACTCGGCAACCAAAGCATGAGAAGAGCCACCAAAGATGATATCATCCACATATATCTGCACTAGGAGGAAATCTTTGCCATGCTTGAGAGTAAACAAAGTTTTATCAACAGAGCCCATCAAATACCCTCGCTCAAGCAGAAAAGACTTAAGTCTATCATACCACGCCCGAGGGGCCTGCTTGAGTCCATAAAGAGCCTTATGAAGTTTAAGGACTTTATGTGGGTACTTGGGGTTTTCAAAACCAGGGGGTTGTTTTACATAAACATCTTCACCTATGAAGCCATTAAGAAAAGCACTTTTGACATCCATTTGATAGAGTTTAATCCCCGGGATGTCGCAAAGGCAAGCAAAATCCTAATGGCCTCAAGGCGAGCAACAGGTGCAAAAGTTTCAGTAAAATCAATCCCTTCTAGTTGAGAAAAGCCCTGAGCTACAAGTCTAGCCTTATTTCTAACAATTGTCCCATCCTCCCCTTGTTTATTTTTAAAAATCCATTTTGTTCCAATGAAATGAACATTAGGTGGAGGATCAACTAAAGTCCAGACTTGGTTTCTCTCAAAATTTTCAAGCTCTTCATGCATGGCATTGATCCAACTAGAATCAGAAAGTGCATGACTAACATCTAAGGGTTCGAAAGAGGCAACAAAAGCAGCATTAGTGAAATGAGCGTGAGAACGTGTTACCCTTTGATCAAGCTCACCAATGATCTGCTCGGGAGGGTGCATCCTTTGGACATGATGTGGAGCCTCGCGGCGGGATGCAGTCTCCCCCTCAACCTGTGCGTTGGAGTGGTCCAAGATGACCGATGTTGAGGTAGTCGCCTCGGGACCTCGTGCCGAAGTAGTTGAAGCGGGGTCAGCTTCGGGGGTCGATGTCGAGGGTAGTAGGGGTTCATCCTCGAATTCTCCGGGATCTTCGTCTTCGAATAGGGTCTGTTCCATGTCATGTTCATTTGCCTGTTCAAGAGCAGAACTAACAGAGGGGGTTGATTCATCAAAAGTCACATCACATGACTCGATGACAGTGTTAGTTTCCAAGTTATAAACACGATAGGAATGACCATGAGTAGTATAACCCAAAAAGATCCCGTCAGAAGATCGCGACTCAAATTTATCCAAGTTACCACGTTTTAGGATAAAGCAGCGACAGCCAAAAACTCGAAGATGAGTAACCTTGGGCTGTCTCCCAAAACGCAGCTCATAAGATGTCAAATTTAAAATTGAGCGCAAGAAAATTCGGTTTGAGATGTATCAAGCAGTGTTCATGGCCTCAGCCCAGAATTTTCTAGGAGTCCTATGCTCATCAAGCATCGTCCTAGCCATCTCAACCAAAGTGCGGTTCTTCCTCTCAACGACACCGTTCTGTTGAGGAACCCGCGGAGCAGAGAATTGATGTTCTATGCCATGCTCCATGCAAAAGTCAACAAAGAGACTATTTTTGAACTCGGTGCTATTATCGCTTCGAATGAATTTTAATGCACCAGGGAGTTCAGTGAAAAGTCTCAAAGCCAAGCTCCGAAAGTGTGAAAACACTTCATCCTTGCTGGCAAGAAAGAAGACCCAAGAGTAGCGAGAGTAATCGTCGACAATAACTAAAACATACCACTTGCCGCCTAAAGAACTAACCCGAGAAGGACCTACAGTGTCCATATGGAGAAGTTCTCCGGGTTGTTCAGTCATCACTGTGGTGACTGGCGAATGCGAAGCGGCAATCATTTTTCCATGTCGACAAGGAGCGCAAACTAAATTCTTCTCAAACTTGAGTTTGGGCAATCCTCGGATCAGGCCTAGGGCGCTCAGACGAGCGAGCAATTCAAAGCTCATATGCCCTAGTCTCCTATGCCACTTCCAAAGCTCAGAAGTCGAATGAGCAACAAGACAATGAGAAGAACCAGACGACTCTGAAAAATCAGCTCCAAAAACTCTCCCAACCCTAAAGATCTTACACACCACAACGCCATCAGAATTGAGCACTTGCGAAGTATCGCGATGAAATCGCACTTCGAAGCCCTCATCAAGCAACTGAGATACAGACAGCAAATTGTATCCCAGATTTTCAACCAAAGCAACATCTTTGAGAGTGAAGTTCGCGTTAATTCTTACCACACCTTTACCTTTCACTCTACTCCTTCGATTGTTTCCGAAGATGATATGTTCCCTTTGCTTGGTTGTGGTGAGGCTGGAGAACCAAGCTGCATCTCCGGTCATGTGGCGCGAACAACCGGAGTCCATGATCCACGTGCCCTCCAAGCCTCGACCTGTCGCCTACACATGATTAGAACGTCTCGATCGCTCAGTGCTGGGGTGAGTGAAATAATGACGAGGCATCCAGCACTGAGTGACACGAGTAGTAGGCGCAGTAAAAGCAGACGGTCTACGCACATGAAAATCAGAATGATGCAAAGTGCGAGGTCTACCTACATGCAAAGAACGCAAAGCATGACGAGGTCTCCTACTCTGACGAGGTACAAAGCTACTCGCCCAAGATCTACCACCATATGGAACATGGTGAACACCTCGAGGAGCAAAACCTCTCCGAGAAGCACGAGGAGCCTCGAAAATAGGACGAGAGTAATACTCAGACTCATGCATACCTAAAGATGGGTAATGCATGTCCTGATAGCTCATCGCCTGTGCACGTCGCTCATCCTTGATGCGACGGAAACAGAAACCAATCAAATGACCCGCCCGCTGACAATAAGAACAATGAAACACTCTCCTGGGGGCACTCTCATGGGTCACAGGAGCAACTCTCACAGGCTCCTTGGGTTTCTTTTGAGTGGCTTTCTTGGGAGGATTTTTCTTGGCAGGAGGAGTGGTTTTCTTTGGTGGATGGGTAGGCTTTTTGGCTGAAGGGGTGTCCAACAGAGCTCTCTCTTTCTCTAGGGTGGTGGGAGAGGTAAAAACAGTTTTGGTCTTACTGTCTGAAGCTATCCTCTCAAAACCCAAACCTAGAGCTACCCCGGCTCTGTCAGCACACAACTTGGTCTTGGCCAAGAGCAAATCCATCCTACCCTTCCCTTCAGTGCATTTGTTTACCACAGAAAGAAGGTATTCATTTTCGGACATGAGGTTTTCAGCTCGCTCTCTGACAGTGCCTAGCTGGTCCTTAAGGGTAATGCATGTGTCACACACAGGCTGTACATCCTTAGAACTACCGGCCCTCTCCAATCTAGCCTCCAAATCATGAACATGCTTATCACGTAAATTAATGCTATCGCGTAATAAAGAGCAGTTCATGCAATCAATAACATCATGAGGTCTAGAATCCACCTCCAAAAGCTGCTTCTGTGCAGTCTCAAGCTCAGAGAGAGTTTGAGCATGTACAGAATGCAACTGAGCAAGCTCACTCATAACAACAGAACATGATTCACATTCAGCATCATCAAATTTAGACTTAAGCATGGCATATTCAGTAGATACATTTTCTAGCCTAAGTCTAAGGTCTTTTCTTTCTCTAGCGGCTTGCACAAGTAATCTATCCTGACCTAGCACTACTTCATTCAGCTCATCTAATTTAATTAGTAGTTGGTCAGATGATAGGTTTACCTCAGATGAGTCAAGCTCATCGCCGCTGTGATCGCTGTCGGCCATGAAGCAAAGGCCGGTGAAGTCACGTCCCTTCTTGTCCTTCTTGTCCTCCTTCCTTGGGGACTCCTCCTCCTCAGAGCTCGACTCCTCAGTTGAGGATGTGTCGATGTCGCTGAGAGCAGCAACAAAAGCTCTGGAAGCGGCCTTGGCTACCTTCTTAGCCATCTTGCCGCGCTTGCCCTTCACAAAGGGCTTCCTCTCCTTTTTGTGGAATTTGGGGCGCTCACTCTCATCTCTCTTCTTGACCTTGGGGCAATTGGCCTTAATGTGAGAGGTGTCGCCACATTCATAGCAGCCACTAAAACCACTTCTCCTCTGATCCCGTCTCTCATGATGAAAGCGGGTGAACCTCCGGGCAATGAGAGCAAGCTCATCATCAGCTAGAGTGTCCACCTGCTCCTTTGTGACGGAGACCAGGGAGGACAAAGCAAAACCATCTGCAAGAACACAAGTGCCTGATGTGCTTGGTTCTGCAGTGGTGCCACGGCTAGTGCTAGAAACCAATGCCAATGGCTGTGGCAAAGAGCTTCTGTGCACAGCGAGAGATGCCTTGGCAATCTCTGTGGACTTCAGCTTGCTAAAGAGTTCATCACAGGTCAAGGTGTCATAGCCTGTGGATTCCTCAATGCTGGATATCTTCACTTCCCATATGCTACGGTCAAGAGCATAGAGAAGCTTGATAGCCCTATCATGATCACTGTAAGCAAGCGTCCCGTTGGATCCCAAGTTACTCACTATCGCATCAAAGCATGAAAACATGGCATCTACAGATTCACCAGGTGCCTGCACAAACAGCTGATACTGTTGGTTGTAGGTGCTTTGGCGTCTGGCCTTAATCTGAGCAGAGCCCTCATGAAAGACAGTGAGAGTAGTCCAAATCTCCCTAGCAGTCCTAAGGTGCTGCACCCTGTCGAACTCACTCCGACTCAAACCAATGAACAGTATGTTCCTTGCCTTCGAGTTGGCAATATACTGATCTTTTTCAGTTTGAGTGGTGCGGGTATCAGGGATGGAGTATTGTGAGTCCACAATCTCCCAAATTGCATTTCCTTGGCTTAACAAGTAAGCCTCCATGCGCACCTTCCAGTATGCAAAATCCGTCCCATCGAACAGAGGAATTTTACTGCCTCTATCCATGTCGCCTAAAGATCACAAAACCGGTTAAGGTCAACTGGTGATCTTAACCAAGCTCTGATACCAATTGTTGGACCGGAAACGGCGACCAGAGGGGGGGTGAATGGGAGCTTTTTAAAAAATCGGGCTAAAAACTTAGCCTTCGGTTCTGTTCTGTCTTCTGCGGAACAGGCTTCGAACACTACCTTCGAAGGTCTGGTTCGGAGGTACTTCGACACCTTCGAACACAGGCTTCGGAGGAGCAACAGTTCGAAGCCAAGAAGACTTCGCTCCACTAACAACCCTCGAAAACCAACTCTGCTAAGTCAGTGCAGGCTCCGCACACAGGGTGCTTCGAGCAGGCTTCGCACTTCACCCTTCGCAAGAGTGGACAGCCCTCTGAGGACTTCGACCAATTACTTGGCGACAGCAACTGGTGCTGGGCTTCGTACGCGAAGGTCTACACGCACACAAAATGGACTACGCTAAGGGCTTCGACACAAGAAGCACTACGGGATACAATCAGAGCTTCGCTAGTAAGCAGCGAGGTCTTGCCTCGTGTTACACAGAGCGACAGCACACTGAAAAACACACTTCGCGAGAAAAACACACTTCGCCAAGACAGGCTTCGGTGAACTAAAACTAGCGAGGTATGCAAGCGAGCTCAAGCAAAAAGCACAAGGAAGCAGGGCTTCGCCGCTTGAACAAGGAACACAAAATATATTGAACTCTGGATGAAAACCAGCGAGGTATGTGTACAGGAGCTCAACAGTAAATGCTCAAAGTGTTCAATGTTACCTACCGAGCCCCCATATTTATAGCCCATGGATTCATCCTAAGGAAGTGACTACTTTACCCCTAGGGTTTACATTGGATTTGTCTCTACAGAACTAAGGGGTACAAAAGGTAGTCCACCTTTATTCTGGAGGCTTCTCTGTCAGCTGCAGAGGGGACAGTGTCAGCCTTTTTCAGAACAGACAGTGTCAGCCTTTACAGAGTTGACTTCTGGAACCTCCCTTCGCACCGGAGGGTGCGGTAGCTTTGGCGAGAAGCCTGCAGCCTGTTGGCCTTCGCTCCGCCGAAGAGGTCCTTCGATACAGTGATGGTTTTAAGCCGAAGCCGTCAAAGCTCTTGGGCCTTCGCACCACCACCTCCGGAGTGGATCACCACGGCTTCGCAGCTACTCCCAGCTCGAACACCGTCCGTCCGTGTACCGAAGCCATGCATGGCCGAAGCACCACAAGTCATCCTCACTCCGGAGCTAGCCTCGCTCCGAAGTCCTTCACACTCCGAAGTCCCACCTTCGGAGTACCACCCTTCGAAGTCCCTCCTTCGTCCAAGGCCTTCGCATGAAGCATTCCATGAGCACTTCGTCGCAGTGTCTCACTCCGAGCACACTCCTCGACGAGCCTCACCCGGACCATGCCTTCGATGCGCCTCGACTTCTGAGACCTTCGTCGGGCCACCTTCGAGTGTCTCCCTCCGGAGCACACTTCGAACACCTTGCCTCCGCAGAGGACTTGATCCACCAACTCCGAAGTCACTCCATTCGGAGTACCTTCGAAGTGCCTCACCTCCGAGGACTTTGTCTCGGAGTACCTTCAGCCGGAGCCACGCTCCGCACTCTCTGCCTTCACCTGGCACGCCTCGACCCGAGGACCGACCCGGACCACCTTCCGCAGCCACCGTGACGGAGCTCCCCGCTCCCCTGGCATCAAGCCTCCCGCTTGACCCAGGTTCACCCGGCTCGAACCTTGTCCGTCGCCTCCGAAGTCCCTGCGCACCACCGACAAGCAAACAAGTGTACCCAGTACTTCGGAGACCTCTCCGGGTTAGCAACCTCCGGCACACACTCCGGTGTACCGCCCAAAGTACCGAAGCCTTCGGTACGAACCCAGTCATCGTGTACTGCCGGACTCCTCCGACAGGCACACTCCGCTGCAACAGCTGCAGCAGGCAAACACCTCCGAACACCCTTCGGAGAACCACCTCCGAACACCCTTCGGAGGTCCCACCTCCGAAGCCCCTTCGGAGGTACCCTTCGAACAGAGGGTAAAATCCTGTCAATCACTCATCACCAAACACCGAAACCAACCCTTGGTTTCTCAAAAGCATACTTAGAAAAGATATTTAGGAAGTATAGTATGCATATGTGTAAGCCATCACCTGCTCTGATAGTCAAGCGTGATAAGTTTGGGAACTTTCAGAGTCCCAAGAACCAATACGAGATTGATAAAATGAAATCAGTTACATATGCTTCTGCTGTCAGAAGCTTAATGTATGTTTAAGTATGTACTCGCCCTGACTTAGCTTTTACTACCGAGATGTTTGGCAAATATCAAAAAATCTAGGCATAGATCACCGGAAAGGAGTTAAGAAAGCCTTGAGATATATACAAGGCACAAAATGCCTCATGCAACATATGAAAGATCAGATAATCTAAAGATAGTAGGTTATTCAGACTCAGACTTTGTGGGATGTGTGGATACTGAGAAGTCCACATCATGTTATATATTCACACTCGCAAAAGGAGTTGTATCGTGGAAAAGCTCTAAACAAACTGTGACGACATCCTCCACGATGTATGTCGAGTTTGTTGCATGTTATGAGGCCATCGGACAGGCACTATGGTTTAAGATATTTATTCTCGGTTTAAGAGTGGTCGATAGTATTGAAAAGTCACTTAAGTTGTATTGCGATAATGAGCCAACAGTATTGTACTCCCATAACAACAAGAAGAGTGTTGTTGTCAAACACATCAATATTAAGTACTATATTGTTAAGGAGAAAATCTAAGATCAAATTATAAATCTAGAGCATATAAGTACCAAACGAATGCTTGTGGATCCGCTCACAAAAGACTTACCACCCAACGTGTTCAAAGAACGCTTAATCGGTATGGGTTTAAAGAAAAGCCTATGATCATTGGATTTATAAGGGCACAAAATAAGTTAATAAACTATTTCATAATAGAAAGGTGTATTGTAGTTGTTGAGTCATATAGTATGTAACTGATTATTATGATGTAACATGCTCTATACATTGATCTATAATGGAACAGATATAATGCTAAGTTAAGTTAAGAACTAAGTTGAGATCTAGAGGAAGAATGTTAGGATAAGATCTCTGGAGGAGAGGGGGGTCGAGTCTCTCTCGTCCTCCCTAAGACTTGGACTCTGCTAACAACTCTCCCTGGACTCACGCACCCTGGTCGGGAATGCTCAACTGATTATGGTTGAAGGACCCCTATCGCGCAGCACTACAAATAAGGGGGAGGGTGGGAGGCCAACGGTTGCGCGGTTCCGATACCTTGTATGCCAGGTACCTCTCCCCAATATCTTGAGAGCCACCTGATCTATTGTCTTGCGCTGAAGTGATGGGAAATCTCATTCTCTATCGTTCTGCTTGTTGGACATCTACCGGACTTCAACACTAGGACCATGGCATCCTCAAGCTCCTCACCGGCAAAACCAGAAGGTACACAACCCATTATCCCTCTCTGTTTTCGCCCTTCTGTTTTTGCCCTAAGAACATCCATGATTTATGCCTAAGCAACTCCTTGTTAGCACTAGCCTTTATCAACCTAAGAATCCATATCATTAACAAATATATTAGAGTGAATAGCAAAATAGTAAGTCAATATAAATAAGAAGGCTTATTATTATTATGAATAGAAAGTCAAAAATAATAAGTAGAAAATGCTTTTATAAGTTATTCATAGTTCTCTTCCATCCGCGAGGTGGGATTAAAATTATTGGCAACGCTCAATATCCTAACAACCTAACCAAGACTCTCTCTAATCACGAAAATGACGTTATTTCGAATACTGATATGATCTTTAAAATACAACTTTAACATCTAACTCTAATTACACCATATTTGTAAAACCTAGATGAAAAGATATAAATGTTTAAACACTACGGGAAACATGGTGTTTGCCAAGTGCCATTTGCACTCGGCAAACGCTTCACTGAGTGTTACACTCGGCAAACACCACTCGGTATACACATCATCGGTGAACTCATCTTTATCGAGTGTTTTTTCAAGGCACTCGGCGAACCCTTCGCCGAGTGCTACACAAGACACACAGCAAAAAAACAATTTGATGGGAGAAAAATGACCGTGACGGAGGGTTTTCCGAGTGTCAAAATGTGGCACTCGGCAAACTTAAAAACAAAAGAAAAAAACAAGACGCCCGCCCGCTCGCGCTATTTCGTCGAACGGGTGGCGAGGGTGGCGAGGCTGTGGCGGCGCATGGCCGGGCGGGCCGGGGCGGAGCGCGGCCGGGGCGGGCACGGCAAGGCGGCGCGGCGCGCTGCCGATCAGAGCGCGGCCGGAGCGGGCGCGGCAAGGCGGCGCGGCTTGCGGCTGGGGCGGGCACGGTAGGGCGGAGCGCCCCCGGGGCGGGCGCGGCAGGTCGGTGCGGCGCGCTGCCCGGCGGCACGACGAGGACGCGCGCGACGCGGCGAGGTCGGGGAACTGAGACCGAGGGCGGGGCGAAGCCGGTGCGGCGCCGGCCGCGGCATGGCGACGACGACGGCGACCCGCCGGTGGTTCGTGGAGAGGGGAGGAGGGAGGAAGAAGAATGGAAAAGAGAGGTGAGGTGTGGGGATATTTAAAAAGAGATTGAAACTTTTGAAAAAATTGGCGCTGATTTTAAAAAAAATTGCGGGAAATATGAGCGGGAAACAAAAATTTGTCTTCGCCGAGTGCAACACTCGGTAAATATTTTAAATATTTGCCGAGTGTATTGAATATGGCACTCAACAAACTTTTTTTATTTTTCAAATTTGTTCAAATTTGTTTTTCATTATTTTCTTTGATAAAATTTGTAAAAATACAGTGGGTAATAATAAAAATAGAATAAAAACATGGATATGATTTTTTTTTCTTTAATTTAGTTGAATAATTTAGTTTATTATTTTATGCACTTTTAGTTTAACTTTGATATGTTTTAATTTAAATCCTAAAAACATACTTAATGAATGAAAAATAGCTAACTGACCTAGAAAATTTTGAAATTTTTACATGAGATAAGTTATGTTGTATTTTGAGTGTAGAAAAAATTTCAATTATAAAAATGATTTAACCATCAAACTTCTTTCAAACCAATCTCATTTCTTCTCTAAACCCTAATTGTTTCTCCCACAATCTCCGATTTCTAAACACTCTACGTGATATTTTTATCAAAACAATTTTAAATTTTTATCACAGCATCTATGTATCATATAATAACACCATGACAAGTCTCATAATTTTCAGACTTCAATTTATTTGTTTAGAATTAAAAAACTATTGAGCTCGACGTTGCCAATAGAGTGTTGCAACATAAAATTTTCAAACATTCTTTAAATTTAGTGCATTATAACTCATAATATACTATGAAACATAAATATGAATTTTATATATATTTTCTTAATTATTTTAGGCACTTGTAGTTTAAATTTCACCTATTTCAATTTAAATCCTAGAAATATACTTAATAAATTAAAAATAACAAACTAAACCCCAAAATGTGAAATTTTTACATGATATAAGTTATGTTGTATTTTGAGTGTAGAAAAAATTTCAAGTATAAAAATGAATTAACCATCAAACTTCTTTCAAACCAATCTCATTTGTTCTCTAAACCCTAATTCTTTCTCCCGCAATCTCTGATTTCTAAACACTCTACGTGATAATTTTATCTAAACATTTTTAAATTTTTATAACAGCATTTATGTTCATATAATAACACCATGACAAGTCTCATATTTTTCAGACTTCAATTTATTTGTTTAGAATTAAAAAACTATTGAGCTCGACGTTGCCGATAGAGTGTTGCAACATAAAATTTTCAAACATTCTTTAAATTTAGTGCATTAAAACTCATAATATACTATGAAACATAAATATCAATTTTATATATTTTTTCTTAATTATTTTAGGCACTTGTAGTTCAAATTCCACTTATTTCAATTTAAATCCTAAAAACATACTTAATAAATTAAAAATAATAAACTGAACCAAAAAATGTGAATTTTTTACGTGAGATAACATATGTTGTATTTCGATTGTAGAAAAAAATTCAAGATAAACCAAATTGGGAATATCCTGTAAGATCGAAATAAGGTTTACACACATGAAAAAAATATTGGGTTTGCCGAGTGTTTTTTAAAAAGAACTCGGCGAACCAAGTGTCTTTGCCGAGTGTATTTTAAAAAATACTCGGCAAATCTGAAAAAAAATCGTCCCGCACAATCACGCCGTCATGACACTTGTTAGTATCGTGTTTGCCGAGTGTTTTTTTAAAAAAACACTCGGCAAATATTTTTTTACCGGGTGTTTTTAGTTTATCGAGTGTTTTTCAAAAAATACTCAGCAAACCAAGCTTTGTCGAGTGCCCGAAAAAATACACTCGGTACATCCCGTTTCCCGTAGTGAAAGTTTAATTAATAGCTTAGACTTGAAACAAGCACGAATGACATGTTTTCGCCATCCAAGAGAGTAGAACACAGGAGAAACCATAGCCAACTCAGCTATCAAGCATTCAACCACTCGCAAGTAGTCTTGAACAAGGTGTTTATATGCTCTTGCCTTATCCTTGCTACCTTTACATGAACAAAATGGTGAACAAAATCCAAAATTACATGTTTAGGTTAGTGCAAGCAAAATTTTCCTCCATACACATGCAAACCAAACCAAACCAAACATTTTTCATTTTTACCTTACTTTGCAGTCGGCAGGGACGAACCTCAATGGAGCCAGGAGTGCATTGGCACCGGCCGGGTCAAAAAAACAGTATTTAATATTTCATATTTATCATATATATACACGCTTTTAAGTATAACTCGCACATCTCCTGATACAGAAATGGAATATAAATAATTAAGTGATATATCATTTACTTTTCACTAGTTTTGTCTGGAATGCGTGCATGCATAAGTAGATAGCTGCATATGCTGACTTTACCTGATGTCTCTGTACTGACTCCTTTAGTTTGTACGAGACGATAAGCCTGCAGCTCGCTGGCCCCCTCACCGACCGGCTAATATCTTTGTAGAAGCTGCATCGTCTGAAATCCACTTATCCTTTACGCATCTCAGTATCTGAACTCAGAATCATCTCATTCTGTCGCAAGCTAGGCACTTGCACCAGCAACATAAAATGGCACTGAGCAGTCTCTGAATTTCCAGCTAATGTCTGCCTCTGCCAAATGTTGAGGATTAACTGAAACTATGAGCAAATAAGTGTGGGTTTGTGCTTGTGTGTGATGAGGGCGCCGGGCAATCATGTGAGCAATAAGTCTTGACGTGGCAAGGAAAGAAAGGAGAAGCTTCTGCTCTACCTAATCTGATCCTTGTACAGGCCAGCTTTAAGTACTTGCTTAACATTCTTTTATGAGGCCTCCAGCTACTTAATGGAAAAGCATTATTGCAATTGCTCATGGATTAGGACAAGAGAGCTCTCTCTCCTTTTCCATGGCACCAAGAATCGTCTGGATTTGCTTTGACAAAACTCGTGATCTGGCATTATCTTAACTTGCTGAATGGAAGGCGTGGAGAGGAATTGGATAAACCGGCTTCTAGTGCGAAAAATCTTTTTGTCATGTTCTGATGCTGATCTTGTTCGGCACGTCTTTCTTGCCATGCTATACAGTTGCGGATGAGAGGAAGCAAAGGCAAGACTCCTTTGAGCATCGCCGCAGAGAACAAATCAGCAAATGGTACAAGTCTGCCCTGATGGACTGCTGCTGCTGCTTGGTTGCACACCTTGGAAAGCTTCTTTCAAGCCTGCATAAAAAGAGAAAACCTTTCAACATTCTGACAGATGAGACCCTTTTACTGCTATTTATTCATGTAACATTGTTATCACAAACTCAGCATGCCCGACAACTTGGAAAACCTGCTTGCACGTGCCATTTGTCACCCAACCTGTCCATGAAATGGAAAAGGAAAAGGAAAAGGAAAGGGGCAGTAGTAAACTCAAAGAACACTCCCACATAATTTTAGCTTGATAGTATTTTTATATACACATCAGCATTGCCATGCTTATAAAACACTGACCAATAAGACCATTTTCACCCATGATGAATATATCGCTTATAAAACAAGAACATAAGAAAATCTAGTGCCATGTTTCTTCTGTTTACAGAGATCGAACGTTACAACATACTAGAACAATGCCAAATTGCCAATTACTCTTGCCGGTGTTCAACTCAGCTCAGCTTAAAAACAAAATCATTTTCTTGGAAAATTTTCCTCAAAGCCTAATTTATGATCTTATCTCCTGCAAATATCTTGTTTCTGACCCAACTCTCTTATTACATTAAAAAAGGAAAAAAAAATGCAACCAGAGAAGGTCACCCTCAATTGCCGACAGGTCCAAGCATTATCGACTACTCTCCTCAATGGCACTGCAGCAAAACCCATTATTTCACCCATAATCATAAGCAACTCACCCGTAATTCAGTGCCAGTGCAAATTGGAGCAACGACTCCATCCAAATCTCTGTATTCAGCTTCAAACCATATTGTGCCTGTAACACCACACAACTAATCAGTAATATTCCGGCTGTTCAGCTGCACCTCAAACCTAAGCCAAGATTCAGCCCGCATCTCCGTGATCATCAGATCGTTCTCTGGTGCTGGATAGTAGTCTTCCCGTAATTGCATGTCCCTCAAGTTTGGCATTTGCAGGAAGAAGGTCATGAAGTGCTCATGTGTGGTGCCATGGACGAAGAGCTTCCTGAGTCCAATACAGCGCTGGAGAAGTCCAACAGCTGGCAATGTCAGACTCCGTTGGTGCACTTCCTTGTCTTGGGGTGGCCAGTATTCCAATTCACACAAAGTCTGCAGTGACTCGATACCATGCAAATAGAATCGCTCCCACAATGAAAGATCCATCTGCCCTGCTGGTGCAGTAAGCGCATAACCCACAGCCTCACTGAGGTCCAACTTCATCTTGGCTAATACTGGGAAGCCTGCAAGGTCACTTAAGCCAAAATTTGACCGTGAAGCAGGGCGCGGGCATGTCCGACAATCACCTTCTACCTTAATCAAGATCTCCTCAAGCACGGGACAGCTATCAAGACCGGCAGAAATGAGCGGGGAGAGCAACTGGCCAGCAGAGAACCACAGGGAGAGTGACCGGAGCATTTCCCAGCTATCAACATCATCAAATTCCATGTATCTACATTTCTTGGATGCAGACTCATATGACACTTCACCAAGCTCATCATCCTCGGGATCACATTCCTTTTCTTGAAAAACTTCAGGATTGCATTCAGTGGTGCCATTTGCCACACCACAGGGTTGCTCAGCATTCCAGACACAGTTGATCTCAAGACTTTCAATCCGATCACGGATCGGACTTAGAGCAGTGAGACACTCTGCAGTGTGAAGAAGCCGGCAGTGCAAGACACTGACTTCCTTGAGAGTAGGCCGCAGCGCTGCAGCTACCCTCCTGATCCCTACTGAAGTGACGGCATCGCATCCATGGATGGCGAACTTCGCAAGCCTCCCACACCCACGACCAATCGCTGCAAGGCTGGCATCTGTGAGATCTTGGCAGTTCTTCACGCAAAGAGATTCCAGCCCACCGCACACTGCAACACCATCAAGATGCAACCAAGAGGCCTTACACAGTCCCTGGAAGGAACCCAGCGTCAAGAACTTGATCCTTGGGCACCTGCGGGCAAGCGCCTCCATTGCGGGCGCGGCCTCCAGTACATTGTGCTGGAGATCCATAGTGAAATCCTCCAGCCTGGGCAGCGCCGCAAAGAAGGCGACCAGTCCTGCCACTGTAATGGCCGCCTCCTCCCGCTGGCTGGTGGACGCAGGCTCGAACGGCTCGCTGAGCCGCAAGACCTTCAGCTGGGGGCAGCTGGTAGCTAGGGAGAGCAAAGCGTCGTCGCCGATGGAGTCAGGGAACCTAGGGTTGAAGAGACAGGGCGCGACGAGCTTCGAGAGGTTGGGGCAGGAGCCCGCGATGGCCCCGAGCTGGGGGGAGTTGAACCCGTTGGTGGCGCCCGCCAGGCCGAGGTCGAGCTCGGTGAGCGCCGCGGCGGAGGCAGGGTGCGCGGTGAGCGCCATCACGATGTCCTCCACCCAGCAGTAGAACTCCGACAGGTCGAGCGACATGAGCGCCGCGCAGGTCTGCAGCAGCGGCTCGAGATCCGCGCCTTCGGGGAGGTTCAGCGGACGCTGGTGCCAGCGTACGAGCTTGACGCGGCGGAGGGAGCCCCGCCAGTGCGGCGTGAGATTGGTAAGCGTGGAGGGATCGCGGCAGTAGACGGCGAGCGAGGACACCGCCGGGAAGCAGTGCGCGAGGCGTCCGGCGATGAATTCGTTCTGCTCAAAGATCGCCTCGGGGTTGTGGAAGTGCTGCGCGGACGAGGACGAGGACGCCCCGACAGCAGGCGCCGACGAGAGAAACGGGTGACCCCACGGCGAGACGAGCGACAGGTCGAGCCGCTCCAGCGCCGGGAAGCAGAAGTGCGGCGCGAGGAACAGGAATCCAGGCGACCGCGGGTCCCCCCTCAGCGACAGCTCAGCCCGCGTTGCCCTCTCCGCCGCGCGCAGCCGCGCGCACGCCAGCGCCACCCGATGCCGCGACCGCCCGTCCGTCAGGAAGCTCAGGATGTGCAGCACCAGCGGCTCCGGCAGGTCCAGGATGGGCGACCCCCCAGACGCCGCCTTCTCCGCCCCCGGTTTGTCCACGTCGTCGTCGTCCGCCATGCGCGACGTCTACTTCTCTCTCTGTTATTTTTCTTCTCCGGCGCTGCCGCTGGGAGAGGGATTTGGGTGAAGCGAAGTGGGGACGAGAAGCTGCACAGCGAAGTGATATACAAGTCGACAGCTTTTCTCTCTCTCTCTTTTAATTTTATCCTCTTATCCCCTTCGGATTATATCATTTCTTTTCTTTTTTTCCTTTCAAATTTTGTTTCATGTTTTTTCCTCTACTTTTGATTTGAATGCTTCCGTACTTTTAAAAAGTCTATTTTTTAGGTTTTACTCAAAACAGTCTTTATTTTCAATTTTTACAACTTCTTCACACATTATACGCATGTATTTGATAAAAAGGATAATACATAATAAACTATTTATTATTTAATAATGAATGACTATATTATGTCGGTGAGTTGAGGATAAGTCGATTTAACTGGAGAGACGTTGGCGATCCGACTACAACTATACAGGGATATTACGTCTTAGCAATCGTTACACCAACTCTAGAAGCGGTCACAACTCGACGGAGGCACGACCAGCCTAACCACGAGGGTAATTCATAGAAGCAATCGAGAACTAACAAGAACAAGATGAACAAACACTCAAAATACCAATGATGGAGTTATGTGACGTGTATCCAGCGAACTAGACGATCATGGGATAAACACGGCAAAGTAGCGAGGCTAAACTTTGATCTAAACAAAATTCTAATTACAAGTGGCGGGGAGGGGGTATTTAAGAGCTAGGGACATGTGGGGGTCATCCAAAGAGAACCCTAAATAAATACAACTAAATTACAAGGTCCATGGGTTTCGGACTGAATAAATAACACACATTGTTTTGGTGATTGTGATCTGCTCGGTTAGAATCTAGAGGTGTAGCTAGATCCGTTGGAAAGAGAACTTCTCAAGCTTTCCAAAAGGTCCAAGATCATCAAATTAGAGCTTCCATGTAAAAGTTATGCAAGTTTTAATCTGGTGTTGTTCTTGTAGTCCGAGTCTGAGTCCAAGACGTGTAAAACTTTATCTCCACCTTCTCTTGGCACAAAAGTAACGTCTCAAACTTATATATTATATTTGCAAACTTGTATATTATCTTTGAATGACCTTGACTTGGTCCCCAATCAACTTCCATGATGTTCCATTCTCTTGATGGGCTCTTAATCCATGTAACTATTTCTGTAAATGAATAGGAACACATTTCATGGTGTAGCATACATGATTCAAATAAATAAAATGTAAATTTAATATAGAATGTATGCACTTTGGGTTGTTTATTTTAAAGCATAAGCATGGTCATATCCCAACTGGTGATGTCCTCTCGTCAGTAGAGTTTCTTTGTTCCAAATTTTTGTGAGGCCTCTAATCATGGCACACGCAGGAAAGGTCAGCGGGAAGCCTATGCGCGAGGTAACGGTCCGCGAGGAGCATGTGCACCCACGTGGCGTGGATGAGAGTCGGGATAGGGGTCGCTAGAGATGAGGATTTGGTGGCCTCTTTTGAGAGATCTCCTATTTTTGAGAGCTGAGTAGGGGATCTCGCTGAATCTTGATTTTTCTCGCGAACTCTTAAAAATGAGTTTAAGTACTAGACTAGGGGCCGCTATATATATATATATATATATATATATATATATATATATATGTGTGTGTGTGTGTGTGTGTGTGTGTGTGCTATCCTACATCATGGATGTAGCATAGCTATTCTACCAAGAAATCTACTACTGAGAAAAAAATAGTATTCAATTGTTATTCTATTAAGAAAATCTACTACTGAAAGTAGTCGGTGTAGAATAGCTAGCGCTCCCGTATATATATATATATGATATTACATATGAACAAATGATATTTTTTATAATTATATCTCTGTTTTCTTTTTTATTAATATTTAATTGTATTTTTTAAAATAAATTGGATGAATTTATATTATTTTACTTATATAACAAATCATGTGTTACCTTAGATCCAATTAGCATAACAGAGTAAAAATACGATTTTTGTTAAACTTTGACAAAAATTAACGGTCTACATAACCCTCGCATATTGTTATTTGATTACTTAACCTCTTACCTAATAAAATGTGTTTAACTCCCTAACTTTTTAAATATCATTTATTTAACCTCTAAGTTAGTTTTGCAAAGTGGTTTTGTTCTACTAGCGTACTACGTTAGATAAGATTGTCATGTTGGTCACACGCACCTACATAAAAAACTAACAACCATGCTCCTCAAACTTCTCGTTCGCTCCATCAGTGCCTCGTTCACTCCTACGTCTCCTCCTCTCTCTCTCTCTTCAGCTAGGCAAACAATGAGTTGATGATAGGGAGTAGACCTTCTAATTGCAGTATGGGTTGAAGGTGAATCTCTACACCTAGTTGTATTTTTTACGGCCATTGTGTTAAAAGAACAAAGATAAAATGAAAATTGGAGTTCCAAAAGTGGCTAAAAATAATGTTGGGGGAATAGATTTCCCTTGAACAGGGGCCAAATGACGTCAGCCTCCGACAGCCTTCGGCCCGGAGCCCAATACTGTCGAAGTCTGTATCTTCCCAAAGAAGTCGTTTCCAGGTCCCAAGGTACCCTTCGGAGGGTACCTTGGGCGAAGCCCCCAAGCCCTGTCAATGGCCTCTGGAGAGAGGTCCCTCGGAGCCCTCCAGAGGGAAGCCCTCGAGATTCCTTGAAGACTGCCAAAAGCTAAGTCTCAGGCTAACTTCGAAGCCAGCCTCCGGGCCTTCTTCGGAGTTAGCCTTCGAGCCATGTTCGGAGTTAGCCTTCGAAGCTCCCTTCGGAGCTCCTCAAAGCTAGTCTCCGGACCCTCTCCAGCCGACTCAAAGCCAAGGCCCCAGTTCGGAGGCCCCAGTTCGGAGGCCCCCAGTTTGGAGGCCCAGTTCGGAGGCCCAGTTCGGAGGCCCCAGTTCGGAGCCCCAGTTCGGAGCCCGGTTCGGAGCTCCGGCCCTACTACGAACCCAGAAGATATTTGCGCCCCGCTACAGTGTAGAAGTCGTACCAGGGGCCCCTCTGCCCATAGTCTGTTGTTTAGCTGGTCAAGATGTGACGTTACCTGACACATATGTAAAGTTGTAAAGCACTTTTATACCGTATCTAGCTCCTTTTCCCCTCTTTGCCCCTATGATCCTAGGGCTCATAGAGGGCATCTCGGTCTTTTCCTTTGTCCTGCGTGCCTATAAAAGCAGGGCCAAGCCCTTGTAACAGGACACACGCTCCAGGGGGCCATGAGACCCTGGAGTTCTTTTCTCCACACCAAGGCATACCATGCCAAATCCACAACAAACTGGACGTAGGGCTATTATCCCCTAGGGGAGGCCCGAACTAGTATAAACCCTTTCTCCCTCTGAGAGAACCCATCGAGGTTCATTCTACACATCATATACACACATACAAAACATGTGTTGTAGCTAACACAATTGCTACAACAGTTGGCGCCGTCCGTGGGGATCTTAGTCCTAAAATCTAAGCTCTCTGCCACTACCTGCAACTCGAAGCGCGCTTGAGGGGGGAGCTTCGAAGCCTTCTTGCTTCGCGCACCCTTCGGCAAGGGGCTTCGGGTGCAGTTCGAAGGCCATCTTCGCCTCCTCCCATCCTTTGCATCTCGGATCTCGCCCTTCAGCAAGGGGCTCCGCTTGGTGTGTCGAAGGCCATCTTCGCCTTCTCCCATCCTTTGCATCTCGGAGCTCGCCCTTCAGCAAGGGGCTCCGCTTGGTGTGACAAAGGCCGTCGAAGCCCAAGGGGCTACGAGGCAAGCTTTCAGCCACTCAACGAGGTATGTATGCTAACCGAAGTACCACTTCGATGTGCAGTTTTACAGTTACCTTGATATAAAATTCGAAGCCCTGCTTCGCCTTAAGTTCGAAGCCCCGCTTCGCCTTAAAAATTCGAAGTCTTGCTTCATCTCATCAAAAACCCGAAGCCTTGCTTCGCCCTGTATAAAATCTGAAGCCTCGCTTCGCCTTACAAAATCCGGAGCATTCCTCCGAAGGCTACACAGCGCCTCCGGGCCCGTAGCAGTAACAGGGACTCCGGGCCATGGCCCGATGCGTCCAGGGATTCCGGGTTCCGTACCCGAAGCATCCCAGGGATTCCGGGTTCCGTACCCGAAGCATCCTAGCGTCGAAGGTGGCCCAGGGTCGTAGGTGACCCAGAGTCGAAGGTGGCTCAGAGCCGAAGGTGGCTCACATTATCACAGGTTCGGTGAATCCACACCAAATATCCATTTTCATTACAGAATCAAGCTCAGAAGCCTTGCTTCGTTATCCAAACACGCTCCGAAGCCTTGCTTCGCGTGTCAAAATCTCATATACGCCTAAGCATGTCGAAGTCATGCTTCACTTAAAATCTGAGTGCGTTTCGGAGCCTTGCTCACGCACAACATCCAAATCCTAGCATGCCAAAGCATGCTTCGCTTAATTTGGCTACGCTGAAGCCTTGCTTCGCTCCAAATTAACGCGGTCGAAGCCCAAAAGGGGGCCTTCGTTCAATACATTTCAAGCATCTGAAGCCGCCAAAAGGCGCACCCCTCCGCATTTTTTGCCCGCACCAGCACGGCTAAGTCCCTAGCTGCCACGAGCAAGGGGGGAAGCATGTATGCGAGGTGTGCGAATGTCATACGCAGTACGAGCGTGACAAGCTAAAACGTTCAAAGTCATCTGATAACGCGAAGCATGCAGATGAAGTATGTAAATACAATAAACTCCATTGAATAATAATGGAGAAGTATGTTACAAATGTATTTCGCTTACGAAACTACGAATAGTCTATATCTAAGCCTAAGAAGAATCGAGTGCGAGGCCCCAACCCTCGCTTGCCTTTCTTTCGGACAGGGCTCCCTCGGCTGGACGAAGCCTCGTCGGAGCCTGCCCTCCCATGTCCGGCTCGTCCAGGCTCCGAAGCCCGCAGACCTCGTCTCCCACTTTGCAGGTCGCTCCGAGTTAGCGAGGCAGGCGGTGCCGTATCGAAGGCAGAGAAGTCTAAAGCTTCATCGCCCGCTAAGACCGTTCGCGAAGGCAAAGAACTCTAAAGGGACTCCGTCTTCACAATGGCTAGCAGATCTTGAGCTACTTCGGGGATGGCTTCACCGTTAGGTCCCCTCGGAAGCTTAAACCGAGGGGGGCCTTCGGACCTAGCTACTTCGAGGACTGCCCACAACTGTTGAAGTTCTTCAGAGTCCTCAAGCACTTCGAAGTCAACATTCGGAGGTTGAGCCTGGGCAGGTATAAGAAACCCCCGCATTCATATTAATAAGCTGATAAGTTTTTACAAGCCTGCAGCTAAGTATTACAAGAAGCCTAAGGAGATCTACACCTTCGGAGGCGGAGGTGTCAATGTCGAAGGCCGATCGGACGCAACAGGTGCTTTGGCTCGATGAAGGCGGAGAGCCTTCTGAAGGTCGAGGACTGCTTCGCAGCCTTGTTCCTTCCAAGGCTCCTGTAGCCACCGCCAGGCTCCGCGGACGTTTGTCGGAGGCGTCACCAAGTGTTGGCCCCCGAAGGCCACCGGGGTCATGGAGGTTGCTGCCTGGAGGTGGTTGCACCCCGCGTCATGAAGCATCTGCAACACTCCTTGGCCCGCGACTCGGCCGGCCATCAGGGCAAAGCCCTTCAGCGACTGCTCTGCCGTCGAAGCTACTACCTTCAAGAACGCGGCGTGATCCCCAATTGGATCCTGGTCGCCGAAGTCCGGAGCCCGGCATTCGGTCCCTATCTACTCAAGGACTTCGGTCAGACTCTGAGTGGCTTCATCAAGGTTGTCCATGACGAAGTCTTCAAGCTTCTGAGCCCGTTGGCGGAGTGAAGAGTTCTCCTTCGCCTGTCGGGCTTCGGCGTCCTTTGCAGCCCTGAGCTCCGCGCGGAACCGATCCATCGCCGAAGCCAAGGCTTCCTTAACCTTGTCGGCCTCAGCCTTCGCCGCCTTGGCCTCAGCACTCGCCATCTCGGCCTCACCCCTCGCCGCATTAGCTGAAGCTTCGGCCCGCCTTCGCTTCTCGGCTTCCACCAAGACTTCGCGTCGGAGGGCCTCCTTCTCCTCTGCCAGGCGCATCATCCGCCTATCCGCAGAAGTCGAAGCCGCCGCATTCAGTGCGAAGGCCTGAAAGAATTCAAGAAATCATAAGTATTGATCGAAGACTAAAGTATAATTCGAAGGCTGTATAGGATTTCACTCACCTACACAAAGGGCTTCGTTCGCACTGATGAAAAGCTCCATGGGGCTCGAGTGGCTGAGTTGAGCCACCAAATCCCCTGCCTCCGCAGCAGCACAAGCCTCGCGGAAGCTGTTGATCGCCGCCTCCGTCACGGCACCCTTCGGCCGAAAAGGATGGACAATCTCCGCCACAACCGCCTGCGCAGGCTTCGTCATGGGCGGGCTTAGCTCCACAACATCGATGTCCTCGTCGCTTTGAGGGTCCCCTTCGCCATGACCGCTGCCTCCGTCTTCTTCAGGCGAGGAGCTGTCGGACTCCGAGCTGCTGCTGCTACTGCTGCTGCTACCGCCGGAGGCCTCTGCTGGCTTCGCCGGGGTGGACCTCGCGCTGGCGTCGTCCTCTGCAGGCTTCTCCACGGTGGGCCTCGCGGCGACATCCTCTGCAAAAGTCAAGTCAGAATCCGCATATTGAAGAGAAGAATGTTTGAAGTAGTTACCTTCGTTAGAGATTTCTTCGAAGGAAGGGGGGTCGATGTGTGCCCCCTAGTCCCTTCGCTGCGAAGCTGGCGTGTCGGACTTCGCGCCCGAAGTCGTCGTGGTCGAAGCCTCCACGGCCTTCTTGGTGGCTGGGGTGAGCGCGTCGGCCTCCGTCGCCGAAGTCGTCGTCGGAGCCTTCGCTACCTTCTTGATAGTCGGAGCGCTTGTGGGCTCCGCTGCTACCTCCTCCGGGGTAGAGACCTCGGTCGCAGGGACCTCCGGCCAAGCCCTCGAACTCTCAGGCTCGTCGTCGTCCCCTCTCTTCCTCTTGGCACCAGCCGCCGAAGTTGCGAGGTGGGAGAAGTCCGGCAGGGCAGGGAACACCTCGTAGCCAAGCATGATCCATACCCTGTTCCAATGCTCCCGGGACCCCACCGAAGCAATACGCTGGGCCTGCTCCTCTGGTGTCGGAGTCCCGACGACGCGCTCCGCCGCCGCGATGGCCTCCTCCGGAGTCCTCACTTCAAGATGGGCTTCATAAAAAGTTCAAGTCAGAGTGAAGTTATGCGAAGTATGGAAGCGGAAAGATTTCGAAGTCTTACAGAAGCGTTCGAAGGCCAACTCGCGTAGTTCCCCTTGGCCCGAAGCTTGAAAGAGCCCCTCCGGCCAAGAGCGCGCGAGGGGGCTGAGCCGGAGGGTGATGAACTCCTCCGCGAGGTCTCTCATGCTCATCTTCGCCGCCACCCTTCGAAGAAGCGAGATCCTCGAGCGAAGGGTGTCCGGGCTGGTCTTCACCACCCCTTCGCACCGATATAAGATGTGGGCATTAGTACTCCGAAGGGGAGAGTTCGCGCCGATGGAGGCGTAGAACCACTCTTGATCCCATTTTGAGTACCACTTGTTGTTAACAGCCCTCGCTGGGAAGGCATCTTGGAACTCCCTCCGAAGCTAGAAGTTAGCGCTGCCGAAGGCCAATGCCCTCTTGACGCGGTCTGCTCCCTCCCTCGGCTTCGGCTGGCAGTTGGCGTCATGGAGTGCGACGAAGACGTCGGCGCGGCCCTTGCATCCTTCGGCCCTCATGGCCCACTCAAAAACAGCAATCCTCGCCACGGCATTGGGAGAGAGTTGAGGAAGTTCGAGGTTGTAAGCCCTCAAGACTTCGCTCAGCATCCCCACTGCTGGCAGCCCGAGGCCGGCTTCGAAGAAAGCTTCAAACACGACCACTTCGTCGGCCCGAGGCCTCGGCTCGGCCTCCGACTTCTCCGGGACTCTGAGCTGAATCTTCGCTGCGATCCTCCCTTCGTAGGCCCTCCGGACTGACTCCTCCGTGGAGATCGAGGCCCTCATCTCCAGCGTCTGCTCGAATTTGTCGGAGGGTGTCCGAAGGTCCCTCGGTCCCAACCGCCTAGGTGCAGGCTTCGCTGCCGCAGCCGCCGCCGCCTGCAGCTGGGAGGAGCTCGAACCCGGGCCCAAGGCCAAAGACTTCGAAACTGCCTTCTTCGGCATTTTGGTGGGACTTCGGCGCGAGGGGCTAAAGCTAGCGAAGGGTGTTCCGCGCGAAGCCAAGGAAGAGAAGAGAGCGAAGGTTGTAAGGCAATGAGAAGAAAGCAAATGAGAGTGTGCCGAAGCCACACGCGGTAAACCCCTATTTATAGGCGGTAAGAATTCCGACGGTCGTGGGCTGAACCCACTGTTTGGTGGGCCTCCAGCGAAGGCGAAGCGACCCGGCGCAGGGTAACGATAAATTTTCTAGCCGTTGCGGAGTCGTTTGATCTCCCCGAGGTCATTCTGACGGCTGGCGCAGGCAGTTATTACCTGTGGATTTCGAAGTCACCTTCGGTCCAATCTCCGAAGGCATGTTTTCTCTGAAGTTGTAATTTTCAGGTCATTTGTCCCAAGGGCGCGCACACCCCTTCGTCCCAAAGGCCTGCACGCAAGGGGCTACTGTTGGGGGAATAGATTTCCCTTGAACATGGGCCAAATGACGTCAGCCTCCGACAGCCTTCGGCCCGGAGCCCAACATTGTCGAAGCCTGTATCTTCCCAAAGAAGCTGTTTCCAGGTCCCAAGGTACCCTTCGGAGGGTACCTTGGGCGAAGCCCCCAAGCCCCATCGATGCCCTCTGGAGCGAGGTCCCTCGGAGCCCTCCAGAGGGAAGCCCTCGAGATTCCTTGAAGACCGCCAAAAGCTAAGTCTCAGGCTAACTTCGAAGCCAGCCTCCGGGCCTTCTTCGGAGTTAGCCTTCGAGCCCTGTTCGGAGTTAGCCTTCGAAGCTCCCTTCGAAGCTCCTTAGAGCTAGTCTCCGGACCCTCTCCAGCCGACTCAAAGCCAAGGCCCCAGTTCGGAGGCCCTAGTTCGGAGGCCCAGTTCGGAGGCCCCAGATCGGAGCCCCAGTTCGGAGCCTCGGTTCGGAGCTCCGGCCCTACTCCGAACCCAGAAGATATTTGCGCCCCGCTACAGTGTAGAAGTCGTACCAGGGGCCCCTCTGCCCATAGTCTGTCGTTTAGCTGGTCAAGATGTGACGTTACCTGACACGTCTGTAAAGTTGTAAAGCACTTTTGTACCGTAGCTAGCTCCTTTTCCCCTCTTTGCCCCTATGAGCCTAGGGCTCATAGAGGGCATCTCGGTCTTTTCCTTTGTTCTGCGTGTCTATAAAAGCAAGGCCAAGCCCTTGTAACAGGACACACGCTCCAGGGGGCCATGAGACTCTGGAGTTCTTTTCTCCACACCAAGGCATATCATGCCAAATCCACCACAAACTGGACGTAGGGCTATTATCCCCTAGGAGAGGCCCGAACCAGTATAAACCTTTTCTCCCTCTGAGAGAACCCATCGAGGTTCATTCTACACATCATATACACATGCAAAACCTGTGCTGTAGCTAACACAATTGCTACAACAAATTAGTAATGGCAAGATTATGCATAAATTAACCTAGGCAATGTATTTATAGGATAATAAAAAATAATTAATAGTAGTTTTTTTCATATTCAATGCTAAATTCATTAAAAATAGTAGCATCAATGCGATAGACATCAACCAACTATCTCATAATTTTTCGCTTCCTTCTTAAAATAAAAGGATTTAACAATGACGTTGGCATCGAGGAGTTAAGAACAAGGACATAAGGAAGGGTGAGAATAAAATAATTTTGTCGAACGCGACATGCCACGGCAAAACTATCTTAAAGGTTAAGAAAACATTATTTAAAAGATTACGTATTAAATGGTTTATTAGGGTACGTGTTAAGTAATAAAAAAATATGAGGGGTTTTTTGAGAACAATTAATTGTTTTATTGGCCGTAGTGTCCCCAGCCGCGTCGCGCCATATGCACGCGCTGTCTCGCATCGGCCGCGTCGGGTTCGCCTCCTCTCGCGCGCTGTTGGGCTCGCCGGCGGCGAGGATGTCGGCCGGAGCCGGGGACCCGAGCAAGAATCCGGCGGTGGGGAGGCTGCGCGAGCTCGTGCAGCTCGACTCGGCAGGTAACGATGAATCGGGCTCTCCGATTACCCTCCTCTTTGTGTCCCTCTCTGGTGGTTGTTGGTTAGGGAGTTGGAATTGAGGGGAGAGGATTTCTTGGTTTGGGTCAAGTTCGCATGTGCGCGCGTGGTGGGCGAGCCGTCGCGCGCGATCGGTGGAGTGGATTGGATTGGGGCGAGTAGTTGGGAATTTTGGGCATTCCTTGGTTGGAATTTGGAAGCAGTGGCCTAGCGTTGACGACAAAAAAACGGGGCAGTAGAAAGGGATTCTTCCGGTGATTCCATGGAAGAATTGCTGGAACATCACTCCTTGGACTGAAACACTGGCTGTCTCATTATAGGAACAGAGTTTCGAGAAGTAAATTCTGCAGTTAGAGCTCGTCGTTCTCTGATGCTGAACAAGCATGCCGTGTGGTTTTCCTCCCTTATCCTGAAGAGCGAAGGATGAGACTCAGATGAAGGAGAGTAGATTGTCGCGCGGCAGAAATGCAGTCTTCAGGATGACCTAGATGGACTCTGTGGATGCCATTGTTGAATTTCTGTCATACCTTGTGCGTGCATGTTCTTTACCATGATGAGATAGTACCCTGACTTGGATTGCTTGTTCTTCAATGTTGTTGATCAGTTGGGTGGGACAAGTCCTGGGAAGCTGGCATAACCCCTTGGGATTTGGGGAAGCCAACACCTATTGTCGAACATCTCGTTAATTCAGGAACTCTCCCAAAAGGAAGAGCTTTGGTTCCAGGATGTGGCACGGTAAGTGAAAAAATAACCATTTACCATTTTTTTTCTGCTATCTTTTCCCCCAAATGATCATTGTTACCCTGTTCCTCCCCAATAACAAAACTCACGACTGAGTTAGATCATGGCTTCTTCCTACGAACCATGCAGTAGAATTTATTTTCCTTTTTACCACTTTATGTCAATAACATCAGACACGTCTTCCATGTTTATTGAGAACCGATGTTCCATGAGAACAAATAGTGGCCAGATTTCCATGAAATAGCATATTAGAAATTTAAACCTTTTGATTGAAGATTGTCACTGTGGCCATTGTATATGGTACTGTGGAGTGTGGAGTGTGGACAACAGTAAACAACTTAAAAGCTAAAATGCATAATAATACTGTAAGTAGTGAATTGGTTCATTGCCCATTATGAGAACAGTTTAGGGGGCTCCTGCTCAAATTTTCCATATCAATATAAGTTCATCAAGATTTTCCAACAGAGTTGCTTCTGTATAATAGGGATACGATGTGGTTGCTCTGGCAAGCCCTGATCGATTTGTTGTTGGCTTGGATGTTTCTAGTGTGGCTGTGGAGAAGGCTAAGCAGGTGAGCTTTAGCTGAGTCTGAGCTTGATAACACTTAAAGAGAAACAGTGTTAGCTTATTTAAGCTTGCAACATAGGATTTGGAAGACATTTCACTTTGAAGCACTATGTACAGAATGACTTGTTATATTTGTATTAGCACTTTTTTATCTCATGTTCTTGTGTTCCCAGCAGTCCAGCTCCAATTTCATGTTATAAAAAATACTAGTAGCATTTCTTGGAAGCAGAAGTCTATCTCTCCTAGAAACTCTGTTAGATTTGCTATATGTCATATGGTAACTTTCCCAAAATAGAAAATAAACCACATGTAACAAATTAACAATACATGGCACTGACGGTACCAAAAATATTCTAAAAATGGTCTTTCAAAGTTTTGGAGCTGAAGAAAATATGTATTATTTCATTCAAAAAAATATGTCCATGTTTCGATCACTGAAATAGTATATTCTAATGTAGCATTAATCAGAAAGGGAGTTGAACCATCTTTTTGAGTGAACTAGTATTTAGTGTGTTTTTTTAAAATACAAATATTCAAGTTGCCAAGTGTCATAGTTGGGATACCACTTTTCTAATATACTTTTTCATACAAACTATCATGTGATTTTAGGTTGGACCCATTGCTCATAAACTTATAAGTATCTAATCCTTTTATCCATTGGTATACCAGTGGTCATCATCTTTGCCAAATGCAGACTATTTTGCTTTTGTGGCTGACGATTTCTTCAATTGGAAGCCAAGTGAACAATTTGATCTTATTTTTGATTATACGTATGTGCTAATTTTATTCAGTTTATTTATTATTCTGGTGGCAACTTAAATCACCTCTATTAATATACACAGGTTCTTTTGTGCCCTTGATCCAAGCTTGAGGTTGGCTTGGGCAGAAACAGTTAGTGGCCTTCTAAAACCTGATGGAGAGCTTATAACCCTTATATATTTGGTGAGCTCAGAACCTTTCTGTTATTTTATTTACTTTCCCATTGAATATGTCATGGTAGTAGTCATATTATGTTGTACTTACAAAGTAAACTCTGATTTCCTTATGTTTCTGAAATCTGAACCCTTTGATGTTTTAAGTATCCTAATTCCAAGAGGCTTGTATTCGTAGCTCTATCCTTCTGAAAATGTAGCTTCATAGGCACTTGGTGTAGAGTCCATTCTGAATGCAGCTCATATAATTTTGGTAGGCTTAACTATGCGAGTAATATGGTTTCTATAAAGTGTTGTGTACCTGTTTTGCAAGGAGCTACCAATATTTGATTGTTGGTTCCATTAGATTGACAACTGTTTCTGGGGTCAACATGGTGAGTTAGTTTCTGCTCTGCAGCTGGTATGGTGATACAATATACATTCAAGGAAATGGAGAAATTGATAATAGGGCCATAGGGGGGAGGGGGTTCCTTAGCTAGTTAGCTGGGTGGAAATCAGTGAGATATTTTGCCTACAGTGCCTAATCCGAGGGCTCTCAACAAGCAGCCAAACTCTGGCCGGTTTGTCATTTCTAAACCATGCATCCACAGATATTAGGGCCTTTAATGTGAGATGTAACTGAAAAGTATGGAATTGATGTGAGCTTTAGCAAAATAGCCGATACACTTTGAGTTTACCTAGAGCATTAGAAACAGACCTGCTAAAACCTCCATTGACATTGTTTCATTATATGTTGGTTCATCACCATGCAGGTGCTTACTCTAACTTGCACCCTTTAACTGTCGAGCTGGATGCAAAATTAGTTAGCACCCAGCAATTCACTTATTTGTTTTTTTCACCACAAGAGAATTCCTTATTACAGATCAGTGACCAGGAAGGAGGACCACCATACAACAATACAGTTACAGAGTAAGTATATATGTTCCCACGTCCTCACGGGAGAGTTGGAGTGTTAGACCATAGCTGAGACCCTTCTTTTTGGTTTTCTTTGTTTGTGATGCAATTTTCTGCTGTACAAAAAATCTTACACAGTACTCTTGCGCTGCCCTTTCTTCAACCACAGCTATCAGAAGGTACTGGAACCGCTGGGTTTCAAGGCTCTTCTCATGGAAGACAATGAAGTAGCTATAAAACCACGCAAGGTACATGATGTTTTCGTTGAGTTGCGTAATAAGACTCTTCCTGCCCTCAGATTTCTCTGTCATGGATTGTCCGAAGCATAGTAGCATTGTCGATACATGAACGACCACTCGATTATGCTGTAGTTTTAATTTTTTTTGCAGAACGCACAAAAGACTGTATGCCTCTAGCTCTTGTCTCAGGTGGTGAAACTACGATTGCTTGGTTCATTTCTTTGATTTTTCACATCCTTTTTAGGGTCGGGAGAAACTTGGAAGGTGGAAGAGATGCCAACATCGACCATCTCTATAAGAAAGGGTGTAGCACTCGTGTTCGTTCTAGCTTTTAGGCTTGCATTCGTTGTCCATATCCAATTCTTAATGTTCAATCCTGGAACATGTGTCAATGTGTGTGCGCGTGCAGCCCAAGACTTGACAAATGTAATAACTTGCGATGCTGGCAAAACTTGTTGTTGGATGATTTCAGCATTCCGAACAACCCAGCAAGTCTTGTATAGTAATATAAACCAAAAATATATCAACTATTCTTAACTAATTATTCAGAAATTTTAAATATTTTAGTACAATTTCATAGAATTTTTCATAGTATGGGGCTTAATCCTTAGTTGGACCATTTCTGTCTCCACCTCTGCTTGCAACATCACTCTGAACGTTGTATGCTCTCTCCTATATATAGTAATAAATCAGCAATTTATTTAAATCTTCACTCAATTTCCAAACATTCGGAAACATTCATAGAAAATCGCTAGTTTTACTTGAAAATGGAATGGTAAGCCGAGTCCAAAACAGGCCGATTTCTCTGACAAATCAAACATGGGCTCACGCACTCAAAACGTACTCGAACGAGAAACCGCACACGAGCCCAGTACGCACCATCTTCTGGCCCATCTAACCCAACCTCTTCTCTGTATAAAGCTAGGGTCGGCGTCATTATTCGATAGAAAGATGAGATGGACTGGTTTTATTCAATTTTTTTTGCGAATTGGTTATATTCCTCTTTTAATAGTTTTTTAAGAATGGAACTAGGGTCACAATTTTACTGGTCGGTACCCACTCCAATGGGTATGGATATGGGTTTAAATTTATGTCTATAGATTCATAGGTTTGAGTAGCCGATTATAACCGAGTCAGACGCGAAATTGATTCAAAATCCACGTATAACCAAGGTTTACCCAATTAATTAAATTGTATTTATTTTCCTTCATTTTACCCTAATTCTCTAGGATGCTAGCAACCTAGCCCATTATGAGTTTAAGAATGTAGTAGTAGAGTAGAAGTTTAGAATGTGAATAGTGGGATGTTGTCGAAGTGATGCTTAGTGATGTCGGTGGACTAGAACAAGCCATATTCATCATTGTATGTCCCATCTCTAGGGGTCGAGGATAGGTAGGAGTGGCAATGGGGTGGGTCGAGTTCGGGTTGGTAAATACCATACATACTTGAATCCACCCTTGCTTAAACCCAACCCACATGCCCCAACGGGTAGAAAACCTGACCCAAACCTAGACCTATCGAGTCCCCATAAGCTCGGTGGGTCCCCATAGAGATGACCGCAATGACAACAAGAGGCCACGAGTGGCAAGTAGAAGGCAAGCGAGAGGGCAATTGGGGGCGATCGAAGGGGCAAGAGAGGTAGGTGGTGACCGACAATGAAGGAGTTGTGGTAGTCCATGGTTAAGGACTTGTGGCAGTTGGTGGCTAAGAAATTATGGCAGTCGATGGTAGACGGTGGTTGAGGCAAGAGATCTGCCCAGTGACACTCTAGGATGGCAGGGTCGGTGAAGTTTGGGGTCAACGAGGATGACGATGTAGTGTTGGCACTGGCGTCCGATGGGGATGTGTTCACACCAGAATTTGGATCAACGCACCATCAGTTAGGTGATTTAGGCAACAAGGAGTCGTGTGTTGTCAATGTATTTTAACAGGCAAAGACTACTTGCACATGTTGTAGACTGATTCTTCGTTAAGTAGTTTTTTATTTAATTAAATAAATCCATTAGGATCTTGCGTTATCTCTATATGATATATCAATCTAGCTATAAATATATAAGCCCAATGTCATTGTAAACACACACAATCTAGTCAAACAAAACCTTTGGCACATCGCCAACGATTAGGCACGTAGCATTAAGGTGATTCTTTGCCTGAGCTATGGCTATATCGGTTGAGTCTGATCTCTAGCTTCGGTAGAGATATCCTATTGGTAAATCGATCTATGTGTTCATGGCTTCCTCGGTTGAGTCTGATGCTATGATCAAATAGAGTAGATTTACTAGTTATTAGTTAAATACATCGATCATTATTCTTTTATTGTGCTATATAGATTGGATATCAGTATTTTCCAATAACGACACTTTAACTCATCGAAATAGATTAGATCTTATGTTAATCTGTTGAACCGGAATCGGCGACTAGAGGGGGGGTGAATGAGAGCTTTTAAAATTTCAGGCTAAAAATAGCCTTCTGTTTTAATTATGTCTTTTGCGGAACAGGCTTCGAACACACCCTTTGAAGTTATGGTTCGGAGGTATTTCACAGCTCCGAAACCAGGCTTCGCAAGAAGCAAAAGTTAGAAGTCAAGAAGACTTCGCTCCACCCGCAAAACCAAACCCTCAACTCTGCTCAGTCAGTGCAGGCTCCGCACACTAGGTGCCTTGAGCAGACTTCACACTTCACCCTTTGTAGGAGTGGGTTACCCTCTGCAGACTTTGACCTAATACTCAGCACTAGCAACAGGCACTAGGCTTCGTATTTCGGAGGTCTGAACGCACACTAAACACACTTGTGCTGAGGACTTCGATAGGGAAGAAATCAGACTTTGAGTTAAGCCATGGACAATGCTTCGCTAGTAATCAGAGAGAACTAGCCTCCAGTTTACACAGAGCAAACACACACTTCACAAGCGCATATCACTAACACACTTCTCCAAAAGAGAACCAGTGCACAAACTCGAACCAGGAAGAAGTGGAGCTCAACAAAATAAAAAACATGTAGTGCAAAGCAGGCATACAAGTTCAAGCAATAATAAAAACAGAATCAAAGTTTCATTTCTTGAATAGGGAACACAAAATGAACTCACGGGATGAATACATGAGAATGGCGGCTAGCACAGGAGTTCTAAAATGGCTGCTCATGACCGACCTCGACCCCTCGCAGCCTTCATGACCGAGCTCCCCGCTCGCCCAGCATCAAGCCTCCCGCTTGACCCAGGTTCACTTGCTGTGAACCGTCCGTCGCCTCCGATGTCACCTGCGCATCACAGACAGACATACAAGTGTATACAGTATCCCGGAGACCTCTCTGGGTAAACAACCTTCAGTACACACTCCAGTGTACCGCCCAAAGTACTGAACCCTTCGGTACAACCAAGTCATTTTGTACTGTCGGACCCCTCTGATAGTCACACTCCGCTGCAACAGTCGCAGCAACCGAACCCACGGAATCCTTCGGTGAAACAACCTCTGAACCCCTTCGGAGGGACCCCTTCAAATCCAGAGAATAAAATCTATCAATCACTCATCACAGACTCCGAAACCAACCCTTGGTTTCTCATAATCATCAACGACACACTATCTCGGTTGGGTCCGATCTGTGGTATTTACAAGGTTGCATACGGGGAGATCTAGCTCAATGTGTTAAAACGATGCCCGTTGGAGTTGTAGCTGATGAGTTATCTTTTACTCTGGTAATCAGATTTATTATGATCTTCATGCTCATAAATAACCTATCTTTATGATGCATACGTTTAATTCGAACTATAGATTGGTTAGTATTGAGTTATCTCGCTGAAACCGATTGGAAGAGTTTATTGTTTTGCATGTATCAGTCCCGATGAATCATGATTCTTGTATTTGCTATCGTTGTCGATGCCGATAAGCTATCACCGATAGTGTCAAGACATCTCACGCATGTTTCTTTATTAATTGTAGGGTCAAATTGACTAGCATACTCATTGAACACATTAGGGTTATTTAGGACCTATTAAGCATACAGTCCTAGGCCTTTGAGTGTGAAGACATAGAGATACCTATGATTTTTGCATTAATGGGATGATAGTGCTCGGTGCAATGTGGATGACGACGCATGGAGCAGCAGTGGGCGACCTATTGTGACAGGGATAGCGGCGCATACCACGACATTTCTAGCATGACGGGCACGATGAGGGAGCTATTGCTGGCCTAAACACTTGGCTGCATGTGATGGCGAAGTGTCATGTAGTGGGCAACGGGGAACTAGCCACTTGCGACGAGTAACGAGATGATGATAGATGGTTGAAATTAGGAATGAGAATTAGACTAGAATGCTACGGTGTTGCCGATGCTAATGGTCCATGTAGGACCGAAAGTAGCGACCAGAGGGGGGTGAATGGGCGCCTAAAAATTCTTTCGAATTAATGGCATGTTCCCAATACCCAACGCACCTCAAAAAACTAAGCAGCAGAAAACAAACAGATAGCCTAAGTCTAAAGGTATCTAGCCTAGAAGCAGCTGATGACAAAACAGAGTACTATCAAGGCAGTGCTAATAGACAGATAAACAGTATATGCAAGAATATGCAAGACAGACTTCTCAGTAAAGTAACCTCGGTGCAACATGAGAGCGAAGAGAAGTTACCTGTTCAAATCTGTCTCCTGTTCGAAACTCGGCGAAGCCTGCTTCGCAGATCGAAGTCTGCTTCGGAGGTCGAGGTCTACTTCGTTGGTCGAAGTCTAGTTCGGAGGTGGCAGGAATCGAAGTATGTCGAAGGTGTTGTGAAAATGCCGAAGGTAGGAATCGAAGTGTGCTTTGAAGCGAAGTATGAGAATGTCGGAGTCTGCTTCGAAGTGAGTACTTCGAAGGCAAGACTTCGAACACAGCTTAAAACCAAGTACTTCGAAGCCAAACCTTCGAACAAAAAACTTCGAACGCAACACACAGACAGACAAGCTTCGAACAAAGAAGCGAAGCCTGTTACACGACAGAGGCACCAAATTCGAAGCCTACACTCTACCTTCGAAAAGAGCAAGCTTTGAAAAGATAAGCGAAGGCTGACACACGACAAAGAAACCAAAGCGAAGCCTAACAGAACGAAAAGCTTCGAAGCCAAACCTCGAAACCTATCGAAGTGTGAACTTCGAAGAGCTCGAGGGGGAGTACCTTCGTACCGCCGTTCGAAGTATGCGACGCTGTCCGTTTGAAAAATACTCCGCAACAAGCAACACAGGACACAGAACGAAGTTTGAAGTTCCAACGAAGTCTTTGAGTATCTTAGATCGAAGCCTGCCTCACGGAGCTGAGGGGCTTCGAACAGAGAGGATGGCTTCGCCAGAAAACAGACAGAAAAGTTGCTAGGGCCTGTCAACTTCGATCAAAAAGTTGTGCAGTAGAAAGCAAAAGCTGACACTAGAGTACTATTGCTACAGTGGAGGAGTACTACTTGCAAACAGCAAGAACTAGTACTCTGCTCGTGAAGAACAGAAGCAAAAGAGAAGCTTCTGCTCACAAAATAAATCCAGGCTGTGCCTGTAGACCGAAGCATTAACTCCTCAAAACAAACAGTGCACACCAAAAGAAATCAACGGGAACCAAGGCTTTAATGCATCCAAAAGAATCGAACAAATGCAAGGCAAAATGGAATGTGCAAGAGCCTGGCGGCGCACACAGGAGAGAGAACGTGAGAGACAAAATGACCCAATGGATTAACAAGTGAATTCTAGAAGGGGTAGTCCAAACCCTAGGGATTGGGGCCCTATTTATAGGCTGCCCAACACTAGGAATATTCTACCAGCCCCTTAGGGTTTTTACAGACGCAAGAATAAAGGAAAGGACTCTACTGCCCTTAGGTATTTTTATAGACACAACTGACTGACTGTGGGACTAGAGATACAGATGACCTATCCGGAAGCTAAGATTTCGTAGCCACTACGGCTTCTCTTCTGGACAGTCGGATACAAGATCGACGGTTGTCAGTTTTGCACCGAAACTGACAAAAACTCCACCGGCTTTGCACCAGGTACCCGGATTGGGCCGGCCCGACTCCGCAGCTCTCTCAGCCCGGCAATCACTCACCGCCCGTGTACCTGAGTCAACACTGGTCAACAGCCCAGTGGGTCTTCTGCTGCTTCTGGCCCATGTACCCGGATTGGGCCAGCCCGACTTCGCAGCCTCCTCTGCCCGACAGTCGCTTGCTGCCCGTGTACCTGAGTCACGCGTGGCCCATGAAACAGCAGATCTCCTCTCTTCTTCTGTCCTCTTTGACTATCGTTGACAATGACTCATCACTTCTAGATCCATGAGGCCCACGCTATTCAGCATGGCTCCTCAATCTCCCCCTTGATGAGTGCATTGTCAACACTCCTCTTCTTCAGCTCTTCAGCATCTACGAGCAAATGTGGAAACACGAAAACAAAACACAAGAAAACAAAGAAGAAGAAAAATAAGGTAAAAGTTTAAACCTAATGACCAAAAGACGAACAAAAGCAAAAGCGGTCATTATGGTTAACCAAAATGTAAAAGCTCAAAATGAGTGTGATTTCAGAACAACAAGGATATCAACAGAGTAAGAACTCCCCTCTTAAACTCTGATCCCAAATTTTCTCCCCCTTGTTGACAAGTGAACTCATCAAGCACTCAATAGAGACACAGACTCCCCCTGAAATGCAACTCCCCCTCAAAATATGCAGTGAATTCAACTGGAGTGCATAAGGAGTGTAGAAAGCATGCTTCTCAGATATGATTGACTACAATTACAACATCTAATAGATACAGCAAAAGACATACTGTAACGATACATGACATGATCAGTGCAACAGATGATATCTAAAGAAAGTCATTTGCACGCATTTTTCAGTTTTTGCAAACAAAAACATCACCACATGTTCCAATAAACAAGCAAGGTAAAGCATGAGATGCAAAAGCTAACTGATATCTACCAAGATAAGCATTGTCCAAAACAAAGTGCTTCAGCAAACTTGTTATTATTTCAATTTTCAAGTTTTTCTTTTCCCTTTTTCATTTTTGCCAGGGGTTATTTGCATGTCAAACCTTATGCTGACCGACCAAGTCAAGCCTAGGTCAGAACTGGACCATCAGAAGCTTAAGACATTGGTCTTGGCATACACTACACTGTCCTAGTTCGTACCAAAGTGCTATGATATGCAGTCCAGAACAATGCAATGCGACAAAACAAACCCACCTGGATCATTTCAAATTTAAGCATAAAAAGGCATGTAATTTTCATTTTTCTAGTTTTTTATTATTTTATAGCACATTTTCCATGTTCAAAAGCATAGAATGTCCAAGTTGCGTATTTGCATCTAAGTAAGGAGCGAGCTACCAGGTATGTATCAGGTAGCAAAAAACATTCAGCCTACACATGCTAGTTACCAGAAGCAATTGTGATCATTTTTCAATTTTAAAGCATAAAAGCCATGCATATGACAGATATCAGACTTATCAATCAAACTGAGACAAGACATGATCAAAGACAAGTAATCAAAAGCATGTACCAGCTAGAATAAGTAAAGCAGTTCAATCATATAACAGAAGCATCTCTAAAGTGTGATATGTGAATATGCAAGGTATGAACACACACAAAAAGACTCAAGAAAAGAGTAAAGAAGAAAGAAAACTGACGCAAAATATCCTAAAAAGGATACACAACACCCAAATCCCCTCGTAAACGCTCAAATGTAGAGTGATCTAGGGGTTTGGTGAAAATGTCAGCCAACTGATGATGGGTATCAACATGAATAAGGTCAATGACACCTTTCTCATATTGATCCCGCAGAAAATGAAAGCGCACATCGATGTGTTTGGTTTTTGAATGGAGACAAGGGTTTTTCCCTACACTAATAGCACTTGTGCTGTCGCAAAACAATGGAACCCTGGTAGGAAAGAACAACCCAAAATCTCATAGAGTGGAAATCATCCAAACCAACTGTGAGCAGCAGCTAGCAGCAGCTACATACTCAGCCTCTGTGGTCGAAAGAGCAACTCCAGATTGCTTTCGAGAAGACCAAGAGACAAGAGAAGAACCAAGAAACTGGCAAGTACCGGAAGTCGACTTGCGATCCAACCAGCACCCACCAAAGTCGGCATCCGAAAATCCAGATAAATCGAGAGAAGATGATGCTGAAAAGAAAAGACCAAGATCAGGCGCATAAGTGAGATACCTGAAGATGCGCTTGACAGCCTCCCGATGAGATGCGCGTGGTGAAGACTGGAAACGCGCGCAAAGTCCCACGGCGAACTGTATGTCCGGTCTTGTTGCCGTCAAGTACAACAGCGAACCGAACATCCCTCGAAACTCCCTTTCATTGACCTTGACGCCGCTCTCATCCTTGCCCAGACCCCCAGAAGTGCCCATCGGGGTCATCTGCGGCTTCAATTCACCACCAAAGTCAAATTTCTTTAACATATCACGAGTGTACTTACCTTGGTGGATGAAGGTGCCGTCCTTGGTCTGCTTGATCTGGAGCCCTAGAAAGTACTTGAGCTCACCCATGAGGCTCATCTCAAACTCGCTGTGCATCTGCTCAGAGAACTTGGACACAAGAGAATTAGTAGTACCGCCAAAGATAATATCGTCCACGTAAATCTGAGCAACTAAAAAATCTGAAGCATCTCTGAGTAAGAAAAGAGTTTTATCAACAGAACCCATCACAAAGCCCTTCCCCAACAAGAACTGCTTCAACCGGTCATACCAAGCCCTGGGGGCTTGCTTCAACCCGTATAAAGCCTTTTGCAGCTTAAAACATGTCGGGGAAACTTAGGGTTCTCAAAGCCGGGGGGCTGCCTAACATAAACTTCCTCCTCTATGAAACCGTTCAGAAAAGCACTCTTAACGTCCATTTGAAAAAGCTTAAAACCCTTCGAAGCGGCAAAAGCTAAGAGAATGCGAATGGACTCAAGACGGGCAACAGGGGCGAAAGTTTCTTCAAAGTCAATACCTTCCTTCTGGCAAAAACCCTGGGCAACTAGTCGAGCTTTGTTGCGCACCACAACCCCATCTTCAACTTGTTTGTTCTTGAATACCCACTTGGTGCCTATGGGGTTGCATCCTGGTGGCGGCTCAACTAGTGTCCAAACCCGATTGCGGACAAAATTCTCAAGCTCTTCTTGCATACATTAATCCAATTTGAATCAGAAAGAGCATGAGAAACGTCTCTAGGCTCAAAAGATGCAACAAACACAGATTCAGGAAACACAGCAAGAGAGGTAGAAGAACGCAAAGTTCTCTTAGTCAAATCACCTATGATGAGCTCTGAGGGATGGTCACGCTGAACTGCTCGGGTTCCCTAGTGATCTGAAGTCACCTCACCGGAGTCAGCAGCAGGCACCTCTGGACTCGACTGAGGGGGCTCGATCGTAGTGGAAGAAGTGATCAGAGGTTCGCCCTCATCCTCAGTCGAAATCTCAGAAGGTGTGGGCTCCGCGGGGGATGCAGAAGGCCCACCCTCATCAGCAGCTGGAGTATCCTCATCTTCCTCGAAGATGGACTCTACGAGCTCATCATCACCGGAAAGCTGAAAAGAAGGAGTCAAAGAAGGCAAGGACTCATCAAATGAAACCTCACAAGTCTCAACAAGCAGTTGGGATTCGAGGTTCCAAACACGAAAACCTCGAGAATGCAAAGCGTAGCCAAAAAAACACCATCCCAGCAACGAGACTCAAACTTGTCCAAATGCCCTCCCTTCTTGAGCACAAAGCACTTGCAGCCAAACGCTCGCAAGTGGCTCACCTTGGGCTGTCTGCCAAACCGTAATTCATATGATGTCTTACCAAGGTAAGCTCTAAGAAAGATGCGGTTGGCCAGATAGCAAGCCGTGTTCATGGCTTCAGCCCAAAAGCGCCTAGGAGTCCTGTGCTCATCGAGCATCGTCCTGGCCATCTCGACTAGCGTGCGGTTCTTTCGTTCCACAACGCCGTTCTGTGGGGGAGTGTAAGGAGAAGAAAACTGATGATCCAGACCCTGATCACTACAGAAACTGACGAACTGAGAGTTCTTGAACTCAGAGCCGTTGTCGGAGCGAATTGCTCGCATCCGACCATTGTTCTCATTCTTCAACTTCAAAATCAGGTCATGAACAAAATGAAAAGTCTCATCCTGCCTTTTGAACTGCTGGATCATCATGCCGAGCTGTAGCTCTCTGGCACTGATCCAACTCAGGATAGAATGGAGGTAAAAGTTCTCATTCTGAGAATCTGCTAGCTCCTCTATCAAGGAAGCTAGAACCTCCACCTGAGACAAGCAGGTCTCACACTCACTCTCTACTTGAACAGACTTCTCGACTTTTAGCTTAATCAATCCAATTCTAAGAGACAGGCAGTTCTCACAGACAGTGGGTGGAACTGACAATGTCTCAAGCTCTAGCCTAGTCTGCGCAAGCTCAGTCTCAACCTCTCCAAATCACCCAACTGTTCATCGCCCTTGGATTTCAGCTCAGCTAAGACAGCTAGATGAGATGGGCAATCAACACAGGGTGCGACGACAGTGGCTTGAGCATCTTTCAGCTCCAGCCGAGCGCTTTCAAGCTCAGTGGCCAAAGCGTCCCTCTCATCAACCCTTTCTGTGTACCTGGACTTCAGAGTCGATAGGTCACACAGAAGCACCTCACACTTCGAGCACTCACTGCTATCACCCAAGCAAGGGGAAGAAGATAGAATCTCAATTCTGCCGTTGGCCACGACAAGCTCACTCTCTAACTCATATATCCTCTTCTTAGCCCCCCTAAGCAGTTTTTCCCGATATTTCAACTCCTGACGATTGCTCTCAAGTAAATCAACGATTTCGCGCTCGTAGGATGATACCTTGTTGTCGTCGTCGGAGTCGTCGGAGGAGCTCTTTTCTTCCTTATCCCCAAGAGCCATTGAACAGAAGCTCTTGTGGGATCTTCGGCGCTGGTGTGAGCGGCTCTTCGGCTTGTCTCCGAAGGCCATGAAGCAGAGGCCCGCCGAATCGTACTTGTCCTTCCCCTTCCTGATGACGATCTCCTCATCGCTTGAGCTTGATGAAGAGGAAGAAGACGTGGACTGCTTGGAGTATCTCTTCTCCATGTCGGCGAAGAAGGCCTTGTCGCGCTTCTTGTTCTCTCACCGGTAGTTCTTCAGGGCCTTCTTGAAGAATCGGGTCTTCGGCTTGCCTTTGTTGAAGGATGAGCTCTCATGCTTGCCGGAGTCGTGGAAGATGCCACCGGTGCCCTTCTTGTGTCCGTTGCGCTTGGGGCAATCGGCGATGAAGTGTCCTGAATTACCACACTCAAAGCATCCGGATTTTGTGCCGTGTCTTTTGAACATTCTCTTGTCATAGACACGACGCACCCGGTTGTTAAACAGACACAAATCATCATCTCCCAAAGACTCAAGCTGGTCCTTAGTGATAGACATCAAAGAGAACCCAGCACAGCTCACAACAGAGGGATCAACAGAAGGTGTAGCAAGGGCTAGGGATTTTGATCTAGAACCAGTGAGATTTGATCTCAACTGGATATCTACCTCAGTGGCCTTCAGCTTGCTAAATAACTCAGAAATGGTCAAGGTATCGTAAGAAGTGCTCTCAACGATAGAGGATACCTTGATCTCCCAGATCTTTGGGTCCAAGGTATGGAGAACCTTGAGCGCCTGCTCATGATCTGAGACTAACTGAGCACCCTCAGCCTTGTTGTCCCGAAGCTTGTTTATGATCGACTGAAAATGACCAAACAAAGCCTCAACAGATTCACCCGGCTTCTGTGTGAAATTCTCATATTCACACCGGTAGGTCTGATAGAGCCGAGCCTTGACCTGTGCTGTTCCCTCATGGTGTGCCTTGAGGGTAGCCTAGATCTCTCTCGCAGTGGAGAGATGACTCACACGCTCAAACTCAGTGGGACCTAAACCAGAAAACAGAATGTTCACAGCCTTACTATTGCTCAGATGGTGAGCAATGATACCAGCAGTACCCTGCTCAGTAACTGGCAATATGACAAACGCGGTGTGAACGCAAATATCCCAAATTTCCGAACCTTGGCTCATAAGATAGACTCGCATGCGAGTCTTCCAATAATTATAGCCATAGGCTTCCAAGGATGGGACCTTGCCAGGAGACGTCATGGTCACTACCGGGGTTTAGAACCGGTTAAGGTATGGAAAAACCCTAACCAAGCTCTGATACAACTTGTAGGACCGAAAGTAGCGACCAGAGGGGGGTGAATGGGCGCCTAAAAATTCTTTCGAATTAATGGCCTGTTCCCAATACCCAACGCACCTCAAAAAACTAAGTAGCAGAAAACAAACAGATAGCCTAAGTCTAAAGGTATCTAGCCTAGAAGCAGCTGTAGGATCGATGTACCGACTAGAGGGGGGTGAATAGGCGGTTTTTAAAACTAATTCGATTTCAGTTAAACAATGATCAAGGTTCTAAGACAATGGTAGCAAACTGCTAGAACAAGTATATTACTCTAGAAAAGTAAGCTTGCACAAATAAACTTGCTCGAAGATAAAGGGACAAGAGACAACCGAATTTTATCCCGAGGTTCGGAAATTTGCCAATTTCCTACGTCCTCGTTGAGGCGAGCTTTCACTTGACCGCTCTCTTCACCAAGCCTCGGATTTCTCAAAGAGAAATTAGCTTGAAGATGAGCTGGCACCGGAAGTGCAACTCTCGGGCCTCGATCACTAGTGGTAGCTCTTCTCCACTCCGGATAGGCGAGCTCCAACCTTCACAACCTCCCGGGTCTCCTCCACAACCTTCTAGGAGAGATCACCGGTTTCTTCTCCAAGCCGTCTAGGAGATGGCAATCTCCAAGAGTAACAAGCTGCAATCAAAGCTAGGAGAAGAGGATCAAGTGCCAAAATGCCAATGCAATGCAATTACTCAATCACTTGATCACCCCTTTTTCTTCCCAACCTCACTAGTGCTCAAATTAGTGCTCAATGGTGGGAGAGACTCTCTTGTGCTCAAGAATGCTCAAATGAATGCCAAAAGTCTAGCAAAGGAGCTGTAGCAAGGGTTTATATAGCCACACACCCAAAAACTAGCCGTTACACAAGTTAGGTGGCTCTCTGCGCATTGTCGGTCTGACCGCCCATCTTGGGTCGGTCTGACCGACCTCAACTGCAACGGCTAGAAAACTAGCCGTTTACTGATGTGACAGGACGCCTCGGTCTGACCGGCCATGCTGGCCCGGTCAGACCGACCCTACCCGGTCTGACCGGCCATCGGCTCGGTCGGACCGATAGTGCTCCCGTCGGCTCTGTAAACCAACAGGTTTTCCAACGCGCGCAACCCGGTCGGACCGGCCCCCTGGCCGGTCGGACCGCCCAACTCCAGCCGGTCTGACCGGACCCACATGGTCAGTCAGACCGCCAGGGTCAGACAACTCCAACAAAACGTGCAATATGTTTTTCAAGGAATTTGCCAAAATAGTAACTTTTGCAACAATCACACATGATCAAAAGATACTATATGCAATGCAAATTGGCACTTGAAAATCAACTCATAACCAAGATGCAACCCCTCTTTATAGTACGGCAAAAACAAAATTTAAACCTAGCCTAATTGATCGCTCCAAAACACCTCGATCAATTTCTAGATTCCTTCAAACCTTTTGCCGTAGCCTTTAAACGTCCAGATCTTCGGGTTTCCATCTTGTGCTCCATTTGCGCGGGACCTACTCATTTCCTTCACACTTAAGAAAAATATTAGTCCACAAAACGCATGTTTATCATTAATTACCAAAACTCACATAGGGCCTAGATCTTCAATCTCCCCCTTTTTGGTAATTGATGACAAACACTTCAGAGATAAAGAAATATGTTAAAGTAGAAGTATCCACAATTAAGCGCAAAGCTCCCCCTGAAGAAATGATGGGGTACAAGTATATGGAGCAAGATATGAGATATAATTCCAAACACAATTCACACATTCAATGAAGCAAAGAGAGTTTCTCATAATAAAGGCAAATAGTTCAAATTAAGTTCAGTACGATATGGAAAGCAAATAGTGTTCGTTATATAAACAACCATAGATAGATAGAGATATAAAAAGATTGATCCTTCCTAATCTTTCCTTCTTACTACTGCTTCCTTCTCCCCTAATCCTCTGCTGCCTTCTCCCCTATTGCTAACTGCTTCTCCCCCTTTTGGCATCAAGAACCAAAAAGAGAGACTAATCCTGGGAGGGAGGCTGAGAATCATCAAGGCGACGACGACGGCGCTGGTACTGAAGAGGGTATCCTGCTGAGGAAGATGAATCTAGCCGATCAATTCGAGAAGAAAGAGTGTCAATCCTGGAGTTGATACGCTCTTGACCACCTTGAAGGTTCTGCAGATGGGAGGTGATAGCTTCTTGTCCTAGAGCCATTTGATCCATTCTTGAATTTAACTGAAGAAAGCCAGCTGTCACTTGTTGAAGAACTGGATCAAAGAACTGGGTGGCATCCATACCAAAATAGGCACCAGATCCAGAGCTCTGAGGAGGAGCAAAAGAGCTGCTAGGAATGTCCTGAGGATGAACCTGTCCTGTTCCCATATCAGCTGGATCGACGGCTGGAGCCAAAGGAGTAGCCGAGAAGCGAGGCCTGTACTGAGAGTGGGTGATATCAAGGCGCTCATTCACATTTCCTACTTTGCTCAAAATTAATCTCATGATAAACGGAGCATAGTAGACTCCAAGAGTGAGGCTTCCTTTTGAGAGTGCCATCTCATATAGCATCAAATGGATGACATCAAACCTCTTTCCAGTCATCACTGCATCTAGAAGAGTCCAAGCAACACCTCGAATAGCATCATTGTTGCCTAGACGCGGTAAAATGGAGTGTCGCAGGATGCGATGTGCCACACTATGAAGAGTCTTCATTCCAGTAACCCCTCCAATCTTGTGAGCAGCAGATGGGATGTAGAATTGAGCCATCTCTTCTTCTGACAAAGGATTGTGAGTGAACTCATCATGCAGTCTGAGGCCAGAAGAGAACCTTATGTCCCAAGCACTCTGAATTTCTTGCTTTGTAGCAATGCAAAAGATATCTCCAGTCATCCATGTAAGAGAATCACAAGTGGCAGGTATGAATACTGTGGCATAAAACTGACGGATAACATCCCAATTGAAATCTTGCTTCAGACTCACTATTTTGTTTATACCAACAGTTCCAAATATGTTTCTGAGAGCTGCAACCTCTCCACTTAGATCCCTCCAAGAAATCCACTTATGCGGAGCCAAAGAACGGTTCTCATATGCAATGTTGAATACCTCTTTCTGAAATTTTGTATGAAACCGCTGATCTGATGTATCTCTTGGTCTGAGAAATTGATTGTGGTGGCGCAGGACGAGCAAAGTTCTCTTGATTCCGGACATCTACCTTGAACTCCAAGGATGCAAAAGGATCTTCACTAGCTGCTGGAGGCTGAGGTGCCAATTCTTCTTCATTCTCAGAGCTGTCATCCTCATAGGCAAAGTCCTCGTCACTGTCATCTTGAAAGTGCCGGGATGATTGGCCACGGTCCTCGACAAACTTTGAGCGACGCTCATTTCCTTGAGAACGGCCGGCGCGAGGCATGACTGAATCAAAGATTTAACCCAGATAAAAAAAGATATGATTTGAGACAATCTATGAATTTGTTAGAGGGCAAAAGCATCAATGAGTAATGATGTGCAAAAGAGGGGCAGGCATTGGGAGGTCGGTCTGACCGCCAGTACATGGTCGGTCGGACCGCCCATTGCCCACCGGTCTGACCGGCCTAGCAATCCGGGCACAAATCCCCTTTTGCACAAAACTTCTTCATAATCAAAATTTTGCCATATCAAATTGCATAGAGGCATGGGAAATAGTATCACAAGGCTAACAATTGAGTTTAAAGAGGATTTAGCCTTGGCAAGTTGACATGCAAGCCCATGAACAAGAACCCTAACCCTAGCCTTCAAAAGGATAAAAACAATGGATTTGATCGGGGGAAGTTCTTACCGGCAAGGGAAAATGAACTCGAGGTCGGACCGGAGAAGATCCACCGGTTGGACCGGCAAGAAGATCAATGAAACGAAATTTTTAGGGTTGAGGGCAAGAGTGGAGGAGAGGAACTCGGTTTGAGAGGAGAGGAAATAATAGAGGGGAGAGAAAACTGAATAGAGAGGGGAGTTATAACCCTGCCCGAGCCCCGGTCTGACCGGCCATGTAGGCCCGGTTGGACCGACGCAGCAAGGGCGGTCGGACCGGCCATGTAGGCCCGGTCAGACCGACACCACTATAGCTCAGCAATTAAAATCAAAGCACAAAGAGGAGCTTAAGTGAGAAATATAGCAAAATAATTTTGAAAAATTTCAAACTTTGCAGAAACTTAGAATAACTCCCAAGGTTTATAAAACATCAAGTTTTCAAATTTTTAAGTTCAAAAAGAAACCGTTTGCAGCCAAAGTTTTCAACACGTCCGAACTCTTGTCCGAACACTTGTCTGAACTTTAATTCTTTGAATATCTTTTGATAGGATGGATAAAGTTAAAACATTTGAATACGAAAAATGATCATATGATCCATATCTATAAGTTTTGTTTTGGACAAAAGTTCAAAATATGTCTTGAAATAAAATCATGGGAGAAATTTGTTTTTAACTCAAAGATAGAATTTTGAGGATACCAAAACTTTCAAATTTTGTTTTTCAACAACCTGAGCAATTTTCAACATATAAGAGTAACCTTATACTCCCCCTTAATGTATAGCCTTAGAAACACATATAAAAGTACATGAACTTCAAATATGGCATTGCAAGCATAAAAGCATACATATATGTCACAAGGATAGAAAATTCTAAAACTCACACATATGCATGATTTCAAGCCACATTTGAGAAGTCTATTATATTCAATTCATTCCTAAGTTACAAAAGCGGGATTCATCTAGTGGTTTGGTAAAGATATCTGCTAATTGATCTTCGGTTCTTATGTGGCTAATGACAATGTCACCTTTGCCAACATGATCTCTTAGAAAGTGGTGGCGAATATCAATATGCTTGGTTCTAGAGTGTTGGACTGGATTGTTGACAATTTTGACGGCGCTATCATTGTCACAAAGAAGAGGGACATTTGAGAATTCTATTCCATAATCAAGCAAGGTTTGCCTCATCCAAAGTAATTGCGCACAGCAACTACCCGCGGATACATATTCTGCCTCAGCGGTGGAAAGGGCAACGGAGTTTTGTTTCTTAGAGGCCCAAGAAACAAGAGACCTCCCAAGGAATTGACACCCTCCAGAAGTGCTTTTACGATCAACTTTGCAACCGGCATAATCCGAATCGGAATAGCCAATTAGCTCAAATTTAGCACCTTTGGGGTACCACAAGCCTATATGGATGGAATGTTTTAAATATCTTAGAATTCTCTTGACCGCCATCAAATGACAATCTTTTGGTGCGGCTTGAAATCTAGCACACATGCAAACACTAAACATGATATCGGGCCTAGATGCGGTAAGATAGAGCAAACTACCAATCATGGATCTATATAATTTTTGATCTACCGGTTTACCTCCCTCATTTAGGTCGAGATGCCCGTTGGTCGCCATAGGGGTCTTGATAGGCTTTGCTTCCATCAATCCGAACCTTTTGAGAAGATCATGAATATACTTCGTTTGGCTCACAAAGGTTCCATTTTGAGTTGCTTGACTTGAAGTCCAAGGAAGAAACTCAGTTCTCCTATCATGGACATCTCAAATTCCCTAGACATCATATCACCAAAAACTTTGCACAATTCTTCATTAGTAGAACCGAATATAATATCATCGACATAAATTTGACAGACAAAGAAATCATCATTAATTATTTTTGTAAACAAGGTAGTGTCGACTTTACCAATTTTAAAACCTTTGAGAGGAGAAAATCTCTCAATCTTTCATACCAAGCTCTAGGAGCTTGTTTTAGACCATAGAGAGCTTTTGAGAGTTTATAAACATGATTAGGATTTTTAGGATTCTCAAAGCCGGGTGGTTGTTCAACAAAAACTAGTTCGGCTATTTCGCCATTCAAGAAAGCACTTTTCACATCCATTTGATATAACTTAATATCAAAACATGAAGCAAAAGCAAGTAAGATGCGAATAGCTTCTAGTCTAGCAACGGGAGCAAAGGTTTCACCAAAATCCAAACCTTCGACTTGAGTGAATCCTTGTGCTACCAATCTTGCCTTGTTTCTCACGACCATCCCGTTTTCATCTTGCTTGTTCCTAAAAACCCACTTTGTTCCAATTACGTTGTGCTCCTTGGGTCTCTCCACCAATGTCCAAACTTTGTTTCTTTCAAAGTTGTTGAGCTCTTCATGCATAGCATTTACCCAATCCGGGTCATTTAGAGCTTCATCTACATGTTTAGGCTCAATAGAAGAAACAAACGAGTAATGCTCACAAATAGAAGCCACACGAGATCTAGTTTGAACACCCTTACTAATGTCACCCAAAACTTGATCAATTGGGTGATCTTTTGCGGTGGCATTGTGAACTTTGGATGGAATAGTAGAGGATTGATCTTTGGCTTCATCTTCATCAAGTTTAGTCAAATTTTGCGTAGCGGAAGTAGAAGCTTCAACTTGAGTGGAGGATGGAAGTTCATCATCTTCTTTAGGCTTGATGTCACCAATTGACATTTTCTTCATTGCCCTTATCAAGCCTTCATCACCTACATCATCCAAATTCTCGTGCCCCTCTTGGGACCCATTAGTTTCATCAAATTGAACATCCGAGGTTTCTTCAACAATACCTTTGTTCTTGTTATACACTCGGTATGCCTTGCTATTTGATGCATATCCAAGAAGAAATCCTTCATCACAACGACTTTCAAACTTGGTTAGTCTAACACCTTTTCTATAAATATAGCATTTGCAACCAAAAACTCGAAAGTAAGCAATATTTGGTTTTCGTCCAATTAAGAGTTCATATGGAGTCTTTTTCAAAAGACGATGTAAATAAAGACGATTAGAAGCATGGCAAGAAGTGTTTATAGCTTCCGCCCAAAAAGAGTCGGAGACACTATACTCATCAAGCATAGTTCTAGCCATCTCAATAAGGGTCCTATTCTTTCTTTCCACAACACCATTTTGTTGTGGTGAATAGGTGGCGGAAAGCTCATGTTTAATGCCGAGATCATCACAATAATCCTCAATATTTGTATTTTTAAACTCGGATCCATTGTCACTCCTTACTTTTACAATAGAAAAGTTGAATTCGTTTTGAGCTCGTTTTGCAAACTTTTTGAAAATCTCGGAGGTCTTAGCTTTGTCATGTAAAAAGAAGACCCAAGTAAATCTTGAGAAATCATCCACAATAACAAGACAAAAACTATTTCCACCGATGCTTTTGTAAGTTGTTGGACCAAATAAATCAATATGCAAAAGCTCCAAAGGTCTAGAAGTGGACATGATGCTTTTGCTAGGATGAGAGCAAGCAACTTGCCTCCCCGCTTGACAAGCACTACAAAGTTTATCTTTTTCAAATTTTATATCTTTCAACCCAACAACCAAATCTCTTTTTGCAAGTTTGTTTAGTTGATTCATTCCCACATGAGCAAGCCTTCTATGCCAAAGCCAACCCAATGAAGTTTTTGCAACCAAACAAGTTTTCAAATTAGCTTCATTTGAAGAAAGATCCACCAAATAGAGATTTCCAAAACGAAAACCTTTGAAAACTAAAGAGTTATCATGGATACTTGTTACAAATACTTCTTGAGGATTAAATGTGCATGAAAGGCCTAAATCACATAGTTGAGCAATGGACAATAAGTTGAAATTTAATGACTCAACTAGTGAAACATTTGAAATGGAGAAATCATTTGAGATAGCAATTTTACCTAGACCCATTACCTTTCCTTTACTATTGTCACCGAAGGTCACTCTTTCTTGATCTTTAGCACCAACTTCAAACGATGTGAACATTTTCCTATCACCGGTCATATGTTGAGTGCACCCACTATCAAGCACCCAATGTGATCCTCCGGTGTGGTAGTTTACCTACAAAAGATCAAGCCCTTTTAGGTACCCAAATCTTTTGGGTCCTTGTAGGTTAGTTATCAAGGCCTTTGGCACCCAAATAGATTTCTTCTTTTCTCCTAAAATAGGAGTGCCCAAAAACTTAGCATAAATAGAGCCATCATTAGATCTCTTTAGCATGTAATGAGAATCAAATACATCATTTTTAGGAATATTGTTTATGTGGCATTCACCAATTATGTGACCAACTTTTCGACATTTATTACAAAATTTTCCATTTCTCTTAACAAACCTTGGGGCTTGGTAGGAAGGCTTTTTGCCCTTCTTGGGAACAAAACCAAGTCCCTCCTTGTTGAAAGAGCATCTTTGTTGGCTTAAAATTTCATCAAGAGTATTTTTACCTTTGAAGCATCTTTCCAAACTCTTACTTAGTTTGGCAACTTGCTCCTTGAGCTCATGATTTTCAACAATCAACAATGAATTTGATGAAGATGATTTATTTGTTGAACATGAAGCAATATCAAGAGTGGATGAGCATGGCATAGCAAGTAAGTCATCACATGAGGTTGATATGCTAGTCTTTGTAGGAATGCAATTTTCAACATTTAGACATGCATCATCAAAAATATCACATGTGACCCCTACATCTACTTCTGGCCTAATGAGTGTAGAGGCAATAAGTGCTTCATGAGCTTCCTCAAGCTTCTCATGAGAGACCAAAAGCATCATATGAGAAGTTTTCAACTCCTCATATTTAGCCGTTAAGGACTCATGATCTTTCTTGAGAGCCTTAAATTTGACTCTTTCTTTGCCACTTAACTCATTCAGCTCCTCAAGCATTTGTGCAAGATCATCATAAGATAATTCATCATCACTATCATTTTGTTCATTAACACAAGTAGATGTTACCTTAGTACTTCCTTTTGCCATGAGACAAAAAGGAGAGTATAGTGATGAAGCTTCCGTGATTGCGATTCCCGCCATGTTCTTCTTTCTTGAGTTTGACTCACCACCGGAGTCGGAGCTTGAAGAAGAATCGGAGCTATCTTCATTCGAATCCCATTCTCCCACAAATGCTTCATTTTTACCCTTTTTCTTGTTCAACTTCTTGAAGAGCTTTTTCTTTCCATTCTTCTCTTTGTTCTTCTTTTGAGATTTATCATCTTCGCTTTCTTGTTTGTTCGGGCATCTTGAGGCAAAATGACCCTTCTCATTACACTCGAAACATCTTACATTCTTGAGGTTTCTTTTGGTTGACTTCTTGTCACCATTGTTCTTGAATGAGCTTGAAGAACTTCCTCTCTTTTTCATAAACCGGTTGAACTTTCTCACAAAGAGAGCCATTTCTTCATCTTCGGTATCGCCATCACAAGAGGTGTCTTCTTCTTCTTCACATTTCTTTTCAACCTTGGCCTTCAAGGCAATATTCTTCTTCTTGGATGAGGAGTGATCTTCGGTGCTTCCTTCAACTCTCTTGTTCTTGTAAATCTCATTTGTGTTGATAGTTCCCAAAAGTGTTGTGGGTGTCAAACTTGACATATCCGAGTTGATGAGGAAAGTCACCAACGTGTCATATTTCTCGGGCAAAGCTCTCAACATCTTTTGAGCAACTTCCAACTCCGTGTACTTCACTCCAACACCCTTGAGATCATTGACAATCACATTAAGTCTTGCATACATCTCATTGACACTTTCATTTGGCAACATGGTGAATGTTTCATAGTTGATCTTTAGGTAGTGCGACTTGGCATTCTTCACACTTGTTGTTCCATCATGTATATCTTGAAGAGTGGTCCAAATGTCGTGTGCCGTTGAAATATTGCTTATCCTATTGAACTCTTCGGCACACAAACAATTGAACAAAGCATTTGTAGCTTGAGCATCAAGTTGCATATCTTTTTTGTTTTGATAGGTTAGATTCATCTTGTCTTCAACTTCAAAACCTAACTCAACAATACGCCAAATTTCAAAGCTCATGGCTTTGAGGTGAGCAGCCATACGAACTTTCCAAATAGAATAGTTAGTGCCATCAAAGTAAGGACCTTTGCCTACGTTGTGAACCACCTCGTCGGACATCTTCTCTCTAGGCGGTAAAGCCTAACTTGAGAGACCAAGCTCTGATACCACTTGTAGGATCGATGTACCGACTAGAGGGGGGTGAATAGGCGGTTTTTAAAACTAATTCGATTTCAGTTAAACAATGATCAAGGTTCTAAGACAATGGTAGCAAACCGCTAGAACAAGTATATTACTCTAGAAAAGTAAGCTTGCACAAATAAACTTGCTCGAAGATAAAGGGACAAGAGACAACCGAATTTTATCCCGAGGTTTCGGAAATTTGCCAATTTCCTACGTCCTCGTTGAGGCGAGTTTCACTTGACCGCTCTCTTCACCAAGCCTCGGATTTCTCAAAGAGAAATTAGCTTGAAGATGAGCCGGCACCGGAAGTGCAACTCTCGGGCCTCGATCACTAGTGGTAGCTCTTCTCCACTCCGGATAGGCGAGCTCCAACCTTCACAACCTCCCGGGTCTCCTCCACAACCTTCTAGGAGAGATCACCGGTTTCTTCTCCAAGCCGTCTAGGAGATGGCAATCTCCAAGAGTAACAAGTTGCAAATCAAAGCTAGGAGAAGAGGATCAAGTGCCAAAATGCCAATGCAATGCAATTTACTCAATCACTTGATCACCCCTTTTTCTTCCCAACCTCACTAGTGCTCAAATTAGTGCTCAATGGTGGGAGAGACTCTCTTGTGCTCAAGAATGCTCAAATGAATGCCAAAAGTCTAGCAAAGGAGCTGTAGCAAGGGTTTATATAGCCACACACCCAAAAACTAGCCGTTACACAAGTTAGGTGGCTCTCTGCGCATTGTCGGTCTGACCGCCCATCTTGGGCCGGTCTGACCGACCACAACTGCAACGGCTAGAAAACTAGCCGTTTACTGATGTGACAGGACGCCTCGGTCTGACCGGCCATGCTGGCCCGGTCAGACCGGCCCTACCCGGTCTGACCGACCATCGGCTCGGTCGGACCGATAGTGCTCCCGTCGGCTCTGTAAACCAGCAGTTTTCCAACGCGCGCAACCCGGTCGGACCGGCCCCCTGGCCGGTCGGACCGCCCAACTCCAGCCGGTCTGACCGGACCCACATGGTCGGTCAGACCGCCAGGGTCAGACAACTCCAACAAAATGGCTGCAATATGTTTTTCAAGGAATTTGCCAAAATAGTAACTTTTGCAACAATCACACATGATCAAAAGATACTATATGCAATGCAAATTGGCACTTGAAAATCAACTCATAACCAAGATGCAACCCCTCTTTATAGTACGGCAAAAACAAAATTTAAACCTAGCCTAATTGATCGCTCCAAAACACCTCGATCAATTTCTAGATTCCTTCAAACCTTTTGCCGTAGCCTTTAAACGTCCAGATCTTTGGGTTTCCATCTCGTGCTCCATTTGCTCGGGACCTACTCATTTCCTTCACACTTAAGAAAAATATTAGTCCACAAAACGCATGTTTATCATTAATTACCAAAACTCACATAGGGCCTAGATCTTCAGCAGCTGATGACAAAACAGAGTACTATCAAGGCAGTGCTAATAGACAGATAAACAGTATATGCAAGACTATGCAAGACAGACTTCTCAGTAAAGCAACCTCGGTGCACTATGAGAGCGAAGAGAAGTTACCTGTTCAAATCTGTCTCCTGTTCGAAACTCGGCGAAGCCTGCTTCGCAGATCGAAGTCTGCTTCGGAGGTCGAGGTCTACTTCGCTGGTCGAAGTCTAGTTCGAAGGTGGCAGGAATCGAAGTATGTCGAAGGTGTTGTGAAAATGCCGAAGGTAGGAATCAAAGTGTGCTTTGAAGCGAAGTATGAAAAAGTCGGAGTCTGCTTCGAAGTGAGTACTTCGAAGGCAAGACTTCGAACACAGCTTAAAACCAAGTACTTCGAAGCCAAACCTTCGAACAGAAAACTTCGAACGCAACACACAGACAGACAAGCTTCGAACAAAGAAGCGAAGCCTGTTACACGACAGAGGCACCAAATTCGAAGCCTACACTCTACCTTCGAAAAGAGAAAGCTTTGAAAAGATAACACTACAACAAAACATAAACTTTTCGTCGGCCAAACTAACTTCCGTCGGCTTTTCGAAAAGCCGACGGAAGTTATTTTACTTGCGTCGGCCTTAAGTAGCCGACGGCTTTGACCATAGCCGACGGAAGTTAGCTGGTTTCGGCCACGTGGGCAGAAAGGCTAACTTCCGTCGGCTATGGTCAAAGCCGACGGAAGTTAGCTGCCCCTAACTTCCGTCGGCCAGCCTGGCCGACGGAAGTTAAAGCCCCCCTGGTGACGTGGCAGTGTTCGGCGCTAACTTCCGTCGGCCACGTCAAGCCGACGGAAGTTAGCTAACTTCCGTCGGCCGCCGACGGAAGTTAGCTAACTTCCGTCGCCGCGCTTCCGTCGGCCAAAGGCCGACGGAAGATAGCGTTTTGCCGACGGAAGTTGCCTTCTTCCGTCGGGAAAGGGCTAACTTCCGTCGGCTTTGGCCGACGGAAGTTGCCTGTTTTGTTGTAGTGTAAGCGAAGGCTGACACACGACAAAGAAACCAAAGCGAAGCCTAACAGAACGACAAGCTTCGAAGCCAAACCTCGAAACCTATCGAAGTGTGAACTTCGAAGAGCTCGAGGGGGAGTACCTTCGTACCGCCGTTCGAAGTATGCGACGCTGTCCGTTCGAAAAATACTCCGCAGCAAGCAACACAGGACACAGAACGAAGTTTGAAGTTCCAACGAAGTCTTTGAGTATCTTAGATCGAAGCCTGCCTCACGGAGCTGAGGGGCTTCGAACAGAGAGGATGGCTTCGCCAGAAAACAGACAGAAAAGTTGCTAGGGCCTGTCAACTTCGATCAAAAAGCTGTGCAGTAGAAAGCAAAAGCTGACACTAGAGTACTATTGCTACAGTGGAGGAGTACTATTTGCAAACAGCAAGAACTAGTACTCTGCTCGTGAAGAACAGAAGCAAAAGAGAAGCTTCTGCTCACAAAATAAATCCAGGCTGTGCCTGTAGACCGAAGCATTAACTCCTCAAAACAAACAGTGCACACCGAAAGAAATCAACGGGAACCAAGGCTTTAATGCATCCAAAATAATCGAACAAATGCAAGGCAAAATGGAATATGCAAGAGCCTGGCGGCGCACACAGGAGAGAGACGTGAGAGACAAAATGACCCAATGGATTAAAAAGTGAATTCTAGAAGGGGTAGTCCAAACCCTAGGGATTGGGGCCCTATTTATAGGCTGCCCAACACTAGGAATATTCTACCAGCCCCTTAGGGTTTTTACAGACGCAAGAATAAAGGAAAGGACTCTACTGCTCTTAGGTATTTTTACAGACACAACTGACTGACTGTGGGACTAGAGATACAGATGACCTATCCGGAAGCTAAGATTTCGTAGCCACTACGGCTTCTCTTCTGGACAGTCGGATACAAGATCGACGGTTGTCAGTTTTGCGCCGAAACTGACAAAAACTCCACCGGCTTTGCACCAGGTACCCGGATTGGGCCGGCCCGACTCCGCAGCTCTCTCAGCCCGGCAATCACTCACCGCCCGTGTACCTGAGTCAACCCTGGTCAACAGCCCAGTGGGTCTTCTGCTGCTTCTGGCCCATGTACCCGGATTGGGCCAGCCCGACTTCGCAGCCTCCTCTGCCCGACAGTCGCTTGCTGCCCGTGTACCTGAGTCACACGTGGCCCATGAAACAGCAGATCTCCTCTCTTCTTCTGTCCTCTTTGACTATCGTTGACAACGACTCATCACTTCTAGAGCCATGAGACCCACGCTATTCAGCATGGCTCCTCAGTCCACGAGTAATGGGATGAGCTTTTTTCCTATTAGGCTGGGGACTCGGAGAGATCCACGAGTCAAATAGTGGACCTAGACCCAGCCCTAACCTGACGGACCAATGGGGCAATATTTAGATTCGATCCTTTCCCCGTAGAGGCGGGTCCTCGGGCCCGTCTAGTTGGTTTCCACCCCTAAGGAGAGTCCACATATGAGGGTAGGGATCCTAGCCACCACCGTCTCCCACACGTCGATGGGAGATCCAAATGGTTTATTGCTGCTCCACCGCTATTTGTTGTTGGTCTCATCACCATGTTGTACGAGTGCTATCTCTCGGGCGAGCAAAATCAAGACGATTGCATCCAATAAGTTTTTAAAATGGAGTCATCTTGTATAATGGAGAAATATTCTTCAAACTAAAATTATTCCATACTCCGACTCTCCAATTAAATAGGAACGGGGTGGGATGGAATTGCTCTTTAACTAAATAGCCATAAGAAAACAAAATTGAACAAATAAGAACGTAACCAAAACAATAGAAATCGAAAAATTCAGCATTCAGTTATAGCTAATCGAATTTAGTCTGATCATTTTTGTCATATACCTACAGAATTAAAAAAATCAGATATGACCAATAATTATTATTTGCAAACATATTAAATAATGGGTATTATGTTTAAACTGTTAAATTGAAGCTTCTATCTTTATTGTTGTTATCTTGTGATTTATGATAAAAAGAGAAATTGTTTGGCTATGTAAACCATTAATACAATTGTTTAGATAGCACGGTCAAAATTAAAGACCGAACCAAAATTTAACTACAATCGAAAAGCCAAATATTTACGGTTTTCAGAGCATTTCATTATTTTTGACGATCGAAAATTGTTGAAAAGATGGAATGATTGAACTAAATTTGTTTGGTCTGACCAATGCACACCCCTATACTAAAAAATTGATAATTTCTCACGCTTAAAATAATTCTTTAATTATGATATCATCACAAAATAATAACATATATATATTACAAATGCTATCCTACACTGCGGGTGTAGCATAACTATTCTACCGAGAAATCTACTATTGAGAAAAAAGTAGTACTCAATTGCCATTCTACTGAGAAAATACACTACTGAAGTAGTCGGTATAGAATAACTATTCTACACACGTAGTGTAGAATAGCGCTACCGATATATATATATATATAACCATTTTAATAATAATAATAACATATAACTGTGACAAAATTACGAAAGTGTAAATTATCAAACGTGCCATCCTATATTTGGTCTCTCGCAAGTCGCAACGAGTCGTGTTTTCTTACATCACAAGAAAGGGAGAAAAAAAACTCACTCATCGTAGGGATGGTTGTACACTTGTACCTAATTATATGTTTACATGCGAATAAAAATCTTATTAAAATCGAGTTTATTCTTAATAAACGATTTACTTTACCTGTACGTATATAAATCCATAAAAAATTTGTAACACTAGCATCGCTCTCCTCCTCGGGGTCCCTCCGCCGCACTCCCTCATTCTCACCTCCTTCACAGCCGCCGCACTCTCAGGCTCCACCCACCCTCTCACGCGCGCGGTTTCTCAGATCCAGCGTCCAGGGCGTCGTTCCGATCGTCGCCGGCGTTCCTCCCCGTCCGTTGCCGTCCATCGCCAGCGTTCCTCGCCGCCCATCAACGTCGCCCCGCACCGGCCTGGTTTCCTCCGGCGCTTCCTGCACACGACGCCCGCACCGCGATGAGGCTGGACGTCTCCGCCATGGAGAACAGCTTCACCGGCCAAGTCAATGACTGTGCAGGCCTCTTCGGCGCCGGCGCCGACATGCCCGGCATGGAGCTCCCCACCTGCACCGACGTGAGTGGACCGTCCCCTCCCACTCCCCTCGATTCCGATCCCCTTTGCCGCGACCTGCCGGGTTCGGTTCTAACCCTTGATCTGTGGGTGCGGGCAGTTTGATGGGTTCCAGAAGGAGACCAAGGAGCTGATGAAGAACAAGAAGGGTACGACCACGCTCGCGTTCATCTTCGACAAGGGCGTCATTGTCGCCGCTGATTCCCGAGCCAGCATGGGCGGCTATATATGTGAGCGCCCGTCCCTTTCTCTCCTTGCGCTTATGTGTTAGGGCATCTTAGGGTTTGGGCCGTTTGGCAGCGGCGTTAAGTTTGTGATGTGTATGCATGATTTGGGCCGGAAAGTTTAGATCTCCTGTGCGGAATTTGACGCATTGATCTGTCGACTAGGTATGGGAGGGAACGACGGTGGTAGTAAGTGCTTGTTGCATAGGTTTTAGTTTGTGGGATTGGGAAAGTTGTGGTTTATATGCGAGATTTGTGGTCTCCACTGGTATTTAGGTCCGAAGGTTTTCATACATCTAATTTGGTATGGATATTCTTAATTTGAAATGAACTAGAGTAGGGCAGTCTGCACAGAGTGTCTGTTTAGGCCATATAAGAGAACTAATGAAACTATTTTCCCCCTTTTTTGACATGTTGTGTCAGGAGCAACCACAACATGGGCATGTTGTTGTGTTCTGCTATGAATGATGTGATGAAGACCCTAATTTAGTATTTTAGTGACATCACAAATTGGCTTTAGGAAGATGAATTACTTTTAATTAGTGTAATTGATCATGGATTCATGGATAACTATTTATCATTTATCAATAGAGTGGATGGATTGATGTAGTGTATATAAGCTAGGATTTGGATAGGAAATATTACTTTTAAAAAGATTCAGCACTATTGGATTTAAGTTTGTCTCTCTGGTGGTATTGGTTTAAAGTGGCACATGATGAATCAAATGGTCTGTGGATGTCAGTTTAAATCTTCATGTGGGAACTTGTATTTTTGAAAATTACACGGTTTGCTTTGGATGTCACTAATATGAACTGATTGTATAATACAATGATGATTTGAAGTTTCTCTTTCTTTTTACAAGCCCATACCCTTTTGTAAACTTGACTCATGAATATTATCAGTTTATGACATAAAACAACTTTGTCAAAGACTCAGAGAGCCTGTTGTCAATGTAGAATACCTGGTTTAATGCAAGGATGGTCCCTTAAACTTTCCTATCACATTGTCACATTTCTTCTTATTGGCAGCTTCACAAACTGTGAGGAAAATTATTGAAATAAATCCATACATGCTGGGAACAATGGCAGGAGGTGCTGCTGATTGCCAATTTTGGCACAGGAACTTGGGTATCAAGGTTAGCGTCACACTTGCTTGTTCTTGTTACATGCATTTCATCATTGCAGAGGATTGATTGTGGGTTGTCTTTTTCAGTGCCGGCTCCATGAGCTTGCGAACAAGCGAAGGATCTCGGTTGCCGGTGCTTCAAAGATGTTGGCCAACATCCTTTATTCCTACCGTGGGATGGGGCTATCCATTGGTACCATGATTGCGGGATGGGATGAGAAGGTGACTGGTTGCCTACATGCTGTTGGTTTGTTGTCTTTAGCTTCTTTAAGAAATGTTCTACTCTGTTCTTAATGCTTGCTATCATGATCTAGGGTCCTGGCTTGTACTATGTTGATAGTGAGGGTGCAAGGCTTGTGGGAACTCGATTCTCTGTTGGTTCAGGTTCACTATATGCCTATGGCATCTTGGATGAGGGGTAGGTTCTATTTGTTTATTTACCTCTGCAATGTTGCTTTGCTGCTTGCTCATAGTGTGTTGCAGTTGCCTTATGTTTGTTCCACCTCAGTTACCGTTTTGAGATGTCAGTTGAGGAAGCTGGCGAGTTAGCTCGGCGGGCTATTTACCATGCTACATTCCGTGATGGAGCTAGTGGTGGTTGTGTTAGCGGTATGCTTTCTGTTTAATAATCAATCTGCTTCTTTATATTTCTTACAAATTTTTGTTAGACTTGCTTATTTCCACACAACTGTCTACTTAATTCTGGCTAGGATTAATATTAGATCCACCCATCTTATATTTTGCAATATTAGAAAACAACCTTTACAGAATAACACTAACACATCGTTAATCATATCAATCTCAATTAGATGTTCCGTGGTGATTTCAACATCTTGGTTGTGCATTCATGATCCAAGTCCACAAATAATGTTGAAGTTGCCTTGTTACTATAGGGGAACTCACCGCTTTCTAGAACTTTTTTGGGGCACATATACTTACAAAATGAAAATCCTCTTGATCATCTGCATCCCTCCTTTGCATTCCACATGGATTGTGCCTGACGTTACCATCTTGTTTGAATCACAGTTTATCACGTTGGTCCTAACGGTTGGAAGAAGCTTTCTGGAGATGATGTTGGGGAGCTGCACTACCAGTTCTACCCGGCTCAGGTCACCCCTGTCGAACAGGAAATGGCCGATGCCCCTGCTGCTTAAACCTTCTACAGTTCTACCTGATCCGAGTGGTGGCGCATGGTATCCAGGGCTCTCAACTGTAGAGGCAATGTCTTGTAAACTTGTACATGTTTGTGAGTTTGTCTCGTCGGTTGTTCAGAGATCTCCTTTGAGACTTGCTGAGGTTTCTCAGTAACTTTACACTGCTGTTACTGCTATGTGATTGTAGACTGGTATAGATGCTTTTATCGAAGTTCCATTTGCATTGGTGTGCCACCATCATCACCATGCGGCGTATTCCTTGCCTGTGATACGTTTGCCGTTTATGTACTGCTCTGTTCGGGGAAGAAAATTTGACAATTTGCTGCTTATAATGCTACTTTTGAGGTTCAACGTGTAGGACCAATGAAAATGGGTTGGGTTCGGATGAAAATGACTTCGGATGGTAAATTGGGGTGGTGTTCGGATGGTAAATTGGTGTTTTGAAGTGGTATTTTAGCAAAACTTATTAATCAATGAAAGTGGATCTAAATAAATAGCAAATCGGTGATTGAAGCGGTATTTTGACAAAATTCTTTCTGTTGGGTGCCACGAGATTTAATGAAACTGTGGGTCGGGTGGCTCAGTAATTGCCATTTTCAGGCTAACCGTCAGCGGTAATTGAGGTTAGTGATAATTAGATATTTAGGTCGGTTTACGGTTTAGAGCGTTAATTGTATTGGTTACCTGCTGGCTTTTCGTGACCGGTAACTGTGTATTTGTTGTCAAGCAGGAAGGTATAGGTCGCAGTCACGTTGGCAGCGCGACGCTGTAGCTCCCACGCCGTCCGATCTCACAACCGAAACATTGCGCCGCAGCAGCAGCCAACCCCACCAGTTCTAGGGGTGGCAATATCCCCGGTGGAGCCGGGGACCTGCCCCTACGGGGCCGGGGATGGGTTCAATTTTTCACCCGCGGGTTCATCGGGTCGGGGCCCCGCATAATGTCGGGTTCGGGTTCGGGTTGATTATTTAACCCGCGGGTACCCGATCCAATAAATAAAAAAACTTATATATATGTATATATTTATATATGTATATGTATATTTATATATGTATATTTATATATGTATATGTATATATGTATATTTATATATGTATATGTATATGTATATATATGTACATATATATTGGTCTAATGTAAGATGATAAAAAATAACTTTAATATTGATGAATTTTGTTTGTTGGAATGTTGGAAAATGTAAACAAGATGATTTACGGTGATATTTAGTTTGAATTTTGTTATATTTGTGATTTATAAATTATGTCATTTGTATATTTTTAAATTTCAAAACGGATCCACGGGGACCCGACGGGTTTGCGGGGACCCGACGGGTCCGGGCCCGGGTGAAAAATTTCACCCGCGGGGCTAACGGGTCCGGGTCCTACCGGGTCCGGATTCGGGTCTGGTATTCACCAACCCGGACCCGCCCCGCCCCGTTGCCACCCCTAACCAGTTCCCCCACCTCCCGGCCTTCGGTTCGGCGCATCCCCGTTCGCCTCGTCTCCTCCAAGACAGCAGCAGCCCTGGGCAATGCCACGCCACCGCGACCGGGACGAGATGCCTCCTGCCGACTGCGACCGCCTCCTCGCCGAGGAGATTTTCTATCTCCATTCCCTCTGGCGCCGGGGCCCAGAAGTGTCCGCTTCCTTCCCTGCCCCCATCCCGCCCCGGGGCTCCGCCTCCCTCGCCGAGACCCGCCGCTGGGAAACAGGTCGGCGGAGGCGACGCAGGCTCGAGCACCACGCTCAGAAGCAGGAGCAGGAGCAGGATCCCGGCTTGGAGTGGCCAGTCGCTCCATCTCCGCCCGTCTCCTCGACCCCGTGGCCCGACCACGCCTCCTCCCTCTCGCAGCACCCGCCGAAGCAGCAGCCTTCGCCCGGCTCGCTCTCGCAGCAAGCTGCCCTCCGCACTGCGGATAATTTCTTCTCCAATCGTGGGTTGGATGGCGATGGGGAGGGGTCTGAGTCGGAGGGCGAGGAGGAGGACACGGCGGCGGGTTTCTTCATGGGGCTGTTCGAGCGGGAGGTGGCTCTGCGGGAGCACTACGAGCGGCGCTGGGAGGAAGAGGACTTCATGTGCATGGCGTGCGCCGGGAGGAAGGGGAAGACCAGGAAGTTCAATGGCTGCGTCGCGCTCGTCCAGCACGCGCAAGCCGCCACTCGCTGCGGGAGACCGCGGGCGCACCGCGCGCTCGCCGCCGCCATCTGCCGCGTGCTCGGTTGGGACATCAAGAGGCTTCCCAGCATCGTCATTGACCCCCGCGGCACGCTCGGGCATGCACTCGCGACCGAGGCCTCAGGCGCCGTCGCTGCTCAAGAGGCAAAGGTTACATCACGCTCATTGCTGATCACTCAGGGATGGGGCTAATAGCTAGTATTCTGTCCGTTTATAAGTTGTTTGAATTTTTTTAGAACCTGTTTCATTGTATTAGTTGTTTGATTTTTTAAGTTAACCTATCTGACTTTCACTAGTTTTGAATAAAAATAAATCAATATTTATAATATGAAATAAATCAAGATACATTTCTACGTATGAAGAAAAATTAATGTTATAGTTATATACTCTCTCCTTCCCATAATATAGGCCTATAATTTTTTTGATCTAATTCTCATAATATAAGGCATATTTAGCTATTAAACACCAGTAATAAATGGTGACTGGTTTTCGAAGAGTTTCCTGTGAGCATGCATCTCATATTACGAGGGCATGCGACTCATATTGCAAGTGCCTTAGTATTTGTAAAAAAAATTATAGGCCTTATATTATGGGAAAGAGAGAGTATTTTTCTATAAAATCATTTAAAGTTAGAGATGTTTGACTTATACAAAAGTCAAATAACTTATAATATATGGAATAGAGAGAATATTTTATAGTCTGATTTAGTTATTCATTGCAGGGGAATATTGATGCTCAGAAGAAGGATGGCTCTTCTGGAGACAAGGATACAGCAAAGGTGTGCAAAATGTAAAATGTTAAATGGTAGTTGCCTTGTTGTTGGTACCATAAGGTGTGACAAAGGCTCATTTTCATGGTAGATAAGATTGCTGGAACCATAAGACTGAAAAACAATTCGTCAAAAAATGTGTCCCAATCAATTTGCATCAAATGCTTGATTTCTTAGGACTGCTGTCTCTAAATCAAAAGCTCAATGTGTATCTGTTTTGTGCTTCAGTTTTGAGTTTCATCTAGATCTATCTGATTCTTTCTCTATAATTTACTTCATTATTTGTAAAAATTGATCTGGAACAGTTCTGAGAAGAATGCACTTCTGGCAGAAAGACCCTGTTACTGAGAATACGGAGGAGCAAGCTATCAATGTTGGCGATACATGGGACACTTCTGTTGACAATAACCCAGAAAAATGTTCCCTGGATTCATAAATAGGTATCTCACCTCCATCCTTATACCTTACTGCGCATCACCTGTTTATTTTCACCCCTTATTCACATGTTTTGAGCCCAGGATCAGTATGTATGTGTGTGTGTATATACAAATGCTATTCTACATCACAGGTGTAGAATGCTATTCTACACCGATGTGAAATGGGGGAGGGGGATCGGGATTGGGTGGGGCGTGGGGGCACGCCGGATGAGGTGGGCACGGTTGGGTTGATCGGTGTAGAATAGTTATTCTATACCGACTACTTTCAGTAGTAGATTTTCTCAGTAGAATAGCAATTGAGTACTAATTTTTTCTCTGTAGTAGATTTCTCGGTAGAATAGCTATTCTATACCTGTGGTGTAAGATAACATTTGTATATATATATATATATATATATATATATATATATATATTGGAAAACCTAGCAAAACCTATGACACCGCCTTTATAGGCTTTTGAGTGCGGACAAGTCAGACTTTCCAAACCAATCTCATCCTTTTTACTCTAACCGCTGAAGAGTTAAAGCAAGGCTAAGTGCATTGCATAGTTATTATGGTGTCACAACATTGTCGCCATTACGCCATATCGCTATGGCGGTTTTTGGCTATTCACTGATGGAAATAACTAAGGGTTCTTAGGTGATCTCTAGGTCTAGGACTAGTAGGGACGATCTTAGGGTTACCTTTAGGTTGCACGAAGATGAAGGGGAGGCCATGGCCGTGGCTGTGGCGTCGAAGTCCGGCGAGCTTCGACGGAGGTTAGGGGAACCTTCCCGTTGCTTCGGCACTTTACTCTTAGATCGGTTTAGGTCTCTGTTTTGGGTAGAGGCAGAGGAGCACGAATGCAGCAGCATTTGCATGAACTCCACATCTCCCTATTTGTAGTGCCGCGCAACAGGGAGCCCCTAACAGTATTCTGTTGGGGCGCCCCCGATCAGGGCGCAGTTGGACCAGGCGCATGTGCATGGCCTATGCACATGCGGGGAGGAGAGGGACTCGGTCTCCCTCTCCTCCGGGAGATCTGCAGCTAACATTCTCCCCCCAGATCTCTACTTAGTTCTCAAACTGCACTTAACATAATATCTATTTCATTATGGATAAATGCATCGAGCACGCTGCATCACATTAGCCAGTTATGTACTACGTGACTCAACAACTACAATACACCTCTCCATTCTGAAACAGAATCTCAACTTATTTTGGGCCCCTAATAAATCCATAGATCATAGGCTTTCCTTAAAACCACGTCGACTAAGTGTTCCTTGAACACAGTGGGAGGTAAGCCTTTTATGAGCGGATCCGCAAGCGTTCGCTTGGTACTTATATGCTCTACTTATCATTTGATCTTGGATTCTCTCCTCAACAATATAACACTTAGCTTAGATGTGTTTGGCAGCAACACAATTCTTATTGTTATAGGAGAATTATACTGTTGACTCATTACTACAGTATAACTTAAGTGGTTTAAAAAAATGCTGTCGACCACTCTTAAAACCGGAATAAATTTCTTAAAAACATAGTGCCTGTCCGACGGCCTCACAACTTTCTACAAACTTGGCATACATTGTGGTAGATGCCATCATAGTTTGTTTGGAGCTTTTCCACGACACAGCTCCCTTTGCGAGTGTGAACACACAACTTAATGTGGACTACTTAGCATTCACTCATCTCGCAAGGTCTTAATTTGAATAACCCGCAATCGCTAGGTTATTTAATCTTTCATACATTAGCATGAGGTCGTTGTGCCTCATATAAATCTCAAGGCTTTCTTAATTTAATCCAACGATCTATTTCTGGATTTTCTGATATCTGCCAAGCATTCCGGCGGTATAAACTTAGTCAGGGCGAGTACATAATTGAGCATACATTGGCTTCCGACAGCAGAAGCAAATGGAACCAATCTAATTTGATCGATCTCATATTGGTTCCTGGGATACTAAAAGTTCCCAACTTATCACCCTTGACTATCGGATCAGGCGATGGCTTATATGCATGCATACTATATACTTTATCAGTATATTTTCTAGTATGCCATATGCAATAATCTTAATACCCCTTAATGATATCTTAGAGAATCTCTAATTCTAACACATAGGAAAATTTCTCCAAGATACTTAATGTCAAAACGAGAGGACAATATTTCTTAGTTTCTAATAGTAGATGGACATTACCACTTGAAAACGGAATGTCATCCACATGCTAAACTGGGAAAATAAATCCCCATTCTTAAACTTAGCACAAACACAATTGTCCTCTACATTATTCTTAAACCAAAAATTTTCTAATAGTCTAATTAAATTTCAGATACCCTTACTTAAAACTTATTTAAGTCCATTGGACTTAGATAAAATGGTATCATAAAATTTCCTTTCATTTCTATGACAAAACATTTAGTTGTGTCATATAGACATTCTCATTTAAAACTTATTGAAAATGTCATCTTTATATCAATCTGATGCAGTTCTAAGTCATAATATGCCTTAATGATTTTTAAAGAATTCTTAAATAAAACATACAAAAATGTCTCATTTAATCTGCTTCTTATTTGAGTTGGCACATTATGTACTAAGTTAGAGAGTTGTTCCTTTACTTCTTCATTAGCATCATCTAGAAATGTAGATTCCTGAACAACAGGAGCCTCATGTACAATAGATGCCGCTAATGAAGGTCCAAACTAAAGTGTTGGACAAAAGACACTACCACAGGTACATGGAAAATTGTTCTTGAATCATAGGAGTGGATTCACTAACCCACTTCTCTTCAAGATTAATTTCTCTAAGTACCGTGCTCCCCCTGATTAGCATCTTCTATAAAATGCATATCTCGTTTCTACAAACTTACCATGTCTGTTAGAACATTATAAAACGAGATCACTTAGACTTATCTTTACAGTCAAAAAAAAAAATTGACAACTTACTGTTTTAGGGCTTTATCTTATTAATATTTGGGTTAAAATATAGCCTTAGCAGGACGACATACCCTTATTCTAAAATAATTTAGAAATTAGTTATCGTCTTGTCCATAATTTTTATGATGCTTTTAGACACAGACTTATTAAGGATCCAATTAAAATTATGAATGGTGGTTTGAATGCCTCCATCCATAAATTAATCGGTAGAGTGGAATAACTTACCATACTACTTACTATGTCCACTGAAGTGCGAGGGCACCTTATAGCCACTCTATTTTGCTAAGGTACACCCGATATAATATACCGGACTATTTTGCCATTTTCTATAGAACCTTGCAAAAGAGTTCGAGAAATCGGCCATACGGGGTATATTGACCGTAGCACGGTCAAATCTTACTCTTTTAAATTTAGATCATGCTGATATAAAAATCAGCCTTAAAAACATCTTAAATTTATCCAGAGCAACTGATGATCTGATCGCTATGATCTGATCGCTCTTAGATTGGATAAATGTTAATCAATTAATTTTAAATCACCGTTGGGCAGAATTAGAATCAATTGAGCTTAAATATAATAACATTATCACCAACGTTGGTCAGGAGATAAAAAATACTACAATCATTAAACTTAATTTCGCGTCTTTCTTAATTTATTTGATGTATTTATCTTAATGCAATATATGCTTGAAACTCAGTCTAAAAAAACTAAAGCGGAAGAATTGACTAAACGTTCAATCCTCCCCCTCGAAATATAGTCCATTAGGTAGTGCCATAATTTCGAAAATACGTCATCAATTCTTTTGCTCTTATCATTATTCTCAGATGATAAAATCATCTTGGGAAAATAAATAAAGTTTGTCATGCTCAAAAGCAAAACTAAAGACTTTATTTCTAAGTGCGAAAATTCATCTATTACCATTCGTGTTCATCCATTTTGGGAACTTCACATATTCCTTCATGTGATATTCCTCCTTACAATGTCTGTATGTGCTTATGTATGTGCTCTTCAGGACATCATGTTCCTTTATGTAAGCTTATAAGAGGAGTCCTTAGCATCATTAGAACAAATCTTATAATGCTTCTTCCCCTTTATTCGTGTTGCACATTATGACCTAAATCATTGTGTGCTTTCTTAATTCTCATACATAGTTTGAAATCAGTATCTACAAACTCCAACACTCTCGTTGTAAGTTGTAGTTGATCACAAAATGATCAGAAAACTTAGTGTGACGTCATAATAAAATTTGGACGATAATATCCTCATCGAGCTCTTTATTCATGGGTTTCAGCTTTGAAAACCATGTCACAAAAACTGACTGAGCTTTTCTTAATGAACGTGCTAGCATACGCCTTAGAAAAGTCATGATGTGGGATAGAACCCCTTAATCGGCTCCATAATGGAGCTCTTAATCATAATACATTCTGTGTTTTCACTGATTTCATTTAGTACGATATATCTTATTTTATTCTTATTTCGGCGAAGTCACGTAAATTTATGACAAAAGCCTCTTGGCTTTATCCTCTCAGATCACGGGCTTCACACACTTAGTTAGACAATCAAGCATTAAAGCAAGATCTATGTCCTATAGCATAATCGCTACCTTACCACATTTCTAATAAGGAACATTTTCAAATATACTATAACAGACATAATATGACACATAAAATTTAACGTTGGTCAAAATTAACACGTGACATACTTAAAACTTAAAAGGCGAATTAATTCTACATCACCGTTGGGCAGAAATAGAATCAATTCAACTAAACCACAGTAATTTCACCACCAACGTTGGTCAGGAGATAAAATTACTATGTTAGCAAAATACAACATTTATAATGCCAAATTAAATTATCTCGTTGGTTCAAATTTAATTGACAGAATAAATGCTATTTAATTGATAGGATGAATATGGTACTAATTTTAAAACAGTGTATTCGCAGCGGAAGACTTAAAACTAATTAATACACTGCTTAATCAGCAATAAAATTCTGAATTTTACAGCATGGTACTAATTTTAAACAATGTAATCAAAGACTTAATCTAAACATGCACAACAAAAGACTTAATTTTAATTAATACACTGCTTAAAACAGTAATAAAAAATATTGAACTTAAACTTAAACAAAATTCTTAACAAACATTTCCCAATTAAATATAGTCGTTGGACTAAATTTAATAAGGAAAAAATCATGAAAATACTTAAAAATACAAAAAAAAATCAGAATAACATTACTGAGTCTTTACAGAATAATCCCGCAGCTAACTTACTTTTCTTAATTTTAGGCATTTTTTTTTGAATTTCCAAATAATACTTAAATGAAAAAATAATTATGAAAATCTGAAAATTAAAACAAAGAGGCTGAATTTCGGCCCACAGAATATTAAAATTTTGGCCCATAGCTGAAAACAGCACCAAACACTTTTTATTTTTGTTTTTATTTTTCTGATTTTCACCGGTGCACTCGCTCTAGTCGTGAGCTACGCAGGCCAGGGCCGACAATACTTTCCTCCGCCTGGGCTGGTTTTGGCCCAAAACAGCGGCAGCCGTCGGATGGAATCCAATGGCCACGCGACTTTGCCGGCCGCACAAAACTCCCGCAGCCAGCCGGTCCCCAACCCTAGTCGCATTTTGCAACAGAACGTGCGAAAGAGGCGGATGGACCTTGCGCTTGCGTCGGCGACGGATCGGCGATGGCGGAGCGCCGCCCGCCGGCCTCCTCGCCGGATCCCTTCGCTCACCCCCGAGGGTGAGCGAGGGTTCGCCGAGGTAGCCGGCGGCGGTGCTACACGCTCGACCCGAGGGTAGAGGCGGGTGGCGGCGGCTCGCGACGGCGACGCGACTGAGCGAGTGCGGCGAGGGCGATCTTCTTGGACTCCGGCGAGGCCAGATCCGGCGGCAAGGGGCTAGGTATGGACCCGCGCCCCCTCTAGTGCAAAGTTAGGGTTAGGGTTAGGTGTCACCCTAACCCTAATCCTCTGTTCGGCCCCCTTTTTTTCTTTGTTCTTGGTCTTACCCGAAGGCTTACTGTGGGGGGTCTTACAGGGGTTCTTAGCGGGGTTCAGAGGGGGACTTAGTGCGGCGGTGGCACGGGTCAAGGGGATCCAACGCCACCCTTACCTCTAACTAGCCTAGAGCACTAGCAAGCTCTGATACCATTGATGGAAATAACTAAGGGTTCTTAGGTGATCTCTAGGTCTAGGACTAGTAGGGACGATCTTAGGGTTACCTTTAGGTTGCACGAAGATGAAGGGGAGGCCATGGCCGTGGCTGTGGCGTCGAAGTCCGGCGAGCTTCGACGGAGGTTAGGGGAACCTTCCCGTTGCTTCGGCACTTTACTCTTAGATCGGTTTAGGTCTTTGTTTTGGGTAAAGGCAGAGGAGCACGAATGCAGCAGCATTTGCATGAACTCCACATCTCCCTATTTGTAGTGCCGCGCAACAGGGGGCCCCTAACAGTATTCTGTTGGGGCGCCCCCGATCAGGGCGCAGTTGGACCAGGCGCATGTGCATGGCCTATGCACATGCGGGGAGGAGAGGGACTCGGTCTCCCTCTCCTCCGGGAGATCTGCAACTAACATTCACCACACGGCGCCATAACGCCGAAGGTCTATGGCAGGCGCCACAGGAGTGTGGCGTTGTTGTGGTGTTGTGTGGTGCCCGTCATACGGGAGGGAGAGAGGAGTAAAAAACATACATGTTTGCACCTACTCATACCCCCCAAAACCCTAGCTGCCGCAAGTGTTTCTTATCCTTTTCTTCCATCTGATGCACGTTCCATCCGCAGCCGCCGTCGCCGTTGTGAGCACGTTCCAAGCTGTGTCACAGTGAGGGTGCAGCGTGGGGCAGCGTGTAGACTCACAGCAAGGGCGCGGGGTGGGGCAATATCGCAGCGAGGGCATCAGAACTCAGAAGAGGTTCATCGTCAATTCGTCAGGTTGGTCGGAGCGGAAGAGAACTAGAGAAGGAAAGAGATAAAATGGAAAAAGAAGAGGAATGTTAGAGTGTGTGTGTGTGTCTGTCGTGTGGGGCCCCCTGTGTCTGGGCCCCTCCTGTAAGGCTCCCCTTTTATCCTCCCAACCTAAGGGAGAGGAATCTATCCATCTATCTCTTCCTACATGGTATCAGAGCCTTAGGCTCCTCCTTCCCTCCTCTTCTCCCCTGCCACCGGCGCCGCTGCCGTCGCCTCCATGGCCGGCGCGCCTCCTCCGGCGAGCACCACCTTCTTCTTCTCCTCCTCCCCTTTTCGTGGGCTGGGTTCCGGCACCATGGCCGGATCCGCCCCTCTCCCGACCGGATCCGCCGCCGAGGCGGTCGAATCTGCCGCCGCCGGCTTCCCCCCGCCGGGTTTCGCCGCCGCCGGCCTTCCCCCGTCCTCCCTCGACGCCGGAGCCCCTCTCCCGCCCGGATCCGCCGCCGGGGCGGTCCGATCCGGCGCCGCCGTGCTCCCCCCGCCCTTCCTCGACGCCGGCGCCCCTCTCCCGCCCGGATCCGCCGCCGGGGCGGCCCGATCCGGCGCCGCCGAGCTCCCCCCGCCCTGCCTCGACGCCGGCGGGGCTGGATCCACCGCCGCCGGCCTCCCCCCGTGCTATTTCGTCACCGGCCTGCCCGCTCCGCCCGGACCCGACGCCGGGGCCGCCGGATCTGCCGCCCCCGGCCCTCCCCTGACCCCTACAGTGCCGCCCTCCCTCCCCCCACCACGACCATGCAGTGGCCGACCATGGGAGGGGCCCCTCCTGCTGCTGTCGGCCTCGCCGGCCTCTCCCGGGCCCCGGGGGCGCCGCCCCCCCTCCCCCCCCGCCACGGCCATGCACTGGCCGACCATGGGGGGGGCCCTCCTACTGCCGCCGGCGCTGCCGTCGCCGCCACCATGACCGGCGTGCTCCCCTTCCCCTTCGGCCTGGCCCCCTCCCTGGCCGCCGACGCCGTGCGCCCCTCCATGGCCGCCGCCGCAGGGATCCCCTCCCCCTTCGGCCTGGCCGCCTCCATGGACGCCATCGCCGCTGCGCCCCCTCCATGGCCGCCGCCGGCCCCTTCATGGCTGCCCCTGTCGGGCCCTCCTTGACTGCAGCCACCTCCCTGGCCGCCGCCACCGGCCACCCCTCCATGGCCGCCAGGGCTGCCCTCCCGTGCCGATTTGGCGTCGCCGGTCTCCCCGCCACTTCTTCCATGTGGCACGGGCAATTTACTGATGGGGCTCCTTTGTCGTCCCCAGCACCGGCGGCCATGCTCACCGGGCCGGCTCACCACCTGCTGTCTCTGCCCTTGGCTCCACCGGTGTTGCACTCACCGCCTCCGGGTTGGGCACCGTGGTCCAGTGGGTGGGACCAGGCGGCTTGCATGCTATCCTCTTGCCCATCGCCCGCTTCCATGGACTGGGTGGCCGACTCGGGAGCCTCCTTCCATGTCACTCCGCACGTCGATCTTCTTTCTTCCACAAGGCCGCCCCACCCATCGTACCCCTCTTCCATCATGGTTGGAAATGGGTCCTCTCTTCCGGTCACCTCTGTGGGTGATGCGGCTCCATGTGGCTCTTTCTGTCTTCCCAACGTTCTTGTTGCCCCGGATATTGTTCAAAATCTTCTTTCTATTCGTCAATTCACTTCTGACAACTCCTGTTCCGTTGAGTTTGACCCTTGTGGGTTGACGGTGAAGGATTTGGCCACACGACGGTCTCTTCTCCGTTGTGATAGCACTGGCCCTCTCTACACCCTTCGCCTTCCGCCCTCCGCTGCCCCTCCTTTGGCCTCCCCTACGCCCGTGCTTGCTGCCATCACTTCCTCCACTCTCTGGCACCGCCGGCTTGGTCACCCCGACGTTGACGTTTTGACTAAGCTCAGTAGTACCCCCTCTATCTCTTGTACTAGGGATGCTAGTGAGCATATTTGTCATGCGTGCCAGTTAGGTCGTCATACCCGTTTACCTTTCCCTGTCTCTTCCTCACATGCCGCTCGGCCTTTTGATCTCATTCATTGTGACTTGTGGACATCCCCGATCCCGAGTATTTCTGGCTTTAAGTACTATTTGGTGGTTCTTGATGATTTCACTCACTATTCTTGGACCTTTCCCTTGCGGTCCAAGTCTGATACCTTTCCCTCTCTCTCTCACTACTTTGCGTGGGTGTCCACTCAGTTCGGTGTCATCATCAAGGCGGTCCAGTGTGATAACGGGCGTGAGTTTGACAACTCTGCTTCTCGGGCTTTCTTCCTCTCGAAGGGAGTCCAATTGCGCATGTCGTGCCCCTATACCTCCCCTCAGAACGGCAAGGCTGAGCGCATGATTCGTACCACTAACAATGTTATGCGCTTCATGCTCTTTTAGGCTTCGGCTCCCGCTCGCTTCTGGGCTGAGAGCCTCCTTACTGCCACCTATCTTCTCAATCGCCTGCCTTCTAAGGCCACGTGCGCTCCCACCCCTCACCATGCCTTGTTTGGTACTCCTCCTTCCTACTCTCACCTTCGTGTTTTCGGGTGCGCTTGCTATCCCAACACCTCCGCCACTGCTCCTCACAAGCTTGCGCCCCGCTCGACCCTTTGTGTGTTTCTCGGCTACTCCCCCGATCATAAGGGGTACCGTTGCTTTGACCTCTCTTCTCGTCGTGTTCTTATTTCACGACATGTCATCTTCGCCGAGTCAGTCTTTCCTTTCTCCGTCGACTCCACCCCCGCCACTAGCCTTGAGTTGGACTCCCTGTTTTCTACTGACCCGGTGGTTCAGCCACCTTTGTCTTCTGTAGGTGCAACCCCAGCTGTTCCGATGGCTCTCCCGCCATCTAGCAAGCCTTGTGTGGCTGCGGAGCTGCCCTCCGCGCCACCCACGGCCTCGGCACCTCTAGCCGCACCACGTGCGACCACTCCCCACCAGCTGGCGTTGCCCTCCGCGCCTTGCGCGGCCCCGGAGTCCTCAGATGTGCTGCGTGAGGCCACTTCCCTGTCGCCTCCTGCGCCCGGGGTTGGCCCACTGCTGCCTCCGACGCCATGCGCGGCCCCAGCCTCGCCTGCCACCCCTGACACGGCCTCTGTTGTGCCCCGTATCACTGCGCCTCCTGCCTCGCCACGCGCGGCCCCGACGTCTTCTTCCCGCTACGCCGACCCTGTCCGTGTCTACCAGCGCCGCCTGACGGGTGTTGCACCGGCCCGCTCTCGCGCCGAGCCGCCGGTGTACCACCCGCCCATCCTTCACCGCGATCCCCGCCACACTCACCCAATGGTGACTCGGCGGGCTGCGGGGGTCCTTCGTCCAGTTGACCGCCTGGTGCTCTCCGCCACTACGGAACCGCTGGTTTCTCCTATACCCTCCACCGTCCATGGCACCCTGACGGATGAGTATGCAGCCCTTCTGGCCAATCAGACCTGGGACCTGGTGCCTCGTCCCTCTAGCTGCAATGTGGTCACCGACAAGTGGATCTGGACACATAAACGCAAGGCAGATGGTACGTTGGATCGCTACAAGGCTCGTTGGGTCCTCCGGGGTTTCACTCAGCGCCCTGGAGTTGACTACGATGAGACTTTCAGCCCAGTGGTGAAGCCTGCTACTGTCCGGACCGTTCTCTCCTTGGCACTCTCGCGGTCTTGGCCAGTTCACCAGCTCGATGTGAAGAATGCCTTCCTCCATGGCACCCTGACGGAGATTGTGTACTGCAGCCAGCCTGCAGGCTTTGTGGATCCCGCTCACCCTGAGCTTGTTTGCCGGCTCAACAAGTCTCTGTATGGTCTGAAGCAGGCTCCGCGGGCTTGGTACAGTCGGTTTGCCTCCTTCCTGGTGACTTTGGGGTTCAGCGAAGCCAAGAGCGACACTTCTCTATTTGTTCTCCACCACGGTGCTGACACAGCCTACCTGCTGCTTTATGTGGATGACATTGTTCTCACTGCCTCCAGTCAGTCTCTACTTCAGCGAGTTGTTGTAGGATCGATGTACCGACTAGAGGGGGGTGAATAGGCGGTTTTTAAAACTAATTCAATTTTAGCTAAACAATAATCAAGGACCTAAAACAATGATAGCAAATAGCTAGAGCAAATAGTGCAACCTAAGGTGGAATGAAAATTACTCTAGAAAAGTAAGCTTGCACAATTTTACTTGCACAAAATAAAGGGGACAAGAGACAATCGAATTTTATCCCGAGGTTCGGAAATTTGCCAATTTCCTACGTCCTCGTTGAGGCGAGTTTCACTTGACCGCTCTCTTCACCAAGCCTCGGATTTCTCAAAGAGAAATTAGCTTGAAGATGAGCCGGCACCGGAAGTGCTACTCTCGGGCCTCGATCACTAGTGGTAGCTCTTCTCCACTCCGGATAGGCGAGCTCCAACCTTCACAACCTCCCGGGTCTCCTCCACAACCTTTTAGGAGAGATCACCGGTTTCTTCTCCAAGCCGTCTAGGAGATGGCAATCTCCAAGAGTAACAAGTTGCAAACAAAGCTAGGAGAAGAGGATCAAGTGCCAAAATGCCAATGCAATGCAATTTACTCAATCACTTGATCACCCCTTTTTCTTCCCAACCTCACTAGTGCTCAAATTAGTGCTCAATGGTGGGAGAGACTCTCTTGTGCTCAAGAATGCTCAAATGAATGCCAAAAGTCTAGCAAAGGAGCTGTAGCAAGGGTTTATATAGCCACACACCCAAAAACTAGCCGTTACACAAGTTAGGTGGCTCTCTGCGCATTGTCGGTCTGACCGCCCATCTTGGGCCGGTCTGACCGACCACAACTGCAACGGCTAGAAAACTAGCCGTTTACTGATGTGACAGGACGCCTCGGTCTGACCGGCCATGCTGGCCCGGTCAGACCGGCCCTACCCGGTCTGACCGGCCATCGGCTCGGTCGGACCGATAGTGCTCCCGTCGGCTCTGTAAACCAGCAGTTTTCCAACGCGCGCAACCCGGTCGGACCGGCCCCCTGGCCGGTCGGACCGCCCAACTCCAGCCGGTCTGACCGGACCCACATGGTCGGGCAGACCGCCAGGGTCAGACAACTCCAACAAAACGGTGCAATATGTTTTTCAAGGAATTTTGCCAAAATAGTAACTTTTGCAACAATCACACATGATCAAAAGATACTATATGCAATGCAAATTGGCACTTGAAAATCAACTCATAACCAAGATGCAACCCCTCTTTATAGTACGGCAAAAACAAAATTTAAACCTAGCCTAATTGATCGCTCCAAAACACCTCGATCAATTTCTAGATTCCTTCAAACCTTTTGCCGTAGCCTTTAAACGTCCAGATCTTCGGGTTTCCATCTTGTGCTCCATTTGCTCGGGACCTACTCATTTCCTTCACACTTAAGAAAATATTAGTCCACAAAACGCATGTTTATCATTAATTACCAAAACTCACATAGGGCCTAGATCTTCAGCAGCTGATGACAAAACAGAGTACTATCAAGGCAGTGCTAATAGACAGATAAACAGTATATGCAAGACTATGCAAGACAGACTTCTCAGTAAAGCAACCTCGGTGCACTATGAGAGCGAAGAGAAGTTACCTGTTCAAATCTGTCTCCTGTTCGAAACTCGGCGAAGCCTGCTTCGCAGATCGAAGTCTGCTTCGGAGGTCGAGGTCTACTTCGCTGGTCGAAGTCTAGTTCGAAGGTGGCAGGAATCGAAGTATGTCGAAGGTGTTGTGAAAATGCCGAAGGTAGGAATCAAAGTGTGCTTTGAAGCGAAGTATGAGAAAGTCGGAGTCTGCTTCGAAGTGAGTACTTCGAAGGCAAGACTTCGAACACAGCTTAAAACCAAGTACTTCGAAGCCAAACCTTCGAACAGAAAACTTCGAACGCAACACACAGACAGACAAGCTTCGAACAAAGAAGCGAAGCCTGTTACACGACAGAGGCACCAAATTCGAAGCCTACACTCTACCTTCGAAAAGAGAAAGCTTTGAAAAGATAAGCGAAGGCTGACACACGACAAAGAAACCAAAGCGAAGCCTAACAGAACGACAAGCTTCGAAGCCAAACCTCGAAACCTATCGAAGTGTGAACTTCGAAGAGCTCGAGGGGGAGTACCTTCGTACCGCCGTTCGAAGTATGCGACGCTGTCCGTTCGAAAAATACTCCGCAGCAAGCAACACAGGACACAGAACGAAGTTTGAAGTTCCAACGAAGTCTTTGAGTATCTTAGATCGAAGCCTGCCTCACGGAGCTGAGGGGCTTCGAACAGAGAGGATGGCTTCGCCAGAAAACAGACAGAAAAGTTGCTAGGGCCTGTCAACTTCGATCAAAAAGCTGTGCAGTAGAAAGCAAAAGCTGACACTAGAGTACTATTGCTACAGTGGAGGAGTACTATTTGCAAACAACAAGAACTAGTACTCTGCTCGTGAAGAACAGAAGCAAAAGAGAAGCTTCTGCTCACAAAATAAATCCAGGCTGTGCCTGTAGACCGAAGCATTAACTCCTCAAAACAAACAGTGCACACCGAAAGAAATCAACGGGAACCAAGGCTTTAATGCATCCAAAATAATCGAACAAATGCAAGGCAAAATGGAATATGCAAGAGCCTGGCGGCGCACACAGGAGAGAGACGTGAGAGACAAAATGACCCAATGGATTAAAAAGTGAATTCTAGAAGGGGTAGTCCAAACCCTAGGGATTGGGGCCCTATTTATAGGCTGCCCAACACTAGGAATATTCTACCAGCCCCTTAGGGTTTTTACAGACGCAAGAATAAAGGAAAGGACTCTACTGCCCTTAGGTATTTTTACAGACACAACTGACTGACTGTGGGACTAGAGATACAGATGACCTATCCGGAAGCTAAGATTTCGTAGCCACTACGGCTTCTCTTCTGGACAGTCGGATACAAGATCGACGGTTGTCAGTTTTGCGCCGAAACTGACAAAAACTCCACCGGCTTTGCACCAGGTACCCGGATTGGGCCGGCCCGACTCCGCAGCTCTCTCAGCCCGGCAATCACTCACCGCCCGTGTACCTGAGTCAACCCTGGTCAACAGCCCGGTGGGTCTTCTGCTGCTTCTGGCCCATGTACCCGGATTGGGCCAGCCCGACTTCGCAGATCTCCTCTGCTCGACAGTCGCTTGCTGCCCGTGTACCTGAGTCACACGTGGCCCGAATTTTATCCCGAGGTTTGGAAATTTGCCAATTTCCTACGTCCTCGTTGAGGCGAGTTTCACTTGACCGTTCTCTTCACCAAGCCTTGGATTTCTCAAAGAGAAATTAGCTTGAAGATGAGCCGGCACCGGAAGTGCAACTCTCGGGCCTCGATCACTAGTGGTAGCTCTTCTCCACTCCGGATAGGCGAGCTCCAACCTTCACAACCTCCCGGGTCTCCTCCACAACCTTCTAGGAGAGATCACCGGTTTCTTCTCCAAGCCGTCTAGGAGATGGCAATCTCCAAGAGTAACAAGTTGCAAACAAAGCTAGGAGAAGAGGATCAAGTGCCAAAATGCCAATGCAATGCAATTAACTCAATCACTTGATCACCCCTTTTTCTTCCCAACCTCACTAGTGCTAAAATTAGTGCTCAATGGTGGGAGAGACTCTCTTGTGCTCAAGTATGCTCAAATGAATGCCAAAAGTCTAGCAAAGGAGCTGTAGCAAGGGTTTATATAGTCACACACTCAAAAACTAGCCGTTACACGAGTTAGGTGGCTCTCTGCGCACTGTCGGTCTGACCGCCCATCTTGGGCCGGTCTGACTGACCACAACTGCAACGGCTAGAAAACTAGCCGTTTACTGATGTGACAGGACGCCTCGGTCGGACCGGCCATGCTGGCCCGGTCAGACCGGCCCTATCCGGTCTGACCGGCCATCGGCTCGGTCGTACCCATAGTGCTCCCGTTGGGTCTGTAAACCAGCAGTTTTCCAACCTGCGCAACCCGGTCGGACCGGCCCCCTGGCCGGTCGGACCGCCCAACTTCAGCCGGTCTGACCGGACCCACATGGTCGGTCAGACCGCCAGGGTCAGACAACTCCAACAAGCGCTGCAATAAGTTTTTCAAGGAATTAAGCTAAAATAGCAACTTTTGCACCAATCACACATGATCAAAAGATACTATATGCAATGCAATTAGGCACTTGAAAATCAACTCATAACCAAGATGCAACCCCTCTTTATAGTACAACAAAAACAAAATTTAAACCTAGCCTAATTGATCGCTTCAAATACCTCGATCAATTTCTAGATTCCTTCAAACCTTTTGCCGTAGCCTTTAAACGTTCAGATCTTCGGGTTTCCCATCTTGTGCTCCATTTGCGCGGGACCTACTCATTTCCTTCACACTTAAGAAAAATATTAGTCCACAAAACGCATGTTTATCATTAATTACCAAAACTCACATAGGGCCTAGATCTTCAGTTGTCTCCTCATTGTAGCGGGAGTTTGCCATGAAGGACCTTGGTGTGCTCCATCACTTCTTGGGAGTGACAGTGGAACACCGCCCTGATGGCCTATTCCTTCACCAGCGCCAGTACGCCTTGGATGTCCTTCACCGCGCAGGGATGACTGACTGCAAGCCATGTTCCACTCCAGTTGATGCTCAGGCCAAGATTTCCGGTACCAAGGGTGCACCAGTGGATGATCCCACTGCCTATCGAAGCATTGCTGGTGCCCTTCAGTATCTCACCTTTACTCGGCCGGATATCTCCTATGCAGTGCAGCAGGTGTGCCTTCACATGCACGACCCACGGGACCCGCACCTTACCGCTATGAAGCGGATTCTCCGCTATCTGCGTGGCTCCCTCGGCTTCGGGCTTCACCTTCGGCGTTCTCTGGTTGCTGAGCTCGTGGTTTACACTGACGCCGACTGGGCGGGATGCCCGGACACGCGTCGCTCCACCTCCGGCTACGCCGTCTTCCTTGGTGGGAACCTCGTGTCTTGGTCATCCAAGCGGCAGCCTGTTGTCTCCCGCTCCAGTGCCGAGACTGAGTACCGCGCTGTTGCCAACGGGGTGGCAGAGGCATCCTGGCTCCGGCAGCTCCTCGGGGAACTCCACAGCCCCCTCGCTAGGAGTACGTTGGTCTACTGCGACAACGTCAGCGCTGTCTACCTCTCCACCAACCCCGTCCAGCACCAGCGCACCAAGCATGTGGAGATCGAAATCCACTTCGTCCGTGATCGTGTCGCCGTGGGCGATGTCCGTGTTCTACACGTTCCCACCACCTCCCAGTTCGCCGACATCTTCACCAAGGGTTTACCTTCCTCCGCCTTCTCTGAGTTCCGCTCCAGTCTCAACATCCGCTGCGCCGGAGTTTCGACTGCGGGGGGGGGGGGGGGTGTTAGAGTGTGTGTGTGTGTCTGTCGTGTGGGGCCCCCTGTGTGTGGGCCCCTCCTATAAGGCTCCCCTTTTATCCTCCCAACCCAAGGGAGAGGAATCTATCCATCTATCTCTTCCTACAAGGAAGAGAAGGAAAGAGAAAAAAGGAAAGTTATTTTTTTATAATTTGCTTTAAATGATTTTAATATATAGGAAAAAGAAGGAAAGTTACTCTTAATAATTTACTTTAAATGATTTTTAATTAATAGATGAAGAATTCAAAACTTTTAGAGATAAGATAGTTTTATATCTTTTATGCCATACTTGCATTGCTATTTTAATGTAATAAATCCTATATTATGACTCTTGTGCTTCATTAAGTGTCTTTTGTGCTACATTGTATTGCTATCAACTTTGCATTTACATGTCCTAGTGGTCCTAATATATTTGATTGTTCCCCACGCCAATGTGTTTATGGTGACATCACGCCACACGTCATAAGCTTTGTAATGTTGTGTAACTGGTAAGTTGATGTGCTTCGCCATGTCGTCGTAACAAATGTACATTGGCACTCAATAAATTGCACAGAAAATTATGCATATAATGTAAATGAACAAGGTAGACATAATAGTCTTTATTTGCATAAAGACCCTCCATGAAATGCATCATAACTGCTAGTGTTAGAAAAATCAGTGATCGGTAATTGATTGACCGATCACCGAGTAGGATTAATCGGTTAATCGGAGAATTAACTGAATTAATGGGTCACCCAATTAATCGGTTAGCATAATATATCAAAGTGTCCATATTAACTTGTATCTAGTTTTAGTGTACAGAAATAGTATGTTGTCTATCTCTGATTCTCTCTTTGTCATCTATCTGTGAGCTGTAGCTCTGTGCTATACTCTTTTTTTTTAAAAAAAAGTCTGTGCTGTGTTTTATCTCTCACATGAATTGAGGTTAGTGGCGACGACACGATGCCGGCACAGATCCGGTGGCGGCATGAGCTGGACGTGACAGATCTGACGGCGGCACTGTGAGGCGTCGAGGCGATTAATCGGTGGGGGCCAATTAATTGGGTTGACCATCCGATTATTTGGTCGAATGATTAATGCCTCGATTATGATGTAAATTAACTGGTGAGCTGTCAATTAGAAGTTAATTGGCCAATTAATCGGTTGATCGGCTGATTTTTCTAACACTGAACTGCTGTGATCCCCGTGATCTTGTTAGTAATAGTTTGGTATTTACCAGAATACTAGCTAATACAGTGCGTTTTTTGGAATGCAGGATTGAAAGCTCAGATTCTGTTGTATGCACTGATGAAATGCCTCCTGGTACTATCCAAATCCATGTGCATGCTAGAAGAAGCAGGCATGATGCCAATCACTCAATCTGGCCAAATTGCTGGTACTATGTTAATATCATAATAAAATGGAGACTTATAGCTATTGAATGACCAGAACTTTCTGTTAAACCTAGCCTCCACTGCATGTCCCTCCATGTTTACTCGGCCATCATGAGTCTTATGTGGGTTCTAAAAAGGATTTTGATTTATCTGAGCTCTAATGGGCCCTTGTAGCACTTTGTGAGTCTTTACTGGGCCATATCTATGGTTGGACCTTTGATAGTCAGTAGCAGTCTTCACAGTAATCAAGAGTGATACTCTTTTGGAGTTCAGAAAAGTTATGATTAATAGTCCCTTGAGCTTGGATTAAATATTCTTCACACTATCCAATCCGATTTCTCCCTGCTAACAGCCACCTTCATGAGAAATATTATTCACAGCTAGAACGTAACGTAATGTTCCTCAGCGTTGGGATAAATCATGTCATCAATCAAACATCGATCATTCGCGAGAACAACAGTGTTTGATGAAACCATGAGCAATAGCCTTGACAGGCCGAGCAATAGCATTTGGATGACCATTAAGGGTCTTATCATATTTGATTGAATTGATTGAAGGGAAAGTCATATCATTACAATTTTGCGATTTTAAAAAATACCATTACAATATATATATATTTAGATTCATGCTATTATAATTTCAGAGAACTCTGAACTATACCATTATAAATTTAGAGAATTTTCAAATATGCCATTATAATTTTAGAGAATTTCGAAATATGCTATTATATTTTCAGAGAGCTATGATTCCAGAATGACATAAATTTAAATATGTGAATTGTAATGGTATTTCTTTAAAATCACAAAATTATAATGATATAAATCGATGGATATGACAGGAAACAGGGCCGCAACAAGGAGGATAATAGTAGGGGTGGGCAGTTGAGTTCATCGCGGTGGGCACCGGAGGGTTTCCTCCACGAAAAAAATTGAATTGGAAGGTTCTAGAGGAGGAGAGGAGAGAAGACGCGAGGATTTCCTCCACGAGAAAAATCGAATTGGAAGGTTCTAGAGGAGGAGAGGAGAGGAGAGAAGACGCCACGGGAAGTCGTGGGCTCAATTTTTAGGGCAACCACAATGGTATTGTTCCAAATAGCATTAAGGTGGGAACCATAAAAATTTATTATTTGTTAGTGCCATGTATACAATGGAAGAAATTAAAAAGATAGCATTAAAGTGAGCCCAACTTAGGATGGGACCCACAAAAATTTGGCACTTTATTTTTTATGGCTACACCTTAAGCTTAAGGTGCATCTTAAGATTTTTTTGCTTATGGTTACCTCCACAATGTATAAAACTAGCAACAAAATTATATTTAACGTTTAAGTTCACCTTTTTGTCCGTTGATATCCTTAGGCCGGAATAATCGGTTCCCGAAGAGAGAACATTGGTCTCAGGCTTCTTTGGCATGAAATGGGTCATATCGGCCTCGCGGCGGAAGGTTGGACGGTCCACATTAATTGCTATTGTTTTCTCGCCCGTTCTTTACAGCAAAATGGACGGTTACTCCTGAAACGCTTTCTAAAGTTGGTGAGTTTGGTAGGATACAAAGTCCTAAATTACATATATAGGGATCATCCTAAACTCTATTTCTTTCTAAAAATTAATTAATCTACAACAGTTTCCCTATAATCTTAATTCTTATTTTTAAAACCTACAAATATGGTCTATACTATGTAATAATTTTGTGTAAAACTATAATGCATTCAAATATGTGTATCATCCAACTTACCATAACACATAAGAGAAAAATAATGCACATGCAAGAAAAATATATGTACAAATGAAAATAGAGATTTGCTAAACTAATCCTATATTTGAGAGAGATGAATGGTGATTTAGGGAATGGATTAGAAAAGAGACTCATTTAGGGGAACTCTTGGAGCTTCATTTTTCACAAAAATATTTAAATTAAAATTTAAGTAGTCATATAGGTAATCTCTTGGAGATGCTCTTAGAACAACGTTTCAGAATTATATCTAAAAGGGGGCCGTTACGGTGCCCCCGTTACCTGCGAGGTAATAGATTTAAAAAATCCTAGTCGTTGATTAAAGGTATTTAAAATAAATATTTAAAAATAAAAATGGTTAACCGGCTCTAATCGGTCACCCTATCCACCTTCCGTATCCATTTTTCCAGAAAATTATAGGTAGATTTAAAAGTTTTTATTTTTTTTTGAAAAAAACATAAAATTTGAAAAAAAAATAGAACTCTTCAAATTTATTTTTAAATGATTTTTTGAAGAGTTATGAAATAAAATTTTGAATTTTCGAAGTTTGTTTTTATTTTTTTAAAAAACATCTGAAAAAGAAAATAAAACTTTGAAAATTTGAAAAAAAAATCAAAACTCTTCAAAATTTATTTCAAATGATTTTATGAAGATTCTGAAATAAATTTTATAATTTTCAAAGTTTTTTCTATTTTTTAAAAAATTTTCTGAAAAGAACAAAAAACTTTGAAAAAATGAAAAAAACAGAACTCTTCAAAAAAAATTTAAAATGATTTTCTGAAGAGTTATAAAATATAATTTTGAATTTTAAAAGTTCTCTGTTTTTTCATAAAATTTAAAAAATAAATAAAAATCTTTCAAAAGTCTACCATTCTCCGGAAAAGAAATTTCAAATGATTTTTTGAATATTCGTGAAATAAATTTTCGAATTATCAAAGTTCTTTGTTTTTTTAAATTGTATACGTGTCATATGCCATAAATTAAGGGATTTCAAAATATTTTGGGCAAATAGAGAAAAGAAATATATTAGACGCATGGAAAAAATTTATTTTGCATGCACGTGGGTCCCACATTTAGAAAAAAGAAGGTAATACGACCTGTTACCTCTAGGAAGTAACAGATCACCTATTTTAAATCTGAGTGGTCCAATCACATGGATTGGACGACTGATAAAATTCTACGGTACTGTAAAAATTCCCATCTAAAAACATTTCTAGATCCTGAATCAAAATCATTTACTTCTCCCGATTCTCCTGAAATAAACTAAAATATGTGTGAAACACCCTTTTATAATTCTCTATTCTAGAGTAAGAAAAAAACATTTCTGATTCGAAACACTTAAAAGAACATCATTTGGATGTGATTCTATCCTGAAACTAGAACATTTCTTACCTATAAGTTATTTAGATATTTTTCTCAGACCCTCATTCTATATTATAAGTTATTTTACTTTTTTATATATCAAATTTATCTAACTTTAACAAATTTTAACTATAATATTAAATTAGTTTGATTAAATCCACCATTAAATATGGGCTAATAATATATTTATTTTAAATTATAGATATTAATGCATATTTTAAATTTTATCAAAGTTAAAAAAGAAAAAAATATAATACATAATATATATAGGCTATGTTACTGTGCTCTTATTACTTCAAATTAAAATAAATTAGGTGACTTTTCACCACTTTCCTCCTTCACTTGCTTCTATTCTTTGTTCGCCCAGGCCTTGCTTCTCTTCCCCTTCAATTCTGAATGAAGCTTATAAGTTTATACTAATCATATGAAATTTTAATATATTTAAAAAAATTCACCATAAATCATTGTAAATCACCTAGTATTTAAAATATTTTTTAAGATTTTTTTTTCAAATTTATATTTCAATTTTGAATGAAATTGATCGGTTTATACTAATGATCTGAAATTTTAATATATTTTAAAAAAATTCACCATAAATATTCATAAATCACCTAGTATTTAAAATAATTTTTAAGATTTTTTTTCATTTTTTCAAATTTATATTTCAATTTTGAATGAAATTGATCGGTTTATACTAATCATCTAAAATTTTAATATTTGTGAAAATAAATTTCACCATAAATCATCATAAAGCACCTAGTATTTAAAAGAATTTCTAAGATTTGTTTTTTTTTTTCAAATTTATATTTCAATTTTGAATGAAATTGATGTTTATACTAATCATCTTTTGCTGGAATTTTTTAAATAAAACACAAACAGCCAAATGCAAGAGAAAAATAAAAGAAAAATGGGAATGTTGAGCAAAATTAAAATTGTGAAGTATAGGAAGGGGGCGCTGTTAGCAATTAGTGACGCATGCAAGAGAAAAAAAAGGAAAAACGGAATTTTGAGCAATATTATGAATGGAAAGAGAAGCAAATTTTCTGGTGCAAAAATCTGCGTGCATGAGAATATTTGAGAAAAATTAGTGCTGATAATTAGAAAATTCCTAAAAAAGTGACACTACATTTCTATAGGATAAAAAAATAAAATAAATGGTGACTTGTTACCGTTTTTAGTACTAACCATTAAATCAAAATAGATGTACGGTTCAAAATATTTCTAATGCATCATAAATTTATATATATATATATATAACAGATAGAGTATCCGCAAACTCTGTAATATATAATATTTAGTTGATGGTTGTATCATTTTAACGTCTAATGAGCTGATAATATGTTTCAAAAAAGAACCATTAGGAGGTAGCTTTCTCCGCGACTGTAGCTTTTCGTGGTAATCTCTATCACCATACGAATCAAATATCCCATCGTGATTCAATGACATGCGAGTTTGGGTTATAGTATATCCTTAATCCTCTTCAGTCAGTTTCACATTGTACTACATTTTGCTGTGTTACTTTGTCTTCAAGAATCCGTTCGATCCTGATCTCACTCACATACATAATTCTGGACAGAAGGTGCTTAATTTTCAAGTACAAAATCAACCAACCTACCATGCATGCAAATTGCTATCCATCGTCTTAATCATCAAATTACCATGTTTTCTCCGGCATTTTGATAATATATAAGTAGGGCTTGCTCAGATTTGATCAAAGCCCAGCTGCACGCTCCACGCTGTCGGCAACAGAAGGTGTCACACTATCGATTTGACAAGTCGGCAACACATACTGCCTCTATTTTAACTGATCAAGTCTGATGGAACATGGAACGAACCACTTTAAACTTTTTAGCTTGTACAATATCCAAATCATGTTCTAACAAGACTACAAATCAGACATACAATCCAAGTTAAATCATCGTACGGTTAAACTGTTTCAGTTATGTAAAGATGAAATATTTACTAAGGAACTAAAATTTAATCCGTATCATATCGAATGGTTGGACATCAAATTGAAGGACTAAAAACAAACTAATTATAAAAACAATTGTAGAATCAGAGGATAATTTGCGAGACAAATTTATTAAGCCTAATTAATTCATGATTAGCAAATATATACTGTAGCATCACATTGTCAAATCATGATGTAATTAGGCTAATTAAATTTGTCTCGCAAATAATCCACCGATTATGAATGAGTTTTATAAATAGTCTACATTTAATACTCTAAAATAATATCTAAACATTCGATGTGATAGAGACTAAAATTTAGTCCATCAAACCAAACACCCCTAAAACAGGACGAGGCAAATAATCAAAAGCATTAAAATATTTTTGAAAAAAAAATCAAAAACAAATACAGTATTCAAACTGGAACATCACAGAATGCTTACTAAAATGTCATAATATTATCTGCAATATTGAAAAATGAACAGGTGAAACATTCACTAAAACAACGGAGTGAAACAAATTAACAAAAAACGTTGAAACATATTTTTTTGAAAAACAAGAAACAATCGTAATATCACAAAATATATACTTACTGAAAAACATCCTAAGAATACCTCACTGCACGCAACATCATTCCCAAATGAACTAGTGAAACATTAAAAATATTCTTATTAAAACATTCAAACAAAGACCATGAAACATCTCTAAACAATTAGTGCAATATCTAAACAAAGAGAGTGAAACAATCAAATACAACCAGTGAAAAAAAAGAAGGATGGCAACATGTCGTAAAAAATATGTCATAAGAGTCTAGCAATTTAGATTTGCATTTTTCCTCCCCTCTGGTCATTGAATATAGACGCCATCAACCTGCTCAGCCTTCTATTATATGGTCTCATTTTTAAATTTTGGTGTGAAATCAACCCATAGCATGAGCTTTGGGTCCTTGGCTGGCTGTCTGGCTGCACTACTATCGTGTTGCTATGTCTTAGATCCATCATGGATGATGGTAAGACATAAGTTCAAGATTCTAACGGAGAAGAAACAACCGGAGGTCCATTTGGATGATAAGGTCTAAATTTTAATTTTTGTCGCATTACATGTTCAGATGTTAATTAAAAAAACTAAATATAAGCTAGTTATAAAACTTATTGTAGAAGTCGTAGGCTAATTCGCGAGATGAATTTATTAAACCTAATTAGTTCATGATTTGACAATGCGATGTTACAATAAACATGTGCTAATGATAGATTAATTATACTTAATAGATTCATTTCGTGAATTAGTTTAGAGTTTCTATAATTAGTTTTATAATTAACTCATATTTTGTCTTTTTAATTAGAATCGGAACATCCTAACCAAAGTAAAGTAGTGATAAGAGAAGAAGCTAGAAGTAGGGGTGGCAACGGGGCGGGTCGGGTCCGGGTTGGTGAATACCAGACCCGAACCCGGACCCGGTAGGACCCGGCCCCGTTAGCCCCGCGGGTGAAATTTTTCACCCGAATCCGGACCCGTCGGGTTCCCGCGGACCCGTTTTGAAATTTAAAAGTATACAAATGACATAATTTATAAATCACAAATATAATAAAATTCAAACTAAATATCAACGTAAATCATCTTGTTTACATTTTCCAACATTCCAACAAACAAAATTCATCAATATTAAAGTTAGGTTTTTTATCATCTTACATTGGACCAATATATATATATATACATATATAAATATATACATATATATATATATGAGCTTTTTTATTTATTGGGCCGAGGACCCGCGGGGACCCGTGGGTCAAATAATCAACCCGAACCTGAACCCGACTTTATGCGGGGCCCCGACCCGATGAACCCACGGGTGAAAAATTGAACCCGTCCCCGGTCCCAATGGAAATATTGCCACCCCTAGCTAGAAGTAATGTAGTTAAACGAGAGCAGAGCAGATATGACAATAATATCTTACTAGTTAACTTAACTATTATTCTTTAATTTAATATTAATGACATTGTTATTGACTATCCGATGATCTTAATAACTCGCTAAAAATTAAAAATTATGATCGTTAATTGAAAATTTTATAGTGATATTAGGCTATTCACAGTGGGGGTTTCGTGGAGGATTTCATGGTATTAATTACCATGACACATCAGATTTTTTACTGACATGACATTAAATTAATGAGGGAAGAGAAGGAAGCAGTGTCATCTCCATGACATGATGTTAACCTATTTCCAAGACGAATAAAACGAAATAAAACACCCACTGTGAGCCAAATCGTTTCATCAGAGAGAGGATATTTAATTCAGTTGCAAAACATTTAATTACTCTGGTTAGCCTAGGAAATAGTGAAATGAAACTTTCTACTAAGAGAGGGTATTTCATCTAGTTGTAAAACTGATCTAGAAAATAAAAATGGTGTTATGAAATTCACCATATGAATAGCCTTATTAAAGTTATTAAAGTTGGTGTAACACATGAAGTGTCCGGAGTAGACCTATACGCACATCATTTCCATTTGTATTACGCTTTTTTGGAGCCTCGTGAGATCAGTTGAACCTTTCTGTCCTGGCTTTCGGATCAACCTTTTGTTAGCATTCCAACAAGTCAAAGAATATACTTTTTATGTAAAAGTTATGACTAGTTTACTAAATTGAATTTGAATCACTATCATACAAATCAGATAAGAAAAAGGCAACCAAAATTTGTTGAAAACGAGAGGAAGAAAGGACAAGTTATGTATACGTAGAATGTGCATGGTGGCATGCTCCTAGTAGTCGGCATCCATCTAAATAAATATATGTATCATTTATCTAAATCGACTGAACAATTATAATTAAAAAACATATTACTAGTAGAAGGTAATAAGTCAGCACAATTATTAATGTATATTAATTGGTTGTTTTAATTTGTTTAAAAATATTTGGCAGCCGGATTTTGCTGCTACCAATTTGAGGAAGGAGATTTATTAGGAAAAGGAAAGTTACATTAAGCATATAATCTGTGTAATAGTCGGTTAACATATTATTTAATTTCTTATCATTCTCTAACCTTGATTAGATTTTAAAAATATATCTATATTTTTAATATTGAATAAATACATTAGTAAGATATATTTTCATGATGGGTTTAATGAAACAATTTGATAGTATAATTATTGATTTTGTTTTATAAAATTGATCTATTTTTAATTTATAAAAAGTTAAAATAATATGAATATGAAAAAGAGTTTTTTAGCAACTTCCAAAGATGAATTTTTGTACAGACTGTCTGAACGAGACATCGATGACGATTATATTTCCGATTTATCATGTTGTTGCCACAAAGACTTGGTCATTAGCTAATAACAAAAATAATATCTACTGCCGCCTCAGTAATAATTTTATTAAGAAAATTGTGATGATACGGTAACAAAATTTTAACTTTTTTTCATTTATCAACGTAGAGAAAATGTCGTTGTTATATGACTGTTAGTGTTACTGTAGGCTAAGGGGATCGCCTAAAGTTCACGCTAACAAGGTAGTTTATAGAATGAAATATGGCATGATCTTAGGTTAAAACATAAGGGAAAAGGGGGCGTATACCTTCGGTGTTGGTGTTGGAGTTTGAAGACAACGCCATGGCAGGATCCTGGAGTCGTGGTCCGGTGAGGCGGCGATTTGAGGCGAGGGAGGCTTCCCACTGCTGCAGCGCTCAGTAGATCAAATTGCAAAACAAGGGGTGCAAGGATGGCTTGTGGTGAACTAGAGATTGGAACCCTAGCCACAACAAGCTCATCCCTTGATATAATGATGCGCAATAGGAGCCCCTCAATCATATTTGGTTGGACGCTCCCGATCAAAGCGTGTGAGTCTAGGGCTTAGTTTAGGGAGTCCAAAACTTAGGGAGGAAGAGAGGGACTCCCCTCTCCTCTAAAGATTTTATCCTAACACGAACATGTCGCGTGCAAGGAAAACAACCTAAATAAAATGAATGGAATTGATCAGTATATACAGAGCAGCAGAGGCCAACACGCACAGAGTACACGATACTCGACGGATGCCCGCTCCGCCCGAGACGAACGAACAAACAAATTTATCTTGTTTTTATCTTTCTTCGATTATCTCAATTATTTGTATGACGTTAATTTAGGTCACGTGATGTTAATTTAGATAAAGATTTTTATAAAAACTTTAAAGCTCTCAGGTTTTTTTATCCTTCACAATCAAGTTGATTAATAAGTATTTCACGTGGCAACAATGCAGATAAAATCTTTACAGAAATGTTTTTGAAACCCACCCGAATTTATTTCCGGGGTGGAGCCTACCAAAAAAACCTAGCTTACTCAACCTCCAATCACTCGAGCTCTAGAGTTAAAAAAAACAGCATAAACAGCACGGGAGAAAGCAATGGAGAAGAAGTAGAACACGAGGAAAATTGATTAAACCCGAAGGCTAATCACACGCAAGCGAAGCGAAGAACGTAGCTGCTATGTAGCTAGCAAGCTAGTGCCCGATTCCTGGGCTCGGGACCGACCCGAGGAACCGCGCCGCCGCATTGTTGCCGGTGGCGGACGGCGGTCGCGGAGGAGCCGCGTCTGCTGCTGCTTCCACTCTTGTCCTCGCATCCTTGCTCAGTGCGTGCGGCGCCTCCCCGCCGCCGCCGCCGGCTGCCGCTAGCAGCACCCGCGCCGCTCCCACGCACGTCGTCGTCGACGGCGCCATGAGCGCCACGATGATCCACACGAGCAGCACAACCGCCGCCGCCCTGCCGCCGCACAAGGCCATTGCTTTCCCTATCTGAACCGTACGTGCGCCCGTGTGTTGGTGGTTTTGAGGCAGCTAGAGAGAGCCGGGAAGACGTCGAGGCGATCAGGAAGGGTTTATATAAGCGAGCGCGCGGGAGACGTACGCGTGGTTGGATACTTGAATTGGGAGACGATTTCGAACGGGAGGCGTATGGACAACGGCAACAAACGCATCATCAGGCAGGCTTACCTCGCAGCAGCGATCACCTCGCTCCTAAGCAGATTCATTTTAACCCAATTTCTAAAAACATTGTGTATGTTAAGATTAATTGGATCGTCTGTTAAAATTGATTTTTAAAGCTGACTACTGACGTGTGCCCATCTCTCCTGCACTTTCCGTCATTGACGGACTCTCTTCAGTGAAAGAAGGCGTTTACAAAATGGCAGCAGCGGTCACCTCAGTTAGCTAGCATGAAGCTGCGATTCAAGCAAGAACAAGCCAAGGCTAGCTGCAACAAGCAAAAGCCAGGGGATCGAGGCATCAAAACTATCGAACCAGACAAAAGCACACATGGATCGATCGATGGCACGTCGAGGGCTACCGCTTCGTGTTCAACCGGTTCAGATTATATTACGACGTCAAGGTATTAACTGGTTAATGGTGGCATTAACGGGCTAATATTACGCGCGCGCGCTGCGCCGGCAACTGGTATCTCCGCGTGTTCCATTTTTTTTTGAGTAAACGCGTGTTCCATTTTTGGTGGCATTTCCTTTCTCTCATGGGCCATGAAAAGACAAGGACAGAACTGAAGCTGAGTTTCTATCTGGATATTTTTTTTCAACTTTAACTAATTTTAAATAAAAATATATTATCATCTATAATATCATATAAATACACTGTTAAAATATATTTTATGGTCAGTTTTATGAAGCTAATTTGATGCAGTAAATATTGTTTTTTTACAAAATCTATTAAAGTTGAAGAAGTTTGATTATCAAGAAGACCAGCTACCGTACTGGTGATATATAACGGAGGGAGTATAACCGAACGGATCAAGAACAGTGGCCTTTGTTGTTGTTGCCTTGCAGCTACGAAAGCTTTTCTTCCAAGGAAACGCCTCGTTGCTCGGTCGGCTGCAGGGACACGGGCTGCAGCTGCATTCGAGATAACTAGCTCAGCGCATGTAGATACAGTTCAGAGATATGATGCATCGATATGATCCAGGCGTGTGCCCTGTTGCCTGCGTGTGGAAGGCACCATTTCTTTCAGGCAAACTGTTGCTTCTCTTTCGATCTCTGTTGCCTCCACTGCCCGCGTACTTCTTCTTTGGTCTTATTGTAATCTGGAAGAGGGAGATCAATCCGGCCATGGCATCTACCAGCTAGCTGGCTCCATGTCTGATTATTCAGACATCAGCCCACTCTGTTCTTGTCAGATGCAGAGATTAGTTCTACCAGAATGGAACATGGGTTGCATGCGAATGGACATCTTCGTCAGCGTCATAACTCTGCACCGTGAAAACTTTCAGAAGCTTGGTCGATGTATTTCGCAATTTTCGCTCAATGCATTGAAATGTTATTTGCTGTTCATGTGTGATTTCGTAAGACGATTTTTTTTAAAAAATCTGATATTATTTTACCCTACAATCGTTTATACGGTAATATGATATTACTAGAGCTTAAGTCTTTAAAAAAAATCTGATTATGTGAACACCGGAGCTTTGATGTCCAACTCGCTTCTGTCTCTACCGCTGTCGTTTTTCTGACTTTGACGTATAAGATGTTTAGATGGATAAACGCTAGATTAAAGAGCTAATAATTAATATGTTGCTCGTTTTACTTTCTTAAGCATCCGTAGCATCTTCCCTCTTCCTTCCCTGTTTCTTATCCGTTTCCCAAAGTCAATAAACCTTATACAAATGATCGAATTCACACTAATCAGTCCAAAACTAAAACTGCACCATCCAATACGTTTCACATGCATGTACAGATGTATTGTAAAATACATTAATATCACTAACATGATAAACTATTGTTATTAACATTAAATTAGAGAAGATTGCTTAAACCAACTGGGAAGTCACTGTCAGAAGTAACAGCAATTAAACCGTAGAATTACAAATTTACATATTTAAGCTATGGTATCGTAAAACTCTAGATAGATTTAGCACTAATTTAGGGGGGAAAAACTACGATTCCAAAAACTGCATCAAGTTGACGATGCTAGGAACGGTATCCATCAACGCATGCAATTGCCGACAAAGCTGGCATGCTTTAGTTTAATCACACTAGCAGAGCAGAGTTCAACCAAAGCCACTGACACCAACTCATCTTTGATGTGATCCCAATCAGACGCACGCGTGGATCTAAGGCAATTTGAGCAACTTGATCGAAGGAAACTGGATTAAGATTGTTAAGTGTTGTTTTCTAGCTGCATCAACCTGAAATTCGCATATGCATATACATGTTTTACAATAATGAAGTGTGCACGCAAAATCCTCAGCTTATTTGTCCCTTCTCTAACCTAGCAATCTCAGCTTCCATCGCATATATATTCTAACTGTCCGACTCTTTCACTGATTGCTTGGGCAACTACAAATGTGTAAACATATGCTTATTATAAAATCATTTTGGCTTTCGTACAGTTTAAAATAATCAGGATTATGACATGATTATAATTATTGGATAAACAGAAAGATAATCGATTATTTTTCTGTTTGACACCTCATTCACTTTTATTTTAAGCATAAGCTGCAAGAGTAAGTTGTCTAGACACATGTTTGCAGAACAAATTACTGCCACAAAAATCAAATTAATATGTGCATTTATGTGTGGAATATTACCTTCATTTCCTATGGTTTTAGGGCTCCTTCGGATTGAATGAGTTTTGTAGGATTTTAAAGTATTCAAGTCTTTTGGATTTTGTCCTATTTGTTTGGAATATAGGATTGAAACTTCAAAAATTCCTATGAATTGCTTTCCTCCATCCTATTTCATAGAAAATTAGAACATGAGTTCAAACCTCATTTTATTTTTCCTTTGAGAAATCCAATGCACTTTTTCTCTTTGTCTCTCTTCTCTTACTACAAAATCCTATGATTATTTCATATCATTCATCCAAACACATCATTTTCAAAATTTTCATGTTTTAAATTCCTATAGTATTTATGTGTATATGATATTTCAATCCTACGTTTTTCGTATTCCTCAATTTCTTAAATCCTGTATTCCAAAGAAATTCTTAACCTTTTCCAACACTGAGGTCTCACCTGGGAAGAAATATATTTTTTGTCTGAAATATTATATGTTCAGTTTCCCCAGGGTGACTTGGCACACAAGTTGTAGGGCAGGAAGATGAGTCAGCTCCAGCGATCGAGTTGGTACACTGCACCACGGAGGTAAAGATAGCGTAAGTGAATACGACATAGGCTTAGGACCCACTAATGGTAGATAAAGGTGTATCCATGGTTTCGCTCGATTCAATTTAACTAATAATCATGGCTTTTTAAAAAATATTAAGAGCATCAGAGACTACTTTCATTAACATTGAATTAGATATATCTAATTAGTTCAATCAGTAAGATATTATTATCTTATGACAATTATAGTATTTGATCCACGCTTCTTGGTAGATAAGTCGTGCAAAGCATTAAGTTCTCTTTATTATTTAACATCCCGACGGTGAGACGTCTCTGAGTAAGCCTGAGCAATTCATGACTCGGCCCTGACATATATTGCTTTAAGAGAACAGAGGTTTGTGACATTAGGCTTTGGGTTTTTAAATTTTAATTTGTTTATCATAAGGTTTTAATTGGATATTGGACGTATGCATTTTAAAACATCGTGATCTCTCAAAACAGTAAAAGAAAAACATCACCATGCTCTATTAAAGATGGCAATGGGTTTATACTTATCGGGTTTGACTATCTCAAATCTAAACCCGTTAGAAAAAAAAATTCGACGGATAAATATCATTTCTCTTCCAAACTCATACTCATGCTGGTAAAATATACCCATCGGGTACCCATATCCATCAATAGGCACCGCACACAAAAGAGACTAATAAATAACAACTGCATCCACAAAAATAATGTTTCACATAAATAAATCGATCACTCATTTAGTTACAGGATCAAAATTACATATATAAATAAACTCTTAAACATAATACATCAATTATTTAATCTACAACAATAGAAACAATGATTTAAACTTTCAAAAATATAGCCTATTGGGTGATGGGTATCCATCGGATAACGGGTATGGATATTAAGAAACCATACCCATACTCGCGTACCCGTTGGATACTATTTTTTTCATTAGTAGACTCATGGGTGAACAATTTTACCTGTATATATACCCTAATAGGGTGACCCATTGTCATCTTTATGCTCTATATTGCTTTGTTGGTTGAGCTAGCTGTTTATAGGCCACATCCAATTTTTTATTTTGAACCTAATTTTAGAATTAATATGATAGTTATTATCTATTATATATTTTAATATAATTTTTGTTCAAATTTTATTAAAGTCAAAAAACTTTGTTTAAACAGTGAAACAAAATTTAGTACGAAAAGCGAGTATCTAATTTAAGTTATCAATTAAGAAAAAGAGAAGCTTTTAGTTGGATTGCTGGGCCAAGGAGCATCATGGGCTAAGAGTTGCTCTCCTCTCATGGCTGGGTCCAGAGGAAGAGAACACAAGCGCCGGGCGACAACCACGTAGCCGGCCCATACACCGGGTCCACGCGAGACCCCTCCTGTGTGTTCTCGTCGTCGCTAACTTCTTCCCGCCACGAGTCCCTTATCCACCGGCGGATAGCCTCTCACACCAAACGCAGCGACTCATCTCATCCGCCCATGGCCGCCGTCGCCGCCGCGTCCTCGGATGATCTCGCGCGCCGCATCTCTGCATTCATACCCCTCCCCCAGCCGCCGCAGAAGCAGCAGCTCTCCGGCGTGGCCGCCGCCGTGCTCGACGCCGGCGGCCGCCTCGGCCGCGCCGTGGGCGATGTCTTCCGCCGCTTACGCATCGACGGAGGGCTTGCTTTTTCCTACGCGCAACTTCACCGGGGAAATAGCCGTGCTGGCGTCGGCGGGACGGGTTCCGCCACCGCCGCCGGCGCACAGAACAAGGATGGCGGCGTCGCCGGGCACGACCTGATCGGCGTCCCCGGCCGGCTCGCGCGGTCGCAGGCAAGAAACAAAACGATACACACGTGCTCTATGCTCTCGCCATGGAAATCCTCCGCGATTAAACGAGGCAATTTTCATTTTTTTTGGGGTGTGATCCATGCAGGGGAGCATGAACTTGTCGGCCACGTACGACAGCCGGACGAACGACGTGGAGAGCTCGGTGGTGGCGAGAGGCGACCTGTGGCGTGCGGAGGCGTCGCACAGCAGCGCCCCCGCGGCGGGAGGCGACGGCGCGCCGCTGTTCCTGGTGCAGCTCGGCCCTGTTCTCTTCGTGCGCGACACCACACTGCTATTCCCAGTGCACCTGTCCAAGCGGCATCTCATTTGGTACGGATTCGAGCGCAAGGTACACACATCATTGTAGCATCCGCCATCTTTTGCATAATGAGCAATGCAATTGCAGTTAAATCCATCAAATGAGACCATGTTTATGCACACATATTCTGTGCTAATGTATTGCAAACTACGATTGGTTATGTTATGTCTGTTCAGAATGGCGTACACTCAGTCTGTCCTGCTTATTGGTCAACTCACAGAAGATGGTTCTTCATGTCAATGATTTGCCTAAATCCATTCACGTGTGTAAGTTTCGACATTTTCTCTACAGTTTCTACTTTCAGCTTCTGTTAGCTTGACATAACTGTCAATTGGATGTTCTACCTCTCTCCTGCACTGTAACCTCAATTCTGCTGTGTATGCCTGTATTTTTAGTTGCAGATATATATTTTTGTGTCCAATGTAGCTAGCTGAACATTCGTATTAGGATTTTTTTATTCTTGAAAATCTTCATATTGATATGCTAAGTGTCTGACCTTTGTGTTTCAAACTAAGCAACTGCACTGTAACCTCAATTCTGCTGTGTATGTCTGTATTTTTATATTTTTAGTTGCAGATATATTTTTTTGTGTCCAATGTAGCTAGCTGAACATTCGTATTAGGATTTTTTTATTCTTCAAAATCTTCATATTGATATGCTAAGTGTCTGACCTTTGTGTTTCAAACTAAGCAGTCATTTATGGACATGCAATTTCCCAACGGGCAAGTAAGATATGTAGCTGGAGACGGGTTCACTACTCGCGCACTTCTCCCTCTATGCCGTGGGATCTTTCAAGCTCATGGGAAATTTCCTGGAGAGAAGAGGCTTAGCTACTCTTTCAAGGTCAATTTCCTGATGGTAAAAATCATGTTTGAATTTTCTTGAAACATCACTATTGTGCTGCACTACTCACAGTGTGATCTCAGTTGCTTACAGAACAGGAGTGGAGGAAGCATCATTCCAATGGTACAATGGCCGGATAAGTCTTTCTCATTGGGGATTGTCCAAACATTATCTTGGAAGAGGTGTGGCCTTATGTTGCAACCTGCCCTGCAGTTCAGGCAAGTTTCTTGATCACCTCCGTTTTTTTGTTCACACTGTTTTTCAATGATGTCTGCATCTTGCATGGTAGGGGCAAATCAAGCAAAAAGTAGAGTGATTATAATTTTTACATGCTAGACTTTGTAAATTAATTTCTGATTTAGGATATGTATATATTATATTTAGAGGACATGTACGGTCAATACGAGGAAACGAACATTAATTTGTTCTTTAGAGAGGTTGTCATAGTTCATTAATTTGAAGTTTTTTTTAACTTTAATATATGCCTTGCATCAAAATTTAGCTGAAATTGGCATCGAGACTAACTGTCATTTCGTTCCGATGACCAGCATATGCCCTACGTTCGGTGGAAGACGTCCTGGTTTGTCCATGGAGTTGATTCATTCCGTGAATGACAACACCGGTGTTGTCTGTGGCTACTCTCACACTTCTTCTCCTTCTGCTTATGCTTCTATATCGGTTTGTGCAATTGTTCTAAATTGCTAATGAAACTTAGGTCCTACTTTGAGAACTTTAGATTCTGAAAAATAGTTGTATCTAATTAGTGAGAATCTGTATATGTTTTCAGTTTTTGGATTCTACTCCATTTCAAGATTTTGCGGCTATTAAATTTTACAATCTGAATCCACCATCTAAACAGTTTAAAGAATTTTAGATTCTATAAATAGCTACAGTTGCAAAAAAAAACTCCCAAATAGACTTTTATTGTCGTAGCACAGGTTTTTTACTTTAATTTTAACCTCTGTGGTAATGTTTTTGGAATATCGCAGATCGGAAGATCAAAGCTGAATGGGAGCGCAGCAAGTTCAGGGTTAGTGTTGAGAGTTGACGCTCCCCTGCATAGCTATGGCCGGCCGTGGTTCTCAATTCAGATGAACAGCGGCTTGGAGTTCTGAACTTCTGGTTGTTCAGTGTTTTCTTCAGACTGAACAATACAGACAGTATCACATTGAAAACACACATGTATAGACAGTCAAATGTGAAATTGTAGGAACTAGGAACCGATTACTACCTTATTGCTTAAGTGAATTCTACAGATCTCTTTGTCAAATAAAAAAAACTAGAGGGACAATGTTGTGTATATAAATGCATGGCCCACAAAGTAATCATGCTACACACAAACGTAATTTCCATATTTTAGTGATGTGTAATTGAACTCCTATGCAAATATAATTCTTAGTATCATTTTATTTTTATAATGATTATTTTACTGTATACTTGATGTGAACTTGTAACGTCCCGCTCTGTACGGACTTTGTCGTACTGAGATGAGGGGCTACGATTTTGAAATAACTCAACATTTTGTCAACATTTCATTATTTCAACAGTAGTTTCAAGACAAGCCTGCTTCAATTATTATGCTGATATTTTACCAAGGTTGTATGAGGCATACCTCACGACACAAAATAGGCATATAAACAACAGAAGTCTTAAGTGGTCTACATAATATTACTTAACTCCTCATTGGGAACTAGAAGCGAAACCCTACTCTTCTCCCATGCCTTCATTCTCAAAGCCTTCGTCTTCTAGAATAACACCAAAAGGTTCATCCTCTCCTTTGACGAGGACATCCCTAGTCCTTTAACATTCTTTTCTATTGATGATGTTGATGTTGTTGCACAAGATAAACCTACAGAAGTCAGGATTGAGCCAATCACAAGAACACGTGCAAAGTTACTTGATCAATAAGTGAACTCACTCTTAGTTGAATCTGATATATTAATTAATGAGAATTTTATACTGCCTAAATCTAGTATTTGTGTTTGATTAGGTTTGAAGATAACATGAGCATTCCGTGAGGAGAAGTAGATGTGCAGCAAGATCAATCACCATATGACCAAAAGTGTGCGCGCCTTAGAAGTTGGGTCTGCGCGTCCATAATTCTGGTCGAACCCATAATTTGGATCAGTTTATATCCAGTTAGGTTTCAAGTCAGAGTAGGACTCCTAGTTAGAGTGAGATTCCAAATCAGAGTAGGTTAGTTTTCAAATCAGCGTAGGACTCCTGCTCCGAGTAGGATTCTAAATCAAAGTAGGTTAGGTTTCAAATAATAGTAGGACTCCTACTCATCGTAGGAGTAGGACTCTTTTTATTTTCTGCCCTAGCCTGGCTACCATCCATAACCCTTATAAATAGAAGTGGCTGACCCTAGCCATGGGAGAGATTAGAATTTCGAATTGATTAAAGACTTCAGATTGAATGGTCATCCGCCATCATCTGTTATCCATAAATTCCTCTTTGTTTCGATCATGAATTTTACCATCACCACTTTGTTTTGATACGGTGATTTTGCTACCGAAGAATTATAGTGTTATCTGCTATTCCATTGGGAATTAGTAGGTTGTAGAACCGCTTCGTGGCCGACATCTACATGCGCAAGTGTGTGGTGTTGCGAATATCTATAGGGTTGAGATATGTTGCATCAGTAGCAGGGGAACAACCAGATAATCATAACGTCTCGCAAGTTATCATCCATCCACGATGAGCTCAACGAGAAGATCAGACCACTCTTTATCATCTTGGTATCAGAGCGATAGGTTTACTCGGTGAGCACCATTAATTTGTATTTAGTTTTTATTCTTTGTCCTATCCAAGAAATAAAGCCATGAAAATTATTAGAGTTAGATTTTTTGCCATAGCCTAGTTTACATCGATTCATCTAGTTTTATTGCTCGTCATAGTCTTTCCTTTTGCATAACTGTTGGTGTCGTTTTTGGTCACACACGTGGCCTAGGAGGTCTGCTTAACTCCAGTGCAAGTCCTATAATATTAAAAAAAGGTTCTGAGCATGCCAATCAGTTTGACCCTGCCACTGATAAGGGAGAAATAAAAATGACTTTAGTAGCAACGCCGATCGGCTATCAAGTCGATGACCACAATGGTATAAATAGAAGCGCAAGAAGCGGCGCCAATCGGCTGTCGAGCCGATGACCATGGACAAATTATCAGGATCAGTAATACCATAAGCCGATGAGGATACACGCTTCACATGAAAAGGCTGATGAATGCCTTCCGATGGGAACAAGATAAAACATTGAATTAAGGATAACCTATCGGCTTTTACTCCAACAGAAACCAAACTTAGCACACTGAAAAATGCATTCATATTATCAAACTACCATAACAACAAGATTGGACTTAACCAAGGTAGTCGCTAAATCACGATCGATTAACAGTACTTTAATATATCAGACATGCTTTATTTAGATGAATAGTGCACAACATAAATTAGATACAATAGATCAAGATATCATACTTAACCGATGAAGCCTTGAACTATGATATCCAACTCACATCAATCTAAGAGATCATAATGATGCAACCTTAGGCCTAGCAAATACACCAAAATAGACCGGCGACTGTAATGACCGGATTGATGCCTCAAGAGATCGAAATGATGTAGCCTCAAAGGACACCAATCAGAGATTGCAATGATGTAGCCCAGCTCCGAGTGCCAAGTCCAGCCGAGATTAACCTTGGAAACCAAGGGTGGCAATGCACCGGAAGTAATTGTTGTTTGTAGATTGATTGATTGTCCCCTAAACCTAGCTAATTAGATATATATTTATAGTCCAGAGACTTGCCGTTCGTTACGATAATCATAACCAATTCCAGATTTATTTTTATATTTATTCGTCCTTATTGGCTCCTTCATATCCTACCACATATAACCACTTGGACGGACTTCTTTGACCATACTTTGACTGGACTTCCTTGACTTATGTTGACCGTGTAGTTATTTTAGTGGGCCCCGGGCCTTTACTAAATCTTTGCGTCAACACATTTCCCCTAATTTAGAGAATAAGTATAAATTAATGCTTTGAAATTATTGGTCATTAAAGTCCTCTGCACCACGTCATTTCAAAAGTCCCTTCAAACGTCTTTTCGAACTCCTTATTAGTAGCCAAAACCCTTCATCTTCTAGCACTCCACAACATATATTTTTTATAGTACCAACTCCATATTGGACTAACCCTTCATCTTCTTCCTTACCATCCTTCTTCGGTCATGAGCGACTGTGATGGATGTCGCTTAGTCTGACGCATCAACTTCTTTTGTCACAGTGTCAGACCATGCTTCATCCTACTCAGTCTAGCAATGACATTTTAAAATCACCAAAGATTTTGTACCCCAAATCCCAGACCTGCAACTGCTTTGGCGTTTTGAAAACCGTACTCATGATTATCTATTGGACTGAAACAGGAGACCAAAGGGGAGGTGAATGTGAGCTTTTAAATTTTCTCTTCTGTGGAACAGACTTTGAACACACCCTGCGCAGAGTCTATTTCGGAGGTATGGAACACAATCTGAACACATCGCTCGCACAAGGAAAAAGTTCGAAGTCCAGAAGACTTCGCTCACACCCAAACACCCCAAATTGCACTAGGCTTGGATAAGTATGTGCAGGCTTCGCGCACAGAGGTGCCTTCGAGCAGACTTCACACAATAGTACTTTGCACAAGTACGTTTCCCTCAAAGAGCTTTGATCAGATGCTCCGCACTAGTAACATGTACTAGGCTTTGCACTTAGGAGTGCTCTAAACAGGACTTAGCACAACTGAATAACTAGGAAGGCTTCGACAACACTAAGGGAAAGCAACTGTGCTCGCATACAAAGGACATCACTTTGCTGTTAACACGTGAGGACTCGCCTCTGATATACATAGAGCGAACGTACTCCGAAACTTCACCCACACAAATTTTGCATGCACGAAAGACAGAGGAACCTTCATCAGCAAGAACACAGAGCAGATACTCAGATTTGCACAGAACGAAGAATACCCTTAGAACTTCAACACAACCCAACAAAGAATACAAACAAATCCATGTAGAAGAAAATCACAGATAAAATGAAAGCTTCATTGCATGAAAATGGAACACAAAAATACCTTCACAAAATCTGAGCATACACATGAGTCTATGTGGCGGCTGGCTCTAGGCTACAGAGTGGACATAAAGTTCTAAAAGTGAAGTGCACTGTGTTACCCTAGACCTCAGCCTGCCTCTCCATTTATAGGCACAACTCAGATCTGCGAAGAGACTACTATACCCCTAAGGTTTACAACTTTTCTGCCTCTGGCAGTCACGAGGATATAGATGGTAGTCTACTTTATTAGAAGCTCCTTTTGATACGGACAGCCTAGCATCAACAACATTTCCTTCCCCCAATGATCAAGATATTCAAAATCATTTTGAAGGAGCAATAACTCATGCTCGTGCAAAGCAAATAAATCAACAGGTGAACTCGCTCCTAAATAAAAATAGCATTACACATGAAAATCAGCTGCTACCTAATGCCCGTAATTTAACTGTTCTTAGGTATGACAACATTGAAGAGTGGCCAAAGGAGCAGCACTCCATCAACAGCCATCAATCAAGCAATGAATGCAATGAAGGCCATTTCGGATTCAAGTGACCAGTATGGAATAAAATGCTCATAGAAACCGCATATTAAATCCAATAAATGTGTTCGACCATGGATTGGAACACTTACTTCATAAGCTTTCCAACGGATCTGGTCTCACCCAATAATTCCACCAGAATAGAGAGTTATCGCCGACTTAATGTGGAGACCAGAAACTGTCAAATGTTTCATTTGCTTTAATTAGGGTGCTGCGCACCAATATTGGCTTAATGCCATGTAAAATGTCCTGAACACCTCTCCATCTCCCTCTCAATCCCTTCTATATAATAGGATATTTCTCAATGTGTAGAGAGAACAAAATTTTGAGAATGAAACAACTATGCTTTATGCATGTTCTTGAGTGTTCTAGCTACTAGCTGAATCATCTCTGAGAATTGTGCATTCCTTCCCGTTGTTCTTGCAAGACATTTGTGATTGAAACGAGGATTGTAATCCGCTTGACTTGGTTGAGTTGACAACGTGAGGTTGGGCGAACTCCGTGTTGCAGGTTGTTGCACATGCAACGGTTGGCTGCACAAGACTCGTCAGGTTTCATGAGTATCTTTGATTCTACGCCGTGAAGGTTGGGCGCATCCTCATATCACCTTTTGTGTCAGCTTTGCAAACCAGAATCTTCGGATCCCCCTTCGCACACGAAGTGTTGTAATGGCTTCGGTAGTAGGCTTTGGACCCTTAGTTCTTCACTACACTGAAGCCAGTCTTCGATACAGTGACGGTTTTAAGCCGAAGCCGTCAAAGCCCTTGAGATTTCGTACCATCACCTCTGGAGTGGACCACCATGTCTTCGTAGCTACCCTTAGCCTAAACTCTGCCCATTCGTGTGCCGAAGCCATGCATGGACGAAGTACGTGAAGACAACCTGACTCCGAATCCCCACCTTCGAAGTACCTCCCACCAGAGGGTTTGTCCACCACCTTTCAAAGTCCCTCCTTCGTCTAAGGTCAACACATGAAGCACCTCCATAAGCACTCCTTTGCGGTGTATCAACCTTGAGCACACTCCCGAAGAGCCTTACCCAGACCATGCCTTCGATGCACCTCGACTTCTGAGACATTCGTCAGGTATCCTTCCAAATGCCTCTATCCGGAGCACATTTGGGAGCCTTGCCTCATTCCTGAGGACTTCGTCCGCCAACCTTCGAAGTTACTCCTTCCGAAGTATCGTTTCGAAGTGCCTCGCATCTGAGGACTTTGCCTTTGGGTATCTTCAGCGGAGTCCTCCTCCACACTTCCTACATTCGATTGGCGCACCTTGACCCGAGGACCGACCTCGACTTCAAACAGCCTCTGTGACAAAGCTCCCCACTTGCCTGACACCAAGCTCCCTGCTTGACCCAGTTCACCTGTTGTGCTGACCATCCCGTCACCTCCGAAGTCACCTGCACACCAACAACAAGCAGACAAGTTTATCCGATACCTCGGAGGCCTCACCGGGTATAAAACCCTCCGGTACACACTCCGGTGTACCGCTCAAAGTACCGAGCCCTTCGGTACAACCTTCGAAACATATTCTGCCAGAGCCCTCCGATGGATATACTCCGTTGCAAACAAGTGCAGCCAACAAACATCGAAAACCCCTTCGGTAAACACACCTCCGAACCCATTCAGAGGGACCCCTTCGCCCAGGAGGAAATATGTCAATCACTCATCACAGATTGAAACCAAGGCACATCTCAACTTGGTTTCTCAATCTCCCCCTTGATGAGTGCATTGACAACCAAATTCGAGTTCAAGAAAATTTGAAATTTTCAGCGCACAAGTGACCATAAAAACTCAGAAAAGAGACAAATCATGTCACTCAATAAATAAAATTCTATCACTTTCACATATAAAAGCCCTTCAGCAAAGCATGAATAAAATCTCCCCTTAATCATGCAGGTAGCTAAGCTTCTCCCCTTTTGATATTCTTCTCACCCTTTGGCTCAGGCTCAGAGACTTAGATTTCTCCCCCTTTGGCAATGCAAGAATCAAGGAGCAATAAATGACGCAAAGCTTCAGAAATATGTGAAGTGTTATGACATATAATACAAAAATATGCCAAAAATAATGTCAAGGATGATGTGTGCAGCTCAAGTGAACAAAATCCAATTTCAATATGTAAGCATGCTATTTTTAGAGTTTTGGAAATAAAAGCATCACCACTTAGGCTAGCAATCTAGTCAAGAAAGGCATTAACGACAAAAGCTAGCAAATTTATACCTAGGAAGGCATATCCAATTTCACAGAGCATTTTAGCAAACTTGACATGTAGTAAATTCAGATTTGCAATTCTTTTGTTATTGCTAGAGGTTATTTGCTTGTCAACCTTATACTTTCCAATCATGCCAAGCCTAGGTCAAGAGAAAACTGTCAGAAGCTTAAGGCAATGATTTTGGCAAACACTAAAATATCCTAATTCATACCAAGGTGCCATGGTAAACAATCTAGAATAAAATAGTGCAACAACATGGATAATGAAGATTTTTTCATTTGCAGCTCATAAAACATGGATTTTTATGATTTGAATCAATTTGATAATGAAGATTTCCATAAAAAGCATATAAATTTTCAAGTTAAAATTTTGCATCCATAAGAACATGATTCTAGCTACCAGGCAGATAAAAGATAGCTAAAGCAATTTGGCCTAAAACATGCTAGATACAAGACTAACGAGTGATCAAGTATTGAATTTTGCAAATTACAATCGTGCTTGTAATGAAGATAGATGTATTGACCAGAGCTGAGCTAACCTTATCATGACAATTATGCAAAGGCATACATAAGCAAATATATGTAAATGCAATTACACATAAAAAGAAACTTATGCAAACCAATTAAAGCATACTCCCCCTCACAAAATGTCATATCCTTTACACTGGCAAGCTCAAAAGAAGAACTTACACAAGGGGTTTATTCATTAAAAGTCACATCACATGACTCGATGACAATGTTAGTATCTAAATTGAAGACTCAATAGGTGTGACCATGAGTGGTATAACCCAAAAAGATCCCATCAGAAGAATGTGACTCAAATTTATCCAAATTTCCACGTTTTAGGATAAAGTATCGACAACCAAATAGTCGAAGATGAGTAACTTGGGTTGTCTCCCAAAACACACTTCATAAGAAGTTAAGTTCAAGATTGAGCGCAGAAAAATCATGTTTGAGATATAACAAGCTGTGTTCATGGCCTTAGCCCATAATCTTCTAGGAGTCCCGTGCTCATCGAGCTTCATCCTAGCCATCTCAACCAGAGTGTGATTCTTTCTCTCAACAACACCATTTTGTTGAGGAACTCGAGGAGCAGAAAATTGATGTTCCATGCTATGCTCCATGCAAAAGTCAACAAAGAGACTATTTTTGAACTCAGTGCCATTATCACTTCGAATGAATTTTAATGCACTTGTGAGTTCAATGAAAAGTCTCAAAGCTAAGCTCCAAAAGTGTGAAAACACTTCATCCTTGCTAGCTAAAAAGAAGACCCAAGAATAACGAGAGTAATCATCGACAACCACAAGAACATACCATTTTCCACCTAAAGAACTAACCCGGGAAGGACCTACAATGTCCATATGGATAAGTTCTCCAGGTTGTTCAGTCATCACCATATTGACTGGAGAATACGAAGAAACAATCATTTTTCCATGTCGATAGGGAGCGCAAACTAAATTCTTGTAAAATTTGAGCTTGGGGAATCATCGGATTAGACCTAGGGCACTCAATCGAGCGAGCAACTCAAAGCTCATAAGCCCTAGTATCCTATGCCATATCCAGAGCTCAGAAGAAGATTGTGCAACTAAGCAATGAGAAGAACTAGATGACTCAGAGAAGTCACCTCCAAAGACTCCCAACTCTAAGAATCTTGCAAACCAAAACCCCATTAGAATTGAGTACTTGCGAAGTATCGCGTTGAAAACACACTTCGAAACCCTCATCAAGCAACTGAGATACTGTTGGACCGGAAACGGCGACCAGAGGGGGGGTGAATGGGAGCTTTTAAAATTTCAGGCCAAGAACAGCCTTCGGTTTTAATCCTGTCTTCTGCGGAACAGGCTTCGAACACAACCTTCGAAGGTCTCGTTCGGAGGTACTTCGACAACTCCGAACACAGGCTTCGCAGGAGCAAAAGTTCAAAGCCAAGAAGACTTCACTCCACTAACAACCCTCGAAAATCTACTCTGCTAAGTTAGGGCAGGCTCCGCACACAGGGTGCTTCGAGCAGGCTTCGCACTTCACCCTTCGCAAGAGTGGACACCCTACTGAGGACTTCGACCAAGTACTTGGCAGCAGCAACTGGTGCTGGGCTTCATACACAAAGGTCTAAACGCACACAAACGGACTTCGCTAAGGGCTTCGACACAAGAAGCAAAACGGGCCTCGATCAGGGCTTCGCTAGTAAGCTGTGAGGTCTAGCCTCAAGTTACACAGAGCGACAGCATGCTGAAAAACACACTTCGCACAAAAACAACCTTCGCCTAGACAGGCTTCGGTGCACTACAACTAGCGAGGTATGTAACGCGAGCTCAAGCAAAAAGCACAAAGAAGCAGGGCTTCGCCGCTTGAACAAGGAACACAAAAGATTGAACTCTGGATGAATACAGCGAGGTATGTGGCTACATGAGCTCAACAGTAAATGCTCAAAGTGTTAAATGTTACCTACCGAGCCCCCATATTTATAGCCCACAGTTCACCCAAAGGAAGTGACTACTTTACCCCTAGGGTTTACAAAGGATTTGTCTCTACAGAACTAAGGGGTACAAAAGATAGTCCACCTTTATTCTGGAGGCTTCTCTGTCAGCTTTGCAGAGGGGACAGCGTCAGCTTTTTGCAGAGCAGACAGTGTCAGCCTTTGCAGTCTTTGACCTTCTGCAGCCTCCCTTCGCACGCGAGGGTGCGGTAGCTTCGGCGAGAAGCCTTGAGCCTGGTGACCTTCGCTTCGCCGAAGTCAGCCTTCGATACAGTGACGGTTTTGAGCCGAAGCCGTCAAAGCCCTTGAGCCTTCGCCCCAACACCTCCGGAGTGGACCACCACGGCTTCACAGCTACTCCCAGCTCGAACTCCGTCAGTCCGTGTACCGAAGCCATGCAGGCCGAAGTGCCACAAGACAACCTCACTCCGGAGCTAGCCTCGCTCCGAAGTCTTCCTCACTCCGAAGCCCCACCTTCGGAGCACCACCCTTCGAAGTCCCTCCTTCGTCCAAGGCCTCCGCACAAAGCATTCCATGAGCCCTTCGTCGCTGTGTCTCTCCCCGAGCACACTCCTCGACGGGCCTCATCCGGACCATGCCTTCGATGCGCCTCGACTTCTGAGACCTTCGTCGGGTACCTTCGAATGTCTCCCTCCGGAGCACACTTCGAATTCCTTGCCTCCGCAGAGGACTTGTTCCACCAACTCCGAAGTCACTCCATCCGGAGTACCTTCGAAGTGCCTCACCTCCGAGGACTTTGTCTCGGAGTACCTTCATCCGGAGCCACGCTCCGCACTCTCTGCCTTCACCTGGCACGCCTCGACCCGAGGACCGACTCGGACCACCTTCGCAGTCACCGTGACGGAGCTCCCCGCTCCCCTGGCATCAAGCCTCCCGCTTGACCCAGGTTCACCCGCTACGAACCTTGTCCGTCGCCTCCGAAGTCCCTGCGCACCACAGACAAACAGACAAGTGTATCCAGTACTCCGGAGACCTCTCCGGGTTAGCAACCTCCGGCACACACTCCGGTGTACCGCCCAAAGTACCGAAGCCTTCGGTACGAACCCAGTCATCATGTACTGTCGGACCCCTTCGACAAGCACACTCCGCTGCACAGCTGCAGCAACCGGCCACCGAACACCCTTCGGTGAAACCACCTCCGAACACCCTTCGGAGGTCCAACCTCCGAACCCCTTCCGGAGGTACCCTCCTCCGAACACCTTCGGAGGTACCCCTTCGAACAGAGGTAAAAAGCCTGTCAATCACTCATCACAAACACTGAAACCAACCCTTGGTTTCTCAATCTCCCCCTTGATGAGTGCATTGACAACCAAATCCAAGTTCAAGAAAATTTTAAAAATTTTCAGCACACAAGTGACCATAAAAACTCAGAAAAGAGCCAAATCATGTCACTTGACAAAAGAATTTTCCTCCCCCTTACTCAAAAGAGTAAAAAGCCCCTTCGGCAATAAAAACTCCCCCTGAGTTAAGTTTTCCTTTGGCAATAAAGAACCTTCTCCCCCTTTATGTCAAATGTTCTCCCCCTTTAGAAATTATACCCCCTTTGCAAAGAACGTAGCAAGTCTCTTCAGAATTTCTCCCCCTTTGGCAATGCAAGCATCAAGGAGCATGTAGAAGATGCAAAGCTTCGAAATGAGCAGAATTGCAAAGACATATGAAGCAAAAATATGCCAACAATAACACCAATGATCATGGGCTCAGCTCAAATTAACATTCTCTAAAAACATGATGAAGCATGTGATTTGATCATTTTGGAAATAAAAGCATCACCACTTAGTCAAGGAAACTAGACAAGTAAGGGCAGGGACTGCGCAAAGCTAGTCAAATTCTACTCTAGACAGACAAGTCCAGTTCAAATGGAGCATGAGAAGCAAACTTGATAATCAATGAATTTTGTTGTTCTTTTCTTGTGCCAGGGGTTATTTGTTTGTCCACCTTATACTTTCCAATCAGGCCAAGCCTAGGCATGAAAACCATAAGAAGCTTAAGGCAATGATTTTGGCATACACTACACTATTCCAGTTCAGACCAATGTGCAATGGTAAGCAGTCTAGAATAGGGTAGTGCGACAAACAAACCCACCTGGATCTTTTTAACTTAAAGCATGCAAATCATGGAATTTTTGATTTTAACCAAGTGATCCAATTGTTTGGTACTTTATGAATATCCATGAAAATGTAGAACAGTTTTCAAGTTGCAATTTTTAGCATCCAATGAACAGTGTCTTGCTATCAAGCAGATAAAAGATAGCTAAAGCAGTCCTGCCTAAACATGCTAGATTCAAGACTAAGCAGTGAGCATGATTTGATTTTGAAAAGAAAACATCATGCACATGAATGTTCCAGATAAATTAAAAAGAGCTGAGCTGTCATGATGTCATGAATTATAAGCAGGCATATAAGTGCAAAAGATGTAAATGCAATTTCAACACAATTAGCAAAGGCACAACCATCTAAAACAGCTCCCCCTCACAAAATGCCGCAAGGGTGACAAATACCAAGTTCCCCACGCAAGTAAGCAAATCGAGAAGCATCGAGGGGTTTCGTGAAAATATCGGCTAGCTGGTGTTGAGTATCAACATATTGAAGTTCAATATCACCCTTCTCATTGTGATCTCTGAGAAAATGATATCGCACATCAATGTGTTTGGTTCTGGAGTGCTGAACCGGGTTATTTGCAATACAAATGGCACTAGTGTTATCACAGAAAAGTGGAACACTCTTATAATCTAACCCGAAATCCCGCAAAGTGGAAGCCATCCACAAGATCTGAGAGCAACAGCTAGCTGCAGCAACATATTCGGCCTCAGCCGTCGATTGTGCAACACTAGACTGTTTGCGGGAAGACCAGCAAACCAATGAAGTACCCAGAAAATGACAAGTACCAGAGGTACTCTTCCTATCAATTCTACACCCAGCAAAATCCGCATCGGAATAACCTCGAAGACATAAAGATGAAGACGCTGAATACCATATGCCAAATTCAAGGGTATGTTTGAGATACCTTAGTATGCGTTTTACCGCTTGGCGGTGCGAAGCTCGTGGTGAAGCCTGAAAACGAGCGCACAGACATACTGCGAAGTGTATGTCCGGCCTCGTGGCAGTCAAGTAGAGGAGGGAGCCGATCATGCTTCGGAACTCCTTCTGATCTACGACTTCTCCATCTTCGTCAGGGTCCAATGCTACAAATGTAGCCATTGGAGTGGCGAGGGGCTTCGCATCGGACATGTTGAACTTCTTGAGCAGGTCCTTGGTGTACTTTGTCTGGTGGACAAAAGTACCTTGTTTGCTTTGCTTGATTTGCAAACCAAGGAAAAAGGTGAGTTCACCCATCATCGACATTTCAAATTCCCTGCTCATGGTATCTGCAAACTCGGCAACCAAAGCATGAGAAGAGCCACCGAAGATGATATCATCCACATAAATCTGAACTAGGAGGAAATCTTTGCCATGCTTGAGAGTAAACAAAGTTTTATCAACAAAGCCCATCAAATACCCTCGCTCAAGCAGAAAAGACTTAAGTCTATCATACCAAGCCCGAGGGGCCTACTTGAGTCCATAAAGAGCCTTATGAAGTTTAAGGACTTTATGTGGGTACTTGGGGTTTTCAAAACCAGGGGGTTGTTTTACATAAACATCTTCACCTATGAAGCCATTAAGAAAAGCACTTTTGACATCCATTTGATAGAGTTTGAATCCCCGGGATGTCGCAAAGGCAAGCAAAATCCTAATGGCCTCAAGGCGAGCAACAGGTGCAAAGGTTTCAGTAAAATCAATCCCTTCTAGTTGAGAAAAGCCCTGAGCTACAAGTCTAGCCTTATTTCTAACTATAGTCCCATCCTCCCCTTGTTTGTTTTTGAAAATCCATTTTGTTCCAATGAAATGAACATTTGGTGGAGGATCAACTAAAGTCCAGACTTGGTTTCTCTCAAAATTTTCAAGTTCCTCATGCATGGCATTGATCCAACTAGAATCAAAAAGTGCATGACTAACATCTAAGGGCTCGAAAGAAGCAACAAAAGCAGCATTAGTGAAATGGGCATGTGAACGAGTTACCCTTTGATCAAGCTCACCAATGATCTGCTCGGGAGGGTGCATCCTTTGAACATGATGTGGAGCCTCGCGGCGGGATGCAGTCTCCCCCTCAACTTGTGCGTTGGAGTGGTCCAAGATGACCGATGTTGAGGTAGTCGCTTCGGGACCTCGTGCCGAAGTAGTTGAAGCGGGGTCAGCTTCGGGGGTCGATGTCGAGGGTAGTAGAGGTTCATCCTCGAATTCTCCGGGATCTTCTTCTTCAAAGATGGTCTGTTCCATGTCGTGTTCATTTGCCTGTTCAAATGCAGAACTAACAGAGGGGGTTGATTCATCAAAAGTCACATCACATGACTCGATGACAGTGTTAGTCTCTAAATTATAAACACGATAAGAATGACCATGAGTAGTGTAACCCAAAAAGATCCCGTCAGAAGAGCGCGACTCAAATTTATCCAAATTACCACGTTTTAGGATAAAGCAGCGACAGCCAAAAACTCGAAGATGAGTAACTTTGGGCTGTCTCCCAAAACGCAGCTCATAAGATGTTAAATTTAAAATTGAGCGCAAGAAGATTCGGTTTGAGATGTAACATGCAGTGTTCATGGCCTCAGCCCAGAATTTTCTAGGAGTCCTATGCTCATCAAGCATCGTCCTAGCCATCTCAACCAAAGTGCGGTTCTTCCTCTCAACAACAACGTTTTGTTGAGGAACCCGCGGAGCAGAGAATTGATGTTCTATGCCATGCTCCATGCAAAAGTCAACAAAGAGACTATTTTTGAACTCGGTGCCATTATCACTTCGAATGAATTTCAATGCACCTGGGAGTTCAGTGAAAAGTCTCAAAGCCAAGCTCCGAAAGTGTGAAAACACTTCATCCTTGCTGGCAAGAAAGAAGACCCAAGAGTAGCGAGAGAAATCGTCGACAATAACTAATACATACCACTTCCCCCCTAAAGAACTAACCCGAGAAGGACCTACAGTGTCCATGTGGATAAGTTCTCCGGGTTGTTCAGTCATCACTGTGGTGACTGGCGAATGCGAAGCAGCAATTATTTTTCCATGTCGACAAGGAGCGCAAACTAGATTCTTCTCAAACTTGAGCTTGGGCAATCCTCGGATCAGACCTAGGGCGCTCAGACGAGCGAGCAACTCAAAGCTCATATGCCCTATTCTCCTATGCCACTTCCAAAGCTCAGAAGTCGAATGTGCAACAAGACAATGAGAAGAACCAGATGACTCTGAAAAATCAGCTCCAAAAACTCTCCCAACTCTAAAGATCTTACACACCACAACGCCATCAGAATTGAGCACTTGCGAAGTATCGCGATGAAATCGCACTTCGAAGCCCTCATCAAGCAACTGAGATACAGACAGCAAATTGTATCCCAGGTTTTCAACCAATGCAACATCTTTGAGAGTGAAATTCGAGTTAATTCTTACCACACCTTTACCTTTCACTCTACTCCTTCGATTGTTTCCGAAGGTGATATGTTCCCTTTGCTTGGTTGTGGTGAGGCTGGAGAACCATGCTGCATCTCCGGTCATGTGGCGCGAACAACCGGAGTCCATGATCCATGTGTCCTCCAAGCCTCGATCTGCCGCCTACACATGATAAGAATGTCTCGATCGCTCAGTGCTGGGGTGAGTGAAATAATGACGAGGCATCCAGCACTGAGTGACACGAGTAGTAGGCGCAACAAAAGTAGACGGTCTACGCACATGATAATCAGAATAATGCAAAGTGCGAGGTCTACCTACATGTTGTAAACGAACAACATGTCGAGGTCTCCTACTCTGACGAGGTACAAAGCTACTCGCCCGAGGTCTACCACCATATGGAACATGGTGAACACCTCGAGGAGCAAAACCTCTCCGAGAAGCGCGAGGAGCCTCAAAAGCAGGACGATAGTAAAACTCAGACTCATGCATACCTAAAGATGGGTAATGCATGTCCTGGTAACTCATCGCCAGAGCGCGTCGCTCATCCTTGATGCGACGAAAACAGAACCCAACCAAATGACCCGCCCGCTGACAGTAGGAACAGTGAAAAACTCTCCTGTTGGCACTCTCATGGTCACAAGAGCAACTCTCACAGGCTCCTTGGGTTTTCTCTGAGTGGTTTTCTTGGGAGGATTTTTCTTGGTAGGAGGTGTGGTTTTATTTGGTGGTTGGGTAGGCTTTTTGGCTGGTGGAGTGTCTAACAGGGCTCTTTCTTTCTCTAAGGTAGTGGGAGAGGTAAAAACAGTTTTGGTCTTACTGTCTGAAGAAATCCTCTCAAAACCCAAACCTAGAGCTACCCCTGCTCTGTCAGCACACAACTTGGTCTTGGCCAAGAGCAGATCCATCCTACCCTTTCCCTCAGTGCATTTGTTTACCACGGAAAGAAGGTATTCATTTTCTGACATGAGGTTTTCAGCCCGCTCTCTAACAGTGCCTAGCTGGTCCTTAAGGGTGATGCAAGTGTCACAAACAGGTTGCACATCCTTAGAACTACCGGCCCTCTCCAATCTAGCCTCTAAATCATGAATATGCTTATCACGTAAATTAATGCTTTCGTGCAATAAAGAACAGTTCATGCAATCAATAACATCATGAGGTTTAGAATCCACCTCCAAAAGCTGCTTCTATGCAGTCTCAAGCTCAGAAAGAGTTTGAGCATGAACAGAACGCAACTGAGCAAGCTCACTCATGATAACAGAACAAGATTCACATTCAGCATCATTAAACTTAGACTTAAGCATGGCATATTCAGTAGAAACAGATTCTAACCGAAGTCTAAGGTCTTTTCTTTCTCTAGCGGCTTGCACAAGTAATCTATCCTGACCAAGAACTACTTCATTCAGCTCATCTAATTTAATCAATAGCTGGTCAGATGATAGAGTTACCTCAGATGAGTCAAGCTCATCGCCGCTGTGATCGCTGTCGGCCATGAAGCAAAGGCCGGTGAAGTCTCATCCCTTCTTGTCCTTCTTGTCCTCCTTCCTTGAGGACTCCTCCTCCTCAGAGCTCGACTCCTCAGTTGAGGATGTGTCGATGTCACTGAGAGCAGCAACAAATGCTTTGGAAGCGGCTTTGGCTACTTTCTTAGCCATCTTGCCGCGCTTGCCCTTCACAAAAGGCTTCCTCTCCTTTTTGTGGTATTTGGGGCGCTCACTCTCATCTCTCTTCTTGAGCTTAGGGCAATTTGCCTTAATATGAGAGGTGTCGCCACATTCATAGCAACCACTAAAACGAATTCTCCTCTGATCCCGTCTCTCATGGTGAAAACGGGTGAACCTCCGGGAAATGAGAGCAAGCTCATCATCATCTAGAGTGTCCACCTGCTCCTTTGTGACGGAGACCAGGGAGGACAAAGCAAAACCATCTGCAAGAACACAAGTGCCAGATGTGCTTGGTTCTGCAGTGGTGCCACGGCTAGTGCTAGAAACCAATGCCAATGGCTGTGGCAAAGAGCTTCTGTGCACTGCAAGAGATGCCTTGGCAATCTCTGTGGACTTCAGCTTGCTAAAGAGTTCATCACAGGTCAATGTGTCATAACCTGTGGACTCCTCAATGCTGGATATCTTTACTTCCCATATGCTACGGTCAAGAGCATAGAGAAGCTTGATAGCCCTATCATAATCACTGTAAGCAAGCGTCCCGTTGGATCGCAAGTTACTCACTATTGCATCAAAGCAAGAAAACATGGCATCTATAGATTCACCAGGTGCCTGCACAAACAACTGATACTGTTGGTTGTAGGTGCTTTGGCGCCTGGCCTTACTCTGAGTAGAGCCCTCATGAAAAACAGTGAGTGTTGTCCAGATTTCCCTAGCAGTCCTAAGGTGCTGCACCCTATCAAACTCACTTCTACTCAAACCAATGAACAATATATTTCTTGCCTTGGAATTGGCATTATACTGATCCTTCTCGGTTTGAGAGGTGCGAGTCTCAGGGATGGAGTATTGTGAATCCACAATCTCCCAAATTGCATTTCCTTAGCTTAACAAGTAAGCCTCCATGCGCACCTTCCAGTATGCAAAATCTGTCCCATCGAACAGAGGAATTTTACTGCCTCTATCCATGTCGCCAACAGATCACAAAACCGGTTAAGGTCAACTGGTGATCTTAACCTGCTCTGATACCAATTGTTGGACCGGAAACGGCGACCAAAGGGGGGGGGGTGAATGGGAGCTTTTAAAATTTCAGGCCAAGAACAGCCTTCGGTTTTAATCCTGTCTTCTGCGGAACAGGCTTCGAACACAACCTTCGAAGGTCTGGTTCGGAGGTACTTCGACAGCTCCGAACACAGGCTTCGCAGGAGCAAAAGTTCGAAGCCAAGAAGACTTCGCTGCACTAACAACCCTCGAAAATCTACTCTGCTAAGTCAGTGCAGGCTCCGCACACAGGGTGCTTCGAGCAGGCTTCGCACTTCACCCTTCGCAAGAGTGGACACCCTACTGAGGACTTCGACCAAGTACTTGGCAGCAGCAACTGGTGCTGGGCTTCGTACACGAAGGTCTAAACGCACACAAATGGACTTCGCTAAGGGCTTCGACACAAAAAGCAAAACGGGCATCGATCAGGGCTTCACTAGTAAGCTGTGAGGTCTAGCCTCAAGTTACACAGAGCGACAACACGCTGAAAAACACACTTCGCATAAAAACAACCTTCGCCTAGACAGGCTTCGGTGCACTACAACTAGCGAGGTATGTAACGCGAGCTCAAGCAAAAAGCACAAAGAAGCAGGGCTTCGCCGCTTGAACAAGGAACACAAAAGATTGAACTCTGGATGAATACAGCGAGGTATGTGGCTACATGAGCTCAACAGTAAATGCTCAAAGTGTTAAATGTTACCTACCGAGCCCCCATATTTATAGCCCACAGTTCACCCAAAGGAAGTGACTACTTTACCCCTAGGGTTTACAAAGGATTTGTCTCTACAGAACTAAGGGGTACAAAAGGTAGTCCACCTTTATTCTGGAGGCTTCTCTGTCAGCTTTGCAGAGGGGACAACGTCAGCTTTTTGCAGAGCAGACAGTGTCAGCCTTTGCAGTCTTTGACCTTCTGCAGCCTCCCTTCGCATGCGAGGGTGCGGTAGCTTCGGCGAGAAGCCTTGAGCCTGGTGGCCTTCGCTTCGCCGAAGTCAGCCTTCGATACAGTGACGGTTTTGAGCCGAAGCCGTCAAAGCCCTTGGGCCTTCGCCCCAACACCTCCGGAGTGGACCACCACGGCTTCGTAGCTACTCCTAGCTTGAACTCCGTCAGTCCGTGTACCGAAGCCATGCAGGCCAAAGTGCCACAAGACAACCTCACTCCGGAGCTAGCCTCGCTCCGAAGTCTTCCTCACTCCGAAGCCCCACCTTCGGAGCACCACCCTTCGAAGTCCCTCCTTCGTCCAAGGCCTCCGCACGAAGCATTCCATGAGCCCTTCGTCGCTGTGTCTCTCCCCGAGCACACTCCTCGACGGGCCTCATCCGGACCATGCCTTCGATGCGCCTCGACTTCTGAGACCTTCGTCGGGTACCTTCGAATGTCTCCCTCCGGAGCACACTTCGAATTCCTTGCCTCCGCAGAGGACTTGTTCCACCAACTCCGAAGTCACTCCATCCGGAGTACCTTCGAAGTGCCTCACCTCCGAGGACTTTGTCTCGGAGTACCTTCATCCGGAGCCACGCTCCGCACTCTCTGCCTTCACCTGGCACGCCTCGACCCGAGGACCGACCCGGACCACCTTCGCAGTCACCGTGACGGAGCTCCCCGCTCCCCTGGCATCAAGCCTCCCGCTTGACCCAGGTTCACCCTCTACGAACCTTGTCCGTCGCCTCCGAAGTCCCTACGCACCACAGACAAACAGACAAGTGTATCCAGTACTCCGGAGACCTCTCCGGGTTAGCAACCTTCGGCACACACTCCGGTGTACCGCCCAAAGTACCGAAGCCTTCGGTACGAACCCAGTCATCATGTACTGTCGGACCCCTTCGACAAGCACACTCCGCTGCACAGCTGCAGCAACCGGCCACCGAACACCCTTCGGTGAAACCACCCCCGAACACCCTTCGGAGGTCCAACCTCCGAACCCCTTCCGGAGGTACCCTCCTCCGAACACCTTCGGAGGTACCCCTTCGAACAGAGGTAAAAAGCCTGTCAATCACTCATCACAAACACTGAAACCAACCCTTGGTTTCTCAATCTCCCCCTTGATGAGTGCATTGACAACCAAATCCAAGTTCAAGAAAATTTTAAAAATTTTCAGCACACAAGTGACCATAAAAACTCAGAAAAGATCCAAATCATGTCACTTGACAAAAGAATTTTCCTCCCCCTTACTCAAAAGAGTAAAAAGCCCCTTCGGCAATAAAACTCCCCCTGAGTTAAGTTTTCCTTTGGCAATAAAGAACCTTCTCCCCCTTTATGTCAAATGTTCTCCCCCTTTGGAAATTATACCCCCTTTGCAAAGAACGTAGCAAGTCTCTTCGGAATTTCTCCCCCTTTGGAAATGCAAGCATCAAGGAGCAACTCTCACAGGCTCCTTGGGTTTTCTCTGAGTGGTTTTCTTGGGAGGATTTTTCTTGGTAGGAGGTGTGGTTTTCTTTGGTGGTTGGGTAGGCTTTTTGGCTGGTGGAGTGTCTAACAGAGCTCTTTCTTTCTGTAAGGTAGTGGGAGAGGTAAAAACAGTTTTGGTCTTACTGTCTGAAGAAATCCTCTCAAAACCCAAACCTAGAGCTACCCCTGCTCTGTCAGCACACAACTTGGTCTTGGCCAAGAGCAGATCCATCCTACCCTTTCCCTCAGTGCATTTGTTTACCACGGAAAGAAGGTATTCATTTTCTGACATGAGGTTTTCAGCCCGCTCTCTAACAGTGCCTAGCTGGTCCTTAAGGGTGATGCAAGTGTCACAAACAGGTTGCACATCCTTAGAACTACCGGCCCTCTCCAATCTAGCCTCTAAATCATGAACATGCTTATCACGTAAATTAATGCTTTCGCGCAATAAAGAACAGTTCATGCAATCAATAACATCATGAGGTCTAGAATCCACCTCCAAAAGCTGCTTCTATGCAGTCTCAAGCTCAGAAAGAGTTTGAGCATGAACAGAACGCAACTGAGCAAACTCACTCATGATAACAGAACAAGATTCACATTCAGCATCATTAAACTTAGACTTAAGCATGGCATATTCAGTAGAAACAGATTCTAACCGAAGTCTAAGGTCTTTTCTTTCTCTAGCGGCTTGCACAAGTAATCTATCCTGACCAAGAACTACTTCATTCAGCTCATCTAATTTAATCAATAGCTGGTCAGATGATAGAGTTACCTCAGATGAGTCAAGCTCATCGCCGCTGTGATCGCTGTCGGCCATGAAGCAAAGGACGGTGAAGTCTCGTCCCTTCTTGTCCTTCTTGTCCTCCTTCCTTGGGGACTCCTCCTCCTCAGAGCTCGACTCGTCAGTTGAGGATGTGTCGATGTCACTGAGAGCAGCAACAAATGCTTTGGAAGCGGCTTTGGCTACTTTCTTAGCCATCTTACCGCGCTTGCCCTTCACAAAAGGCTTCCTCTCCTTTTTGTGGTATTTGGGGCGCTCACTCTCATCTCTCTTCTTGAGCTTAGGGCAATTTGCCTTAATATGAGAGGTGTCGCCACATTCATAGCAACCACTAAAATGACTTCTCCTCTGATCCCGTCTCTCATGGTGAAAACGGGTGAACCTCCGGGCAATGAGAGCAAGCTCATCATCATCTAGAGTGTCCACCTGCTCCTTTGTGACGGAGACCAGGGAGGACAAAGCAAAACCATCTGCAAGAACACAAGTGCCAGATGTGCTTGGTTCTGCAGTGGTGCCACGGCTAGTGCTAGAAACCAATGCCAATGGCTGTGGCAAAGAGCTTCTGTGCACTGCAAGAGATGCCTTGGCAATCTCTGTGGACTTCAGCTTGCTAAAGAGTTCATCACAGGTCAATGTGTCATAACCTGTGGACTCCTCAATGCTGGATATCTTTACTTCCCATATGCTACGGTCAAGAGCATAGAGAAGCTTGATAGCCCTATCATAATCACTGTAAGCAAGCGTCCCGTTGGATCGCAAGTTACTCACTATTGCATCAAAGCAAGAAAACATGGCATCTATAGATTCACCAGGTGCCTGCACAAACAACTGATACTGTTGGTTGTAGGTGCTTTGGCGCCTGGCCTTAATCTGAGTAGAGCCCTCATGAAAAACAGTGAGTGTTGTCCAGATTTCCCTAGCAGTCCTAAGGTGCTGCACCCTATCAAACTCACTTCTACTCAAACCAATGAACAATATATTTCTTGCCTTGGAATTGGCATTATACTGATCCTTCTCGGTTTGAGAGGTGCGAGTCTCAGGGATGGAGTATTGTGAATCCACAATCTCCCAAATTGCATTTCCTTGGCTTAACAAGTAAGCCTCCATGCGCACCTTCCAGTATGCAAAATCTGTCCCATCGAACAAAGGAATTTTACTGCTTCTATCCATGTCGCCAACAGATCACAAAACCGGTTAAGGTCAACTGGTGATCTTAACCTGCTCTGATACCAATTGTTGGACCGGAAACGGCGACCAGAGGGGGGGGTGAATGGGAGCTTTTAAAATTTCAGGCTAAGAATAGCCTTCGGTTTTAATCCTGTCTTCTGCGGAACAGGCTTCGAACACAACCTTCGAAGGTCTCGTTCGGAGGTACTTCGACAGCTCCAAACACAGGCTTCGCAGGAGCAAAAGTTCGAAGCCAAGAAGACTTCGCTCCACTAACAACCCTCGAAAATCTACTCTGCTAAGTCAGTGCAGGCTCCGCACACAGGGTGCTTCGAGCAGGCTTCGCACTTCACCCTTCGCAAGAGTGGACAACCTACTGAGGACTTCGACCAAGTACTTGGTAGCAGCAACTGGTGCTGGGCTTCGTACACGAAGGTCTAAACGCACACAAACGGACTTCGCTAAGGGCTTCGACACAAGAAGCAAAACGGGCCTTGATCAGGGCTTCACTAGTAAGCTGTGAGGTCTAGCCTCAAGTTACACAGAGCGACAGCACGCTGAAAAACACACTTCGCACAAAAACAACCTTCGCCTAGACAGGCTTCGGTGCACTACAACTAGCGAGGTATGTAACGCGAGCTCAAGCAAAGAGCACAAAGAAGCAGGGCTTCGCCGCTTGAACAAGGAACACAAAAGATTGAACTCTGGATGAATACAGCGAGGTATGTGGCTACATGAGCTCAACAGTAAATGCTCAAAGTGTTAAATGTTACCTACCGAGCCCCCATATTTATAGCCCACAGTTCACCCAAAGGAAGTGACTACTTTACCCCTAGGGTTTACAAAGGATTTGTCTCTACAGAACTAAGGGGTACAAAAGGTAGTCCACCTTTATTCTGGAGGCTTCTCTGTCAGCTTTGCAGAGGGGACAACGTCAGCTTTTTGCAGAGCAGACAGTGTCAGCCTTTGCAGTCTTTGACCTTCTGCAGCCTCCCTTCGCACGTGAGGGTGCGGTAGCTTCGGTGAGAAGCCTTGAGCCTGGTGGCCTTCGCTTCGCCGAAGTCAGCCTTCGATACAGTGACGGTTTTGAGCCGAAGCCATCAAAGCCCTTGGGCCTTCGCCCCAACACCTCCGGAGTGGACCACCACGGCTTCGCAGCTACTCCCAGCTCGAACTCCGTCAGTCCGTGTACCGAAGCCATGCAGGCCGAAGTGCCACAAGACAACCTCACTCCGGAGCTAGCCTCGCTTTGAAGTCTTCCTCACTCCGAAGCCCCACCTTCGGAGCACCACCCTTCGAAGTCCCTCCTTCGTCCAAGGCCTCCGCACGAAGCATTCCATGAGCCCTTCGTCGCTGTGTCTCTCCCCGAGCACACTCCTCGACGGGTCTCATCCGGACCATGCCTTCGATGCGCCTCAACTTCTGAGACCTTCATCGGGTACCTTCGAATGTCTCCCTCCGGAGCACACTTCGAATTCCTTGCCTCCGCAGAGGACTTGTTCCACCAACTCCGAAGTCACTCCATCCGGAGTACCTTCGAAGTGCCTCACCTCCGAGGACTTTGTCTTGGAGTACCTTCATCCGGAGCCACGCTCCGCACTCTCTGCCTTCACCTGGCACGCCTCGACCCGAGGACCGACCCGGACCACCTTCGCAGTCACCGTGACGGAGCTCCCCGCTCCCCTGGCATCAAGCCTCCCGCTTGACCCAGGTTCACCCGCTACGAACCTTGTCCGTCGCCTCCGAAGTCCCTGCGCACCACAGACAAACAGACAAGTGTATCCAGAACTCCGGAGACCTCTCCGGGTTAGCAACCTCCGGCACACACTCCGGTGTACCGCCCAAAGTACCGAAGCCTTCGGTACGAACCCAGTCATCATGTACTGTCGGACCCCTCCGACAAGCACACTCCGCTGCACAGCTGTAGCAACCGGCCACCGAACACCCTTCGGTGAAACCACCTCCGAACACCTTTCGGAGGTCCAACCTCCGAACCCCTTCCGGAGGTACCCTCCTCCGAACACCTTCGGAGGTACCCCTTCGAACAGAGGTAAAAAGCCTGTCAATCACTCATCACAAACACTGAAACCAACCCTTGGTTTCTCAGATACAGAAAGCAAATTCTATCCCAAATGTTTAACCAAAGCACCATATTTGAGAGTGAAGTTATCGTTAATTCTTACCACACCCTTACCCTTCACTCCGCTTCTTCGGTTATTATCGAAGGTAATGTACTCCTTTTGCTTGGTTGAAGCGAGGCTGGAGAACCATGATGAATCTCCGGTCATATGGCGCGAACAACCAGAGTCCATGATCCACATGCCCTCCCAACCTCTATCTGGTACCTACACAAAATAAGAAAATCTCGAGCGCTTAATGCTAGGGTGAGTAAAATACTGACGAGGTATCCAGCACCGAGAGACTCGAGTAGTAGGCAAAGCAACAATAGGATGTCTATGCATAGGATATGTAGCATGATGTAAAGTGCGAGATCTACCTACATGATGAAAACTAGACAAATGATGAGGTCTCCCAACCTGTCGAGGACCAAAGCCACTAATACATGGTCTAGCACCATATGAGTCATGGTGTACACTACGAGGGGCAAAACCTCTCATGTGAGCACGTGGAGCCTCAAAACAGGATGAGAGTGATAAACAGACTCATGCATACCTAAAGATGGGTAATGCATGTCCCGAAAGCTCATCTCCTATGAGCATCGCTCATCCTTGATGCAAAGAAAATAGAACCCAACCAAATGACCCACCCGCTGACTATAAGAGCAATGAAAAACTCTCTTGGGGGCACTCACATTGGTCTTAGGAGCAACTCTCACAAGCTCCTTGGGTTTCTATTGAGAGATTTTCTTTGGTGAAGGTGGTGTTTTCTTAGAAGACTGGGTAGGTTTCTTGGCTTTCTGATGGATGTCTAATAGGGCTCTTTCTTTCTCAAGAGTAGTGGTAGTAGATAACATAGTTTTGCTTGGAGTAAGTGAAGTGGTTCTCTCAAAACCCAAACCTAGAGCTAACTTGCCCTATCAGCACACATTTTGGTTTTTGCCAAAAGAAATTCCATCCCACCCTTCCCTTCAGTGCATTTGTCCACCACAGATAAAAGGTAATCATTTTCACTCATGAGCTTTTTAGCTTGCCCTCTAGCAAAGCTAAGTTGGTTCTTAAAGGTGATACAGGTAGAACAAGCAAGCTGCACATCCTTAGAACACTTAGTACTCTCCAATCTAGACTCTAATTCATTGACATGTTTGTCCCTCAAATTAATGCTTTCAATAAGTAAAGGACAATTCATGCATTCATTGACACTATTAGGTCTAGACGCCACCTCCAAAAGCTTCTTCTCCGCAATCTCAAGCTTATCAATAGCTTGAGCGTGCACAGAATGAAGCTGGGCAAGCTCACTCATGACGACTGTTGGCGTAAAAGATTACGCTAACAGGTTCTCTAAGATTAAGAACTAACAAACAATGAATTTGTGTTGAGAACCATCTCAAGCCTCTGAATTGGATAATAGCTTAAGTAGTCCGAAATTGTGTATTGAATAGCTGAGTATTCGATGCCTATTACAGGGTAGGAAGGGGGGTATTTATAGGCAAAAAGTCTAAGGAAAAGACCTATTTACCCCTCAATTACAACCGACATAGTGGAAACTATTCGGTACCCTGAACAGGGTTAAAATGGTAAAATCTACTCGGAGTAAGTAGATAAGCCAAACATCTTATCAGACTTGCAGTTTTGCATCGAAGCTTGATAGACCACGGAGGGTACCTTCGGATTGTAATTCGAAGCACTCTTCGGCTTAATAACTCCACCATCTTCGGGCATAAGCTCGGAGCTTCGAAGACGATAAGTTATCTTGACTATCAATCTCTAAGTCCTGAAGGTGGAGTATTTTCCCCCAACAACGACAGTACAAGAGTCACAATCATCATCATCAATCTTAGACTTAAACATGGCATATTCAGTTGAAACATATTCAAGTCTAAGTCTAAGTTCTTTTCTTTCTCTAGCAGCTGCTTTCAGTAATCTATCCTGACCAATGACTACATCATTTAATTCATTTACTTTGACTGAAAGATGGTTATAGGATAATGGTACCTCAGATGAGTCTAGCTCATCACTGCTGTGGATGCTTTCGGCCATGAAGCAAAGGCCGGTGAAGCCCTTCGCCTTCTTCTCCTTCTTTGGAGGCTCCTCCTCCTCAGAGCTGGACTCCTCAGCTGAATATGTGTTGATATTGCTGAGGGCCATCACAAAAGCTTTAGAGGTAGCTTTGGCTACCCTCTTAGCCACCTTGCCGCGCTTACCCTTAGAAAAGGGTTTTCTCTCTTTCTTGTGGTGTTTGGGGCGCTCATTCTCTTCTCTCCTCTTAAGCCTAGGGCAATCAACCTTAATGTGAGAAAGGTCACCACACTCAAAGCACCCTCTAAAACCACCTCTCCGCTGATCCCGTCTCTCATTGTAGAAATGAGTGAACTTCTTGGCAATGAGAGCAAGCTCTTCATTATCAAGAGTATCCACCTGCTCTTTTGTAACACAGACCAGGGAGGACAAGGCAAAGCCTCCTACAAGTACACAAGTACCAGATGTGCTTGGTTCTGCAAGAGTTCCACAACTAGAACCAAAAACTAATGCCATGGTCTGAGGCAAGGAGTTTCTATGCCCTTCAAGAGATGCCTTAGCAATCTCTGTGGACTTGAGCTTGCTAAAGAGCTCGTCACAGGTTAATGTGTCATAACCTGCGGACTCCTCAATACTGGATATCTTCACCTCCCATATGCTACGATCAAGAGCGGAGAAGTTTGATAGCCATATCATTATCAAAATAAGCAACCGTGCCTGTGGAGCGCAAACTACTCACTATCTCATCAAAGCGAGAAAACATGACATCTATAGATTCGCCAGGGCCTTGCACAAATAGCTGATACTGTTGATTGTATGTGCTCTGGCGCCTAGCCTTGATCTGTGTAGAGCCCTCATAAAAAATAGTGAGTGTGGACCAAATTTCCCTAGCAGTCTTGAGATGCTGGACTCGATCAAATTCGCTCCTACTCAACCTTGTAAATAATATATTTTTAGCTTTGCTATTGCTCTCATACTGTTGTTTCTCAGCCTGAGTAGTGCAGGTCTCAGGAATCACATATTTTTTATCCACAATATCCCAAACCACACTTCCCTGGCTTAGTAAATAAGACTCCATACAAACCTTCCAGTAAGAAAAGTCAGTTCCATCGAATAGAGGAATTTTACTGACTCTATCCATGTCGCTAAATGATCACAAAATCGGTTAAGGTCAACTAGTGATCTTAACCTTGCTCTGATACCAATTGTCAGACTGAAACAGGCGACCAGAGGATGGTGAATGGGAGCTTTTAAATTTTCTCTTCTACGGAACAGACTTCGAACACACCCTTCACAGAGTCTGGTTCGGAGGTATGGAATACACTCCGAACACAGCCCTCACACAAGGCAAAAGTTCGAAGTACATAAGATTTCGCTCACACCCAAACACCCAAAATTGCACTAGGCTTGGATAAGTATGTGCAGGCTCTACACACAGAGGTGCCTTCGAGCAGACTTTGCACAACAGTACTTCGCACAAGTGTGATTCCCTTAAAGAGCTTCGATCAGATGCTCCGCACTAGTAATAGGTACTAGGCTTCACACTTAGGAGTGTTCTGAACAGGACTTAGCAAAACTAAACATCCAGGAAGGCTTCGACAACACTAAGGGAAAGCAGCTGTGCTCACATACAAAGGACAACACTTCGCTGTTAACACATGAGGACTGGCCTTCGATATACACAGAGCGGACATAGTCCAAAACTTCACCCCACAGATTTCGCACGCATGAAAGACAGAGGAACCTTCATCAGCAAGAACACAGAGTAGATACTCAGGTTTGCATAGAATGAAGAATACCCTTAGAACTTCAACATAACCCAGCGAAGAATACAAACAAATCCATGAACTTTCATTGCATGAAAATTGAACCCAAAATTACCTTCATAAAATCTGAGCATACATATGAGTGGACGGAAGGTTCTAAGAGTGAAGTGCATTGTGTTACCCTAGACCTCAGCATGCCTCTCCATTTGTAGGCACAACTCAGACCTGCGAAGAAACTACTATACCCCTTGGGTTTACAACTTTTCTGCCTCTGGTAGTCATGATGGTATAGATGGTAGTATACTTTATTGGAAGCTTCTTTTGTGTTAGCTTTGCAGACCAGAATCTTCAGATCCTCCTTCGCACATGAAGTGCTGAAGTGGCTTCGGTAGTAGGCTTCAAACCCTTAGGTCTTCAATACACTAAAGTCAGTCTTCAATATAGTGATGGTTTTAAGCCAAATCCATCAAAGCCCTTAAGAATTCGTACTATCACCTCTAGAGTCGATGCCCATGTCTTTGCAGCTACCCTTAGCTCGAACTCCACCCCTCTGTGTACAGCAGCCATGCTTGGTCGAAGTACGTCAAGACAAACTGACTCCGAAGCCCCACCTTCGAAGTACCTCCCACCAGAGGGTTTGTCCACCACCTTCCGAAGTCCCACCTTCGTCCAAGGTCTCCGCATGAAGCACTTATATAATCACTCCTTTGCAATGTCTCAACCTTGAGCACACTCCCGAAGAGCCTTCGATGCACCTAGACTTCTGAGACCTTCTGTTGATAGCAAAAAATGGCATTAGTGGTTAAGATTATCAAAATACCAATTTTGGTAATTTAGGACGAAAATACATAGGTCCTGGGCAGAGCCAAAGCCCTACAGGGCCGAAGGCCCACAAAGATATGGGCTTCGGAAGCTTCCAACAAGTCTGCAGCCTTTGGCCCAAAGGCCTTTGGAGGCCCACTCCGCCGAAGCTTTGGCCCGAGGAGCAGGCTTCGGCGGGCCTGGCCGAAGGCCCACTTCGTGCAGAGATAGAGTTGAGTCCGATTTTGACTAAGTTATATCCCCACGCGTGATCAAGCAAAATCTTATCAGATTAGGCTTAGAGATTAGAAGTCTAGCCCCTATAAATATAGGGTTGAGGCTAGTTCAGAACCCCCCAAACACAAATCAACACAAAACCCTAGCTTTGAACCATACCTTTATTTTACCTTTACTTTCCGCAATCTTCGTGGGTTTGCCTGGAAGCCCTCCGCCAGCCGCTTCGGAACAGCGGTAATCCTTGTTACTTCGCTTGTGAAGTATCCGTTAATCTATGTAATAGATTGCTATCGCCTTGTTACTTCACTTGTGAAGTATCCGCTAATCTGCGTAATAGATTGCTACCTTCGCCCCTAGTGTAACACTTAGCAAAATTTGGTCCTCAGGCCGAATTGGTACTTCGAATCTACTCTGTTGCAGGTTTCCATGTTCGGAGCTACTTCGCCGGAGCTGTCCAGAGCTGAGAGATCGGTTTCGGAGGTCGCCAAAACACACCTCGACAAAATCACTGCTTCGACTGCCCGTGTCGGACCGTCACGCTGTTGTCGGTTTGACCAAGTCCCATATGCCAACATGCTTCGCGACATGCTTTGTCACGATAGGCTTCGCCACGCCCGTACCCCGCGTCAGACGAAGTCACACCTGCGCATTGCGTCAAAGTTATTTGAGAAACCAAGGGTTGGTTTCAGAGTCTATGATGTGTGATTGACAGATTTTATCCTCTGGATTCGAAGGGGTACCTCCGAAGGGGTTTCGGAGGTTGTTTCACTGAAGGGTCCGATTGCTGTAGCTGTTGCAGTGGAGTGTATCTGTGGGAGGGGTCCGACAGGGCACGATGACATGTGTACTGAAGGGTTCGGTACTTTGGGCGGTACACCGGAGTGTGTACCAGAGGTTGTTTACCCGGAGTGGTCTCTGGGGTACTGGATACAATTCTGTTTGTCTGTGGTGTGCAGGTGACTTCAGAGGCGACGGACGGTTCGCAGCAAGTGAACCTGGGTCAAGCGGCAGGCTTGATGCCAGGCAAGTGGGGAGCTCGATCATGAAGGCTGCGTGGGGTCGAGGTCGGTCCTCGGGTCAAGGTGCGCTAGGCGAAGGCAGAAAGTGCGGAGCGTGGCTCTGGCTGAAGGTACCCAGAGACGAAGTGCTCGGAGGCGAGGCACTTCGAAGGGTACTCTGAAAGAAGTGACTTCGGAGTATGGTGGACAAAGTCCTCAGCAATAAGGCAAGGCGTTCGAAGTGTGCTCCGGATGGAGGCATTCGAAGGTTTACTCGACGGAGGTCTTAGAAGTCGAGGTGCATCGAAGGCATGGTCCGGGTGAGGTTCATTAAGGAGTGTCTCGGGGAGAGACACTGCGCCGAAGTGCTCATGGAATGCTTCATGCGGAGGCCTTGGACAAAGGAGGGACTTCGAAGGGTGGTACTCCGAAGGTGGGGCTTCAGAGTGTGGTTGTCTTAAAGTACTTCAGCCATGCATGGCTTCGATACACAGGCTGACGAAGTTTGAGCTGGGAGTAGCTGCAAAGCCGTGGTGGTCCACTCCAGAGGTGATGGTGCGAAGACTCAAGGGCTTTGACGGCTTCGGCTCAAAACCATCATTGTATCGAAGGCTGACTTCGGTGAAGCAAAGGCCATCAGGCTCAAGGCTTCTCACCAAAGCTACCGCACCCCTCGCGTGCGAAGGGGGCTTTAGAACAATCCAAAACTACAAAGGCTGACCGTGTCTGCTCTGCAAAAGCTGGTACTGTCTCCTCTGCGAAGCTGACAAAAGAAGCCTCCAAATAAAATAGACTATCAGGTGTACCCCCTATTCTGATGAGACAAAATCAGTGTAACCCTAGGGGTAAAGTAGTCTATTCACAGGGCTGAATAGTGCCTATAAATAGTGGAGGCTAGCTAGGCTACTGTAACACTTTTTGAGCAGCCATTGTAGAACTCCCGTGCTAGCCGCCATCTCTTGTATTCACTCTATGAGTTTATTTTGTGTTCCCTGTTCAAGCAATGAAACTTTGATTCTGTTTTCATTTACTGTTTGAACTTGTATGCTTACTTTGCATGCATGTCTTGATCTCTTTGTGCCTCACCTCTTCCTGTGTTGAGTTTATTGCATTGGAGTGTTTTTGGAGAAGTGTGTGAGTGGTCAGTGCGTGTGAAGTGTGTTTTTAGTGTGTTAGCTCTGTGTAAACTGGAGGCTAGTCCTCTCTGATTACTAGCGAAGCACTAGTCTTGGCTTAACTCGAAGCCTGTTTCTTCCCTTGCCTAAGTCCTTCGAAATACGAAGCCTAGTACCAGTTGCAGTGTGCTCTGTGTGAGTTTAGACCTTCGAAATACAAAGCCTAGTACCAGTTTCTAGTGCAGAGTATCTGGTCGAAGTCCTCAGAGGAAAGTCATCTCTTGCGAAGGGTGAAGTGCGAAGTCTGCTCGAAGGCACCCAGTGTACGGAGCCTGTACTGACTTAGCAGAGTTGAGTTTTTGGAGTTGTGGGTGGAGCGAAGTCTTCTTGACTTTGAACTTTTGTTCCTCTGAAGCCTGGTTTCGGAGCTGTGAAATACCTCCAAACCAGAACTTCGAAAGGTGTGTTCGAAGCCCGTTCTGCAGATGAAAGAACAAAAACAGAAGACTATTTTTAGCCTAAAATTTAAAAAGCTCCCATTCACCCCCTCTGGTCGCCATTTCCGGTCCAACATTATTTTACTGTATCGGAGACTTCATGCTGAACCCCGCTTTTCGGAGGTGATTGTCGCATCTAGATCGGTTCGGAGTTAATCTTCGACCAGATCACTTAGAATGCTGAAGGTACCCTTCGGCGGGACACTTCACACTAGACGCCGAAGGTACCCTTCGGTGATACCTTCACATTGCATACCTCGAATCAGACAGGCTCCGCTCAGTTGCTAATTTGTTCTGTTTAATACACTTCTTTTGGCCAATTGGATTATTTCTGTGTGATCTGATTACCTAGCGACTCCACCCCCTTTGCCATGGTTAAGAATCAGAACGCGACATCGATGTTGTGTTACGCTTAGGCTTGTCCCTAAGTATCCGCACACTTTTGGATCGTCGAACTAACCCAAGTGTGGTGTCACATTTCTGTGTCAACACCTTCTTCAGGTGTCCTTCCAAATGCCTTCGTCCGGACCACACTTGAGAGCTTTGCCTCATTCTTGAGGACTTCATCCACCAACCTTCGATGTTACTCCTTTCGGAGTACCCCTTTGAAGTGCCTCCCCTCCGAGGACTTTGCCTCTAGGTATCTTCAGCCAAAGTCCCCCTCCGCACTTCCTGCCTTCGACTAGCGCACCTTGACCTGAGGACTATCTGTAGGACCGAAAGTAGCGACTAGAGGGGGTGTGAATGGGCGCCTAATTTTTTTTCCTAAACTATATTTTAATCCCACCACCCAAAAGAACTTAACCAGATAAATAATATTTGCAAAGCAAGTTTTTAGGAATTAACGTTGTCTAGCTTAAAAAATTGACCGGTGTCCTAATTAAAATGATATTAAAAATAAACTAAATAGAATTACTGTAGTAAATAAAAACACCAAGATAAAAACTCGAAATAATAATATTTCGGTCTAGAAATAAAGTACTAATCAAATGAATAAATCTTGGATCATTAAAAAATTAATTCAGAACTAAACCTAAAATATTTCATGTAAAAACTAGAATTAAAAATATTACTGCGACTAATAAACTTTTCTTTACTTTTTATATAAGCAGATTAAACAGATATAAATAAAAATATGCGATTTCTAAAAAACAGTTTAGCAGATTAAATTAACACGAAATTTCTAAACGAATTTTCCGCTAATTAATTAATATATGATTATCTCTAAAAATGATCTACTAAAAAATAGGAGATTAGAAAACTTACCTGCGACGTCGCCGAAAACTTTCCGCCGTGTGCACTGCGTCTGACCATGTGAAGAAAATCTTGCATTACGTTTGAAACAGCGCACTACCTTTCTGCAAAAATCTTCACGCGCGTCCGCTAGCTAGCTACAGCTAGCCTGTCCTGCTGCTAGTAGCTTTGCACCACGCCAAAAAAAATGTGCAACATGCCTCGGTTTGCGTGCAAACTGGAAAGGGCTAGAGAAATAATCTTGTCGCCGTGGCTGTGCGTGGAGCAAAGAAAAAGCAGCCGCTCAGGCTTCTGCTACTCGCTGTGAATTCCCACGCCAACCACGATGTGGGGCCCGCTCTTAGCAGCCGGCAAACAGCAAAACGCCGGCAACGATTTCCGGTTGGAACGGCGACGAAAAATTCCCAGATAAAAAAAACTTACGGCCGAAACAAAAGGTGGACTTTAGATTGTAGATAGATCTGAGAAAAACAGTCAACTATCCCCAAGGGGATAGGGACCTATTTATAGGCAAATCCTAATACATGAAAAGACTAATTCACCCTCGGGTAAAATAAACTGACTCTAAAATAAATTCCGAAAATTACTAAAATATTCTTAGAAAAATTACCTGACTCAAATAAAAATATTCTAAACTTAAAAACCAAATATTAATATTCTAAAAACGAACTAAACATAGATTGTCAGTTTTACGCTGAAACTGACAAAGCGTCCACCGTCTTCGCATCGGGTACCCGGATTGGGCCAGCCCGACTCCGCGGCTCCTCTGCTCGGCAATCGCTTGCCGCCCGTGTACCTGAGTCAAACCCAGTCAACAGACTAGTGGATCATTTGCCGCTCCTAGCCATGTACCCGGATTGGGCCAGCCCGACTCTGCGGCTCCTCTGCCCAGCCGTCGCTCACTGCCCGTGTACCTGAGTCACATGCGCCTTAGACTCGGCAGGTCTTCATCTCCCTTCCTTTGACTTCCGCTGACAATCACTCATCACATCTAGAATATCAAAACCATATTCTTCAACATGGTTTCTCAATCTCCCCCTTGATGAGTGCATTGTCAACATCCTTGTCAACAAAAGAAAATAGAAGAAGGAAAATAAAAGTTTAACCCTAATGACCAAAAGCCAAACAGAAGCACGAAAAATGGTCATTATGGTTAACCAAAAATAAAGCTTCAAAAACAAGTGCAAATCTCAGAATTACCAACAAGAAACTCCCCCTGAAATAAATCTTAGAGAAAGCCGAAAATATATCCAAAATTTCTCCCCCTTGTTGACAATTGGACTCATCAAGTGAGACTAAATGCACTTTAAAGAGACATAAACACAAACTCCCCCTGAAATGCAGCTCCCCCTCAAAATATGCCATGAATGCAGATGGGGTGCAGGTGGAGTGTGAAAAGCATGCTTCTTAGATATGACTAACTGCAATTACAACATCTAACTGGTATAGCAAAAGATATACTATCTAAGATACATGACATGATCAGTGCAACAGATGATATCTAAAGAGAGTCATTAGCACGCATTTTTCGATTTTTGCAAACAAAAGCATCACCACATTTTCTAGTTGACAAGCAAAGTAAAGCATGAGATGCAAAAGCTAACTGATATCTACCAAAATAAGCATTGTCCATAGCAAAGTGCTTCAGCAAACTTGTCATCTTTTTAAATTTTTCAGACCTTTTATTTTTTTATTTCTGCCAGGGGTTATTTGCGTGTCAAACCTTATGCTAACCGACCAAGTCAAGCCTAGGCCAGAACTGGACCATCAAAAGCTCAAGACATTGGTCTTGGCATACATTACACCGTCTTAGTTCATACCAAAGTGCTATGGTAAGCAGTCCAGAACAATGCAATGCGACAAAGCAAACCCACCTGGATCTTTTCTAATAATCTTAAAAATGCATAAATTTTTCATTTTTCTAGATTTTTTATCATCTTTATAGCACATTTTTCATATTTAAATCATATAGATGTCCAAGTTGCATATCTGCATCTAAGTAAGGATCTAGCTACAAGGCATGTAAAAGATAGCGAAATCATTCAGCCTACACATGCTAGTTGCCAGAAGCAATGGTGATCATTTTTCAATTTTAAAACATAAAAGCCATGCATATGACAAATATAAGATATATCATGTGAACTGAAACAAAAGCATGATCGTCGACAAGTAATCAAAAGCATATACTAGCTAGAGAAAGTAAAGCAGATTAATCATATAACAGAAGCAAGCTCAAAATGTGATTGATGATTTTGCATGATATGAACACACACAAAAAGACTCAAATAATAAAAAATAAGGAAGAAAGTAAAACTGATACCAATGAAAAGCTGACTCAAAATATACTAAAAAGGATACACAACTCCCAAGTCAAGATCTATAAACATGAGTGGGAACAAACGGTCCAACGCTAGGTTTGGCAAAGGTGTTAAACCAGTGTCGAGCCATCTGCTCGTATGTAGGAAGGCAAAAAGAATCATATGAGTCTGGACCAAAATGCGGATCAAAGCGTGGTCCTCTGTTCTTCCTAAAATCATGGCCACGAGGTCCAAAGTCGTATCCATAATGATCTGAAACTCTGCCGGAACGAAAACCACCCTCCGGAGCACGATCATAAAAACCGTCTCCTCTACGACCACCCACACGATGTGGCCTGGCCTCTATCCTCTCTCTACATCGAGGAACTCTCTGTCTACCACTCTGCTGGTAGAACTACTCCTACCCACCTCGAGCTCTCTCTGCTCGCTCAACCCGCTTCCTCCTGAAGCAAAACTCCTCAAGATGCCCGTCTCTCTGACAAAACTCACAGTGATAGGTAGGCTTTTTGGGATATTGTTGTGGCTTAGGGTTCTTAGGCTAGATGGTGTTGGGTGTAGTATCCTTGGTATGAGAAGGTCCAGGTAAGGAATCAAGAGAAGTGTGGAGAGTTTTAGGCTTTGGAACCCAGATCTGCTTCTTAGGTGGAGCTTTAGGTTGTTCTTGGATCACTCCATCCTTGGGCTGACTATCCTTAAAGGTCTCAGTGGAGTGAGTCTTGGGATATCTCTGTTCGGGAGTCATCTTACTCCACTCCACTACACGGCTAATGGTGCTCTCAAAATCAGCCTTGGTATATGTGTAACCTACTCCAAAACCATCCTGTCTCTTGAACTGCTGGATCATCATGCCAAGCTGTGGCTCTCTAGCACTAATCCAACTTAGGATCTGACGGAGGTAAAAGTTCTCGCTCTGAACATCATCTAGCTCCTCTCTCAAGCAGATCTCACACTCTTTATCAGCTTCGACAAACTTCTCAGCTTTTAGCTTGATCAACTTCATTCTAATGGACAGGCAGTTCTCACAAACAATGGATGGAACTGACAAGGTCTCAAGCTCTAACTTAGTTTGCTCCAACTCAGCTCTCACTCTAGCTAACTCGCTCAACTGCTCATCACTCTTGGCTCTCAGCTCAGCTATACTAGCTAAATGAGATGGGCAGTCTACACAAGGTGCGACAACAGTGGCATGAGCATCTTTTAGCTCCTGCTGAGCGCTCTCAAGCTTAGTGGCCAATGCGTCTCTCTCATCTACTCTCTCTGTGTACCTGGACTTAAGAGTTGTCAGGTCACACAACAACACCTCACAGTTAGGGCACTCACCATTATCACCCAAGCAAGGGGAAGAAGACAAACTCTCAATCTTGACATTCGCCGTGGCAAGCTCACTCTCAAGCTCATCTATCCTCTTCTTAGACCCTCTAAGCAGTTTCTCCCGATACTTCAACTCCTGACTATTTTGTTCTAGTAAATTAACAACTTCTTATTCATAGGAAGATACCTTCTCATTGTCGTTGTCGTCGGAGTCATCAGAGGAGTCCTTTTCTTTCTTCTCCCCAAGAGCTATTGAGCAGAAGCTCCTGTGGGATCTTCGACTATGGCGTGAGCGACTCTTCGGCTTGTCCCCGAAGCCCATGAAACAGAGGCCCGTCGAATTGTCCCTGTCCTTTCCCTTCCTGATCATGATCTCTTCATCACTTGAACTTGAAGACGAGGAGGAAGACGAGGATATCTTGGAGTATCTTTTCTCCATCTCGGTGAAGAAGGTCTTGTCTCGCTTCTTGTTCTCACGCCTGTAATCCTTCAGAGCCTTTCGAAAGAATCTTGTCTTGGGCTTGCCCTTCGTGGAGTTGTCGTACTTGCCGGAGTTGTAGGAGTTGTCGCCGGTTCCCTTCTTGTAATTCTTCTGCTTGGGACAGTCGGCGATAAAATGACCTGGGTCACCACACTCAAAGCATCCGGATTTTGTGCCGTGTCTCTTAAACATTCACTTATCATAAACACGTCGCACCCGGTTGTTAAACAAACACAGATCATCATCTCCTAGAGTATCAAGTTGTTCCTCGGAAATAGACATCAAGGAAAACGCAGTACAACTCATGGCATTAGGATCAGCAGATGGTGTCACAAGCGCCAGAGTCTTTGATCCAGAACCAGTGAGATTTGATCTCAACTGGATATCGACCTCTGAGGCCTTGAGCTTACTAAAAAGCTCTGCGATGGTCAAGGTATCATAAGATGTGCTCTCAACAATAGAAGAGACCTTGATCTCCTAGATCATAGGATCTAAAGTATGAAGTACCTTAAGCGCCTGTTCATGATCTAAGACCAGCTGATCACCATCGGCCTTGTTAACGTGAACTTGTTAATGATCGATTGAAAACGACCAAACAAAGCCTCAACAGTCTCACCCGTCTTCTGTGAGAAATTTTCATACTCCCGCCGATAGGTCTGGTAGAGCCTAGCCTTAACCTGAGCTGTCCCCTCATGGTGTCCTGGTGGGTAGCCCAGATCTCTCGAGCAGTGGTGAGATGGCTAACATGCTCAAACTCACTAGGACCTAGACCAGAAAATAAAATATTCACTGCCTTACTATTATTTTGATGCTGGGTAACTACATTTTCAGCAGTATCCGCGGTAATAGTCGTTATGGTGAAATTAGGATGAACACAAATCTCCCATATGTCCGAGCTCTGGCTCATAAGGTATGCTCACATGCGAGTCTTCCAATAAGTATAGCCAAAAGCCTCTAGGGACAAGATTTTGACAGAAGACGTCATGGTCACTACCTAGGTTTTGAAACGGTTAAGATATTAGAAAAACCTAACCTTGCTCTGATACAACTTGTAGGACCGAAAGTAGCGACCAGAGGGGGGTGAATGGGCGCCTAAAATTTTTTTGCTAAACTATATTTTAATCCCACCACCCAAAAGAACATAACCAGATAAATAATATTTGTAAAGCAAGTTTTTAGGAATTAACGTTGTCTAGCTTAAAAAATTGACCGATGTCCTAATTAAAATGATATTAAAAATAAACTAAATAGAATTACTGTAGTAAATAAAAACACCAAGATAAAAACTCGAAATAATAATATTTCGGTCTAGAAATAAAGTACTAATCAAATGAATAAATCTTGGATCATTAAAAAATTAATTCAGAACTAAACTTAAAATATTTCAGGTAAAAACAAGAATTAAAAATATTACTGCGACTAATAAACTTTTCTTTACTTTTTATATAAGCAGATTAAACAGATATAAATAAAAATATGCGATTTCTAAAAAACAGTTTAGCAGATTAAATTAACACGAAATTTCTAAACGAATTTTCCGCTAATTAATTAATAGATGATTATCTCTAAAAATGATCTACTAAAAAATAGGAGATTAGAAAACTTACCTCCGACGTCGCCAAAAACTTTCCGCCGTGTGCACTGCGTCCGGCCATGTGAAGAAAAGCTTGCATTACGTTTGAAACAGCGCACTGCCTTTCTGCAAAAATATTCACGCGCGTCCGCTAGCTAGCTACAACTAGCCTGTCCTGCTGCTTGTAGCTTTGCACCACGCCAAAAAAAATGTGCAACAGGCTTCGGTTTGCGTGCAAACTGGAAAGGGCTAGAGAAATAATCTTGTCGCCGTGGTTGTGCGTGGAGCAAAGAAAAAGCAGCCGCTCAGGCTTCTGCCACTCGTCGTGAATTCCCGTGCCAACCACGATGTGGGGCCCGCTCTTAGCAGCCGGTAAACAGCAAAACGCTGGCGACGATTTCCGGTTGGAATGGCGGTGGAAAATTCCCAGATAAAAAAACTTATGGCCGAAACGAAAGGTGGACTTTAGATTGTAGATAGATCTGAGAAAAACAGTCAACTATCCCCAAGGGGATAGGGACCTATTTATAGGCAAATCCTAATACATGAAAAGACTAATTTACCCTCGGGTAAGTTAAACTGACTCTAAAATAAATTCCGAAAATTACTAAAATATTCTTAGAAAAATTACCTGACTCAAATAAAAATATTCTAAACTTAAAAACCAAATATTAATATTCTAAAAACGAATTAAACATAGATTGTCAGTTTTACGCCGAAACTAACAAAGCGTCCACCGTCTTCGCACCGGGTACCCGGATTGGGCCAGCCCGACTCCACGGCTCCTCTGCCCGACAATCGCTTGCCTCCCGTGTACCTGAGTCAAACCCAGTCAACAGACCATTGGATCATCTGCCGCTCCTAGCCATGTACCCGGATTGGGCCAGCCCGACTCCGCGGCTCCTCTGCCCGGCCGTCGCTCACTGCCCGTGTACCTGAGTCACATGCGCCTCAGACTCGGCATGTCTTCATCTCCCTTCCTTTGACTTCCGTTGACAATCACTCATCACATCTGGAATATCAAAACCATATTCTTCAACATGGTTTCTCACTATCCTCGACTTCACACAACTTCTGTGATAAAGATCCCCGCTTGCCTGGCACCAAGCTCCCTGCTTGACTCAGTTCACCTACTGTGCTAACCGTTCTATCGCCTCCAAAGTCACATGCACACCAACAACAAGCAGACAAGTGTATCCGATACCATGGTGGCCTCACCGGGTATAACACCCTCTGGTACACACTCCGATATACCGCCCAAAGTACCGAGCCCTTCGGTACAACCTTTCAAACATATTCTGCCAGAGCCCTCTGACAGATATACTCCGCTGCAAACAAGTGTAGCCAACAAACATCGAGAACCCCTTCAGTAAATACACCTTTGAACCCATTCGGAGGGACCCCTTCGCCTAGAAGGAAATCTGTCAATCACTCATCACAGACTAAAACCAAGGCATATCTCAACTTGGTTTCTCATTATCCTTTTTGTCGAACGTTGAAGATGGCCCCACCAAATCTATCGGGATCGGCTTGACCCGTTTGCCGAAGAGTTGCTCTCTTCTTATATGTACCCGTTGGCTTCTTCCTTCTCCCTTTACGCTTTCGGCATTTCACAGCACTCTCCACCTTCTAGCCCTTGAGCTCGTCACTGGCGCCTCCGCACCGTCTTCGACAACCGCACCTTTGCTCTTTTACCTAGTCCGGTCCTCTGGTGACTTGTGCAATGGTTACTAATGACTCGATTCCTGAGGTAAGTTTTTGGTTCTTTCCCATTTTTTCTTCCTATTCTTAGGTGTTCTTGATTTCTCCGCTTTATTTTCTCAATGGCTATTTTTTCTTCTTTTTCTTCTCTGTAGATCTTGAAGATCTAGATCCTCATTCCAATGGCCAACTATACGTCTTTACATTTCTTGGGCCTGCTTGGTAATCCGGATCCCATTGATATTATTAATGTTGAAACCAATTGAATCCCCTTCAAATACTCCCTTATGCTTTCCTTCGACTGGAATTTAAGTTTTAGGGCCTTTCCTTCCCCTCTCCCTGGGTGGTGCGATTGGTACCTTAGGGTATTAGCCGTCCACCATGCCTTTTGGGATGAAATTGACATCAGACACTGCATCGACCTCTCCCTTGCTGAGCCCTATAAGAATGAGCCAATGCTTGCTGCTGCCTGTTATTTTTGGTCCAACTCCCTGAATGCATTTATTTTTGGTCATGGGCCAATGAGTCATACTTTACTCGATATGTTTTTCTTAACCTTCCTTGAAATCGACTCATCGGCCAACCCTCTTTTCTTCCGCTCCAAACCGACCCATCGCCTTGACGTCAAATCCATCGGCGGTTGGAGCAAGTACACTTCAAAGCATAACAATAAAACCAGACATGTAGAAATTCGTGAGCATGTAGCCTTCCTCAACCTCTAGTTAGAGAGGTTTGTTTTTTGTAGATGCACCTTGGGTCCAACCTGCCACCTTCAATTCCTAGCCGAGCATCTTGCTGCATTGAAAAAGATCCCTCTTGGCCGATACCTCCCTCGAGCCACCTATGACCTTCTTCATCTAGCGTCGGACAAACTATCGGCTGATGTGCCTGTTGGCCCCTAGTGCTTCCTTCAACTTTGGCTTAATGTCTATACCGCCAAAACTACCAACGGTCCTCTTCTCTTCCTGATGGAATTTCCTTCTAATTTTCCTGAATTGGCCACCCCTACTTATCGCTGGTGCACCTCTCTGGGTAAGGCAGACGCTGGCCGCACCAATTTTTGCATGTGTTTTGAATCATTAGCCCTTTGTTTCAAGGGTTTCTATTTTGGGTTTTCCGCCGATCAAGTTGTCTGGTATCCTTTTGGATTCCAGTCAGAATACGAATGCCCTCATCGATTAATCATGACTGATGTGTGTTGGGATGAGGCCTCCGCCAATATTTTCAAAGCCTCGATCTCTCCTTGCCTCCTACCCATTCATTTCGTCATCGGCACCCGAAAGGTTTCATATGAATTCTACCGGCCGATAGTTTTTGCAAGACAATTGGGATTCAACCATCGTCCACCCTGCCTTTTCTTCATCGACCAAATCCAAGTCCACGAAGAAGTTAAAGACTCTATGGAATAGGATCATCTTCTTCGGATGGCCAATAATATCCCTTTTAGTGACCCATCTTCCTGGTTGGGTTGCCGCGCGTCATCCACCACTTTTCGCTAGTGGTGGAGTGAGGGGAAGAGGCACCTCTTCAATCGTCCCTCGAGGATATACTGCGAGTGGTTATATCCGAGCTTTGTTGATGATGCTTCTGAGGTAAACATTTCAGCTTGTTTATTTGTTCACTCCATCTGTTCCCCTGCTTCTTACTTATCACCATGCCATGCAGGGTGATGACCTCGATGTGCCTTCTGAGAGCCTATGTGGTCGGCTTATACGATACGGTCCTGTAATGGCCGCCACTAACTTGGGCTCTGGTGCTCCTATTCTCATGGCCTAGGTTAGTGGGAGATGGGTCAAGACCCCAGCGTGCAAATGCCAGGCACCGACCGTGGGTCAGCGCTGATCCACTAGGGCCTAGACTGGTCAAATGACCTCGCCGGATTTGACTTCACCACCGTTGGTAAGCCTTCAACCTTTGCTTATGGTGCTATTTTGTGGATTGTAGGCTTATTGTCTTATTTTATTTCATAGACAACATTGATTCCTCCTTCGGCCGAGCGTGTCCCTGATGTTGGTGCTTCAACACTGGTAGTCAAAATCCCATCACATAGATCTTTTACTTTTGTGTTTCTGACACCCGATATCTTCTTGTCTCTAGCCATCCTCTCCTATTAACATTGCGTCTCTCTACGCGACATTTGATAACATGGCCGACGACGTTGTTGATACCTCACTGACTGTAGCTGCTAAAAACATCAGCGCGGAGGTAGTCGTTCAGGCCAATACACTAGAAGTCATCATCATTGATCCTAATGTATCAGACGTTACTGTCGTGGCCACTGCTCTGGCTGATGCTGCCGTGGAGAATCCTTGTACCATTGCTGATGCCTCTCATTAAGTACCCTCTTAATTTGACTTCGTTTTAGTTCTCCATGTGATTGACATCAACCTTGGATGCAACCGATGCTTGACACCACTGGCTCACCTGCCCTGCAAGCCAACTTTGATGGAGGGAGTTCACTCACCGTCCCCATCACTGAAGCGGATAGTGAGACTACAACCTCTTCTACTGATAGCATCCCACAATTGGCCAATCCTACTAGGCCAATTGACGTAAGTACTATCGTATTTGTTATCATACCATGATTACCTCTTATACTAACTTTCCTTTTCTTCCAGTCCTCTGTCCAACAATTTCCTTTTGATATTGGCCCATATCTCGAGGATGAAGAAGTCACCACCACCCCTCCATCGGCCGTGCCTCAACTGTCTCTGGAGGTGGAGGTTCTATCAGGCCTACTGCGTCATCTGGGGATCCGATGGAGACCTTAGTCAATGATTTGGGTCTGATAAGGGCTCGTTTCAACGATATCCTAGACTCTCTCTCTTCGGAGCTAGTTGATTCCCTTACGCCAGCCACATTCATAGAGCCCCATCGGCTAGGGGTGCAGCGAGCCTTGAGGCAGATAGCCAATCGCGCATGCCGCGCATCACAGCTGGAGGTGGCCAAGACCCACAACGAGGCGATACTTGTCGAGGGTACCCTTCTAGACCATATTTGGAGCAAGTCATCGGCCGTGTCACTGCACCTTACCCAACTACGGATGGAAGAGGCAACCCCACCGTGTCATCGGCCCTAGTCTCCTTCCTAGCCCGGATCCAAGTCAAGGAGCGTCGTCTTGCTAGTACTGTCCACCATGTGCAACGCCGATGCCGCGCCCTTCAGGACATCCCTGGTTCGGAGGCTGAGGATAGGGCCTTTCTTCAAAGTGTTGATGCCATTCGGTTGTGAGCTATAGAGGCAATCCTCCACGTTCTTATGTATATTTCCCTTGTATCGCCTTGCTGAATGTTGTATAGGCTTTAAACTTTTATGATTTGCAATGCATTGTTGTCTATCTCTGTTTTGTGCCTTCTTTGTGTTTGGTCTAAGGGTGATGTTTTACCATTGGCCGTCTAAAGGTGATACCCTTGGTATCAACTATCTCTTCCCTTCGTGTAGATCCTTAGGCATTTATCCAAACGCCCGGGAAGTACTTCTTTAGATATTTTCCATTTAATGCTTTCCCGAACACTTATCCATCTAATCCTTCGAGTAGATAAGCATTACCGGGGACAACCCGATAGATCTAAAATGGTCCCTCCCAATTAGGGGACCACTTACTGAACCGATTGTCCTTAGACCCGATCGACAAGATAAGCTTCCACACTAGATCTCCTTCCTCAAATGACTTGGACACTACTTATTGTAATGCCTGATAACTCTTCTTTGTTTTAATTTATCTTTTCGAGGGCTCTCAATCAGACCTATGCTAGGTCGTCCAAGCCATCTGTCATTAATTTGTAATAATCATTGGCTGTAAGTTGGTCCTGTATAGCTATCCTCCTTGAGCCGATGTTATTTTTCCAAGGAAACACTACTTCATGGCCATAGACTAGCTGATATGGGGGTACTTGAGTGGACCCATGATGCGCCATCCAATAGGTTCATAGCGCTTCTAATAGGGACCGATGCCAACGCTTCGGCTCCTCATTGATTTTACGCTTTAGCAACTTGATCAAGCCCTTGTTGGAGGCTTCTGTTTGCCCATTAGCCTATGCGTAATATGGCAATGAATTCAAGAGCTTTATTCCTATACCGGTTGTGAATTGCTAGAACTCCTCAGATACGAAAATTGTCCCTTGATCTGTTGTTATGGTCTGTGGATTCCCGAACTGATACACTATGTGCTCCCTGATGAACTCAATCACATCGGCAAAAGTCACTTTCTTGAGTGGAACGGCCTCTACCCATTTGGTGAAGTAATCAGTGGCTACCAGTACGAACTTGTGTCCTTTGCTTGACACTAGGTATATTTGGCCAATCATATAAATGCCCCATCCCCTGAAGGGCCAAGGCTTAACTATCGGGTTCATCGCTGATACAGGTGCTCTCTGAATGGCTCCATACTTCTGGCAATCCTGACACCCCTTGTAGTACTTTATGCAGTCCTCCACCATGGTCGGCCAAAAGTAACTTGCTCTCTAGAGTAGTCACTTCATTTTCTAGGCCGACTGATGTGTTCCACATGTGTCATCGTTCACCTCACACATCACCACTTTGGCTTCTTCTACGCCTATGCACTTGAGAAGGACTCCGTCAGTCGTTTGATAATATAAATCTTTGTTGAGCAGCACAAACTTTGTTTCCTGGTAGTTGAGTTTTCTTGGTGCCAATGCTGAAGGATTCTTTAAATATTCAACAATAGCATACCTCCAGTCATCGGATTCTAGCTTTGCAATTTCCACTTCGACCAATTTGGTCATTGGTTTATACCCTGATGTTGTCTAGGCTAGATCATTCACTTCTGCATTCTGTTCTCTTGGGATGTGAGTGAGGGTTATGTTCCTGAAAGTTGTCATCATCTTTTGGCATCAATCGTGATATTCCTTCAGTATGTCATCTTTGCATTCATATTTACTTAATAGTTCCTTCATTATCAGTAAGGAATCTCCCAATATCTCTACTATATCGGCGCCAACTTCCTCTAGCAGCTACAATCCTTTCAGTACGACTTCATACTCGACTTGATTGTTAGTGGAGAAAGGCTTTATGGTGTAGGCGAATTCAAATGATACCCCCCAAGGGGAAACAATTACCAAACCTATACCACATCCATGCCGACACAGCGATCCGTCGAAGAATAAAGTCCATGGTGTCGACTCGACATAAGTTATGACCTCATATCTGTGCTGGACTATCAAATTGGCTATCGCTTGTCCCTTTATAGCTTTAGCCGATTCATATCTGAGACCAAACTCAGTGAGAGCGAGGACCTATTTTCCAATACGCCCTTTCAACACTAGGGCCACTAGCATGTATTTAATGACATCGGCCTTGCATATTATAGTGCATTCTGATGACAGCGGATAATGCCTCAACTTGGTGCACAAGAAGTACAAACATAAACAGAGATTTTCCACTGTGGGATATCAGGTCTCAGTGTCTAGTAGTCTTCTACTGAGATAGAAAATTACCCTCTCCTTTTTATCAATCTCCTACTCTAGGACTGACTCGATGGCTTTATTGTCGGCCAATAAATATAACCTGAACAAAATTCCTTTTTTTGGTGGCATCAATACTGATGGAGAGCTCAAATATTCTTTAATCTTGTCAAACACCCTCTGCTACTTTTCTCCCCATATAAATTCCTTATCAGGCTTCAACTTCAATAGTGGGGTGAATGATTCTTTTTGTCTTGAAAGATCAGCTATGAACCTCATGAGAAAGTTTATTTTCCGATTAATGACTGCAACTTGGTTTTATCAGCAGGGGGCTGAGTGTTCTTGATTGCTTCAATGCTGTGTTGGCTTATCTCAATCCCTCTTTCATGCACGATGAAGCCCAGAAATTTACTCGTTGATACACCAAAAACACACTTCCTTAGGTTTCATCTTTAATCCATACTTCCTGGCTCTTTCTAGGACTTGACGTAGATTGACCACATGGATTTGGGTGTCACTTGACATTAGCACGACGTCATCTATATAAATTTCCACCAATAGGCCGATCAAGTCATGGAAGATGTAATTCATGGCTCTTTGGTACGTAGCTTCATCATTTTTCAAATCGAAGGTCATCACTACCCATTCATAGAGTCCTAACACACCCGGGCACCAAAAAGCCATCTTGTGGATGTCTTCGTCAGCCATAAAAATCTGATTATAACCTGTATTTTCATACATGAAGCTGATAATCTTGTGACCCGATGCATCATCTACTAATAAGTCCACGATCGATATTGGGTACTCGTCCTTTGGGGTCTCCTTATTTAAATCTCTAAAGTCCATGCATATTCTGAGCTTCCTACTTTTCTTCCATATGGGCACAATATTTGATACCCATTTTGCATATTGACATGGCCATATGAAACCTGCATCGTACAACCTTGTTACCTCGGCCTTGATATCCGGATATATCTCCACCTTGAATCGTCGAGGTGACTGCTTGAATGGCCGATATCCTTGCTTTATTGGGAGCCGATGTTCCACAATCGATCGACTTAAACCTGGCATTTCATGATAATCTCACATGAAACAATCCCAATACTTTCATAATAACACAATTAATTCATTTTTTATTTCATCGAGAAGTTGGGCACTTACAAAGGTTGGCCTTGGTCTATCACCGGGTCCAATGTCTACTTCTTGTAGCTCATTAGTTGCAGTAAAGCCTTGATCAAGTTTACCTCCTGTCTTGTCGATGGTATCTTCACAGGGTGAATTTGGGTTGCTCATCGCTAACTGGTTTGACTCCATCGCTTAACACTTCAAGAAAATCACCGTCCCAGGCTTTACCTGACAGACAATCGACTCCTTCCATCTCCCACACCGACAAATCAACTATTGCTACGTTAACCAATTTATCGGCGAGGATTGTGTCCACTTGATCGCCAGCACACTACACGAGGCTTTGATGCATCGTGGATGTGACACAACAATTGGTGTGGATCCAATTGCGCCCCAACAACAAGCTGTACGAACCTTTACCGTCGATGACAAAAGATGTGGTCGGTACTATTTTGCTCCTAATCGTCAATTCTGTGTTCAATACCCCCATTGTTTGTGACGAGTTGACGCCAAAGTGAGCTTTTCAGACGTCAAACGTTTGATATATGCCTCACAACCATAAATCTTTAGAAAAGACAAACTGGGAGGCCTCCCAGACCACATCTCATATGACATCTTTTCTACTGACTTAGATGAAACTTTATTTATCATGAAAGCTACAGTTTCTAGAGTGAATCCCGAAAAATATAATGGAAGATTAGTATGACTCATCATCGACCAAACCATGTACAACAAGGTACGGTTCCTCTGCTCGGACACTCCATAACACTAGGGCTTGTTGGGTGGAGTTAGCTATGGAACAATTCCACACTGCTTTAGATGAACACTAAACTCATGGCTCAAATATTCACCTCTACGATTAGATCATAGAAATTTAATTGTCTTGCTCGTATGATCGTGTACTTCATTTTGGAACTCCTTGAACTTTTTGAAGGACTCCCACTTATGCCTCATTAAGTAGACATAACCATATCTACTAAAGTCTTTGGTAAAAGTGATGAAATACTGATAACCACCTCTTGCGACATTGCTCATTGGTCCACACACATAAGTATGTACTATGGCCAATAGCTCACTCACCCTCTCACTCTGTCCAGTAAAAGGCATCTTTGTCATTTTTCCAAGTAAGCAAGACTCGCATGTTTCATATGATTCAAAATCAAATTACTCTAAAAATCCATCACTATGGAGCTTCTGCACGTGTTTCTCATTTATATGACCCAAACGACAATGCGAGACGTAGGTAGGATTCAAATCATTGAGTCGTTGTTTCTTAGTACTACTGTTATAAACGTGTGCATCTTCAAGAGTTAGAATATAAAATCCATTCACTAATGGACAAACACCATAGAGCATGCCTTTCAAAAATATTGAACAACACTTGTTCTTTATTATGAATTCAAAATAATCTTCTTCTAAATATGAAGAAGAGATAATGTTTATGCCTAAGGCGAGAATGAAATAACAATTATTCAACTCCAAAACTAGTCCTCAAGGTAGTGGCAATGAATAAACGCTGACGGCCAACGCTGCAACTTCTGATCCAATATCGGAACTTCCGATCAGGACTCTTGGACTCCAATTCTAGGTAGCATCGGAACTTCTGATACCTCCTATCAGAACTTCTGATAAGTGAAAATTTTCCCGATACGCATTAGAACTTCTAGTTTTAACTCTTTGTCAGTAAATAAGAAATTATCAGAACTTACGATACCCTATCAGAACTTCTGATTTGAGTTCTTTTTTTCGCAAATAATAAATTATCGGAACTTTCGATACCATATCAGAACTTCTGATTTGAGCTCTCTCTTTCCAATTTAAAAAATAATCGAAACTTCTGATTCCAAATCGGAATTTCCGATCCAACCGGAATTTTCTTGGGCATTGTTCCTTCAAGCCCAACCCGGATTGATTTGATCGGGTGCCACTGCCAAACTGATACAAAGTACCTGATTTCACCAAATTTTTGGCGCAACACTCGATCTCCATGATCGAACACATCAGCCGCTTCCTCTCCTAGTGTGGAGAGGCATCTGATGATGAGGCACTGAAAGTCCGATTCTTCCCACTTTCATTATCGAGATCGACCTTCACATGGTTTTTGTCACTACCGGCGAACTCTGTCAGAGGATAGGAAGATTTAGAAAATAAGTTTTATCAATATTTGTTCGCCGACATACATGCGATGAAGCTTACCGACTTGACAGTAATACAACAAAAGATGGATAAGCCGAAACACTTGAGGCCCAAGTGGCGGAGATGGGCTCCCTCAAGGCTTGTGTTGTGGAATTGGAAGGGCTCCGGGCTCGAGCTGCCCGGGCCGACGAGCTGGAGGCGGAAGTTGCCTCTCTCCGGGTCCGAGCTGCCCGGACCGACGAGCTGGAGGCGGAGGTTTCCTCTCTCTGAGCTCGGGTCTCGGAGGAGAGCAAGCTTCGGGAAGAGGCGGCGACCAGCGCGGAGTCCCTCCGGGTACGAGTGGACCGGATGGAGCGGACTGAGGCGGACCTCACCGCCCGGAATGGGGAGTTGACCGAGGACCTTGCTGAGGCGGGGAAAACGGCGGCCGACACCGCGGTGTCTCTCCGGAAGGTGCTGGCGCGCTACGGCACCGGGTGCGGCGCGTTCGACATCGCCCGAGAGTCTTTGCTTCGCCGAGTGAAGTTCATTCAGTCCGCCGTCCGGCAGATACACTTGACCGTAGCGCAGTACGGCGAAGTGTCTGCTCGGGTGGCCGCTTATGGAATCCTCCGCCATATCGAGGTGTCTGGCCTTCCGCTTCCTTCGCCTTCGGGCCCGCATCCGATCGTCTTCGTGGGAGATCACCTTCGAATGCCAAGCGTCGCGCTGAATCGATCTTGGCGAGCGCTCAAGGCGGTCTGGGAGACCGAGGGCCCCGAGGCGATCAAAGCTTGGCTGGAGGAGGCGCTCCGTAAGCGCGGTCCTCCGGATCCTTCGAAGCCTCCGGCCTTGGCTCGCTAGCTGGACCCGAAGGTGTAACCTCTTTGCGACCTTCCGCTGCACTAACTTGTAATAGCTTAGGAACTTAATCGCATATTAATAAAGAGTACCTCTTGGGGTTTATCTAGGGTGTCCGCGATTGCGAACGCGATATCGAAGTGCTTGATTTTGACGACGCTATTCGACATCAATGGGCCATCTTCGAGGTCCTGAAGGCGAACCGGCCCGCACGCTTTGTTCTCCCCCGTAGCGGCGATGGGCGCGTGGATCCTGACATCCTTCGCGGGGTTCTGGGCTTCATTAAGGAAGAAGAGGTGGGATCCCGCTCTTCGTCCTCATCTCCGGAGCCGGTGGATTGGTCCGACACGGAGGCCAGCTTAGACGAAGCGCCTTCCGGGGGGGATAACCTGCGCAGCTGGGCCCAGCTTCAGGAGGACTAGAGGGCCTTTCGCGCCCGAAAGAAGGAAGAGGAGCGAAAGAAAAGGAAGGAGAGGTCCGCGCGAAGCGTGCTTGGGCGCATGCCCGAAATGCGCTCCGGTGCTGGTGACCCCTCCGGCCGAGGGGGTCTTCGTTTCTTGCTTGGCTTGGATGAAAATTTCTCTTGACTCTTCTTTTCCGCCTTTGATTTGTAATAAACATTGTACGCCCTCCGTGCTGTCGAAGCCTTTCGCCTTGCTCCTTCCCTTCCCCCCTTAGCGGGTAGTCGGTTGGCTGGCTGGGCGCTAACCAGCTAGGAGGAAGGCGCGTTGAATGTATCCCGCGCCCGGGGGCGGCACACTTCGGATGGGATTTAGGAGTCCGAGTGCGAGGGAGTGCCGAGTCTGAGCTCGGAATCCGATAGCGAGGGTGCGCCGAGCCGGAGCTCGGAACCCGACAGCGAGGGAGCGTCAAGCCGGAGCTCGGAACCCGGTAGCGAGGGTGCGTCGAGCCGGAGCTCGGAACCCGAGAGCGAGGGTGCGTCGAGCCGGAGCTCGGAACCCGATAGCGAGGGTGCGTCGAGCTGGAGCTCGGAACCCGAGAGCGAGGGTGCGTCGAGCCGGAGCTCGGAACCCGGTAGCGAGGGTGCGTCGAGCCGGAGCTCGGAACCCGATAGCGAGGGTGCGTCGAGCCGGAGCTCGGAACCCGATAGCTTCGGTGAAGCGAAAATGCTTAGAGTCGTGGCGCATGTCGTGCTGGGCGAGAATATTGATCTGGTGATTTTTATTACACAATTAGGATACAAGATCAGGGGCCATCGGCTGTTAGCGGAATACAGTGACGACTCTACGGAAAGTAGCGCTTCAGGTGCTCCGCATGCCAAGTATGCTTCAGCTCTTCGCCTTCTAGGGTGGCGAGGCGGTAGGATCCCGGTCGCCCAGACCTTGTGATAATGTAGGGTCCTTCCCACTTGTTGCCCAGCTTGGTGGGAGCGATCACCGTGCGAAGGACAAGGTGTCCGGGTTGGAACTCATTGCGCTTGACCTTGGGATCGTACCAAGCTTTGGTCTCTTTCTGATACTTGGATAGGTTGGCGACTGCCCGGAGCCACATCTCTTCGGCCAAGTCGAGGGAGATGGTACGCTCGTCATCACCCTCGGGTGCTGTGACACGCAACGAATCGGCTCGGAGCTCCGTTGGGGTCATTGCTTCATCGCCGAACAAGAGGCGGAATGGAGTGAAGCCGGTGGACCGGGAAGTGGTCGTCCAGATGGACCACAAGATCTTCGGCAGCTCGTCGGGCCATAACCCTTTGGCTAAGCCGACGATGCGTTTATTGAGGCCCGAAAGGATGTGCCCATTAGCTCGCTCCACGGCTCCGTTAGACTGGGGATGCCGCACGGCGGCGAAGCAGAGCTGGACTCCCAATTTGTCGCAGAATGCCCGGAAGGGTCCGGCGTCGAACTGCGTTCCGTTGTCCAAGGTGAGCTGCTTGGGTACTCCGAAACGGCACACAATATTCTGCCAGAAGAATTTCTGGACGCTGCGGGATGTGATGGAGGTTAATGGCTCCGCTTCGACCCACTTAGAGGGTGGAGGCGGGTGCCTCGCTGCGAGGGGGCGCCGAAGGTTGGGTGAGCTCTTCGAAAAAAGCCCCTGGCGGCAAGGCTTGAGCCCTGCCCCGGCCTTGGCGAGGGCGTCGGCTTGGCCGTTTTCGCCTCGCGGAATGTTTTGGACGGAGATACCCTTGAAGGCTGTTTCGAACTTGCGGATGGAGTCGAGGTACGAGGCGAGGTCGGGGTGCTTAGCCCGGAAACTCTTGTCGATGTGCCCAGCGATGTCTTGAGAATCGGTCTTGACGACCACACGCGCGGCGCCCAGCGCGTGCGCCTTGCGGAGCCCCAATAGGACTCCTTCGTATTCGGCGATATTGTTTGTGGCTCTGAAGTTCAGCCGAGCAGAATACAAGGCCTGCTGGCCGGATGGGGAGACAATGACTGCTCTGGCCCCAGCCCCCGAGGCCTGGTAAGCGCCGTCTAAAAAGACGGTCCAAACCCCTTCGCTTGCTTCGGGGCCCGCGGGTTCGCGGGCCATCATCCATTCTGCGACGAAATCGGCGAGGATTTGGGACTTGATGGCTGTCCGGGCGACGAAGGAGATCCCGAACGGGGCTAATTCCACCGCCCACTTTCCAATGCGGCCGGTGGCGTCCTTGTTCCAGAACATGTCGCCAAGCGGATAGGCAATCGGGATGACGATGTCGTGAGCCAGGAAGTAGTACCGGAGCTTCCGGGAGGCCATGACGAGGGCGTAGGCCACCTTTTTGAGCTCGGAGTACCTAGCCTTCGCTCCGGCGAGGACTTCAGAAACGAAGTAGACAGGGCGTTGGATTAGCTTCCCGCCGAGCAACTCCTCTTGAACTAAAGCCGCACTCGCTGCTGTGCCGGAGGTGGCGAGGTAGACCAATAAAGGGTTATCGGCCTGGGGTGTGGCGAGGGCCACGAGGCCAGAAAGATATTCCTTGATTTGCCGGAAGCAGTCTTGACACTCGGGGGTCCACTCGAAATGCTTGGAACTTCGGAGCGCCTTGAAGATGGGCAGGCTGCGCTCTGCCGATTTTGCCAGAAAACGCCCGAGGGCCGCCAACCGCCCGGCCAGCTTTTGCGCTTGCTTCAAATTCTGAGGGGGGCCATGTTTTGCAGTGCCTGAACTTGCGTTGGACTGGCTTCGATGCCCCGGCTGGAAACGAGGTATCCAAGCAGCTTCCCTGCGCGTGCTCCGAAGACACATTTGTCCGGATTGAGCCGGATTCCACACTGCCGGAGGCTGTCGAAGGTCTCAGCTATGTCTGATCCGTGGTGGCTTTTGGTGGCACTTTTGATGACGATATCATCCATGTATGCTTCCACATTGCGTCCGAGCTGATGACCCAGGGCTTTGGAGATTAGCCTGGAGAAGGTTGCCCCGGCGTTGCGAAGGCCGAAGGGCATCCGGAGGTAGCAGAATACTCCGGCCGGAGTGACGAAACTTGTTTTCACCTGATCTTCGGGCCTTAGCCAGATTTGATGGTATTCGGAATAAGCATCGAGGAAACTGAGGAGCTCTGCTCCGGCCGTGGAGTCAACTAGCTGGTCAATGCGGGGCAGGGGGTAGGGGTCACGGGGGCAAGCTTTATTCAGAGAAGTAAAGTCGATACACATGCGCCACTTGCCAGATGTTTTCTTCTGGACAAACACTGGGTTAGACAACCAGTCGGTATGACTCACTTCCCGGATGACTCCTGCTCGAAGCAGCTTCTCTATCTCCGCCTTGGCGAGCTCCGCCCGCTCGGTGGAAAGCCTCCGGAGCCCCTGGCGAACCGGCCGTGCCTTCGGGTCGACGGCCAGCGAGTGCTCGATGATCGAGCGGTCGACTCCGGTAATGTCTTCGTCGGACCACGCGAAGATGTCGAGGTTGCTGCGGATGATAGCTTCGATCTGCGCCAATACTTCCGGTTCTAGGCCCCCTCCGAATTTGATCGGGTAATCCTTCCCTCCTTGAGTCAGGGTCTTGGTGATGATTTCCCCCTCCGGGAGAGGTTTGGCGGGGCGGGCCTTCTGCTCGGGGTCCTTGCTTCCCGCGAGGCCGGCTCCTTCGGCGCCCTCGCGGACACTGTGAATTTGCCGCGGCTCCAACGGTGCTGAATGGCCGTATTCGACCCGGCGGGCCGCCGCCTGGTCACCCAGGACTGACAGCACCCCCCCGGGAGTCGGCATCTTGAGGCAGAGGTAGTTGTGGTGCGCGTCGGCTCCGAAGCAATTGAGGATCCCCCTCCCGAAGATAGCGTTGTAGGCGTACGGGGCATCGACGACGTCGAACAGAATTTCTTCGCGGCGCTGCAGGGGGGAGTCGCCGAAGGTTACTTCCAACAGGATCTGGCCCAGGGCATCCAGCGGGGGGCCTGCGAAGCCTTGGAGCGGGCGCGAAGCCGGCAGGAGGTGCTTGCGCGACATGCATAGCTGATCGAAGGCCTGCACGAAGATGATGTCAGCGGAACTCCCCCCGTCGACCAGTATACGACGCACCTCGGCTCCGGCGATGTCTGCTGAAATGACGAGGGGATCGGCGTGCGGGAATTTGACTCCGGAGGCGTCTTCGGCGGAGAAGGTGATGGGGACATGAGACCACTCCGGGAGGGCCGAGGGGCCGGAGGTGCCGATATGCCCGACTTCCCGAACGTAGTCTCGGCGTTGTCGCTTGGAAAGAGCCCCCAAGGCCCCCCCTCCGGATATGGGGAGGACCACTCGCTTTCCCCGGTCTGGGGCGCCTTCGAGCTTTGGGACCGGGACCCCGTTGTACTCCGGACCCGGGACTTCCGTCTCCTCGCGGCGCCCAACTACTTGGACCGCTTCGGGGCGAGGGGTAGCGACTCCCCTGTCGGTTGAGCCGCGGCCGGCATTACGCTCGAGGTAGTCGCTACGAAGGGTGAGTATAGTTCGGCAGGAGTCGGTGTCGTGGCTCCGGTTCTCGCCGTGGACGCTGTAGTAAAAGGCTTCCCTGGAAAGCGCCCGGGGTGGATGCTTGGGTCCGGCTGGGCGGCTTCCGCCGGGCGTGTGCAGATGCTTGGCGGGGGCTTGGGGGTGATACTGAGGACTTCCCCCCGAAGGTGCTTTCGGCCTCGCCGAGAGTCTCGAAGGATGGGATCCTGCCGACCGGGCTCCTAGCGGCGGAAGTCTTGGCGTGCGCCCCGGTGAAGATCCGGGGGGGCCTCATACGCCCTGGCGCTCGGGGCCCGGACGGGGGCTACCATCACTTGCCAACGCATCTGGCCCTCCTCGGACCGGGCGTACTCTTCGAAGTACATCATGAGTTGTGCCACTGAAGAGATAGGTTTTCGGTGGAGCTTATCGAGGAGACCTGGGTGGGTGACGCCCTCTCGGGCCGCGTCGATGACGAAGGAAGCCGAAAGCCTCTTGATCTGGGCCTTGGTGTGCGCAAAGCGCTGAGAGTACTACCGCAAAGTTTCCCCGGGCTGCTGCTTCACTTGGAAGAGGCTGCCGGTGGACATGGGGGCCACGAAGGTTCCTTGGAAGTTGTTGATGAACTTCTTCCTCAGCTGCTCCCACGAGTGAATGGTCCCGGGTCGGAGCGACTAGAACCACCGGAGGGCGATCCCCTCGAGTGCCAGGGGGAAGCATTTGGTCATGGTGTCCCGACTTCCTCCGGACGCCTCTATGGCCAAGGCGTAGGAGCGGGAGAACTCTCCTGGGTCGGAGTCTCCGGAGTACTTGGGGAGCTTGGCGGCGCGAAACTTCGAGCCGAAGCGTACCCTCTGGAGATCCGGGTGCAAGGGGGACTCCTCGTCGTACGACGGGTTCTCTCCGTCCTCTGGATCTTCATCGTCGCTTAGTGCTACAGCCATGGCTTTCGTGGCGCGGAGGGGTTCCGGAGGGCGGAGTGACGCCTCCTGGCGCCACAAGGCCAGCTCTGCCTTCAGCCGGGCGTTTTCAGCGGCTAGGGCGTCGGCTTGACTCCCGCTTCCTCCTGAAGCGGTATCGGGGTCCCGAGAGCGGGCGTAGTCAGTCCGAAGGGACACCACCGGGGGTCCGGCCGGAGCGTGCTGCTCCGGCGGTACCTCTGGCACCCCCGCCAGGTTGACGGAGGTTGGCTCAGGTATGCCGGCGAGGCCTCCGGCCTCGGGCGTCCCTTCCGGCATCTGGGTTGGCTCCAAGGAAGGTGCCCCGACCGGCGCATCGGCAGGGGCCGAAGGGCCGGGCTTGGGGATAGCGGCGGGCTCGACCTCGGTGGTGCGGGCCGACCGGCGTGGGGGAACCGCGCTTGCTCCTTTTCGACTTGACATGGTTTGGTGAGTGGGTGTAGAGGACGATAGCTTCTTGGACTAAGGTCCCCACGGACGACGCCAACTGTTGGGACGACGGATCGGACCAGCAGGTTTTCTTGGTGGAAATGAGGGTGGTGTATTCAATGCTCCTTGAGCTTGTTTCCTTACAACTGTAGTTGGGGGGTATTTATAAGGCGCCCCGTCCAGAGGCCAAGCGCCTCTGGAACGCCAATGGCTACCCAGCCAACCGCCGGTCGACAATACAGACAAAATGGACTATATACAGTACAGACAAGAAGATTTGACTCTGACAGCATATCAGCCGTGTCGGACGCTGCCTGCGCCGCCCGACACGGCTCAGAGGATCGCGATCCTGTCCCCCTGTACATTTGTCTCGTCCTTTTCCCGCCAACGCTCTCTTCGGGTTCGCTACTGCTGCCCGAGGGAGAGGCCTTTGGCAACTCCCTCCCGGAGGGTGGCCTCCGGCATCTTCCTCCCGGAGGGTGTCCTCCGGCATCTTTCTCGCGGGGGAAGGCCTCCGGCGTCCTTGTGCCGGAGGACGACCTCCTGCCTTTGTCTCCCGGATGGAGGCCTCCGGCAACCTTCTCCCGGAGGGCGGCCTCCGACATCCTTCTCCCATTTTTGGTGAAAAGTGATACCTGTGAAGATCGTGCATTTCAGTCACATTCAGATCCATTTTTCGAGTCCAGGATATAACCAAATTGGATGGATGGCTTCAGACCCCCAGGCGGTGGGCCCTCTGGCCGTCGGGATTATCTTCCCCAACAGGCGCAGATTAAACCACACATGGGATTTAATCAGTACCGTTAGATCCAGATCACACGATGCGGATTGAATCCGACACGGCACGGGTACTCAGCCTGTGCCGGTCGTCTTCTCCGGCGACGGCGAGCGGGACAGGGGCCACGGCGAGCGACGACGGCCCTAGCTAAGCCTAGAAATGGAAAGAGGACGCTACGGCGGTCACGACGGTACCTTCGACGGCGATGAAGGACGGTGAGCGGTGATCGGCGGTGAGGGTAGACGCGGTGGGCTCCTCGGGTACTCAACGGCGATGGTGATCTGGCGATCTCCTTGGCCAGCGAAGGTGTGGTCGAGGTAGGGGCGGTCCTTGCGGTCGCAGAGGTGCGGTCGACGAGGGCGGAGGGGGACTCCGGCGACGGCGATCGACGGCTGGAGGACGGGCGGCGGTGTTACGCTAAAAACCGAATGGAGGGCGTTCTGATCGTGCTCGAGACGAGTGGGCGTAGGGGATCGAGTGCGGGTGGCCAGGTGGCTTAAATAGGCATGCCGACGAGGTTTAACGGGCGTCACATGCAAGGAAAGCGGAGGAGGGGTTTTTACTCGCTGGCGAGGGCTCGGCCATGCACGCGCAGCGTTGATCCCGTGGCTTAATGGCGTGGGTTAACGAGGGGAAACGGCCGGGAGAACGCGGGGGACCGATTAATGGCGTCGAATTAAAGCGGGAGGGGCCAGCGAGGTGGATCCGAGGCGGGGGTCGTCGGCCGGCGGAATTTGGGGGCGAAGGCGGGAGGTAGACGACGGGTCTGACAGGCGGGGGCCACTGGCCAGCGGGCGTGAGCGCGCGAGCGAGAGAGCTGACGGGTGGGGCCATGCTGTCGGGCACGCGCGAGGGAAGGCGATCGGCGCCGACAGGTGGGACCCGGTTGTCAGTCCGAGCGCGTGGAAGGGAGTGGGCTGGGCCGGCCGGGAGAGAGAGAAGGGAGGGGGAAGCCCATTACTGTTTTCAAAGGTTTTCCGATTTAAAATAATTACAGAAAATAGATTAAACCTTTTGGGGCATTTCCAAAGTGGATAAAAATTTGTAAAAATTCTCAAAAATACATCTTGGCCTTGGGAGTTTATACAAAAATTTTCAGCTCCTGTTTTGGTCATTAACTCTATGTTGTAGCTCAAAAGGGTATAAAAGGGTATTAAAGGTATTTTCAGAAATATAAAATCCAGGAAATTGAATTGAATAATATATTTATTGTTTTGGAAATTTGGGGTGTTACAAATCTATCCCCCTTACAAAGAATCTCGTCCTCGAGATTGGAACGTTACTCGAATAATTCGGGGTATTGGGCTTTCAGTTCGTCTTCCTTTTCCCATGTAGCTTCTTCGGCAGGGTGGTTGTCCCACTGAACCTTGCAGAAGCGAACTACACGACTCCTGGTTACCCTTTCCTTGGTTTCCAAGATCTTGATAGGTTTTTCGATGTAGGTTAAGTCTTCTTGGACGTTGAGCTGCTGAAGGTCGGCTTGCTCGGTGGGCACACGAAGGCACTTCTTCAGCTGAGAGACATGGAACACATCATGAACTCCTACCAAGGATGGAGGCAGTTCAAGTTGATATGCCACTTCTCCCTGTCATCGGAGGATCTGGAAAGGTCCGACGTAGCGGGGTGCTAGCTTGCCTTTCTTGTTGAACCTTTGAGTGCCGCGGAGGGGAGTGACTCGGAGATAGACATAATCGCCCTCCTCAAAGGTTAGGTCTCTTCGATGGTTATCGGCGTAGCTCTTCTGTCGGGATTGGGCTATCTTTAACCGATCCCTTATGATCGTGACCTTCTCTTCAGCTTCTCTCAATATATCTGTCCCAAATAGTTGCGATTCTCCGGTTTGATCCCAAAGCAACGGCGTTCTGCACTTACGTCCGTAGAGTGCTTCGAATGGGGACATTTGCAGGCTGGCTTGATAGCTGTTGTTGTAGGAGAACTATGCATAGGGCAAGTTCTTGTCCCACATTCCGCCAAAGTCTAGAGCACAAGCTCTAAGCATATCTTCCAATATCTGGTTGACCCTTTCAGTTTGATCGTCGGTCTGTGGATGATAGGTGGTGCTAAAGTTCAGCCGGGTGCCGAGTTCCTCTTGAAGGTTCTTCCAAAACTTGGAGGTAAACTGACTCCCACGGTCAGATACAATCTTCTTAGGAACTCCATGAAGGCACACGATCCGGGTCATATACAACTCAGCCAACTTGGCGACGGTGTAAGTTGTCTCGACCAGAACGAAGTGAGCTACCTTGGTGAGTCGGTCAACGATCACCCAGATAGAATCATGACCAGCTTGGGTCCTGGGCAGTCCCGTGATGAAGTCCATTCCTATCTCCTCCCACTTCCATTCAGGGACTTTGAGGGGTTGGAGAAGTCCGGTAGGTCTCTGGTGCTCTGCCTCGACTCGCTGGCATGTGTCGCACTTGGCCACATACTCAGCTATTTCTCTCTTCATGCTGACCCACCAATATTTTTCCTTCAGATCTTGATACATCTTTGTACTCCCGGGATGGATGGAGTATAAGGTATCGTGGGCTTCTTGAAGGATGAGAGTCTTCAATTCAGGCTGGTCGGGTACACATATCCGGTTTCCGAACCAGATGGTACCATGCTCGTCCTCGGAAAATCTGGGGGCTTTACCCTTTCTCATGTTCTGCTAGATCTCCAAGATGTCCGAGTCCTCCTTCTGCTTCTCGCGGATCTGGTCTATCAAGACAGGCCGAGACTCCAAGGCAGCGAGGTACGATCGAGTGGTGATCCCTAGGTTTAGCCTTTCCATCTCCTTGTAAAGTAAAGGAGCGTGGTCCTGAATCATGATGGCGTTGCAGTACCCTTTTCGACTAAGGGCGTCTGCTACCACATTCGCCTTGCCTGGATGATAATGGATGCCCAAGTCATAATCCTTAATCAGTTCCAACCATCTCCTTTGCCTGAGGTTCAGATTTGGTTGGGTGAATATATACTTGAGGCTCTTGTGGTCGGTGAAGACCTCACACCGATTCCCCAAAAGGTATTGTCTCCATATCTTCAAGGCATGAACCACGGCTGCTAACTCCAGGTCGTGGGTCGGGTAGTTCAGCTCATGCGGTCTCAGTTGTCGGGAGGCGTATGATATCACCTTCCCTTCTTGCATTAAAACGCATCCCAATCCTTGACGAGAGGCATCACAGTAGACGTGGAAGTCCTTCCGGATGTCTGGCAAGGTCAGAATAGGAGCTGACACGAGCTTCTTCTTTAGAGTCTGAAAGCTTTCTTCGCAGTCGGGGGTCCATTCAAATTTTACTTCTTTCTGCAAAAGTCTGGTCATAGGCTTGGCGATCTTGGAAAAATTCTCGATGAACCGGCGGTAGTATCCGGCCAACCCGAGAAAACTTTGGATCTCGGTCACGGTCGTAGGCTGCAGCTAGTTGGTCACTGTGACGGACTTGTTGGCACAGTCGATCACTCCCTTGTGCCTCATCAACCAATCCATCCCTAGGATGAGGTCGAGTCCGGTGCATTTTATGAGGACTGGCTCGGCCCGGAATAATACTCCTTGGATCTCTATCTGAATCTTAGGGCTGTATGAGCGGGCTAAGGTTCTATTGCCTGGAGTGGCAATCACCATGGGGATGGATAGAGGGAGTACGTCCAGTTCGTTGATTTTCACAAAATCTTCTGAGACGAAGGAGTGTGTTGTTCCAGAGTCAAATAATATTACGGCTGGTACAGAATTCACAGTGAACGTACCGAGCACGACTTCGGGAGCCTCCTGAGCTTCCTCCGCGTTGATGTGGTTGACGCGGGCACGTATTGCCTGGTTGGGTGCCGCGCCTTGGGGCTGCTTGGGGTAAGGACACTGGTGCGAATAGTGCCCTTCCTTGTGGCAGTGGAAGCAGACAACCGGCCTCCCTTGGTGATCCTTCAAGATCGGGGCCTTGGCGGCTGACGTCGGCTAGGCGGCTGGAGCTGTTGGAGCGGGGCGAGGATGCCCGGCGTTGGATCCACCGACGGCATGAGGTGGCCTGTAGGCGGGCCGAGGATGGTAGGCTGGCGCTGGTGGCGGAGAGACGAAGCGGGGCCTCTGAGAGTTCGCCTGCTGATGCTTGAAGGCGATCATCTTCCTTTTCTTGAGGTCCAACTTGTTCTGCTCAGTCTCTTGGATGAGCGCTTTATTGACTAGCCGTTGGAAATCGGCGTAGTCGGTGGCGACGAGCTGGATGGACAGCTCATCCTTGAGTCCCCGGAGGAACTTGGCCTGGCGGAGGGCGTCGGTGCGCACTTCCTCCGATGCGTAGCGGGCGAGGCGGTTGAACTCATGGAGGTACTCCATGACAGTCCGGTTGCCTTGCTGCAGGTCGCGGAACTCCTTCTGCTTCACCGCGATGACACCGGTGGGGACGTGGGCGGCACGGAAGGCGATGGTGAACTCCGCCCAGGTCACCACGTGGTCCTCCAGCTGGGACTCACGATAGTTGTCCCTCCATTCGGTGGCGGGACCCTGGAGCTGATCAGTGGCGAAGGCCACTCGCTCCCGGTCGGTGCAGGGGAGGATATCAGGCTTCTTCCCAATGGTGCGGAGCCAATCTCCGGCCTCCATTGGGTTGGTGGTGCTTGAGAAGATGGGCGGACGCACGCGCAGAAACTCCGAGAGTTGTGGAGCGGGTGCGGGTGTTGGTGCGCGAGGGGCAGGTTCCCCATTCTGCAGTCGGTCCAACTGAGCCTGTTGGTGCTGCATCTGAGTGAGGAGGGCGGTGATCAGCTAGTTTTTATTCGCCATCATCTCCGCCAGGGTAGGATGGTTGGCGGATGGCGACCCAGACTGATGCGGGCCCGTTGCACCCTAGTTGGGCACAACACCCTCACGTGCATCGTGGCTTCCTCCTTCTCCGTTGTTGGAGCCGGTGTTCTGGTGGTCGGCCATCTTCTTAATATATGATGTTATAAGGCAAAAAGATGACAATACAATTAAGGAAAGTAGCTCTTTAAGCTCATGCATATAAACCAAGTGGTAAAAATGTTTATTACAATCAAGCTCTTATTCTACCCACAACACAATCGTTGTGGATAGCACACATACAAAAATTATTTTATTAAACTTTTGCGGCCTCTAGCGTCTACTCGCCACCGGAGGCGGTCTCCGTGCTCTCGGAACCACGAGTACGCGGCTCCAGGGGGATGGTGGGCTCGAGAAAGTTCTCAATGATGGAGTCGGAGACGAGGCCGGGGCGCGGTGCAGGGGCGCTGGTGGAGGGTCTGGCGGGGGAGGGGTGTGGCAGGATCCTCTTGGGACGAGGGAGGGGCTCACTGATGGGCTTCTTCTTCCTCGGAAGGAGAGGAACCATCTCCGCAATATCCTTCTGCAGCTGCATGATCTTGCGCGGCAGCTCGCCATTCTGTTGGATCAAGTTCTTCGTTTCTTCACGAAGAAACTCAACCGCCTCATGGTGCTCGTCGGCGTCGAGCACCGCCTCGGTATGGAGGTCATCCATAGCCTGCAGAAGACGTGACTGCCGGGCCATGACCGGATCATGCACGGAGTGAACTCCGAGGTAGATGCTACGGTGGGCGCCGGGAGTACGCTTCGGCACAAGCTGGAAGGACGAGTTCTGAAGACGATCATCGTAGATCATCCTCAGCTCCATGAGGGCCTGGAGGGCGACTCGTTGGCACGCGACGTCGAAAGTCGGGCCCCCAAGTGCGGTGGTGTAGGGTGGCAGGTGCTCTTCGGAGCTGTGGACGGTGAGGGAGACGTCACAAGGTCCGGCGAACTCGTCGGGGTACACTCCTTGGAATTCGGGCTCGAAGAGGAACCCGAGGAAGGTGAGCATCATTCGGAGCTCCCGGACGAAGCCCTCGTAGTGGCGGCAATAGCTGTGGACTTGGTAGACAGGCATCTACAAAACAGCAAGTTGAATAAAAGTGAGGAGAGGAACAAAGTTTATAAAGTAGGTTTTCGAGAAATAATTTTCTGCAGCTATTGGCTAGGTGGGTCTGTTTGGCTTCCTACAGTCAAGTCGGCTCTGATACCATCTTGTGGCGCCCCGATTTATCAAAATCAGAACATTATTGAATTTCCAAAGAAAAACAATAATACAAGAGGTTCATCATGCGACAATCGTACATACGACAGTATTCATGGTGCGCAGACCATATTTATTACATCAGAGTTTAATAAAAACGATAAAAATAATTAAAAAGCATGACTTGGAGAAGTAACGGGGATCATATAGTAGAACCATCTTGCTACGACTCATTTTTATCCTATAGCGATCGTGTCAATACATTGTTGGACACTAGCTAATAACATTAACCATATGGTGACAAGGAGGTTAGGAGAGATAGCATGGCTTGGGTTGCACATCAAGGTCGGGGGATCCTAAATAAATATAGTGTAAGGGTTCTCATTGGACTAATGCACATATATATAACCTATGTGTTTTAGCGATAGTTTAATCAAACATGGGTTCAATATGCTCAAAAGATTGGTTTGGTGACTTGCCTTGATCAGCGAAAGGCGAGGGAGGGACTTCCGGGAAGTATTCCGGCTCCTCGATGGTGTCGTAGTCTTTTCAATATAATAAAGTAAAATAAAATAAATACAACATTCAACCAAACAATATAACATCACATAATAATCACATAGGTTTAAGTTGGTTTGATTAAAAATAAATCAAGTTGTTAGGGTTCTGAAATTCAGTTTATAAATAATTTTAAAAGAAATTAAAATGAAGTGTTGTCCTTTGAAAAAGGGTTTTAAAAGTGGTTATTCTCATTTTTAAGTTCTCTAATAAATTTAAAATGAAAGTTCCATAGAAAACTTAGTGGTTTGTTCATATCAACAGGAAATAAATAAATACAAACTTTACTGGAATTTAAATAATTTAAATTTACATTTTTACCCTAAGGGTATTTGAATGTTCATTTAAATAAACATGAAATGTCCAAAGTAAACCTACTGTTTTTATTGCATAAACATGTAGAGAATAATATTATGAATTTTTTGAAATTGGAATGGCAATTTTTAGAGTTCAAATGCGCCAGATATGAATTTTACAAGTTTTAAACCTTTTCTAGAATTTATTTTCAAATTTAAATCCCCTCGGGTCCACGGTGAGCCAGGCCCACGGTGAACCCGCACGCTGTGCGCGTGCGCCGAATCGATCTGGACCGTTGGATCTAGATCCAACGTGCGCAGGCGAGGCGGGGCGCTTAAGTTGATGTGGACGGCTGTGATTAAAACATCAAACCGGTACGCGATGAATGGCTTAGATGCGATGCAAGGTTTTAAAACTAACGAATGGCTAAGATTATAACGTACCCCTTCGCACAGATCCAACGGCGCAGATTAAACCGCACATGGGATTTAATCAGTACCGTTAGATCCAGATCGCACGACGCAGATTGAATCCGACACGGCACGGGTACTCAGCCCGTGCCGGTCGTCTTCTCCGGCGACGGCGAGCGACGGCGGCCCTAGATAAGCCTAGAAATGGAAAGAGGACGCTACGGCAGTCACGATGGTACCTTCGATGGCGATGAAGGACGGCGGGCAGTGATCGGCGGTGAGGGTAGACGCGGTGGGCTCCTCGGGTACTCGACGGCGATGGTGATCCGGTGATCTCCTTGGCCAGCGAAGGTGTGGCCGAGGTAGGGGCGGTCCTTGCGGTCGTAGAGGTGCGGTCGACGAGGGCGGAGGGGGACTCCGGTGACGGCGATCGACGACTGGAGGACGGGCGGCGGTGTTGCGCTAAAAACCGAATGGAGGGCGTTCTGATCGTGCTCGAGGCGAGTGGGCGTAGGGGATCAAGTGCGGGTGGCTAGGGGGCTTAAATAGGTGTGCCGGCGAGGTTTAACGGGCGTCTCATGCAAGGAAAGACGAGGAGGGGTTTTTACTCGCCGGCGAGAGCTCGGCCATGCACGCGCAGCGTTGATCCCGTGGCTTAATGGCGTGGGTTAACGGGGGGAAACGGCTGGGAGAACGCGGGGGACCGATTAATGGCGTCGAATTAAAGCGGGAGGGGCCAGCGAGGCGGATCCGAGGCGGGGGTCGTCGGCCGGTGGAATTTGGGGGCGGAGGCGGGAGGTAGACGACGAGTCTGATAGGCGGGGGCCACTGGCCAGCGGGCGTGAGTGCGCGAGCGAGAGAGCTGACGGGTGGGGCCGTGCTGTCGGGCGCGCGCGAGGGAAGGCGATCGGCACTGACAGGTGGGACCCGGTTGTCAGTCCGAGCGCGCGGAAGGGAGTGGGCTGGGCCGGCCGGGAGAGAGAGAAGGGAGGGGGAAGCCCTTTACTGTTTTCAAAGGTTTTCTGATTTAAAATAATTACAAAAAATAGATTAAACCTTTTGGGGCATTTCCAAAGTGGATAAAAATTTGTAAAAATTCTCAAAAATACATCTTGGCCTTGGGAGTTTATACAAAAATTTTCAGCTCCTGTTTTGGTCATTAACTCTATGTTGTAGCTCAAAAGGGTATAAAAGGGTATTAAAGGTATTTTCAGAAATATAAAATCCAGGAAATTGAATTGAATAATATATTTATTGTTTTGGAAATTTGGGGTGTTACAATAAATGCCCCAAACTACATATGGCGTAACAAGGATTGTACTACCTGATCTCATGTTACCGAGGGGGCACTCCATGGTATCCCTCAGGGGTACTACCAGACCACGTAATACGGAGTGTAACCCTACGCCAATGAAGAGTAATGCAGGTACAATGCTGCTTAGTTGGACCAGTACCTATAGGCCGTGGCGTATGACCGGTATCCCGTGCTAAGCCAACAAGAGGAGGATTGAGTGAATCGAGTCACTGAAGTTATTTAGGACCAATTTGGGCTCAAACCCAAAGATCATATGTACATGTATCAGCGGTCCTACCTAGAGTGGTTTGATTGGGTGCCGTTTCCAAAACGATACAAGTACCCGATTTCACCAAATTTTTGGGGCAAGACTCAATCTCCATGATCGAACACATCAGTCGCTTCCTCATCTAGTGTGGAGAGGCATCAACCGATGAGGCACTGAAGGTCTGATTCTTGCCACTTTCATTATTGGGATCGTCCTTCACATGGTTTTCGTCACTGCCAGCGAACTCTGTCAGAGGATGGGCAGATTTGGAAAAGAAGTTTCATAAATATTTCTTCGCTGGCATACATGAGATGAATCTTACCAATTTGATGGCAGTACGACGGAAGATGGATTAGTTGGTACAGGATTATGTCTAGATATTCTAAGAGATGCGTAGTAAATGCTACATTTTAAGCCTCAACGACACCAACTGGCATAGCTAGATTTCTAGGGACTCTTGAACCCAATAAAGAGAAATTCTTATCATAGGACAAGGACCAGGCCATATGATTGGGAAAGGTTAAGCATCCTTTTGATGCTAGAATTCACCGAACAAAGTACCAACACACTAACGCCGATTCGATGATCCAAAACTGTGTGGATACCTAGGGATAATCCTAGGCATGACACAACGCCGACGTCACGTTCCGACGGCCCTTGATAGTGACAAGGAAGTGTGGAGTCACAAGGTAATTAAATTATATCACAGGGTTACAACCTTATTAGCCGATGTGTGGAAAAAGCGATCAAACTAGCCAATCAGGGCCGGTCAAACCAACAAGGAGGTGGAAGTCAAACCGGCTTACAGGCGGCGGTCGGACCGATGATGCAGTGAGGGTGGCACACGGGCCACCTGGAGGAGAAAACAGGCCAGCCAGGGGCTAGTGGTTAGACCGGCCATTTGCTGCCTATCAGATCGGCCTATGCCAACAAGGCTTGATTGGACCGGCTGGAGTTGGCCGGTCAGACCAACCGATGACGCAATAAGCTGATCAATTTGCTGGTGATCTTGCCGACGAAGATGGTTTGGTGTGAAGATATTTGGCGATGAAGGATAAGATAAAACACTACAAAAGCGCCAGAAAATCAGAGGCAATTCGGCCTAGAGACCGAATTACCGATAAAAACCGATAAAATGGATAGAAATCCGTTACGTGGATTAAATGGGTGATTCACGAATGAATAAACAAGGCTTACCATGATTACGACGCGGCGGACAGAGAGTTTACAATGCAAACTCACAAAGATGTATGGGATAAACTAATCCTAGGGCAAGGAAGGTAGATTAAAAAGTAAAAGTACGATTCAAGGAAATATAGATTGGATCTATTAGGGTTTCGGGGGATCCTTGAATCAGCCTTGACCCTATATTTATAGCGGTTGTTCTCAACGTGCCTGGGCTCTAATCCACCTAAAAACACATTGTTGTAGCAATTGCGTTAGCTACAACACAAGTTTTGTATATGTGTATATGATGTGTAGAATGAACCTCGAAGGGTTCTCTCAGAGGGAGAAAGGATTTATACTGGTTCGGGCCTCTCCTAGGAGATAATAGCCCTACGTCTAGTTGTGGTGGATTTGGCATGGTATGCCTCAGTATGGAGTAGTAATTCCAGGGTCTCTTGGCCCTGGAGAAGGTGTCCTGTTACAAGGGCTTGGCCCTGCTTTTATAGGCACGCAGGCCTTAAGGAAACGACCAAAATGCCCGCTATAAGCCCTATGCTCATAGGGGTGAAAAGGGGAAAGGAGCTAGCTACTGTACAAAAGTGCTTTACAACTTTACAAATGCGTCAGACGACGTCAGACTTTGACCAGCTAAACAACATACCAGGGGCGGAGGGGCCCCCGGTATGGCCTATACACTGTGCCTCGGAGCAGGGACCAGAGATCTTCTGGCGGAGGCTGTGAAGAAGGCTTCGAAGTACACCTCGAAGGGGGGCTTCGAAGCATGCTCCGAGCGAGGCTCCGAACTGGGGTCTCGGAGACTTGACTTCAATTGGCCGGACATGGTCCGAAGGCTGGCTCCGAGGAGCTCCGAAGGGGGGTTCGAAGGCTATCCCCGGACAGGGTCCGAAGGTTAACCCCGAGCGAGGCTCGGAGGTTAACCTTGAACCGGGCTCGGAGGCTGGCTTCGAGGCCAGCCCGAGACTTAGCTTCTCGCGGCCTTCAGGGAATCTCGAGGGCTTTGCTCCGGAGGGCTCCAAAGGACCTCGCTCCAGAGGGCTTCGACGGGGCCCAGGGGCTTCGACCCTGCAAGCTCCGGGATGAACCTTGAGACTTGGGAACAGTTCTTGGGGAGGATACAGGCTTCGACAGTGTTGGGCTCTGGGCCGAAGGCCGCCGGAGGCTGACGTCATTTGGCCCCTGTTCAAGGGAAATATATTCCCCCAACAGTAGCCTCTCACGTGCAGGCCTTCGGAACGAAGGGGTGCGCGCGCCCTTGGGACAAATGACCTGAAAATTACAACTTCAGATAAAACATGCCTTCGGAGCTTGGACCGAAGGTGACTTCGAAAACCGCAGGTAATAAATGCCCGCGCCAGCTGTCAGAACGACCTCGGGGAGCCCAAACGGCTTCGTAACGGCTAGAAAATTTACCGTTACCCTGCGCTGGGCCGCTTAGCCTTCGCCGGAGGCCCACTCGATAGTGGGTTCGGCCCACGACCGTCAGAATTCTTACCGCCTATAAATAGGGGTTTACTGCGTGCGGCTTCGGCACGCTCTCATTTGCTTTCTTCTCATTGCCTTACAACCTTCACTCTCTTCTCCTCTTTGGCTTCGCGCAGAGCACCCTTCGCTAGCTTTAGCCCCTCGTGCCGAAGCCCCACCAAAATGCCGAAGAAGGCAGCGGTGAAGCCCTTGGTCTTGGGCTCGAGCTCTGGCTCCGCCCAAATGCAGGCAGCGGCGGCTGCGGCAGCGAAGCCTGCACCTAGGCGATTGGGGCCGAGGGATCTTCGGATGCCCTCCGACAAGTTTGAGCAGACGTTGGAGATGAGGGCCTCGATTTCGACGGAGGAGTCCGTCCGGAGGGCCTGCGAAGGGAGGATCGCGGTGAAGATCCAGCTAAGAGTCCCGGAGAAGTCGGAGGCCGTGCCGAGGCCCCGCGCTGACGAAGTGGTTGTGTTCGAGGCTTTCTTCGAAGCCGGCCTCGGGCTACCAGCAGTTGGGATGCTGAGCGAAGTCTTGAGGGCTTACAACCTCGAGCTTCCTCAACTCTCGCCCAATGCCGTGGCGAGGCTTGCTGTCTTCGAATGGGCCATGAGGGCCGAAGGCTGCGAGGGCCACACAGACGTCTTCATCGCCCTCCACGATGCCAACTGCCAGCCGAAGCCGAGGGAGGGGACAGACCACGTCAAGAGGGCGCTGCCCTTCGGCAGCGCTAACTTCCAGCTCCGGAGAGAGTTCCAGGATGCCTTCCCGGCGAGGGCTGTGAACAACAAGTGGTACTCGAAGTGGGATCAGGAATGGTTCTATGCCTCCGTCGGCGTGAATTCTCCCCTTCGGAGTACAAATGCCTTTATCTCATATCGACGCGAAGAGGTGGTGAAGACCAGCGAGGACACCCTTCGCTCGAGGATCTTGATACTTCGGAAGGTAGCGGCGAAGATGAGTATGAGGGACCTCGCAGAGGATTTTATCACCCTCCGACTCAGTCCCCTCGCGTGCTCCTGGCCGGAGGGGCTCTTCCAGGCTTCGGGCCAAGGGGAACTTCGTGAGTTGGCCTTCGAACGCTTCTGTAAGACTTCAAAATCTTTTCACTTTCATTCTTCGGAGAACTTCACTCTGACTTGAACTTTTATGAAGCCCACCTCGAAATGAGGACTCCGGAGGAGGCCATTGCGGCGGCAGAGCGAGTCGTTGGGACTCCGACACCTGAGGAGCAGGCCCAGCGCCTCGCTCTGGTGGGGTCCTGGGAGCATTGGAACAGGGTATGGACCGTGCTTAGCCTCGAGGTGTTCCCTGCTCTACCGGACTTCTCCCACCTCACAACTTCGTCGGCCGGAGCCAAGAGGAAGAGGGGGGATGACGACGAGCTTGGGACTTCGAGGGTGTGATCGGAGGTCCCTGCAACCGAAGCCTCTACCCCGGAGGAGGCAGCGGTGGAGTCCACAAGTGCTCCGGCTACGAAGAAGGCAGTGAGGCCTTCGATGGCAACAACTTCGGCGGCGGAGGCCGACGCGCTCACTTCAGCCACCAAGAAGGCCGTGGAGGCCTCAACAGCAATGACTCGGGCGGCGGAGGCTGACGAGCTTACTCCAGCCATCAAGAAGGCCATGGATGCCTCGACAGCAAAGACTCGGGCGGTGGAGGCCGACACGCCAGCCTCGCAACGAAGGGACTGGGGGGCACACATCGCCCCTCCTTCCTTCGAGGACATTTCTGACAAAGGTAAACTTTTTTAACATGCTTCTCTTCAATATGCGGATCTTGACTTGGTCTTTCTGCAGAGGAGGATGCCGATGGGAGGCCCACCGTGGCGAAGCCGGACCGAAGCCCGCCGCGGTGAAGCCAACAGAGGCTTCGGGCAGTAGTGGCAGTAGCAGCGACAGTGGCAGCGACCCGGAGTCCGGGAGCTCTTCGTCTGAAGAAGGTGGAGGCAGCGGCCGCGACAAAGAGGACCCTCAAAGCGACGAGGAGGTCGACGTAGTGGGCCTAAGCCTGGCGAAGCCTGCGCAAGTGGCCGCGGCGGAGGAGATGGTCCACCCCTTTCAGCCGAAGGGGGCCGTGATGGAGGCGGCGATCAATAGTTTCCGCGAGGCTTGTGCAGCTGCGGAGGTAGGGGACTTGGTGGCTCAACTTGGCCACTCGAACCCCACGGAGCTCTTCATCAGTGCGAACGAAGCCCTCATGCGGGTGAGCGAAGCCCTTCACGGCCTTCAAACTATGCTCTAGTCTTGATCAATACTTATGATTTCTTGGATTCCTGCAGGCCTTCGCACTGAACGCAGCGGCCTCGACTTCTGCAGACAGGCGGATGACGCGCCTGAAAGAGGAGAGGGAGGCCCTCTGACACGAAGTCTCGGTGGAAGCCGAGAAGCAAAGGCGGGCTGAGGCTTCGGCTGACGCGGCGAGGGGTGAGGCTAAGACGGCGAGGGCTGAGGCCGATAAGGCTAAGGAAGCCATGGCCTCGGAGATGGATCGGCTCCATGCGGAGCTCAAGGCTTCAAAGGACGCCGAAGCCCGGCAGGCGAAGGAGAATGCTTCACTCCGCCGATGGGCTCAGAAGCTTGAAGACTTCGTCGTGGACAACCTTGGCAAAGCCACCCAGAGCCTGACTGAAGTCCTTGAGCAAATAGGGACCGAATGCCGGGCTCCGGACTTTGGCGGCTAGGACCCAATTGGGGACCGCGTCGACTTCTTAAAGATGATGGCTTCGATGGCGGAGCAATCACTGAAGGGCTTCGCCCTCATGCCAGCCGAGTCGCGGGCCAAGGGGTGTTGCAAATGCTTCATGAAGCGGGGTGCAACCACCTCCAGGCAGCAACCTCCGTGACCCCGGTGGCCTTCGGGGGTCAGCACTTGGTGACGCCTCCGGCAGATGTCTGCGGAGCCTGGCGGCGGCTGCAGGAGCCTTGGAAGGAACAAGGCTGCGAAGCAGTCCTCGACCTCTAGAAGGCCCTTCGACTTCGCCGATCCAAAGCACCTTCTGCGCCTGACAAGCCTTCGACATCGACACCTCCGCCTCCGAAGGTGTAGATCTCCTTAGGCTTCTTTGTAATACTTAGCTGCAGGCTTGTAAAGACTTTATCAGCTTATTAATATGAATGCGGGGGTTTTTTATACCTGCCCAGGCTCAGCCTCTGAATGTAGACCTCGAAGTGCTCGAGGACTCCGAAGAACTTCGACAGTTGTGGGCGGTCCTCGAAGTAGCTAGGTCCGAAGGCCCCCCTCGGTTTAAGCTTCTGAGGGGGCCTAGCGGCGAAGCCATCTCCGAAGTAGCTCAGGATTTGCTAGCCGCTGTGAAGATGGAGTCCCTTCAGAGTTCTTCGTTTTTTCCTTCGCGAACAGCCTTAGCAGGCGACGAAGCCTTAGACTTCTCTACCTTTGACACGGCACCGCCGACCTCGCTAACTCAGAGCGACCTGCAAAGTGGAAGATGGGGTCTGCGGGCTTCAGAGCCTGGACGAGCCGGACGTGGGAGAGCAGGCTCCGACGAGGCTTCGTCCAGCCGAGGGGGCCTTAGCCGAAAGAAAGGCAAGCGAGGGTTGGGGCCTCGCACTCGATTTTTCTTAGGCTTACACACAGACTACTCGTAGTTTTGTTTTCGAAGTATATTTGTAACATACTTCTCAATTATCATTCAATGAATGGAGTTTATTGTATTTGCATACTTTGTCTGTATGCTTCGCATTGTTTGATGGCTTTGAACGGTTTAGCTTGTCACGCTCGTACTGCGTATTACATTCGCACACCTCGCATACATGCTTCCCCCCTTTGCTCGTGGCCGCTAGGGATTTAGCCGTTGCTAGTGCGGGCAATGAAAAATGCGAAGGGGTGCGCCTTTTGGCGGCTTCAGATGCTTGGAATTTCATTGAGCGAAGGCCTCTTTTGGGCTTTGAACGCGTTAATTCGGTGCGAAGCAAGGCTTCAGCATAACCAAATTAAGCGAAGCATGCTTCGGCATGTTGGGATTTGGATGCTGTGCGTGAGCAAGGCTCCGAAACACACTTAGATTTTTAGGCGAAGTATGACTTCGACATGCTTAGTTTTTAGCTTAGATCACGTCACACGAAGCGAGGCTTTGGTGCGTGTTTAGATAGCGAAGCAAGGCTTCTGGAGCTTGATCCTGCAGTGAAAAGGATATTTGGTGTGGATTCACCGAACCTGTGATTTCGAGCCACCTTTGACTCTGAGCCACCTTCGACTCTGGGTCACCTTCGACCCTGGGTCACCTTCGACCCTGGGATGCTTCGGGTGCGAAACCCAGAATCCCTGGACGCATCGGGCCAGTGGCCTGGAGTCCTTTTAGCCCACTGCTACGGGCCCGGAGGCACTGTGTAGCCTTCGGAGGGGTGCTCCGGATTTTGCAAAGCGAAGCGAGGCTCCGAATTTAAAATAAGGCGAAGCAAGGCTTCAGGTATTTGATATGGCGAAGCAAGGCTTCAAATTTTTCCAAATAATATGGGGCAAAAGTTTGCTTTAAAGGCGACGCTAGGCTTCGAATTCAAGGCGAAGCAGGGCTCCGAATATACATCAGAGTGACCGTGAATTTATACCTCGAGGTGGTCTTTGGATAGTGGACATACCTCACAAAGTGGCTGAAGGTTGGCCTCGTCGGCCTTGCTAGCCTCGTAGCCCCTAGGGCTTCGACGGCCTTCGACGCATGAAGCGGAGCCCCTTGCTGGAGTGTGAGCTTCGGTGTGTGAAGGGTAAGGGAAGGCGAAGATGGCCTTCGGACTGGACCTGAATCCCCTTGCCGAAGGGTGCGCGAAGCATGAAGCTTCGAAGCTCCCCCCTCAAGCGTACTTCAAGTTGCAGACAGTGGCAGAGAACTTAGCTTTTAGTACTAAGCTCCCCACAGACGGCGCCAACTGTTGTAGCAATTGCGTTAGCTACAGCACATGTTTTGTATATGTGTACGTATATGATGTGTAGAATGAACCTCGAAGGGTTCTCTCAGAGGGAGAAAGGATTTATACTGGTTCGGGCCTCTCCTAGGAGATAATAGCCCTACGTCCAGTTGTGGTGGATTTGGCATGGTATGCCTCAGTATGGAGTAGTAATTCCAGGGTCTGTTGGCCCTGGAGAAGGTGTCCTGTTACAAGGGCTTGGCCCTGCTTTTATAGGCACGCAGGCCTTAAGGAAAAGACCAAAATGCCCTCTATAAGCCCTAGGCTCATAGGGGTGAAAAGGGGAAAGGAGCTAGCTACTGTACAAAAGTGCTTTACAACTTTACAGATGCGTTAGACGACGTCAGACTTTGACCAGCTAAATGACATACCAGGGGCGGAGGGGCCCCCGGTATGGCCTATACACTGTAGCGAGGCTTCGATATTCTTTGTGCCTCGGAGCAGGGACCAGAGCTCTTCTAGCAGAGGCTGTGAAGAAGGCTTCAAAGTACACCTCGAAGGGGGGCTTCGAAGCATGCTCCGAGCGAGGCTCCGAACTGGGCTCCGAACTGGGGTCTCGAAGACTTGACTTCGAATTGGCAGGACATGGTCCAAAGGCTGGCTCCGAGGAGCTCCGAAGGGGGGTTCGAAGGCTATCCCCGGACAGGGTCCGAAGGTTAACCCCGAGCGAGGCTCGGAGGTTAACCTTGAACCGGGCTCGGAGGCTGGCTTCGAGGCTAGCCCGAGACTTAGCTTCTCGCGGCCTTCAGGGAATCTCGAGGGCTTTGCTCTAGAGGGCTCCGAAGGACCTCGCTCTGGAGGGCTTCGACGGGGCTCGGGGGCTTCGACCCTGCAAGCTCCGGGATGAACCTTGAGACTTGGGAACAGTTCTTGGGGAGGATACAGGCTTCGACAGTTGAGAAACCAAGGGTTGGTTTCGGTGTTTTGTGATGAGTGATTGACATGCTTTTTACCCTCTGTTCGAAGGGTACCTCCGAAGGGGGTTCGGAGGTTGGACCTCCGAAGGGTGTTCGGAGGTGGCTTCACCGAAGTGTGTTCGGTGTTTGCTTGCTGCAGCTGTTGCAGCGGAGTGTGCTCGTCGGAGGGGTCCGACAGTACACGATGACTGGGTTCGTACCGAAGGGTTCGGTACTTTGGGCGGTACACCGGAGTGTGTACCGGAGGTTGCTAACCCGGAGAGGTCTCTGGAGTACTGGATACACTTGTCTGTTTGTCTATGGTGCGCAGGGACTTCGGAGGCGACGGACAAGGTTCGCAGCAGGTGAACCTGGGTCAAGCGGGAGGCTTGATGCCAGGGGAGCAGGGAGCTCCGTCACGGTGACTGCGAAGGTGGTCCGGGTCGGTCCTCGGGTCGAGGCGTGCCAGGTGAAGGCAGAGAGTGCGGAGCGTGGCTCCAGCTGAAGGTACTCCGAGACAAAGTCCTCGGAGGAGAGGCACTTTGAAGGTACTCCGGATGGAGTGACTTCGGAGTTGGTGGATCAAGTCCTCTGCGGAGGCAAGGAGTTCGAAGTGTGCTCCGAAAGGAGACATTCGAAGGTACCCGACGAAGGTCTCAGAAGTCGAGGCGCATCGAAGGCATGGTCCGGGTGAGGCTCGTCGAGGAGTGTGCTCGGGGAGAGACACTGCGACGAAGTGCTCATGGAATGCTTCATGCGGTGGCCTTGGACGAAGGAGGGACTTCGAAGGGTGGTACTCCGAAGGTGGGGCTTCGGAGTGAGGAAGTCTTCGGAGCGAGGCTAGCTCCGGAGCAAGGTTGACTTGAGGTGCTTCGGCCTGCAAGGCTTCGATACACGGACTGACGGAGTTCGAGCTGGGTGAAGCTACGAAGCCGTGGTGATCCACTCCGGAGGTGTTGGTGCGAAGGCCCAAGGTCTTTGACGACTTCGGCTCAAAACCGTCACTATATCGAAGGCTATCCACTCTTGCAAAGGGTGAAGTGCGAAGCCTGCTTGAAGCACCCTGTGTGCGGAGCCTGCACTGACTTAGCAGAGTAGATTTTCGAGGGTTGATTAGTGGAGCGAAGTCTTCTTGGCTTCGAACTTTTGCTCCTACGAAGCCTGTGTTCGGAGCTGTCGAAGTACCTCCGAACCAGACCTTCGAAGGTTGTGTTCGAAGCCTGTTCCGTAGAAGACAGAATCAAACCGAAGGCTAGTTTTTAGCCCAAAATTTTAAAAGCTCCCATTCACCCCCCCTCTGGTCGCCGTTTTCGGTCCAACAATTGGTATCAGAGCAGGTTAAGATCACCAGTTGACCTTAACCGGTTTTGTGATCTGTTGGCGACATGGATAGAGGCAGTAAAATTCCTCTGTTCGATGGGACAGATTTTGCTTACTGGAAGGTGCGCATGGAGGCTTACTTGTTAAGCCAAGGAAATGCAATTTGGGAGATTGTGGACTCACAATACTCCATCCGTGAGACTCGCACCTCTCAGACTGAGAAGGATCAGTATAATGCCAATTCCAAGGCAAGAAATATATTGTTCATCGGTTTGAGTAGAAGTTATTGATTGCATGAACTGTTCATTATTGCGCGATAGCATTAATTTACGTGATAAGCATGTTCATGATTTAGAGGTTAGATTGGAGAGGGCCGATAGTTCTAAGGATGTGCAACCTGTTTGTGACACTTGCATTACCCTTAAGGACCAGCTAGGCACTGTTAGAGAGCGAGCTGAGAACCTCATGTCAGAAAATGAATACCTTCTTTCTGTGGTAAACAAATGCACTGAGGGAAAGGGTAGGATGGATTTGCTCTTGGCCAAGACCAAGTTGTGTGCTGACAGAGCAGGGGTAGCTCTAGGTTTGGGTTTTGAGAGGATTTATTCAGATAGTAAAACCAAAACTGTTTTTACCTCTCCCACTACCTTAGAGAAAGAAAGAGCTCTGTTAGACACTCCACCAGCCAAGAAACCTACCCGAGCTCAAAAGAAAACCACTCCTCCTGCCAAGAAAAATCCTCCCAAGAAAACCACACAGAAGAAACCCAAGGAGCCTGTGAGAGTTGCTCCTATGACCCATGAGAGTGCCCCTAGGAGAGTGTTTCACTGTTCTTACTGTCAGCGGGCGGGTCATTTGGTTGGATTCTGTTTTCGTCGCATCAAGGATGAGCGACGCGCACAGGCGATGAGTTACCAGGACATGCATTACCCATCTTTAGGTATGCATGAGTCTGAGATGTACTATCGTCCTGCTTTTGAGGCTCCTCGTGCTTCTCGGAGAGGTTTTGCTCCTCGAGGTCTTCACCATGTTCCATATGGTGGTAGACCTCGGGCTAGCAGATTTGTACCTCGTCAGAGTAGGAGACCTCGACATGTTGTTCGTTCACAGCATGTAGGTAGACCTCGCACTTTGCATCATTCTGATTACTATGTGCGTAGACTGTCTGCTTTCACTGTGCCAACTACTCGTGTCACTCAGTGCTGGATGCCTCGTCATTATTTCACTCACCCCAGCACTGAGCGATCGAGACATTCTTATCGTGTGTAGGCGACAGATCGAGGCTTGGAGGGCACGTGGATCATGGACTCCGGTTGTTCGCGCCACATGACCGGAGATGCAGCTTGGTTCTCCAGCCTCACCACAACCAAGCAAAGGGAACATATCACCTTCGGAAACAATCGAAGGAGTAGAGTGAAAGGTAAAGGTGTGGTAAGAATTAACTCGAACTTCACTCTCAAAGATGTTGCTTTGGTTGAAAACCTGGGATACAATTTGTTGTCTGTATCTCAGTTGCTTGATGAGGGCTTCGAAGTGCGATTCCATCGCGATACTTCGCAAGTGCTCAATTCTGATGGCGTTGTGGTGTGTAAGATTTTTAGAGTAGGGAGAGTCTTTGGAGCTGATTTTTCAGAGTCATCTGGTTCTTCTCATTGTCTTGTTGCACATTCGACTTCTGAGCTTTGGAAGTGGCATAGGAGACTAGGGCATATGAGTTTTGAGTTGCTCGCTCGTCTGAGCGCCCTAGGCCTGATCCGAGGATTGCCCAAGCTCAAGTTTGAGAAGAATTTAGTTTGCGCTCCGTGTCGACATGGAAAAATGATTGCTGCTTCGCATTCGCCAGTCACCACAGTGATGACTGAACAACCCAGAGAACTTCTCCATATGGACACTGTAGGTCCTTCTCGGGTTAGCTCTTTAGGCGGCAAGTGGTATGTATTAGTTATTGTCGACGATTTCTCTCGCTACTCTTGGGTCTTCTTTCTTGCCAGCAAGGATGAAGTGTTTTCACACTTTCGGAGCTTGGCTTTGAGACTTTTTACTGAACTCCCTGGTGCATTGAAATTCATTCGAAGTGATAATGGCACCGAGTTCAAAAATAGTCTCTTTGTTGACTTTTGCATGGAGCATGGCATAGAACATCAATTCTCTGCTCCGCGGGTTCCTCAACAAAACGGTGTTGTAGAGAGGAAGAACCGCACTTTGGTTGAGATGGCTAGGACGATGCTTGATGAGCATAGGACTCCTAGAAAATTCTGGGCTGAGGCCATGAACACTGCATGTTACATCTCAAACCGTATATTCTTGCGCTCAATTTTAAATTTGACATCTTATGAGCTGCGTTTTGGGAGACAGCCCAAAGTTACTCATCTTCGAGTTTTTGGCTGTCGCTGTTTTATCCTAAAGCGTGGTAATTTGGATAAATTTGAGTCGTGCTCTTCTGACGGGATCTTTTTGGGTTACACTACTCATGGTCATTCTTATCGTATTTATAACTTGGAAACTAACACTGTCATCGAGTCATGTGACGTGACTTTTGATGAATCAACCCCCTCTGTTAGTTCTGCTTTTGAACAGGCAAATGAACACGACATGGAACATACCTTATTTGAAGAAGAAGATCCCGGAGAATTCGAGGATGAACCCCTACTACCCTCGACATCGACCCTCGAAGCTGACCCCGCTTCAACTACTTCGGCACGAGGTCCCGAAGCGACTACCTCAACATCGGTCATCTTGGACCACTCCAACGCACAAGTTGAGGGGGAGACTGCATCCCGCCGCGAGGCTCCACACCATGTTCAAAGGATGCACCCTCCCGAGCAGATCATTGGTGAGATTCATCAAAGGGTAACACGTTCTCATGCCCATTTCACTAATGCTGCTTTTGTTGCTTCTTTCGAGTCCTTAGATGTTAGTCATGCACTTTCTGATTCTAGTTGGATCAATGCCATGCATGAAGAGCTTGAAAATTTTGAGAGAAACCTAGTCTGGACTTTAGTTGATCCTCCACCAAATGTTCATTTCATTGGAACAAAATGGATTTTCAAAAACAAACAAGGGGAGGATGGGACTATAGTTAGAAATAAGGCTAGACTTGTAGCTCAGGGCTTTTCTCAACTAGAAGGGATTGATTTTACTGAAACTTTTGCACCTGTTGCTCGCCTTGAGGCCATTAGGATTTTGCTTGCCTTTGCGACATCCCGGGGATTCAAACTCTATCAAATGGATGTCAAAAGTGCTTTTCTTAATGGCTTCATAGGTGAAGATGTTTATGTAAAACAACCCCCTGGTTTTGAAAACCCCAAGTACCCACATAAAGTCCTTAAACTTCATAAGGCTCTTTATGGACTCAAGCAAGCCCCTGGGCTTGGTATGATAGACTTAAGGCTTTTCTGCTTGAGCGAGGGTATTTGATGGGCTCTGTTGATAAAACACTGTTTACTCTCAAGCATGGCAAAGATTTCCTCCTGGTTCAGATTTATGTGGATGATATCATCTTTGGTGGCTCTTCTCATGCTTTGGTTGCCGAGTTTGCAGATACCATGAGCAGGGAATTTGAAATGTCAATGATGGGTGAACTCACCTTTTTCCTTGGTTTGCAAATCAAGCAAAGCAAACAAGGTACTTTTGTCCACCAGACAAAGTACACCAAGGACCTGCTCAAGAAGTTCGACATGTCCGATGCGAAGCCCCTCGCCACCCCAATGGCTACATCCGTAGCATTGAACCCTGACGAGAGAAGCTGTAGATCAGAAGGAGTTCCGAAGCATGATCGGCTCCCTCCTCTACTTGACTGCTACGAGGCCGGACATACACTTCGCAGTGTGTCTGTGCGCTCGTTTTCAGGCTTCACCACGAGCTTCGCACCGCCAAGCGGTTAAGCGCATCTTAAGGTATCTCAAACACACCCTTGAATTTGGCTTATGGTATTCAGCTTCTTCATCTTTATGTCTTCAAGGTTATTCAGATGCGGATTTTGCTGGGTGTAGAATTGATAGGAAGAGTACCTCTGGTACTTGTCATTTTCTGGGTACTTCTCTGGTTTGCTGGTCTTCCCGCAAACAGTCTAGTGTTGCACAATCGACGGCTGAGGCCGAATATGTTGCTGCAGCTAGCTGTTGCTCTCAGATTTTGTGGATGGTTTCCACTTTGCGGGATTTCGGGTTAGATTATAAGAGTGTTCCACTTTTCTGTGATAACACCAGCGCTATTTGTATTGCAAACAACCCGGTTCAGCACTCCAGAACCAAACACATTGATGTACGGTATCACTTTCTCAGAGATCACAATGAGAAGGGTGATATTGAACTTCAATATGTTGATACCCAACACCAGCTTGCCGACATTTTTACAAAACCCCTCGATGCTTCTCGATTTGCTTACTTGCGTGGGGAACTTGGCATTTGTCACCCTTACGGCATTTTGTGAGGGGGAGCTGTTTTAGATGGATGTGCCTTTGTCTAATTGTGTTGAAATTGCATTTACATATTTTGCACTTATATGCCTGCTTATAATTCATGAAATCATGTCAGCTCAGCTCTTTTTAATTCATCTGGAACATTCATGTGCATGGTATTTTATTTTCATAATCAAATCATGCTCACTGCTTAGTCTTGAATCTAGCATGTTTAGGCAGGACCGCTTTAGCTATCTTTTATCTGCTTGATAGCAAGACACATTTCTTTGGATGCTAAAAATTGCAACTTGAAAAATTGTTCTCAATTTTCATGGATATTCATAAAGTACCAAACAATTGGTTCACTTGGTTAAAATCAAAAATTCCATGTTTTGCATGCTTTAAGTTAAAAGATCCAGGTGGGTTTGTTTGTCGCACTACCCTATTCTAGACTGCTTACCATTGCACATTGGTCTGAACTAGAATAGCGTAGTGTATGCCAAAATCTATGCCTTAAGCTTCTTATGGCTTTCATGCCTAGGCTTGGCCGGATTGGAAAGTATAAGGTGGACAAACAAATAACCCCTGGCACTAAGAAAAAAACAACAAAATTCATTGATTATCAAGTTTGCTTTTCAAGCTCCATTTGAACTGGACTTGTCTGTCTAGAGTAGAAATTGACTAGCTTTGCGCAGTCCTTGCTCTTACTTGTCTAGTTTCCTTGAGTAAGTGGTGATGCTTTTATTTCAAAAATTATCAAATCACATGCTTCATCATGCTTTTAGAGAATATTAATTTGAGCTGAGCCCATGATCATTGGTGTTACTGTTGGCATATTTTTGCTTCATATGTCCTTGCTATTCTGCTCAATTCGAAGCTTTGCATCTTTTACATGCTCCTTGATGCTTGCATTGCCAAAGGGGGAGAAATTCCTCGTTCTCTGGGGGAGAAAATTTGACATAAAGGGGGAGAAGGTTCTTTATTGCCAAAGGAAAAATTTAACTCAGGGGGAGTTTTTATTGCCGAAGAGGCTTTTCACTCTTGTGAGAAAGGGGAGGAAAATTCTGTTGTCAAGTGACATGATTTGGCTCTTTTCTGAGTTTTTATGGTCACTTGTGTGCTGAAAATTTTAAATTTTCTTGAACTTGGATTTGGTTGTCAATGCACTCATCAAGGGGGAGATTGAGAAACCAAGGGTTGGTTTCGGTGTTTTGTGATGAGTGATTGACAGGCTTTTTACCCTCTGTTCGAAGGGTACCTCCGAAGGGGGTTCGGAGGTTGGACCTCCGAAGGGTGTTCGGAGGTGGCTTCACCGAAGTGTGTTCGGTGTTTGCTTGCTGCAGCTGTTGCAGCGGAGTGTGCTCGTCGGAGGGGTCCGACAGTACACGATGACTGGGTTCGTACCGAAGGGTTCAGTACTTTGGGCGGTACACCGGAGTGTGTACCGGAGGTTGCTAACCCGGAGAGGTCTCTGGAGTACTGGATACACTTGTCTGTTTGTCTATGGTGCGCAGGGACTTCGGAGGCGACGGACAAGGTCCGCAGCAGGTGAACCTGGGTCAAGCGGGAGGCTTGATGCCAGGGGAGCGGGGAGCTCCGTCACGGTGACTGCGAAGGTGGTCCGGGTCGGTCCTCGGGTCGAGGCGTGCCAGGTGAAGGCAGAGAGTGCGGAGCGTGGCTTCGGCTGAAGGTACTCCGAGACAAAGTCCTCGGAGGAGAGGCACTTCGAAGGTACTCCGGATGGAGTGACTTCGGAGTTGGTGGATCAAGTCCTCTGCGGAGGCAAGGAGTTCGAAGTGTGCTCCGAAAGGAGACATTCGAAGGTACCCGACGAAGGTCTCAGAAGTCGAGGCGCATCGAAGGCATTGTCCGGGTGAGGCTCGTCGAGGAGTGTGCTCGGGGAGAGACACTGCGACGAAGTGCTCATGGAATGCTTCATGCGGAGGCCTTGGACGAAGGAGGGACTTCGAAGGGTGGTACTCCGAAGGTGGGGCTTCGGAGTGAGGAAGTCTTCGGAGCGAGGCTAGCTCCGGAGCAAGGTTGACTTGAGGTGCTTCGGCCTGCAAGGCTTCGGTACACGGACTGACAGAGTTCGAGTTGGGTGAAGCTGCGAAGCCGTGGTGATCCACTCCGGAGGTGTTGGTGCGAAGGAACAAGGGCTTTGACGGCTTCGGCTCAAAATCGTCACTGTATCGAAGGCTATCTTCGGCGAAGCGAAGGCCACCAGGCTCAAGGCTTATCGCCGAAGCTACCGCACCCTCGCGTGCGAAGGGAGGTTCCAGAAGGTCAAAGACTACAAAGGCTGACACTGTCTGTTCTGTAAAAGGCTGACACTGTCCCCTCTGCAAAGCTGACAGAGAAGCCTCCAGAATAAAGGTGGACTACCTTTTGTACCCCTTAGTTCTGTAGAGTCAAATCCTTTGTAAACCCTAGGGGTAGTGTAGTCATTTCCTTTGGGTGAACTGTGGACTATAAATATGGGGGCTCGGTAGGTAACATTTAACATTTTGAGCATTTACTGTTGAGCTCCTGTAGACACATACCTCGCTGTATTCATCCAGAGTTCAATTCATTTTGTGTTCCTTGTTCAAGCGGCGAAGCCCTGCTTCTGTGTGTGCTTTTTGCTTGAGCTCGCGTTACATACCTCGCTAGTTTTAGTGCACCGAAGCCTGTCTGGGCGAAGGTTGTTTTTGTGCGAAGTGTGTTTTGTCAGTGTGCGTTCGCTCTGTGTAACAGGAGGCGAGACCTCGCTGCTTACTAGCGTAGCCCTGGTCGAGGCCCGTTTTGCTTCTTGTGTCGAAGCCCTTAGCGAAGTCCGTGTGTGTGCGTTTAGACCTTCGTGTACGAAGCCCAGCACCAGTTGTTGTTTCCAAGTACTTGGTCGAAGTCCTCAGAGGGCTATCCACTCTTGCGAAGGGTGAAGTGCGAAGCCTGCTCGAAGCACCCTGTGTGCGGAGCCTGCACTGACTTAGCAGAGTAGATTTTCGAGGGTTGATTAGTGGAGCGAAGTCTTCTTGGCTTCGAACTTTTGCTCCTACGAAGCCTGTATTCGGAGCTGTCGAAGTACCTCCGAACCAGACCTTCGAAGGTTGTGTTCGAAGTCTGTTCCGCAGAAGACAGAATCAAACCGAAGGCTAGTTTTTAGCCCAAAATTTTAAAAGCTCCCATTCACCCCCCTCTGGTCGCCGTTTTCGGTCCAACAACAGTGTTGGGCTCTGGGCCGAAGGCCGTCAGAGGCTAACGTCATTTGGCCCCTGTTCAAGGGAAATATATTCCCCCAACACACATTCAAGTTGTTAAGATTGAGTTAGGGATCAAAATACCCCAAAATCAATTAAACCTAATTGAACTCGGGATGGGTCGGTCTAACCAGGACTACTTGGCCGATTAGACCGAGCGTACATGGCCAGTTGGACCGGCCTTTGCCAGGTATGGCATATTTTCGGCCCAAAATTACCAAAATTGATATCTTGACAATTTAGACCATTAATGCCATTTTTTGCTATCAACACATCCATCAGAGGCTGTTGAGGAGCCATGTTGAATATCATGGGCCTCATGGATCCCAGATGATGAATGATTATCAACGGAGAAGAGAAGATAAGGAAGCCCTCTAAGGGGAGGCACTTCGAAGGAAGAGGAGACCTATCGTGTCTTGGACATGTGACTTAGGTACATGGACGGACGACTGCCGGACTGAGGGAGTCACGGGGTCGTGCTGATCCAATCTAGGTACACGGTCGAGAACGGAAGTGGACTTGCCATGGTGTTGGGCGGTGTGACTCAGGTAGATAGACGGGTGATTTCTGGGCTAAGAGGGATGTGGGGCCGTGGTGGTCCAATCTAGGTGCACGGTGCAAGGGCGGCAAGCGCTTTGTCGGTTTCAGCCTAAAACCGTTAACCACATCAACCAGAGACATGAAGATCGACGTACCTGAGGTGAAGCTGTGGAATCCACGCAAGCGAAGCATCCAGAAAAATAAATAGTTTAGGCAATTTTATATTTATGCCCTTCGGACCTTAAATCTGTAAAAAATACCCTTAAGCGCATTTATGTATTTTCCTATTTTTAGTGGGCTATATTTGAAGGAACAGTGCCCAAGAAAATTTCGGTTGGATCAGAAATTTTGATTTGGAATTGGAAGTTCCGATTATTTTCTGAATTAGAATCACATAGCTCAAATTGAAAGTTCCGATATGGTATCAAAAGTTCCGATAATTTATGGTTTGCGAAATCGAGAGCTCAAATCGGATGTTCCGATATGGTATCAGAAGTTCTGATAATTTCTAATTAGAGATAAAGAGTTGAAACCGGAATTAGCGATGTGTATCGGGAAAAATTGCACTAATCGGAAGTTCCGATAGGAGGTATCGAAAGTTTTGATGCTACCTGGAATTGGAGTCCGAGAGTCCTGATCGGAAGATCCGATATTGTATCGGAAGTTCCGATGTGGGCTTAATAGATTCGATTTGTTTGGACTTGAATCTGTTGTAACCGATTTATTGGGTTCGAATTGTTGGAGACTAGGGGCTCTCACCTCTATATAAAGAGAGGAGGAGGAGGTCTTGGATGACAAGAAATTGATAGTTTGGACCTAGTGACCAAGAACTCCTCTCCCCCTTTCTTGATCTCAAAAGTTGAGATTGAGGAATCTCCCGTTTCTCACGAGTGGTGCTAGCATGCCGACGAGGGAAGGATCCCATCCCTAGATGTGTGGATACCGTGGAGGCATTGCTCCAATAGCGATGCTCGTAGACTTCTTCATGTGAACAACTACATCATCTTCGCTGATTGGATTGTCGGGGAACGACTAGAGCGAGGCGAGGATCAGCGAGGATACGCTTCCCTAACATCTTCTTCCATGCACCTAGCATGTCTTGTGCTAGAAGGTCCCGATCTATGATCTCGCACGTGCATGGTTCTGTTGGGGAATAGGGGAGCTACGCTAGCCGGTAAATTCAAAATTTTATGCCCTAGGCCCAAGACTTATGCGTGTATGAGATCATAGATCGGTACCTTCTTGCACGGGACACACTAGGTGCAGCGGAAGAAGATGTTGGAGCAGCGCGTCAAGCCTCTCCTCATTTCATCTTTGTCATTCTTCGCCGATTCGGTCGATGAAGACGACGTAGTCGTTCACATGTAGATGTCCACGAGCGTCGCTATTGGAGCAACGCCTCTATGGAGTCCACACGTACAGGGATGGATTACCTCCCACGGCAGCGTGCTAGCATCACACGTGAGAGACGGGGATCCTTGACCTCAACGTTTGAGATCAAGAATGGAAGGAGATAACTCTTGGGTGGCTAGGTATAATCTAGGCTTATTGCTTGTTCCAAGACGTCCTCCTCCTCTCCTTTTATAGGGCTGAGAGCCCCTTGGTCGTGCTCATCCTAAAACCCTAAAAACCATAACAGATCTAATCTGTGTGCCAACGTCGGAATTTCTGATCCTGATACAGTACGACACATAATAGATCCAATTTGGTATCGCCCACCTCGGAACTTCCGATCAGTACAAAAATTCCCTGATTCTAAATCGGAACTTTTGGCTTGTCAGAACATCTGAAGCAACATTTGCTCTCTGTATCGAGACTGGATAATAATTCGAACTTCTGATACTACCTATCAGAACTTCCGATACACGGAATTTTCTTGGGCATATCCTTCGAGTTCTTGGGCTATGGGTGAAATTTTTGAAATTACCGGCTAGCGTAGCTTCCCCTTTCCCCAATAGTGGTATCAGAGCCTATGTGCATAGCATTCGATTTGGCTCATCGGAACTTTCGAAGCATTATTTGTTCTCTGTATCGAGTTCAGATAATAATTGGAACTTCCGATAGTACCTATTGGAACTTCTGATACACGAATTTTTCTTGGGCATATCCTTCACAATTAATGCGACATTTAGATGGTTTTATAATTATTGCGGGAATATTAGATTTACTCTGAGTACGTATGGCAAGAACCCCTTTGGTAACATGAGTAGTATGCATAGCATGTGGTCAATGTTACTATCTATATACTGTTGGGGAAAGGGTGCACTACGCTAGCTGGTAAATTCAAAATTTCCGCCCTAAGCCCAAGACCCATGCGCATGCGAGATCATATATCGTTACCTTCTAGCACAAGACGTGCTAGGTGCAGCGAAAGAAGATGTCGGAGTAGCGCATCAAGCCTATCCTTGCTTTGTCCTAACCGTCCCTTGTCAATCCGATCGGTGAAGATGATGTAGTTGTTCACGTGAAGAAGTCCACGAGCATCGTTGTTGAAGCAACACCTCCATTGTATCCACACGTAAAGGGATGGAGTTCCTCCCATGGCAGCATGCTAACAGCGCACGTGAGAGACAGGAAATCCTCGATCTCAACAATTGCGACTGAGAAATAGAGGAGAGGAGTCTATGGTGTCTAGGTCTAATATATGCTTATTTCTTGTTTCCAAGACCTCCTCCTCCTCTCTTTATATAGGCCTGAGAGCCCCTGGTCATGCACATCTCAAAACCCAAAAATTGGTTACAACCAATTCATATTCTTAACAGATCCAATCTGTTTGCCCACATCAGAACTTCCGATCCTAGACCGAAACTTCCGACATGGTATTTTAGGTCTCCTGATTCAGTACGACACGCAACAAATCCAATTTGTTTTCGCTCACCTCAGAACTTCCGATACACATATCAGAACTTCCGATTAGTACAATTCTCTCTAATTCCAAATCAGAACTTCTGGCTCATCGGAACTTCTGATACCATATCAGAACTTCCAAAGCAACATTTGCTCTCTGACTCGAGACTAGAAAATAATTGGAACTTCCGATACTACCTATCGGAACTTCTGATACACGTAATTTTCTTGGGCATATCCATCATATACAAGCTTCCACCTTGGCTTTGTAAGAAACATAAATATATTATGTTGTCGATCTTGATCTTTGGTCATAAATAACCTGACAATAAAATTGACGTGTACCTCAAACCCTAGTTAGATGATCTGAAAACTCTATGACACATAGGTGTTGAGATTTGGGATAGGTACGTCCGAGAGTACTTCTAGCTACATGTCATGTTGTTTGTCACAATAAATGACCTACTGACTCATCGTAACATGTATGGACAAAGCAAAAGGAAAGGTAAATCTTGCCCACTATGCTTAGAGGAAACATCGAGCACATGATTGAACCATTCTAGGAAAATGGTATACATACGTCATCAACATTTTATTCCAATGAAACGCCCATACAGAAGAAGGATGTTATAGTTTGATGGCTCTATAGAGAAAGGAGGACCTTCTATGCATTTTAGAGACACAGAGGTATCTGACCGGGTAAAGGATATAAATGTTGTACTCAGCAAGCGAAAATGTCCTACCAATAGTTGTGATGGAATGTGGAACAAGAAGTCAGTTTTGTAGGAGCTTAAATATTCGAAATATCTAGATATTTGTCATTCCATCGATATAATGCATGTCAAGAAAAACATGTGTGACAGTCTCCTTGGAAATATGCTAAATATGTTAGGCAAAACAAAATATCATGAGAATACTAGAGCTAATCTTGAGGATATAGGTTTATGACTGGAGCTACATTCACATCATACAGATAGAGGAAAGTGCTTGTGTCCATCTTGCATAACCCTTTCTAGGAAGGAGAGGAAGGAGATTTGTTAACTCTTGCATAGCATTAAAGTTCCATCAAGTTACTCATTGAATATCAACAAACTTGTTAACCTAAAGGAGCATAATATGGTTGGTGGAATGAAGACTCACAATTTTCATGTCATGCTGATTAGGATGATTGTTGTTGGAATAAGAAATGTGTTACCAATGGGGGTAAGAAATGCTATAATGAGTTTGTGTTTTTTCTTCAATGCAATTGGACATAAAGTACTTGACCCAACAATGCTAGCAGAACTAGAGAAAAACAATTCTTGACTCTCTCTCTTCTTAAGATGTACTATCCTTCATCATTCTGTGATATTATGGTACATTTCACCTCACATCTTGTAGGACCGAAAGTAGCGACCAGAGGGGGGGTGAATGGGCGCCTAAAAATTCTTTCGAATCAATGGCCTGCTCCCAATACCCAATGCACCTCGACAGACTAAGCAGTGAAAAATGAACAGATCAACAAAGCCTAAAATGATCTAGCCTAAAAACAACCAGTGTCCAAAAAGAGAAGACACCAAAACAGTGTTGAAAGGCAGATTAACAGTTCAATCAGATCAAAACTTTAACAGTTCACCCATCATCAAAAGAAACATCTATTCAAAAGTACGCAAAACGAGACTAAGCAAAAACTGTTCAAAATGATCTGGTTTGAAGTCTGTAAAACGAAGTTCGAAAAGAACAAACAGCAAAGCCTGTAGTTTTCTTTCAGTGGAGTGATACGCCGGCTTCGAAGTCTACCAAGTTTTAGACTCCGAAAAATTCGAAGCTGGTTCGAAGTGTGCGCTGCAGGCTTCGAAGTAATCACACTCCGATGCCGAAGCCTGCCAGACTGTGAAGCCTACTGACTATGCGAAGACTGTACGAAGTTCACAGGAAAGCAGAAGAGTGCTACCAAAGTATATGCTTCGGTGGGACCCTCGCTAAGACCTTCGAACATACACTTCGAATAGCCGAAGTACTAAATGAAAAACATCAGCGAATGTAGCTCCGAGAAATGTGCAGGCTTCAATTGCCTTGAAGCCAGAACACCCGAACAACATACATCGAAGAAGATGAACCGTGCACAAAAACCGAAGAAGGCTGAAGCTAAATAGCAGACTTCACTCAGTGTAAAATAACTTCGATCAAAACGTCGAACTCCAGAGAAAATCTTGTTAATACGCCCATCCTCCGAAACTGAGCAAAACTGCTAAAAAACTCTGCTGAGAATGACAAGAGGTAACTGCTACCAGCCAGCTAGCAGGGCCCATAAAAACAAAACCAAGAGGGCAGATTTCCAACACAAGCTGCTGTGATACTCAAGCACGCCAACAGTAGCAGCAACAGATTAAACAAAGAGCTACGACTATGCTAGTTTCTAGGCTGTGAGAAAACATAGGAACCTGTCAGAACTCAAAGGAAAGAGAAAACAAAAATTGTTGCTCTAGACCATAGGCTTTAGAAGCTAGATGGCTATCCTGCTGCTTTCCCAATCAAACAAATGCACAAACAAAAACTAAACCACTGTGCAAACAGAACCAGTGCCAGGAATAAATTTCACACAACGCACAAGTACAGAAATAAAACACGGGCTAAAACTATCGCGCACACAGATGATCTCTACTTGTCATACCAAATGAGGCATCGATTAAAAGAATATACTGCAAATCGTGATGGCTGAGACATAGAGATTAAAACCTGAAGATGCGATCTCCTGGCGTGTGCTTGATGAAATAGTGACGGCGGCGCTCACCCGAACAGTAAACGAACAGGAGCAAAAGATATGGGGAAAGTGAACTCAGGTGTTTTTATTAAAGTGAGTTAACCCTAACCCTAGGGATTGGGGCCTATTTATAGGCAGCCCAATAAAAGGGTAAAATGCAGAAATACCCCTGGGGTTTTTTACAGACGCTGAAATAAATGGAAAAGACTAAACTGCCCTTAGGATATTTTTACAGACTCGACTGACTGACTATGGGCCTAGGGACAAAATAGTAAACTCCTATTTACAGATGACTTATCCGGAAGCTAAGCTTTCGTAGCAACTACGGCTTCTCTTCTGGACAGTCCGATGCGAGATCAGCGGTCGTCAGTTTTGCGCCGAAACTGACAAAGCGTCCACCGACTTTGCACCAGGTACCCGGATTGGGCCGGCCCGACTCCGCAGCTCTCTCAGCCCGGCAATCGCTCACCGCCCGTGTACCTGAGTCAATCCTGGTCAACAGTCCAGTCGATCCTCTGCTGCTCCTAGCCCATGTACCCGGATTGGGCCAGCCCGACTTCACGGCCCCTCTGCCCGACAGTCTCTTGCTGCCCGTGTACCTGAGTCACACGCGGCCCAGACGCAGCAGGTATTCTCTTTCTTTTTAGTCCTCTTTGACTATAGTTGACAATGACTCATCACATCTGGAGCCATGAGGCCCACGCTATTCAGCATGGCTCCTCAATCTCCCCCTTGATGAGTGCATTGTCAACACTTCACTTCATCTACTCTTCAGTACCTGCGAACAACTGTGGAAACACGAAAACAAAACACAAGAAAACAGAGAGGAAGAAAATAAAGTAAAAGTTTAACCCTAATGACCAAAAGCCAAACAAAAGCAAGAAACGGTCATTATGGTTAACCAAAGGTAAAACTCAAAACGAGTGCAGTCTCAGAAACATCAACAAGGATATCAAAAGAGTAAGGACAAACGGGACAAAAACTCCCAGTGAAACAAGTCCCAGAGAAAGCCAAAACTCCCCCTTAAACTCTTATACCAAAATTTCTCCCCCTTGTTGACAAGTGAACTCATCAAGCACTCTAAAACGACACTGACTCCCCCTGAAATGCAACTCCCCCTCAAAATATGCAATGAATGCAACGGAGGTGCAAGTGGAGTGAAGAAAGCATGCTTCTCAGATATGATTGACTGCAATTACATCATCTAACAAGTATAGCAAAAGACATATTGTCGAAGTCACATGGCATGATCAGTACAACAGATGATATCCAAAGAAAGTCATTTAGCACGCATTTTCAGTTTTTGCAAACAAAGGCATCACCATATTTTCCAGTTAACAAGCAAGGTAAAACATGAGATGCAGAAGCTAACTGATATCTACCAAGATAAGCTTTGTCCGAAACAAAGTGCTTCAGCAAACTTGTTGTCTTTTTAATTTTCAGGCTTTTTCATTTTCATTTTTCATTTTTGCCAAGGGTTAATTGCATGTCAAACCTTATGCTAACCGACCAAGTCAAGCATAGGCCAGAACTGGACCATCAGAAGCTTAAGACATTGGTCTTGGCATACACTACACTGTCCTAGTTCATACCAAAGTGCTATGGTAAGCAGTCCAGAACAATGCAATGCGACAAGGCAAACCCACTTGGATCTTTTCAACTTAAGCATAAAAAGGCATGGAATTTTCATTCATTTTTATAGCACATTTTCCATGTTAAAGCATAAAGATGTCCAAGTTGCATATCTGCATCTATGTGATGAACTAGCTACAAGGCATGTAACAGATAGCAAAAGCACTCAGCCTACACATGCTAGTTACCAGAAGCAATGGTGATTAAGTTTTCAAGTTTAAAGCATAAAAGCCATGCATATGATAGATATCAGACATATCAAGTGAACTGAACCAAAGCATGATCATTGACAAGTAATCAAAAGCATGTACCAGCTAGAATAAGTAAAGCAGTTCAATCATATAACAGAAGCAAGCTTAAAAGTGTGATATGTGAATATGTATGATATGAACACACATAAAAAGACTCAAGAAAAGAGTAAAGAAGAAAGAAAACTGACGCAAAATATCCTAGAAAGGATACACAACACCCAAATCCCCTCGTAAACGCTCAAAAGAAGACTGATCTAGGGGTTTGGTGAAAATGTCAGCCAACTGATGATGGGTATCAACATGAACAAGGTCAATGACACCTTTCTCATATTGATGCCGCAAAAAGTGAAAGCGCACATCAATGTGTTTGGTTTTTGAATGGAGACATGGGTTTTTCCCTACACTAATTGCACTAGTGCTGTCACAAAACAAGGGAACTCTGGTAGGAAAGAACAACCCAAAATCTCGTAGAGTGGAAATCATCCAAACCAACTGTGAGCAGCAGCTAGCAGCAGCTACATACTCAGCCTCAGTGGTCGAAAGAGCAACTCCAGATTGCTTTCGAGAAGACCAAGAGACAAGAGAAGAACCAAGAAACTGGCAAGTACCAGAAGTCGACTTGCGATCCAACCGGCACCCACCGAAGTCAGCGTCCGAAAAGCCAGATAAATCAAGAGATGATGATGCTGAATAGTAAAGACCAAGATCAGGCGCATAGGTAAGATACCTGAAGATGCGCTTGACAGCCTGCCGATGAGACGCGCGTGGTGAAGACTGGAAGCACGCGCACAGTCCCACGGCGAACTGTATGTCTGGCCTCGTCGCCGTCAATTACAGCAGCGAACTGATCATCCCTCGAAACTCTCTCTCATTGACTTTGACGCCGCTCTCGTCCTTGTCTAGGCCCCCAGATGTACCCATTGGGGTCATCTGAGGCTTCAGCTCTCCACCAAAGTCGAATTTCTTCAACATGTCCCGAGTGTACTTACCCTGGTGGATGAAGGTGTCGTCCTTGGTCTGCTTGATCTGGAGCCCTAGAAAGTACTTGAGCTCACCCATGAGGCTCATCTCAAACTCACTGTGCATCTGCTCAGAAAACTTGGACACAAGATCGTTAGTAGTACCGCCAAAGATAATATCATCCACGTATATCTGAGCGACTAAAAAATCTGAAGCATCTCTGAGCAAGAAGAGAGTCTTATCCACAGAACCCATCACAAAGCCCTTCCCCAACAAAAACTGCTTTAACCGGTCATACCAAGCCCTGGGGGCTTGCTTCAACCCGTATAAAGCTTTTTGCAACTTAAAAACATGTCGAGGAAACTTAGGATTCTCAAAACCGGGGGGCTGCCTAACATAAACTTCCTCCTCTATGTACCCGTTCAGAAAAGCACTCTTGACATCCATTTGAAAAAGCTTAAAACCCTTCGAAGCGGCAAAAGCTAAGAGAATGCGAATGGACTCAAGACGGGCAACAGGAGCGAAGGTTTCTTAAAAATCAATACCCTCTTTCTGGCAAAAACCCTGGGCAACTAGTCGAGCTTTGTTGCGCACCACAACCCCATCTTCACCTTGCTTGTTCTTGAACACCCACTTGGTGCCTATGGGGTTGCATCTGGGTGGCAGCTCAACTAGTGTCCAAACCCGATTGCGGACAAAATTCTCAAGCTCTTCTTGCATAGCATTAATCCAATTTGAATCAGAAAGAGCATGAGAAATGTCTCTGGGCTCAAAAGATGCAACAAAAGCAGATTCAGCAAACACAGCAAGAGAGTCAACAGACGAACGCAAAGTTCTTGTGGACACATCACCGATGATGAGCTCTGAGGGGTGATCACGCTGAACTGCTCGGGATCCCTGGTGATCTGAAGTCACCTCACCGGAGTCAGCAGCTGGCACCTCTGGACTCGACTGAGGGGGCTCGATCGAAGTGGAAGAAGTGATCAGAGGTCCGCCCTCGTCCTCAGTCGAAGTCTCAGAAGGTGTGGGATCTGCAGGAGGTGCAGAAGGCCCACCCTCATCAGCAGCTGGAGTATCCTCATCTTCCTCGAAGATGGACTCTCCGAGCTCACCATCACCAGAAAGCTCAAAAGAAGGATTCAGAGAAGGCAAGGACTCATCAAAAGAAACTTCGCAAGTCTCGACAAGCTGCTGGGAGTCGAGGTTCCAAACACGGAAGCCTCGAGAATGCAAAGCGTAACCAAGAAAAACACCATCCCAGCAACGAGACTCAAACTTGTCCAAATGCCCACCCTTCTTGAGCACAAAGCACTTGCAGCCAAACGATCGCAAGTGACTCACCTTGGGCTGTCTGCCAAACCGCAACTCGTATGAGGTCTTACCTAGGTAAGCTCTAAGAAAAATGCGGTTGGCCAGATAGCAAGCCGTGTTCATGGCTTCAGCCCAAAAACGCCTAGGAGTCCTGTGCTCATCGAGCATCGTCCTGGCCATCTCGACTAGCGTGCGGTTCTTTCGTTCCACAACGCCGTTCTGTGGGGGAGTGTAAGGAGCAGAAAACTGATGGTCAAGACCCTGATCACTGCAGAAGCTGATGAACTTAGAGTTTTTGAACTCAGAGCTGTTGTCGGAGCGAATTGCTCGCATCCGACCATTGTTCTCATTCTTCAGCTTCAAAATCAGGTTATGAACAAAATGAAAAGTTTCATCCTTAGACTCCAAGAAGAAAACCCACGAGAATCGAGAAAAGTCGTCAACAATCACAAGTGAGTACCACTTCCCACCTACTGAGCGTACCCGAGCTGGACCGACAGTGTCCATGTGTAACAGCTCGCCTAGATACGAAGTCATCACTTGAGTCACAAGTGAGTGAGAAGCGGCAACCATTTTCCCGTGACGACAGGGATGGCAAACTAGATCTTTCTCCATTTTAAGCTTGGGCAATCCTCGGATGAGGTCCATAGAGCTTAACCTGACTAGCAGATCAAAACTCAAATGACCTAACCTCCTATGCCACTTCCAAAGCTCAGAAGAAGATCCAGCAATCAAACAGCGAGAAGGGCCAAAAGAACTAGAGAAGTCAATTCGAAAAACTTTACCGAAAGGTAAGATCTGGCAAATCAAAGACCCTCTAGAATCAATCACAGAAGAATTGCCCTTCTTAAAACGCACCTCCAAACCATCCTCAAGAAGTTGCGAAACAGAGATCAAATTAAAGTTCAAATTTTCAACCAAAGCAACGTTCTTCAAGGAAAAATGGTCTGAAATGCGAATTGAGCCAATGCCACTTACTTTCCCTTGACCACTGTTCCCGAAGGTGATGTACTCTTTGGAGCTCGGGGGAGTGAGACTGGAGAACCATCTGCGATGTCCCGTCATGTGGCGAGAACACCTTGAGTCCATAATCCAAACGTCCTCCAGTCCCCGACCCTGCACAATCAGTGGTTGTAAGTGGGAGCAAATGGTCCGGCACCAGGTTTAGCAAAAGAGCTAAACCAGTGTCGAGCCATCTGCTCAAAAGACAGAAAGCAGAAATCATCAGAAAAGTTTGGACCAAAACGCGGCTCAAAGCGCGGTCCTCGGTTCTGCCTAAAGCCTCGGCCACGAGGTCCAGGACCGTAGCCAAAACGGCCTGGAGCTCTGCCGGAACGAACACCACCATCTGGAGCACGGGCATGAAAGTCGTCTCCCCTACCACCACCTACACGACGCGGACTGGCCTCTAGCCTCTCCCTGCGTCGAGGAACACGCAGTCTACCACCCTGCTGGTAGAACTGCTCCTGACCACCACGAGCTCTCTCTGCTCTCTCAACCCGCTTCCTCCTGAAGCAAAACTCCGCAAGATGCCCGTCTCTCTGACAATACTCACAATGATAGGTGGGCTTCTTGGGATGTAGTTGAGACTTGGGGTTCTTGGGCTTAGTGGTGTTTGGTGTTGTCTTCTTGGGTTGAGAGGGTCCAGGAAGAGAGTCTAGAGAAGTGCGGAGATGTTTGGGCTTTGGAACCCAAATGGGCTTCTTGGGTGGAGCTTTGGATGGTTCATGGATCACTCCATCCTTGGGCTGACAAGCCTGGGAAGACTCAGTGGAATCGGTCTTGGGATATCTCTGCTCAGGGGTCATTTTACTCCACTCCACTGCCCGGCTAATGGCACTCTCAAAGTCAGCCTTGGTGTAGGTGTAACCTACCCCAAACCCATCCTGCCTCTTGAACTGCTGGATCATCATGCCGAGCTGTGGCTCTCTGGCACTGATCCAACTCAGGATAGAACGGAGGTAAAAATTCTCATTTTGCGAATCAGCTAGCTCCTCTCTCAAGGAAGCTAGTACCTCCACCTGAGACAAGCAGGTCTCACACTCTCTATCTACCTGGACAGACTTCTCGGCTTTCAGCTTAATTAACTCCATTCTAAGAGACAGGCAGTTCTCACAAACAGTGGGTGCAACTGACAGTGTCTCAAGCTCTAGCCTAGTCTGCGCAAGCTCAGCTCTCATTCTCTCCAAATCACCCAGATGCTTATCGCCCTTGGCTTTCAGCTCAGCTAAACTAGCAAGATGAGATGAGCAATCAGCACAGGGTATGACGACAGTGGCTTGAGCATCTTTCAGCTCCAGCTGAGCACTTTCAAGCTCAGTGGCCAAAGCGTCCCTCTCATCAACCCTTTCTGTGTACCTGGACTTCAGAGTCGACAGATCACACAGAAGCACCTCACATTTTGAGCACTCACTGCTATCACCCAAGCAAGGGGAAGAAGATAGACTCTCAATTCTGCCATTGGCCACGGCAAGCTCACTCTCTAACTCATCTATCCTCTTCTTAGCCCCTCTAAGCAGTTTTTCCTGATATTTTAACTCCTGACGATTGCTTTCAAGTAAATCAACGATTTCGCGTTCATAAGATGATACCTTTTCATTGTCGTCGTCATCGGAGTCATCGGAGGAGCACTTCTCTTCCTTATCCCCAAGAGCCATTGAGCAGAAACTCTTGCGGGATCTTCGGCGCTGATGTGAGCGGCTCTTCGGTCTGTCCCCGAAGGCCATGAAGCAAAGGCCTGCTGGATTGTCCTTGTCCTTCCCCTTCCTGATGACAATCTCCTCATCGCTTGAGCTCGATGAAGAGGAAGAAGACGTAGACCGCTTGGAGTAGCTCTTCTCCATCTCAGCGAAGAAGGCCTTGTCGCGCTTCTTGTTCTCTCGCCGGTAGTCCTTCAGGGCCTTTCTGAAGAATCTGGTCTTTGGCTTGCCCTTGTTGAAGGAGGAGCTGTCGTGCTTGCCGGAGTCGTGAAAGCCACCACCGGTGCCCTTCTTGTGTCCATTGCGCTTGGGGCAGTCGGCAATGAAGTGTCCTGGATCACCACACTCAAAGCACCCGGATTTTGTGCCGTGTCTCTTGAACATTCTTTTGTCATAAACACGACGCACCCGGTTGTTAAAAAGACACAAATCATCATCTCCCAAAGACTCAAGCTGGTCCTCAGTGATAGACATGAAGGAGAACCCAGCACAGCTCACAGAAGAGGGATCAACAGAAGGTGTAGCAAGGGCCAGAGACTTTGATCCAGAGCCAGTGAGATTTGATCTCAACTGGGTATCAACCTCGGTGGCCTTCAGCTTGCTAAACAACTCAGAAATGGTCAAGGTATCATAAGATGTGCTCTCAATGATAGAGGATACCTTGATCTCCCAGATCTTTGGGTCCAAGGTATGGAGAACCTTGAGGGCCTGCTCGTGATCTGAGACTAACTGAACACCCTCACCCTTGTTGTCCCGAAGCTTGTTGATGATCGACTGAAAGCGACCAAACAAGGCTTCAACAGATTCACCCGGCTTTTGTGTGAAATTCTCATATTCACGCCGGTAGGTCTGATAGAGTCGAGCTTTGACCTGAGCTGTCCCCTCATGGTGTGCCTGGAGGGTAGCCCAGATCTCTCTCGCAGTGGAGAGATGACTCACACGCTCAAATTCAGTGGGACCTAAACCAGAAAACAGAATATTCACCGCTTTGTTGTTGTTCTGATGTTGGGCAATGATATCCGGAGAATCACGCTCATCAACAGGCAACACTGTGAAAGTAGCGTGAATACAGATGTCCCAGATGTCCGAGCTTTGGCTCATCAGATAGGCTCGCATGCGAGTCTTCCAATAATTATAGCCATAAGCTTCCAAGGACGGGACCTTGCCAGGAGACGTCATGATCACTACTGGGGTTTAGAACCGGTTAAGGTATGGAAAAAACCTAACTAGGCTCTGATACCACTTGTAGGACCGAAAGTAGCGACCAGAGGGGGGGTGAATGGGCGCCTAAAAATTCTTTCGAATCAATGGCCTGCTCCCAATACCCAATGCACCTCGACAGACTAAGCAGTGAAAAATGAACAGATCAACAAAGCCTAAAATGATCTAGCCTAAAAACAACCAGTGTCCAAAAAGAGAAGACACCAAAACAGTGTTGAAAGGCAGATTAACAGTTCAATCAGATCAAAACTTTAACAGTTCACCCATCATCAAAAGAAACATCTATTCAAAAGTACGCAAAACGAGACTAAGCAAAAACTGTTCAAAATGATCTGGTTTGAAGTCTGTAAAACGAAGTTCGAAAAGAACAAACAGCAAAGCCTGTAGTTTTCTTTCAGTGGAGTGATACGCCGGCTTCGAAGTCTACCAAGTTTTAGACTCCGAAAAATTCGAAGCTGGTTCGAAGTGTGCGCTGCAGGCTTCGAAGTAATCACACTCCGATGCCGAAGCATGCCAGACTGTGAAGCCTACTGACTATGCGAAGACTGTACGAAGTTCACAGGAAAGCAGAAGAGTGCTACCAAAGTATATGCTTCGGTGGGACCCTCGCTAAGACCTTCGAACATACACTTCGAATAGCCGAAGTACTAAATGAAAAACATCAGCGAATGTAGCTCCGAGAAATGTGCAGGCTTCAATTGCCTTGAAGCCAGAACACCCGAACAACATACATCGAAGAAGATGAACCGTGCACAAAAACCGAAGAAGGCTGAAGCTAAATAGCAGACTTCACTCAGTGTAAAATAACTTCGATCAAAACGTCGAACTCCAGAGAAAATCTTGTTAATACGCCCATCCTCCGAAACTGAGCAAAACTGCTAAAAAACTATGCTGAGAATGACAAGAGGTAACTGCTACCAACCAGCTAGCAGTGCCCACAAAAACAAAACCAAGAGGGCAGATTTCCAACGCAAGCTGTTGTGATACTCAAGCACGCCAACAGTAGCAGCAACAGATTAAACAAAGAGCTACGACTATGCTAGTTTCTAGGCTGTGAGAAAACATAGGAACCTGTCAGAACTCAAAGGAAAGAGAAAACAAAAACTGTTGCTCTAGACCATAGGCTTTAGAAGCTAGATGGCTATCCTGCTGCTTTCCCAATCAAACAAATGCACAAACAAAAACTAAACCACTGTGCAAACAGAACCAGTGCTAGGAATAAATTTCACACAACGCACAAGTACATAAATAAAACACGGGCTAAAACTATCGCGCACACAGATGATCTCTACTTGTCATACCAAATGAGGCATCGATTAAAAGAATATACTGCAAATCGTGATGGCTGAGACATAGAGATTAAAACCTGAAGATGCGATCTCCTGGCGTGTGCTTGATGAAATAGTGACGGCGGCGCTCACCCGAACAGTAAACGAACAGGAGCAAAAGATATGGGGAAAGTGAACTCAGGTGTTTAGATTAAAGTGAGTTAACCCTAACCCTAGGGATTGGGGCCTATTTATAGGCAGCCCAATAAAAGGGTAAAATGCAGAAATACCCCTGGGGTTTTTTACAGACGCTGAAATAAATGGAAAAGACTAAACTGCCCTTAGGATATTTTTACAGACTCGACTTACTGACTATGGGCCTAGGGACAAAATAGTAAACTCCTATTTACAGATGACTTATCCGGAAGCTAAGCTTTCGTAGCAACTACGGCTTCTCTTCTGGACAGTCCGATGCGAGATCAGCGGTCGTCAGTTTTGCGCCGAAACTGACAAAGCGTCCACCGACTTTGCACCAGGTACCCGGATTGGGCCGGCCCGACTCCGCAGCTCTCTCAGCCTGGCAATCGCTCACCGCCCGTGTACCTGAGTCAATCCTGGTCAACAGTCCAGTGGATCCTCTGCTGCTCCTAGCCCATGTACCCGGATTGGGCCAGCCCGACTTCACGACCCCTCTGCCCGACAGTCGCTTGCTGCCCGTGTACCTGAGTCACACGCGGCCCAGACGCAGCAGGTCTTCTCTCTCTTTTCAGTCCTCTTTGAGTATAGTTGACAATGACTCATCACATCTGGAGCCATGAGGCCCACGCTATTCAGCATGGCTCCTCACATCTCATCAAAGAAATTTTCTTTCTTGGACCTATTTTCTTGAATCAAATGTGTACATGTACAAGAGATACATGAGTGTTCTAAAGAAGTATGTTAGGAATCATTCTTTACTCAAGGGTTGCATCACATAGAGTTACTCTACGAGGAAGTAGTAGAGTGGCGTGTCATGTTGTTGACGCCAAGATTTGGTAAAGCCTAAGCCCACTAAAGATGTCACACGGTCAACAGAAGTCAAAGAGGTCCGGTCAAATAAGGTCAAAGAAGCCTGTCCATAACATGTAACGTGACCGAATATGAAGGAGCCGATAGAGATAAAAGTGAGAATATAAAGATGATCGAGAATTGGTTACAATGTAGATTACTTGGATGGAAAGTCTCCACACTATAAATATGTATCTAATTAGTTAGGCTAAAAAACACAACTACAAACAACTACTCCTCGGCGCATCACCACCCTTGGCTTCCCAAGGTTAACCCCTACGAGATTTGGCACTCGGAGCTGGGCTGCATCATTTTCAATCTTCGGTGAAGAGGCGAGTCCCGCCACACTGATGATCGTATCAGATGGGTCTGTGTTTCTTCAAGGCTACATCGTATCGATCTCTTGAAGACATCAGCTGGGTCAGTGCAGTCACCGGTTTATCTTGGTGTATTGGCTAGGTCTAAGGCTGCATAAGATAGATCTCTGAGATTGATGTGATTTAGGTATTATAGTGTGAGGCTTCATTGGTTAGGTCCGACATATCTATTGTACCTGCTTCATGTTATATACCGTCTATCTAAATAAAGCATGCTCGATACTTCAAATTATTATTAAGTTCATCGTGACTATATACTATCTTGGTTAGGTCCAATCTTATTATTATGATGATTTTGATGATACTGATATGTTATTTGGCGTCTTTTATTTATTTCTATCGAAGTACAAGCCGATAGGTTATCTCTAAATTCCATGTTCTATTTTATGCGCACTCGAGAGATACCCATCAGCCCTTGCCTACGATTGTCTCGTATTATCGGTCGATGGTGTATTCAGCCTGAGTATCCTACAGTAGTCATCAGCCCTATGGCCGATCGGTGTATTCGTTCACGATTATATTATCTTCACTATAGTCATCGACTTGGCAGCCAGTCGCCTCTGCTATAATGCTATTTTCTTGGACTCCTTATCAGTTGCAGGGTTAAACTGATTGGCATGCCCTGAACCGTTTTTCTTCAAAGATTACAGGACCTACACTGGTTCTAAGCAGATCTCCCAAACCATGCGTGTAACCAAAAAATTCACCAACACATGTACATAGACCCGAATAATATAGTTGGTGTACCTTACTCTCACCATGAGGGTAGAATAGCAGGTCAAGGAATCCTGGGCAAGGAAACAATCACTCTATATCTAAAGGCATATGACCAAACTCATTTGCTCATGTTACAATAATCGAGCCAAGTGTCACCATATATCATTGAGCACAATCGCATGTTTTCTATAGACAACACATCTCGTACCAAAGCATGGATCGCAAAACAACACATGAAAAGGTTGAACAATTTTTTTCAAGATGGGATCGCATAATCAAAAACCTTATTGAGTGAATCGATCAGGCAGCTAATAGCAGGCCCTATATATAATGTTACAACTTATCAAGGTTATCATATAAATGGTTATACATTCTACACAGTTGATCAAGATAGCAAGAGCACAAACTAGAACAGTGGTATTCGTAGAGATGCCTATGACAACAATAATATAAAGATCACATATTATGGTCAATAGAGGAGATTTGGGAACTTGACTTCAAGGTACCTGTGTTTTTATGTCGCTAGGTCAATTAAACATAAGGCAGTTTGATCGACAAGTACAGATTTAGTGGAAATCTAACTCAGGTCGGCTATAAAGAAGAACCTTTCATGCTCGCTAAACAAGTTGTCCTAGTTGGAGAAAAGATGGATTATGGGTGTCGAAAATATTTTTGATGAGGACAAGTATAATTAGTTTAATGACATACCTACTTTCACCACCTCAATTATGCCACAAGTTAAATCAGACGAGAAGACTTCGTACCTGTGCTTCGACCATTCTGAAGGATTGCACGTTAAGAATATAAGAAAACATATGGTGTACAGGTTCAATTGTATATATACAAGTGTTGTACATGTGTTGCCATGATCACTATTCATTGTAATTTCGTGCACAAGTCTTACTTATTTGGGTATATACTTGTACTGAGTTGAAATATTGATATGTGAGTGATTTGTACAAGTCTTACTAATTTGGGTATGTAATATATGAGTAATGGATTTTTGTGGAAAGTCATATAATGTCTATCGCCCATCACTGATAAATTGATAAAATTACTACTGTGTTCTCATTACTGCAGGTAGTTAGTGGAGGTAAGTAGATGGCACATTAATTACTATTTGTGTAGCCTATTTAAATACCATGGTTGCAACTTGCATTTTGACTTCATAACAGGAAATTTTGCTCATACTCCTCTTCTTTCTTTTCCATGGAGGCTTGTGGTGGATGTTGCATAGCTCTATGCATCCACCGGCATGTGGAAACATCAGACCATACTTTATTCCACACAAACTTATCAATGGCGTCATTGAACAATGGCACAACACTTATGTGGTCACTTATAGTGATTGCATAGGTGTTGTGCTTCGACCCCTATGATCATTAGTGACGAGTGGAAACTACCAACCGTCACTAATGACTCTGACTTATAAATAGATGAGTCCCAAAGTCAATCAGTGCGTTTTCAATTCTTGCAACCCTAGCCTCTCATCATCACCATCACCATAGTGCACCTTGCTTGCCTAATCGTTCTCTATGTTGTCCTGACCGTCCGTTCAGGCCCATGTGGCCTATGTTCTACCATCGTTCCATCGTGGGTGGCCTCCGTTCCGCTATCAGTTCCATCGCGCGTCGCTGACACTACTTGTTGCCACCTCAATTGCATACTCCTCCTCATCCTCCTATGGTCCTCCTTCTCCGAATATGTGGATATGTGAATATGTGATGAATATGTGGAAATGTGATGGAATGTGGATACTTTGTGGAAATATTTACTCAATGAAGATGATGCTATTTGTGAAATATGAGGAAGCGTGTGACAATTTAGGTCATTTTTTTGTTTTCACAAATTTGTTCATGCAATGATCTCTCATTATGTGCTAATATTATTGTTCCTACATTTTATTCATGAAATGTTCATGCAATGCTATTATTATTTCTTAGTACTACTTCTTAATGAACTAGTTGTCACACACGCCTATGAATTAAATTATAGCGACCAGAGGGGGGGTGAATGGGCGCCTTAAAAAAATCTTTTCGAATCAATGGCCTGTTCCCAATACCCAACGCACCTCAAAAATACTACGCAGCAGAAAATAAACAGAAGGCCTAAGTCTAAAGGTTTCTAACCTAGAAGCATCTGATGATTAAACAGTGTAAAACTAAAGTGGTGCAACTAGGCAGATAAACAAGTTGTAACAGGCCTATACTTCTCAATGAAATAATCTAAGTATGTATAAAGTGAAAAGAGAAGTTACTGTCCAAAGTTGTCTCCTGTTCGGTACTTGGCGAAGCCCCCTTCGCACGTCGAAGTCTGCTTCGGAGGATGGTGACTGAGCCTGTCCGAAAAGCCGAAGGTGACACTATCTAGCCTAGTTTGAAGTGGTAAGAAGCGAAGAGTACTTCGGAGCGAAGAAAAGAAACAGTGCCGGAGCTTGGTTCGAAGTATGCACTTCGAAGACAAGTCTTCGCACACAGCTTCGACTCACGAACTTCGGAGCGAAGTAAAAACAGTGCCGAAGCTTGCTTCGAAGTATGCACTTCGAAGACAAGACTTCGAAGGTACTTCGAACCGAAAGTCTCGAAGCTAAACCTTCGAACACGAACCTTCGAACACAAAGCTTCGAACACACAAACAGACAACCTTCGAAACGTAGAAGCGAAGTCTGTTACGTGACAGAAAATCAAGTCCGAAGCCTACACTCTATCTTCGAAAAGTAAAACTTCGAGAGGAGAAACGAAGGCAGACACGCCACAAAGAAATCCAAGCGAAGTCTATCAGAACGGACAAGCTTCGGACCCAACTTCGAAACCTAGTGAAGTGTGCACTTCGAACAGATAGATTCGGAGTATGCTAGTTCGAAGTATGCAATGCTGTCCATACAGGAGGAGCTTCGAATCTAGCAACTCAGACACAAAGACCGAAGTTCGAAGTCTAAGCGAAGCCTTTAAAGAGGTTCGATCGGAGCCTGCCTCACGGAGTTGAGGGGCATCGCACGGAACCGAGCTTCGCCAGACACACCAGGAAAAGGCAAAAGAGACTGTCAGCTTCGATCAAAAAGCTGGGGGACAGAAGGTGAAAAGCTGCAGCCGAACACTGTAGCTACAGTAAAGCAGTACTACTTGCAACAGCAAGAACTAGTACTACCACCGTGAAGAACACTCCCAGCCGAAGAAGCTTCTCTTCAAGAATAAATTCAGCAGCCCGTAGGTAAGGCAATAACTCCCCAAACCAAACAAAATGCAAGCAATAAATTCACCAGGGATCAAAGCATTAAAGCATCTAAGAGATTTGAGTGAAAATAATGCAAGAACAGGGAGGAGCCAGTCCTGGCGGCGCACACAGGAGAGAGAAGAGAGGCAAAAGTGACCCAATGGGTGGATTTGATTTCAGCACAAAAGGGTAGTCCAAACCCTAGGGATTGGGGTGCTATTTATAGGCAGCCCAACACTAGGAATATTCTACCAGCCCCTTAGGGTTTTACAGACTCAAAATACAGAAAAAGACTCTACTGCCCTTAGGTATTTTTACAGACACAACTGACTAACTGTGGGCCTAGAGTAACAGATGACATATCCTGAAGCTATTCTTCTGGACAGTCGGATACAGAATCAACGGTTGTCAGTTTTGCGCCGAAACTGACAAAGCCTCCACCGACTTTGCACCAGGTACCCGGATTGGGCCGGCCCGATTCCGCAGCTCTCTCAGCCCGGCAATCACTCACCGCCCGTGTACCTGAGTCAATCCTGGTCAACAGCCCAGTGGGTCTTCTACTGCTTCTGGCCCATGCACCCGGATTGGGCCAGCCCGACTTCGCAGCCTCCTCTGCCCGACAGTCGCTCGCTGCCCGTGTACCTGAGTCACACGCGGCCCATAAAACAGCAGATCTCCTCTCTTCTTCAGTCCTTGTTGACTATCATTGACAATGACTCATCACTTCTAGAGCCATGAGGCCCACGCTATTCAGCATGGCTCCTCACATGTGGCCTATGTTCTACCATCGTTCCATCGTGGGTGGCCTCCGTTCCGCTATCAGTTCCATCGCGCGTCGCTGACACTACTTGTTGCCACCTCAATTGCATACTCCTCCTCATCCTCCTATGGTCCTCCTTCTCCGAATATGTGGATATGTGAATATGTGATGAATATGTGGAAATGTGATGGAATGTGGATACTTTGTGGAAATATTTACTCAATGAAGATGATGCTATTTGTGAAATATGAGGAAGCGTGTGACAATTTAGGTCATTTTTTGTTTTCACAAATTTGTTCATGCAATGATCTCTCATTATGTGCTAATATTATTGTTCCTACATTTTATTCATGAAATGTTCATGCAATGCTATTATTATTTCTTAGTACTACTTCTTAATGAACTAGTTGTCACACACGCCTATGAATTAAATTATAGCCTAGTTGGAGGAGGCCGTTAAATTGATAAACTGACATCTAAGGGCAATCATGTTCAACATACATTAGATTACATTCATATGATTATTAAATTTCAGTTTATAAAATCATCAAAGAGAAATTATTTCAGTTACATTCATATGTTTCATTTTGATGGTTATTAAATTTGATGTTGTATGTACGTCCGTTCGTTTTAACATTGTACTCATTACATTATTTGTATTTCATTTTAAATTAATGTTCTTTATTATATTTTTTTACTTTAGTTGGTTTTTTAAGAGTGTAGGACCGAAAGTAGCGACCAGAGGGGGGGTGAATGGGCGCCTTAAAAATTCTTTCGAATCAATGGCCTGCTCCCAATACCCAACGCACCTCAAAAGACTAAGCAGCAAAGTATGAATAGATTGCCTAAGTCTAAAGGTATCTATCCTAGAAGCAACAGATGATAAAAACAGAGAAACACCAAAGCAGTGCCACTAGGTAGATAAACAAATATATTCAAGACATGGCGGGTTAAACTTATCAATGGATGATCTAAGTATAAATACAGTGAGATGAGAAGTTACTGTTCAAATCTGTCTCCTGTTCAGAAACTTGGTGAAGCCTGCTTCGCTGTGTCGAAGCCTGCTTCGCAGTGCCAAAGCCTGCTTTGCTGTGTCGAAACCTGCTTCGGAGGTTAGTGTCGAAGCTTGGCGAAGGATGTTGTGAAAGTGCCAAAGGTCTATTTGGTCTAGCCTGGTTTGAGTGTGGGAAAGAGCGAAGTATGCTTCGAAGCGAAGTATGAGAGGTTCGAAGCTTACTTCGAACAGAGTACTTCGAAGCCTAGACTTCGATTAGAAAGGTTCGAACAAGCTCATCGAAAATCAACCTCCGAAAGAGAAGCGAAGCTAGACACGCAGCAGCAAGATAAACTCGAAGCCTACTCGACTACCTTCGAAACAAGCACTATCGAGGTACGACCTTCGAACCACAGGCCAGCTTCAAATCGAAGTCTGCAAGTGTTGACACAAGAAGTCGAAGATCATACACACTTCGAATGACAAGCTTCGAACACACAAACTGACATCTTTTGAAAAGACAACAGCAAAACAATACGTCGAGCGAAGTCTATCAGAAAGATATACTTCGAAGCTACCTTCAAAGCCTATCAAAGTATGCTTCACAAAATAGCCGAAGTATGCTAGAAACGAAGTACACCTTCGAAGTATGCCAAGCCAACAGACTAAGTCCAAAACGTACGTCGGAGCTAGATTCACCAGACAAGAGCGAAGTTAAAGTTCTGTCGAAGCCTTCGAAGATATCAGATCGAAGCCTGCCTCACGGAGCTGAGGGACTTCGGACAAAGAGAAGGGGGCTTCGACAGAAACAGCCAGAAAATGTTTTCAGCCCTGTCTACTTCAATCAAAAAGCAACACAGTAAAAGTAAGGCTAGAGTACTAGTGTACTGTTGCTACAGTGTATCAGTACTACTTGCATCCAGTATGAACTAGTACTACTTCCGTGAAGAACAGTAGAAACCGAGGCACAAATGCTCAAGAAAAATAGCTATGCACGTGAAACGAAGCCATATAAAACTGCTGCAAACATGCTGCACACGATCAGAGAATAGAAGCTTCACTGCATTAGGAGAAAAACCGAAATAAATGCAACACAGATCTGATACGAACTGAAGCCTGGCGGCGCACAAACAGGAGAGAGACAGACGCAGGGAACAAAGAGGAATGACCCAAGGAACTGATTGAAAAGTGAATTCAGCAAAAGGGGAGTCCAACCCTAGGGATTGGGGCCCTATTATAGGCTGCCCAATGGCCTAGAATATTTCACCAACCCCTTAGGGTTTTTACAGACGCTAAAATAAAGGAAATGACTCAACTGCCCTTAGGTATTTTTACAGACACAACTGACTGACTGTGGGCCTAGAGATACAGATGACTTGTCCGGAAGCTAAACTTTCGTAGCGACTACGACTTCTCTTCTGGACAGTCCGATACAGAATCAACGGTTGTCGGTTTTGCGCCGAAACTGACAAAGCCTCCACCGACTTTGTACTAGGTACCTGGATTGGGCCGGCCTGATCCCGCAGCTCTCTCAGCCCGGCAATCACTCACTGCCCGTGTACCTGAGTCAATCCTGGTCAACAGCCCAGTGGGTCTTCTGTTGCTTCTGGCCCATGTACCCAGATTGGGCCAGCCCGACTTCGCAGCCTCCTCTGCCCGACAGTCGCTTGCTGCCCGTGTACCTGAGTCACATGCGGCCCATGAAACAGCAGATCTCCTTTCTTCTTCTGTCCTCTTTGACTATCGTTGACAATGACTCATCACATCTGGAGTCATGAGACCCACGCTGTTCAGCATGGCTCCTCAAAGAGTCTCTTGTTTCTTACCTTATTCTAAACAAAATTTGGAAAACAAGTTAGAGTCACGCAACCGATTACGTCATCTCCCATTTGGGAGTGTTGGATTATAAATATGACTACACAACTGATCATATTTATAGGAAGATGATCCTAAATTGTCCACATACTTTGGACAGTCTGGGGATGTGCAGCTCGCGTAGCTAGACCACGTGGTTCCATACAGTTCTAGAGAGAGTTTCTATGGTGTCACCCTATTATTCTCCGAATACACAACCCTCTTGATCCCAAGTCGAGATGTGTATTTAGAGAACAGTGGGGAGATGCTGCTGAAATTTTCTCTGGAGTCATGAGACCCACGCTATTCAGCATGGCTCCCCAATCTCCCCCTTGATGAGTGCATTGTCAACACTTTACTTCTTCAGCTCTTCAGAAACTGCGAACACATGTGGAAACACGAAAACAAGACATAAGGAAACAAAGAAGAAGAAAAGGTAAATGTTTAACCCTAATGACCAAAAGCCGAACAAAAGCAAGAAGCGGTCATTATGGTTAACCAAAAGCAAAGGCTCAACATGAGTGCGATCTCAGAAACATCAACAAGGATATCAAAAGAGTAAGGACAAACGGGACAAAGACTCCCCCTTAAACTCACATTCCAAGATTTCTCCCCCTTGTTGACAAGTGAACTCATCAAGCACTCAAAAGAGACACAGACTCCCCCTGAGATGCAACTCCCCCTCAAGATATGCAATGAATGTAACTGGGGTGCATGAGGAGTGAATAAAGCATGCTTCTCAGATATGATTGACTGCAATTACAACATCTAATAGATACAGCAAAAGACATACTGTCTACGATACATGGCATGATCAGTGCAACAGATGATATCTAAAGAAAGTCATTAGCACGCATTTTCAATTTTTGGCAAACAAAAACATCACCACATTTTCCAGTTGTCAATCCTGACCGACCAAGTCAAGCCTAGGCCAGAACTGGACCATCAGAAGCTTAAGACATTGGTCTTGGCATACATTACACTGTCCTAGTTCATACCAAAGTGCTATGGTACGCAGTCCAGAACAATGCAATGTGACAAAGCAAACCCACCTGGATCTTTTCAAGTTAGCATAAAAGGCATGGAATTTTCATTTTTCTTGATTTTTCATCATTTTTACAGCACATTTCCATGTTTTTAAAGCAGAAAGATGTACAAGTTTCTTGTTTGCATCTAAGTCAGGAAACTAGCTACAAGGCATGTAACAGATAGCAGGAACATTCAGCCTACGCGTGCTCGTTACTAGAAGCAATGGTGATCATTTTTCAAGTTTAAAACATAAAAGCCATGCATATGATAGATATCAGACATATGAAGTGAACTGAACCAGAGCATGATCATTGACAAGTATTCAAAAGCATGTACCAGCTAGAATAAGTAAAGCAGTTCAATCATATAACAGAAGCAGCTCTAAGGTGTGATATGTGAATATGCAAGATATGAACACACACAAAAAGACTCAAGAAAAGAGTAAAGAATAAAGAAAACTAACTCAAAATATCCTAGAAAGGATACACAACACCCAAATCCCCTCGTAAATGCTCAAAGGTAGACTGATCTAGGGGTTTGGTGAAAATGTCAGCCAACTGATGATGGGTATCAACATGAACAAGGTCAATGATGCCTTTCTCATATTGATCCCGCAGAAAATGAAAGCGCACATCAATATGGTTGGTTTTTGAATGGAGACAGGGGTTTTTCCCTACACTAATAGCACTGGTGTTGTCGCAAAACAATGGAACCCTGGTAGGAAAGAACAACCCAAAATCTCGCAAGGTGGAAATCATCCAAACTAACTGTGAGCAGCAGCTAGCAGCAGCTACATACTCAGCCTCAGTGGTCGAAAGAGCAACTCTAGATTGCTTTCGAGAAGACCAAGAGACAAGAGAAGAACCAAGAAACTGGCAAGTACCGGAAGTCGACTTGCGATCCAACCGGCACCCACCAAAGTCGGCATCCGAAAAGCCAGATAAATCAAGAGATGATGATGCTGAATAGTAAAGACCAAGATCGGGCGCATAAGTGAGATACCTGAAGATGCGCTTGACAGCCTGCCGATGAGACGCGTGTGGTGAAGACTGAAAACGCGCGCAAAGTCCCACGGCGAACTGAATGTCCGATCTGGTCGTCGTCAAGTACAGCAGTGAACCGATCATCCCTCGAAACTCTCTCTCGTTGACCTTGATGCCGCTCTCGTCCTTGTCCAGGCCCCTAGACGTACCCATTGGGGTCATCTGAGGCTTCAGCTCTCCACCAAAGTCGAACTTCTTCAGCATGTCTCTAGTATACTTACCCTGGTGGATGAAGGTACCGTCCTTGGTATGCTTGATCTGGAGCCCTAAGAAGTACTTGAGCTCACCCATGAGGCTCATCTCAAACTCGCTGTGCATCTGCTTAGAAAACTTGGACACAAGAGAATTAGTAGTACCGCCAAAAATAATATCGTCCACGTAAATCTGAGCAACTAAGAAATTTGAGGCATCTCTGAGCAAGAAAAGAGTTTTATCCACATAACCCATCACAAAGCCCTTCCCCAACAAAAATTGCTTCAACCGGTCATACCAAGCCCTGGGGGCTTGCTTCAACCCGTATAAAGCCTTGTGCAACTTAAAAACATGTCGAGGAAACTTAGGGTTCTCAAAACCGGGGGTCTGCCTAACATAAACTTCCTCCTCTATGAACCCGTTCAGAAAAGCACTCTTAACGTCCATTTGAAAGAGCTTAAAACCCTTCGAAGCGGCAAAAACTAAAAGAATACGAATGGACTCAAGACGGGCAACAGGGGCGAAAGTTTCTTCAAAGTCAATACCCTATTTTTGGCAAAAACCCTGGGCAACTAGTCGAGCTTTGTTGCGCACCACAACCCCATGTTCACCTTGTTTGTTCTTGAACACCCACTTGGTGCCTATGGGGTTGCATCCTGGTGGCGGCTCAACTAGTGTCCAAACCCGATTACGGACAAAGTTCTCAAGCTCTTCTTGCATAGCGTTAATCCAATTAGAGTCAGAAAGAGCATGAGAAACATCTCTGGGCTCAAAAGATGCAACAAAAGCAGATTCAGCAAACACAGCAAGAGAGGTAGATGAACACAAAGTCCTTTTAGTCAAATCACCGATGATGAGCTCTGAGGGGTGATCACGCTGAACTGCTCGGGTTCCCTAGTGATCTGAAGTCACCTCACCGGAGTCAGTAGCTGGCACCTCTGGACTCGACTGAGAGGGCTCGATCGAAGTGGAAGAAGTGATCAGAGGTCCGCCCTTGTCCTCAGTCGAAGTCTCAGAAGGTGTGGGCTCTGCAGGGGTACAGAAGGCCCACCCTCATTAGTGGCTGGAGTATCCTCATCTTCCTCGAAGATGGACTCTCCGAGCTCACCATCAGAAGGCTCAAATGAAGGAGTCAAAGAAGGCAAGGACTCATCAAATGAAACCTCACAAGTCTCGACAAGCAGCTGGGATTCGAGGTTCCAAACACGGAAGCCTCGAGAATGCAAAGCGTAGCCAAGAAAACACCGTCCCAGCAACGAGACTCAAACTTGTCCAAATGCCCTCCCTTCTTGAGCATAAAGCACTTGCAGCGAAACGCTCGCAAGTGGCTCACCTTGGGCTGGCTGCCAAACCGCAACTCATACGAAGTCTTACCTAAGTAAGCTCGAAGAAAAATGCGGTTGGCCAGATAGCAAGACGTGTTCATGGCTTCAGCCCAAAAACGCCTAGGAGTCCTGTGCTCATCGAGCATCGTCCTGGCCATCTCGACTAGCGTGCGGTTCTTTCGTTCCACAACGCCGTTCTGTGGGGGAGTGTAAGGAGAAGAAAACTGATGATCCAGACCCTGATCACTACAGAAACTGACGAATTGAGAGTTCTTGAACTCAGAGCCGTTGTCGGAGCGAATTGCTCGCATCCGACCATTGTTCTTATTCTTCAGCTTCAAAATCAGGTCATGAACAAACTGAAACGTTTCATCCTTAGACTCCAAAAAGAAAACCCACGAGAATCGAGAAAAGTCGTCAACAATCACAAGCGCGTACCACTTCCCACCGACTGAGCGCACCCGAGCTGGACCAACAGTGTCCAAGTGTAACAACTCGCCCGGATACGAAGTCATCACCTGAGTCACATGTGAGTGAGAAGCATCAACCATTTTCCCATGACGACAGGGATGACAAACTAGATCTTTCTCCATTTTAAGCTTGGGCAATCCTCGGATGTGGTCCATAGAGCTTAACCTTACTAGCAGATCAAAACTCAAATGACCTAACCTCCTATGCCACTTCCAGAACTCAGAAGAAGATCCAGCAATCAAGCAGCGAGAAGGGCCAAAAGAACTAGAGAAGTCAATTCGAAAAACTTTACCGAAAGGTAAGATCTGGCAAATCAAAGACCCTCTAGAATCAAACACAGAAGAATTGCCCTTCTTAAAATGCACCTCCAAACCATCCTCAAGAAGTTGTGAAACAGAGATCAAATTGAAGTTCAAGTTTCCAACCAAAGCAACATTCTTCAAAGAGAAATGATCTGAAATGCGAATAGAGCCAATACCACTTACTTTCCCTTGACCACTGTTCCCGAAAGTGATGTACTCTTTGGAGCTCGGGGGAGTGAGACTGGAGAACCATCTGCGATGTCCCGTCATGTGGCGAGATCATCCTGAGTCCATGATCCAAACGTCCTCCAGTCCCCGATCCTGCACAATCAGTGGTTGTAAGTAGGAGCAAATGGTCCGGCACCAGGTTTAGCAAAAGAGATAAACCAGTGTCGAGCCATCTGCTCAAAAGACGGAAAGCAGAAATCATTATGAGAGACCGGACCAAAACGCGGCTCAAAGTGCGGTTCTCGGTTCTGCCTAAAGCCTCGGCCACGAGGTCCAGGACCGTAGCCAAAATGGCCTGGAGCTCTGCCGGAGCGACCACCACTAACTGGAGCATGGGCAAGAAAGTCGTCTCCTCTACCACCACCTACACGACGTGGCCTGGCCTCCAGCCTCTCCCCGCGTCAAGGAACCCGCAGTCTACCACCCTGCTGGTAGAACTGCTCCTGATCACCACGAGCTCTCTCTGCTTTCTCAACCCGCTTCCTTCTGAAGCAAAACTCCGCAAGATGTCCGTCTCTCTGACAGTACTCACAATGATAGGTGGGCTTCTTGGGATGTGGTTGAGGCTTAGGGTTTTTGGGCTTAGTGGTGATTGGTGTTGTCTTCTTGGGCTGAGAGGGTCCAGGAAGAGAGTCTAGAGGAGTGTGTAGGTGTTTGGGCTTTGGAACCCAGATAGGTTTCTTGGGTGGAGCTTTGGGTGGTTCATGGATCACTCCATCCTTGGGCTGACAAGCCAGGGAAAACTCAGTGGAGTGGGTCTTAGGGTATCTCTGCTCAGGAGTCATTTTACTCCACTCCACTGCCCGGCTAATGGCACTCTCAAAGTCAGCCTTGGTGTAGGTGTAACCTACCCCAAACCCATCCTGCCTCTGGAACTGCTGGATCATCATGCCGAGCTGTGGCTCTCTGGCACTGATCCAACTCAGGATCGAATGGAGGTAAAAGTTCTCATTCTGAGAATCAGCTAGCTCCTCTCAAGGAAGCTAGAACCTCCACCTGAGACAAGCAGGTCTCACACTCGCTATCAACCTGGACAAACTTCTCAGCTTTCAGCTTGATCAACTCAAGTCTAAGAGACAGGCAGTTCTCACAAACAGTGGGTGGAACTGATAATGTCTTAAGCTCTAGCCTAGTCTGCGCAAGCTCAGCTCTCAACCTCTCCAAATCACCCAAATGCTCATCGCCCTTGGATTTCAGCTCAGCTAAGGCAGCTACATGAGATGGGCAATTAACACAGGGTGGGACGACAGTGGCTTGAGCATCTTTCAGCTCCAGCTGAGCGCTTTCAAGCTTAGTGGCCAAAGCGTCCCTCTCATCAACCCTTTTTGTGTACTTGGACTTCAAAGTCGACAAGTCACACAGAAGCACCTCACATTTCGAGCACTCACTGCTATCACCCAAGCAGGGGGAAGATGATAGACACTCAATTCTGCCGTTGGCCACGGCAAGCTCACTCTCTAATTCTTCTATCCTTTTCTTGGCACCCCTACACAGTTTTTCCCGATATTTCAACTCCTGACGATTGCTTTCAAGTAAATCAACGATTTTGCGTTCATAGGATGATACCTTTTCGTTGTCGTCGTCGGAGTCATCGGAGGAGCTCTTTTCTTCCTTATCCCCAAGAGCCATTGAGCAGAAGCTCTTGTGGGATCTTCGGCGCTGGTGTGAGTGGCTCTTCGGTCTGTCCCCGAAAGCCATGAAGCAGAGGCCCGCCGGATCATCCTTGTCCTTTCCCTTCTTGATGACGATCTCCTCATCGCTTGATCTTGATGAAGAGGAAGAAGACGTGGACTGCTTGGAGTATCTCTTATCCATCTCGGCGAAGAAGGCCTTGTCGTGCTTCTTGTTCTCTCGCCGGTAGTCCTTCAGGGCCTTCTTGAAGAATCTGATCTTCGGCTTGCCCTTGTTGAAGGAAGAGCTGTCGTGCTTGCCGGAGTCGTGGAAGCCACCACCGGTGCCCTTCTTGTGTCCATTGCGCTTGGGGCAGTCGGCGATGAAGTGTCCTGGATCACCACACTCAAAACACCCGAATTTTGTGCCGTGTCTTTTGAACATCCTTTTGTCATAGACACGACGCACCCTGTTGTTAAACAGACACAAATCATCATCTCCCAAAGACTCAAGCTGGTCCTCAGTGATAGACATCAAATAGAACCCAGCACAGCTTACTGAAGTGGGATCAACAGAAGGTGTAGCAAGGGCCAGGGATTTTGATCTAGAGCCAGTGAGATTTGATCTCAGCTGGATATCTACCTCAGTGGCCTTCAGCTTGCTAAATAACTCAGAAATGGTCAAGGTATTGTAAGAAGTGCTCTCAACAATAGAGGATACCTTGATCTCCCAGATCTTTGGGTCCAAGGTATGGAGAACCTTGAGCGCCTACTCGTGATCTGAGACTAACTGAGCACCCTCAGGCTTGTTGTCCCGAAGCTTTTTAATGATCGATTGAAAACGACCAAACAAGGCTTCAACAGATTCACCTAGCTTTTGTGTGAAGTTTTCATATTCATGCCGGTAGGTCTGATAGAGCCGAGCCTTGACCTGGGCTGTTCCCTCATGGTGTGCCTTGAGGGTAGCCCAGATCTCTCTCGCAGTGGAGAGATGGCTCACACGCTCAAACTCAGTGGGACCTATACCAGAAAACAGAATGTTCACAGCTTTACTATTGCTCAGATGCTGGGCAATGATATCAGGAGTACCATGCTCAGCTACTGGCAATATAACAAACGTGTCGTGAACGCAAATGTCCCAGATGTCCGAGCCCTGGCTCATGAGATAGGATCGCATGCGAGTCTTCCAATAGTTATAGCCATAGGCTTCTTAGGATGGGACCTTGCCAGGAGAAGTCATGATCACTACTGGGGTTTAGAACCGGTTAAGGTATGGAAAAACCCTAACCAGGCTCTTATACCACTTGTAGGACCGAAAGTAGCGACCAGAGGGGGGGTGAATGGGCACCTTAAAAATTCTTTCGAATCAATGGCCTGGTCTCAATACCCAACGCACCTCAAAAGACTAAGCAACAAAGTATGAACAGATTGCCTAAGTCTAAAGGTATCTATCCTAGAAGCAACAGATGATAAAAACAGAGAAACACCAAAGCAGTGCCACTAGGTAGATAAACAAAGATATTCAAGACATGGCAGGTTAAACTTCTCAATGGATGATCTAAGTATAAATAAAGTGAGATGAGAAGTTACTGTTCAAATCTGTCTCCTGTTCAGAAACTTGGCGAAGCCTGCTTCGCTGTGTCGAAGCCTGCTTCGCAGTGCTGAAGCCTGCTTTGCTGTGTCGAAGCCTGCTTCGGAGGTTAGTGTCGAAGCCTGGCGAAGGATGTTGTGAAAGTGCCAAAGGTCTGTTTGGTCTAGCCTGGTTTGAGTGTGGGAAAGAGCGAAGTATGCTTCGAAGCAAAGTATGAGAGGTTCGAAGCTTACTTCGAACAGAGTACTTCGAAGCCTAGACTTCGATTAGAAATGTTCGAACAAGCTCATCGAAAATCAACCTCCGAAAGAGAAGCGAAGCTAGACACGCAGCAGCAAGATAAACTCGAAGCCTACTCGACTACCTTCGAAACAAGCACTATCGAGGTACGACCTTCGAACCACAGGCCAGCTTCGAATCGAAGTCTGCAAGTGTAGACACAAGAAGTCGAAGATCATACACACTTCGAATGACAAGCTTCGAACACACAAACTGACATCTTTTGAAAAGACAACAGCAAAACAATACGTCGAGCGAAGTCTATCAGAAAGATATACTTCGAAGCTACCTTCGAAGCCTGTCAAAGTATGCTTCACAAAATAGCCGAAGTATGCTAGAAATGAAGTACACCTTCGAAGTATGCCAAGCCAACAGACTAAGTCCAAAACGTACGTCGGAGCTAGATTCACCGGACAAGAGCGAAGTTAAAGTTCTATCGAAGCCTTCGAAGATATCAGATCTAAGCCTGCCTCACGGAGCTGAGGGACTTCGAACAAAGAGAAGGGGGCTTCGACAGAAACAGCCAGAAAATGTTTTCAGCCCTGTCTACTTCGATCAAAAAGCAACACAGTAAAAGTAAGTCTAGAGTACTAGTGTACTGTTGCTATAGTGTAGCAGTACTACTTGCATCCAGTATGAACTAGTACTACTTCCGTGAAGAACAGTAGAAACCGAGGCACAAATGCTCAAGAAAAATAGCTATGCACGTGAAACGAAGCCATATAAAACTGCTGCAAACATGTTGCATACGATCAGAGAATAGAAGCTTCACTGCATTAGGAGAAAAACCAAAATAAATCAAACACAGATCTGATACGAACTGAAGCCTGGCGGTGCACAAGCAGGAGAGAGACAGACGCAGGGAACAAAGAGGAATGACCCAAGGAAATGATTGAAAAGTGAATTCAGCAAAAGGGGAGTCCAACTCTAGGGATTGGGGCCCTATTTATAGGCTGCCCAATGGCCTAGAATATTCCACCAGCCCCTTAGGGTTTTTACAGACGCTAAAATAAAGGAAATGACTCAACTGCCCTTAGGTATTTTTACAAACACAACTGACTGACTGTGGGCCTAGAGATACAGATGACTTGTCCGGAAGCTAAACTTTCGTAGCGACTACGACTTCTCTTCTGGACAGTCCAATACAGAATCAACGGTTGTTAGTTTTGCGCCGAAACTGACAAAGCCTCCACCGACTTTGCACCAGGTACCCGGATTGGGCCGGCCTGATCCCGCAGCTCTCTCAGCCCGGCAATCACTCACTGCCCGTGTACCTGAGTCAATCCTGGTCAATAGCCTAGTGGGACTTCTGCTGCTTTTGGCCCATGTACCAGGATTGGGCCAGCCCGACTTCGCAGCCTCCTCTGCCCTACAGTCGCTTGCTGCCCGTGTACCTGAGTCACACGCGGCCCATGAAACAGCAGATCTCCTTTCTTCTTCTGTCCTCTTTGACTATCGTTGACAATGACTCATCACATCTGGAGTCATGAGACCCACGCTATTCAGCATGGCTCCTTAAAGAGTCTCTTGTTTCTTACCTTATTCTAAACAAAATTTGGAAAACGAGTTAGAGTCACGCAACCGATTACGTCGTCTCCCATTTGGGAGTGTTGGATTATAAATATGACTACACAACTGATCATATTTATAGGAAGATGATCCTAAATTGTCCACAAACTTTGGACAGTCTGGGGATGTGCAGCTCGCGTAGCTAGACCACGTGGTTCCATACAGTTCTAGAGAGAGTTTCTATGGTGTCACCCTATTATTCTCCGAATACACAACCCTCTTGATCCCAAGTCGAGATGTGTATTTAGAGAACAGTGGGGAGATTCTGCTGAAATTTTCTTTGGAATCGTATGGGACCACATGGCCTAGCTATGTGGGCCGCACATCCTCTAATGGGATTTAGGACCTATCCTTGCATATTAGTGCCCAAGCTCTCCCTTTTCTTAATATTTAGATGTTTACTCATTCCTCTGTCGGGTCTTCTAGCTCCATCGATGAGGTCGGGCTAGCAATAAAGAAACTAAGGACGTAAGAAAAGTGGCCAATAGACAATAACCATCAAATAAAGTGGCCTTGCGAAAGTGGAGGAAGCTTGCAAGACTTATTGCATGGGAGAAGGTCCTGTTTACCCTAAGGAAGTTCAACGATCTCAGTCAAGAGCAGAAGACTACACTCTTCAATGACTAGATCAATAATTTCCTCGAGTTTCCTTAGAGGACAAAGGCGGAAGCTATAAGGACTGCCATGAAGATGATATCCTAATTATGGAGGTCTCATAAAAGAAACCTTATCTCAAAGTTCTTTTCCAAATACCTTGAGCCCTTCAAAAATTAATTGTTCCTAATAAAGGAGGACTAGGACTAATTTTTAACATGAAGAGCTCATCTGATCTCAAGGAAGATAACTCTGCTAAGAAAGAGATCTAGTCTAGGAATAAACTACCCCACAACCTTGGTACAACTGGTTACGTGGGGATGAAAGATAGGTGGTTGTCCTAAGATGCAAAGACTACCACTGAGGGCAAAGAAAAGAGAGAGACAAAGAGAATACGAGACCTATCGTGTCGTAGGCCACGTGTGACTCAGTTACACGGGCAGCGAGCGACTACCAGGCAGAGGGGCTACAGAGTCAGCACAGCCTAATCCAGGTACATTGGCCAAGAATGGCAGGGATCCGCTGGTCTGTTGACTGGTTTTGACTCAGGTACACGGGCGGTGAGCGATTGCCGGGCTGAGGGAGCCACGGAATCGAGCCGACCCAATCCGGGAACCTAGTGCGAAGACAGCGGACGCTTTGTCGGTTTCGGCGTAAAACCGACGCATCTATCCAGACCATTCATCGGGGATCCGACGGTCTTGAAGCGAGGCCGTAGCTCCTACGAAAGCTCCGCATCAGGACAAGTTACCTTTAGTTAGGTTTTTTACTATTTTGTCTTTTAGGCCCACAGTTTGTGTTAGTCGAGTCTGTAAAAAACCTAAGAGCATTTTAGTCTTTTCTAGTTTATTTATGCGTTTGTAAAAAACTCTAAGGATATATTAGGTTTTTTTTGATTTATTGGGCTGTCTATTTTCCCAATCTCTCTAAGGTTTCTAAACTCACTTTAATGATAAATTCTGAGTTCATTTTTTGTTTCATAGCCGTCGCTATTCTTTTGGATCGTTGTTTCTCCACTAGCCATTTTCTCTAGGGGTGCTGTATGTATTGTTCTTCGGCCGGTAAATTTTGGATGTATGTCTACCGATCGATTTTTGTTATATCTGGTCTCTGACGTTCGTGGCTTTGAGTTGTATCCTTCATCTAATGTTGTTCTCGAGTTTCAGACGTTTTGAGCATTGCTACCGAGGTGTTTTCTGTTCTACATAGTATCCTATCCATTCAGTGCTAGAGTTCATGCATCTCTATTCAAAAATCATTACGCTACAGTTTTTCATTGGCTCAAATCTGTGTTCTTTTGTGCTTATGATTTGTCACTAGAGAGTTTTATTTCCTTGAGTATTCGATTTGCAGCAGAAGTTTATCTTTGTTCTGCATGGTTTATACCACCTCTGGGATGGTAGCTTGGGGCCTGGTTAGGGATAGATATGGATGTCAGAATATCCGAATTATCCGTATTTGTATTCGAATTACTGTAAATATGGATATCCGTATTCATATCCGAATTAAATATCGATGACATTCGAAAATATCCGAATTCGTTTTACAAATGTGGATATGGAAACAGATATCCGAATTCCGCTGAATGTGGATATGGAAATGGATACATCCGTATTCGTTTTAGGATTTCACACAGATTAAACTTAGACTCAAGATAATATATTATCACTATATTAATGGTTTATTTATTATTTATATAATTATGGAATACTTAAGTTAGTGAATATTAATAAGTTATGGTTTAAAATAAATTGATGGTTAAATATTTGTTTGAACTTTAATTTTTTATAAACAAAATACAACATATCTCATTTCATATAATTTTTTTTGTATTTTTCCAGATCCATTTGCTATTTTTAAATCATTAATTGTGTTTCTATTATTTAAATTGGAATATGTGAAATTTGAACTGCAAGTACCTAAAATAATGCACTAAAATTTATCGAAAAATTGCATTCACTATTTTGTGTCCATTTTTAGTTCTTATCCACTAAATTTAAAGAAATGTTAAAAAAATTATGTTACGAAACTTCATCGGTAATGTGGAGCTTAAGGGTTTTTTAATTATAAAAAAAATCAAATAAAGTCTGAAAAATACGAGACTTATCACAGTGTTATAATATTATACGTAGATAGCATGATAAAATTTTGAAAATATTTCGAGAAATTTATCATATAGAATGTTAAGAAATATGAGATTCTCTTAAGAGGAAATATAGTTTTGAGAAGGAATATGTTATGGTTTAAAGTAAATTTATGGTTAAATATTTGTTTGAACTTGAATTTTTTTATATAATAAAAATACAACATATCTCATACCATATAAAGTTTTTGTATTTTTCCAGATCCATTTGCTATTTTTAAATCATTAATTGTGTTTCTATTATTTAAATTGGAATATGTGAAATTTGAACTGCAAGTACCTAAAATAATGCACTAAAATTTATCGAAAAATCACATTCACTATTTTGTGTCCATTTTTAGTTCTTATCCACTAAATTTAAAGAAATGTTAAAAAATTTATGTTACGACACTTCATCGGTAATGTGGAGCTTAAGGGTTTTTTAATTATAAAAAATCAAATAAAGTCTGAAAAATACGAGACTTATCACAGTATTATAATATTATACGTATATACCATGATAAATTTTTGAAAATATTTCGAGAAATTTATCATATAGAATGTTAAGAAATATGAGATTCTCTCAAGAGGAAATAGAGTTTTGAGAAAGGATAGGTTATGGTTTAAAGTAAATTTATGGTTAAATATTTGTTTGAACTTGAATTTTTTTATATAATAAAAATACAACATATCTCATACCATATAAAGTTTTTGTATTTTTCCAGATCCATTTTCTATTTTTAACTCATTAATTGTGTTTCTAGTATTTAAATTGGAATATGTGAAATTTGAACTGCAAGTACTAAAATAATGCACTAAAATTTATAGAAAAATCACATTAACTATTTTGTGTCCATTTTTAGTTCTTATCCACTAAATTTAAAGAAATGTTTGTAGGACCGAAAGTAGCGACCAGAGGGGGGTGAATGGGCGCCTAAAAATTCTTTCGAATCAATGGCCTGCTCCCAATATCCAACGCACCTCTAAAGACTAAACAACACAGAAAGAACAGATCGCCTAAGTCTAAAGGTATCTAGCCTAGAAGCAACTGTTGATAAACAGAGAAATGCCAATGCAGTGCTAATAGACAGATGAAAAGAGGAAACGAAACAAGGCAAGATAAACTTCTCAGTAAAAACAATCTAAGTGCACTATGAATGAGAAGAGAAGTTACTGTTCAAATCTGTCTCCTGTTCGGAACTTGGCGAAGCCTGCTTCACCGGTCGAGGTCTGTTTCGGTGGTCGAAGCCTGCTTCGCTGGTCGAAGCCTGCTTCGGGGATGGTTGACGAAGGTTGATAGATACGCGTCGAAGGTTAAGTTGATCTAGCCTATCTCAAGAGGAAAGAGCGGAGTATGCTTCGAAGCAATGTACGAAGGTAACGAAGCTTGCTTCGAACAGAGTACTTCGAGGCACAACCTTCGAACAGACCTTCGAACACGTCGCACAGAAAGACAACCTTCGAAGGAGTAGCGAAGCCTATCATACGACAGAGAAACCAAATTCGAAGCCTACACTCTACCATCGAAAGAGCAACCTTCGAAAAGAGAAGCGAAGGCTGACATGCGACAAAGAAACCAAACCAAAGCCTACACTCTACCTTCGAACAAACACATCAAGGACCTTCGGAGAAGACGGATGCAAACACTGAGCGAAGTCTATCGGTGAGATTAGCTTCGAAGCTAGCTCCGAAGCCTAACGAAGTATTGACTTCGAACAGCTCGATACTGAGTACACCTTCGCAAAGACTATCTAAGTATGTGAAGCTGACAGAGTGCAAAGCGTACTGCGAAGCTAGAAACACAGCACAAACTTGAAGCCGAAGTTCAAGCGAAGCCTTCGAAGATGTCAGATCAAAGCCTGCCTCACAGAGCTGAGGGACTTCGAACAGAGAGAAGGGGCTTCGCCAGAAACAGTAAGAAAAGGCACTTGGCCCTGTCAACTCGATCAAAAAATGTGCAGTAAAAAGCAAGTCTAGAGTACTATAGTACTGTTGCTACAGTGAAGTAGTACTACTTGCAAACAGCAAGAACTAGTACTCTTCTCGTGAAGAACAGAAACAAACCGAAGCACTCAAGAACCAGGAGTAAAATCGCTGTAAACAAATTGATTACTGCAGACCCATTAAATGAGAAGCTGCACGAAGAAGAAGGAATAGAAACATCCAAAAACAGAGAACAAAATAGATAAACTGCATCTATCAGCCTGGCGGGGCACACAGCAGGAGAGAGACAAACGCAGGAAACAAAGAGATGACCCAATGAATGATTCAAAAAGTGATTTCTAGAAGGGTAGTCCAACCCTAGGGATTAGGGCCCTATTTATAGGCTGCCCAACACTTGGAATATTCCACCAGTCCCTTAGGGTTTTTTACAGACGCTGAAATAAAGGAAAAGACTCAACTGCCCTTAGGAATTTTTACAGACACGACTGACTGACTGTGGGCCTAGAGATACAGATGACTAATCCGGAAGCTAAGCTTTCGTAGCGACTACGACTTCTCTTCTGAATAGTCGGATACAAGATCGACGGTTGTTAGTTTTGCGCAGAAACTGACAAAGCCTCCACCGACTTTGCACCAGGTACCCGGATTGGGCCGGCCTGATTCCGCAGCTCTCTCAGCCCGGCAATCACTCATCGCCCATGTACCTGAGTCAGTCCTGGTCAACAGCTTAGTGGGTCTTCTACTGCTTCTGGCCCATGTACCCGGATTGGGCCAGCCCGACTTCGCAGCTCTCTCAGCCCGGTAGTCGCTCGCTGCCCGTGTACCTGAGTCACACGCGGCCCATGAAATAGCAGATCTCCTCTCTTCATCTGTCCTCTTTGACTATCGTTGACAATGACTCATCACATCTGGAGCCATGAGGCCCACGCTATTCAGCATGGCTCCTCAATCTCCCCCTTGATGAGTGCATTGTCAACACTCCTCTTCTTCAGTTCTTCAGCACCTGCGAACAAATGTGGAAACACGAAAACAAAGCACAAGAAAACAAAGAAGAAAATAAAGTAAAAGTTTAACCCTAATGACCGAAAGCCAAACAAAAGCAAGAAGTGGTCATTATGGTTAACCAAAGGTAAAAGCTCAGAATGAGTGCGATCTCAGAAACATCAACAAGGATATCAAAAGAGTAAGTGAGACAAAAACTCTCCCTCGAACTCTTATCCCAAAATATCTCCCCCTTGTTGACAAGTGAACTCATCAAGCACTCAAAACAGACATAGACTCCCCCTAAAACGCAACTCCCCCTCATAATATGCAATGAATGCAACTGGGGTGCATATGGAGTGAATAAAGCATGCTTCTCAGATATGATTGACTGCAATTACAACATCTAACAAGTAGAGCAAAAGACATACTGTCTAAGACACATGGCATGATCAGTGCAACAGATGATATCTAAAGAAAGTCATTAGCACGCATGTTCCAGTTTTTTGCAAACAAAAGCATCATCACATTTTCCAGTAAACAAGCAAGGTAAAGCATGAGATGCAAAAGCTATCGGATATCTACCAAGATAAGCATTATCCAAAACAAAGTGCTTCAGCAAACTTGTTATCATTTCAGTTTTCAGGCTTTTTCTCTTTCTTTTTTTTTCATTTTTGCCAGGGGTTATTTGCATGTCAAACCTTATGCTGACCGACCAAGTCAAGCCTAGGCCAGAACTGGACCATCAGAAGCTTAAGACATTTGGTCTTGGCAGACACTACACTGTTCGAGTTCATACCAAAGTGCTATGGTACGTAGTCTAGAACAATGTAATGCAACAACGCAAACCCACCTGGATCTTTTGAAGTTATGCATAAAAAGGCATGGAATTTACATTTTTCTTGATTTTTATCATTTTTTAACGCACATTTCCATGTTTTAAAGCAGAAAGATGTCCAAGTTGCATGTTTGCATCTAAGTCAGGAACTAGCTACCAGGCATGTTAACAGATAGCAAGAACATTCAGCCTACGCATGCTAGTTACCAGAAGCAATGGTGATCATGTTTTCAAGTTTAAAGCATAAAAGCCATGCATATGACAGATATCAGACATATCTAGTGAACTGAACTAAAGCATGATCATTGACAAGTAATCAAAATCATGTACTAGCTAGAATAAGTAAAGCAGTTCAATCATATAACAGAAGCAGCTCTAAAGTGTGATATATGAATATGCGAGATATGAACACACACAAAAAGACTCAAGAAAAGAGTCAAGAAGAAGGAAAAATTGACGCAAAAATATCCTAGAAAGGATACACAACACCCAAAGCACCCGGATTTTGTGCCGTGTCTCTTAAACATTCTTTTGTCATAGTCACGACGCACCGGTTGTTAAAAAGACACAAATCATCATCTCCCATCAACTCAAGCTGGTCCTCAGTGATAGACATCAAAGAGAACCCAGCACAACTCACAGAAGAAGGATCAACAGAAGGTGTAGCAAGGGCCAGAGATTTTGATCTAGAACCAGTGAGATTTGATCTCAGCTGGAGATCAACCTCAGTAGCCTTCAACTTGCTAAACAACTCAGAAATGGTCAAGGTATCATAAGAAGTACTCTCAATGATAGAAGATACCTTGATCTCCTAGATCTTTGGGTCCAAGGTATGGAGAAACTTGAGCGCCTGCTCATGATCTGAAACTAACTGAGCACCCTCAGACTTGTTGTCCCGAAGCTTGTTTATGATCGACTGAAAATGACCAAAGAAAGCCTCAACAGATTCACCCGTCTTCTGTGTGAAATTCTCATATTCACGCCGGTAGGTCTGATAGAGCCGAGCCCTGACCTGTGCTATTCCCTCATGGTGTGCCTTGAGGGTAGCCCAGATTTCTCTCGCAGTGGAGAGATGGCTCACACGCTCAAACTCAGTGGGACCTAAACCAGAGAAAAGAATGTTCACAGCCTTACTGTTGCTCAGATGCTGAGCAATGATACCAGCAGGACCATGCTCAGCGACTGGCAATATGACAAACGTGGTGTGAACGCAAATGTCCCAAATGTCTGAACCCTAGCTCATGATATAGGCTCACATGCGAGTCTTCCAATAGTAATAGCCATAGGCTTCCAAGGACGGGACCTTGCCAGGAGACGTCATGGTCACTACTGGGGTTTAGAACCGGTTAAGGTATGGAAAAACCCTAACCTCGCTCTGATACCACTTGTAGGACCGAAAGTAGCGACCAGAGGGGGGGTGAATGGGCGCCTAAAAATTCTTTCGAATCAATGGCCTGCTCCCAATACCCAACGCACCTCTAAAGACTAAACAGCACAGAAAGAACAGATCGCCTAAGTCTAAAGGTATCTAGCCTAGAAGCAACTGTTGATAAACAGAGAAATGCCAATGCAGTGCTAATAGACAGATGAAAAGAGGAAACGAGACAAGGCAAGATAAACTTCTCAGTAAAAACAATCTAAGTGCACTATGAATGAGAAGAGAAGTTACTGTTCAAATCTGTCTCCTGTTCGGAACTTGGCGAAGCCTGCTTCGCCGATCGAGGTCTGCTTCGGTGGTCGAAGCCTGCTTCGCTGGTCGAAGCCTGCTTCAGGGACGGCTGATGAAGGTTGACAGATACGCGTCGAAGGTTAAGTTGATCTAGCCTATCTCAAGAGGAAAGAGCGGAGTATGCTTCGAAGCAACGTACGAAGGTAATGAAGCTTGCTTCAAACAGAGTACTTCGAGGCACAACCTTCGAAGAGACCTTCGAACACGTCACACAGAAAGACAACCTTCGAAGGAGTAGCGAAGCCTATCAAACGACAGAGAAACCAAATTCGAAGCCTACACTCTACCTTCGAAAAAGCAACCTTCGAAAAGAGAAGCGAAGGCTGACACGCGATAGAGAAACAAAGCGAAGCCTACACTCTACCTTCGAACAAACACATCAAGGACCTTCGGAGAAGACGGATGCAAACACTGAGCGAAGTCTATCAGTGAGATTAGCTTCGAAGCTAGCTCCGAAGCCTGACGAAGTATTGACTTCGAACAGCTCGAGACTGAGTACACCTTCACAAAGACTATCGAAGTATGTGAAGCTGACAGAGTGCAAAGCGTACTGTGAAGCTAGAAACACAGCACAAACTTGAAGCCGAAGTTCAAGCGAAGCCTTCGAAGATGTCAGATCGAAGCCTGCCTCATGGAGCTGAGGGACTTCGAACAGAGAGAAGGGGCTTCGCCAGAAACAGTCAGAAAAGGCACTTGGCCCTGTCAACTCGATCAAAAAGTTGTGTAGTAAAAAGAAAGTCTAGAGTACTAGAGTACTGTTGCTACAGTGAAGTAGTACTACTTGCAAACAGCAAGAACTAGTACTCTTCTCGTGAAGAACAGAAACAAACCGAAGCACTCAAGAACCAGGAGTAAAATCGCTGTAAACAAATTGATTACTGCAGACCCATTAAATGAGAAGCTGCACGAAGCAGAAGGAATAGAAACATCCAAAAACAGAGAACAAAATAGATAAACTGCAGCTATCAGCCTGGCGGCGCACACAGCAGGAGAGAGACAAATGCAGGAAACAAAGAGATGACCCAATGAATGATTCAAAAAGTGATTTCTAGAAAGGTAGTCCAACCCTAGGGATTGGGGCCATATTTATAGGCTGCCCAACACTAGGAATATTCCACTAGCCCCTTAGGGTTTTTTACAGACGCTGAAATAAAGGAAAAGACTCAACTGCCCTTAGGAATTTTTACAGACACGACTGACTGACTGTGGGCCTAGAGATACAGATGACTTATCCGGAAGCTAAGCTTTCGTAGCGACTACGACTTCTCTTCTGAACAGTCGGATACAAGATCGACGGTTGTCAGTTTTGCGCAAAAACTGACAAAGTCTCCACCGACTTTGCACCAGGTACCCGGATTGGGCCGGCCTGATTCCGCAGCTCTCTCAGCCCGGCAATCACTCACCACCCGTGTACCTGAGTCAGTCCTGGTCAACAGCCCAGTGGGTCTTCTACTGCTTCTGGCCCATGTACCCGGATTGGGCCAGCCCGACTTCGCAGCTCTCTCAGCCCGGTAGTCGCTCGCTGCCCGTGTACCTGAGTCACACGCGGCCCATGAAACAACAGATCTCCTCTCTTCATCTGTCCTCTTTGACTATCGTTGACAATGACTCATCACATCTGGAGCCATGGGGTCCACCCTATTCAACATGGCTCCTCAATGTTAAAAAATTTATGTTACGACACTTCATCGGTAATGTGGAGCTTAAGGGTTTTTAATTATAAAAAAATCAAATAAAGTATGAAAAATACGAGACTTATCACAGTGTTATAATATGATACATAGATACCATGATAAAATTTTTAAAATGTGTCGAGAAATTTATCATATAGAATGTTAAGAAATCTCAGATTCTCTAAAGAGGAAATAGAGTTTTGAGAAGGAATAGGTTATGGTTTAAATTAAATTTATGGTTAAATATTTGTTTGAACTTGAATTTTTTTATATAATCAAAATACAACATATCTCATACCATATAAAGTTTTTGTATTTTTCCAGATCCATTTGCTATTTTTAACTCATTAATTGTGTTTCTAGTATTTAAATTGGAAAATGTGAAATTTGAACTGCAAGTATCTAAAATAATGCACTAAAATTTATCAAAAAATCACATTCACTATTTTGTGTCCGTTTTTAGTTCTTATCCACTAAATTTAAAGAAATGTTAAAAAATTTATGTTACGACACTTCATTGGTAATGTGGAGTTTAAGGGTTTTTTAATTATAAAAAAATCAAATAAAGTCTGAATAATACTAGACTTATCACAATGTTATAATATTATACATAGATACCATGATAAAATTTTGAAAATGTTTTGAGAAATTTATCACATAGAATGTTAAGAAATATGAGATTCTGTCAAGAGGAAATAGAGTTTTGAGAAGGAATAGGTTATGGTTTAAAGTAAATTTATGGTTAAATATTTGTTTGAACTTGATTTTTATATAATAAAAATACAACATATCTCATTCTATATAAATTTTTTGTATTTTTATAGACCCATTTGCTATTTTTAATTCATTAATTGTGTTTCTAGGATTTAAATTGGAATATGTGAAATTTGACCTACAAGTACTTAAAATAATGCACTAAAATTTATAGAAAAATCATATTCACTATTTTTTGTCCATTTTTAGTTATTATCCACTAATATGGAGTATAAGGGTTTTTTAATTATAAACAAATCTAATAAAGTCTGTAAAATACGAGACTTGTCATAGTATTATAATATTATACGTAGATACCATGATAAATTTTTTAAAATGTTTTGAGAAATTTTTGAAAATATTTAATTTTTAAAAACAATAAAATTCAGCCAATTATTTCCAAATTGTCGTCTGTTTTTTGACTTTTTTCTGCATTGGCGTGCGTGGACGCCACGCGCCCACTGACACGCGTGGCCCACCCGCCATAGTACCGCACCCATTTTTTTCTCTTTCTCTGGTTCACTGTTCAAGGGCTTGAATTCGTCCACACTCCACAGTACCGCACTGTCCAGATCTGAGCTCCCCGTCTCTCTAGTCTCCGCCCATCCACGTCGTCTCCACATCTGCGCCACAACGCCCACGGTGATGTGCTACTGCACCCGAGCGCGCTACTGCGAGCCTGTGACTGCGCCGCAGCCGCCGCTGCATCCGCGCTGCTGCGCCAGTGTCACTGCGACCAGCGACCGCGCCGCTGCATGCACGACCGCACCACTACACGCGCGACTGCACCCACCCGACTACGCTGTCGGCCTGTTGCCTGTCCACGCGTCTCCGCCCGTCCCAGCCATCTGCACATTTCCGCCTGTGCTGATGAATTTTAGTTAGTGTTATTTAAAAACTTAGTTTGTGCATGGTTTATTGTGTATCATTGTTTCTTATTAATTATAATTCTAATTTGGTATATTGGACCCTTTGGATTTTTGGAAAATTTGTGAAACAACGAATATTTGGAGTTAAATCGAGTAAACATCCGAATACATATTCATATTCGAAACATCCGTTTTGTATTCATATTCGAGAACATCCGAATCGGTATCCATATTCGAATTAAAATGTGGTAAATAGTGCTATCTGAATTTGTTTCCATCCGTATCCGATCCGAATCCATCCCTAGGCTGGGTACACCGACCAGGAGACCACAACCAATAGCAGTTCTTGGTCCTAAAGTTGCACTATGAAGGGCTGTTGGCAGAAGATTATTTTTTATTTTATTCACCTACTTCTTTGATCTGCGTTTGTGGGAGTAGGTATCTGCTTGTAGTTTTTTTTTCACTGCATGCGTGTCCTATTTCGCCCAAAGCCTGGGCGCTCGAGATTGCCAGCCGCAGCTCACTGTTTCTCTCCCACGTGTACGCCACACACGGTTCCTCACCCCTCAGCCTTCTACAACTGGCAGCACCAACAACCGCACCAAGACACGCTGCACCTTCTATCAAACAGTACACGCGACTGAATAGTGCTGTACCTCCAGTTCATTGTCGCCACAGGTAAATGCAGGTATGAATGCTTCTTCCTTGCATTTTATTTGTTTTATTGAAATGTCTGCGATTTAAATGAGTTGATGATCTGCTTTTGAACACTTTGATGGTGTCTTTTTGTTTAGATCACCGGTCGTTTTTAGGCTAGATTATTTTTAGTAATTGAGATTTGTTTTGTTTCTGCTGGTTATCTCTTGAGGTGCGTTGGGTATTGAGAAGGCCATTGATTTGAAATAATTTTTTAGGCGCCCATTCACCCCCTCTAGTCGCTACTCTCGATCCTACAGTATGTGATTGCTTGAGTCTGAATCCCCCTTACAGTGGAAAGAGGGGGATTTATAGGGAGAGATTATAAGGAAAATGCCCTTTTACCCACTAGTTACAACTGTCATAACGAACTCTATTCACTGAATCCCATAGGGGTACGACGGTACAAACTCATGTATGTGTTCTGATAAGACAAATGTCCCGTCCGAGTGATGACACATGTCTTGACGAGGTGGGCGCTTCATTATGATAGGACGTCTTCATAAAGCGGACATCTTGTCCAACAGAAAGGCAATCATCACATTCTGTTTGGCAGCGGCCCTTAGAGTCAGAGACCCCATCTCCGTCCAGAGTCAGAGCCCCAGCGAGGGCATTGAATCCCTCGGATGGTTTTCGCTTCTAGAGGGGGCACCACACGTTGCAGAGCCTGCGCTCTAGAGTGTCATAAGAGCACCGGAGGGCTTCCAGTACGCAGACTCTGAAGCGGTCTTTAGAGTCCAGCTTCAATTACTTACATTAGCGGGATTATTCGCCCCTCCCCGCAATAGTATCCCTTCGAATATGTCTCTTCGATCGACCTGTCTTGTGAGAAGGGAAATATGTACAAGAAATAATACTGCGATAGAGTTTCAGAATGTGGACGAACCTCACAGCTTACCTTGAGATGCTCTAGGCTACGAAGGGGCCTTGCCCAAAGGAGTCTTGCATCAAAGCGTCTGTCGCTTGCACTCCCTTTCGGAGACTTGGGAATTTGGGCGCTCGAGCGCCGCTTCGCATAGCCTGGCATCCTCAGGTCCTTCAGGCGCTAAATATGGGCCTTCGGAGGGTTGGCTCGGGCGGCGAACCGTCATTTTTAATGAGTCACTACGCATAGAATCCCAACCATTTTAGAAAGATTGGACCGTTTTTTACCATGGACCCACCTACTAGTATGGGGGGAATCAAAAAGGATATGAAGGGGTGTGAGAAACGCTTGCGATGCAAGCCCCTGGCTCCTATATAAAGGTAGTGGCCTCCCATTACTGAAGCACGCTCTTTGCGCATTTGCCTCCACCTCTTTCAGTTGTCCTCTTCTAGCCTTTGCCTTCTGGCCTTGCTTCTTCTTCGCGCGACCTCCACACCTTATGAAAGATGATGAGGAAAGACGATGCAGGGCCTACCTCGGGATCCCCCCTTGTTTAGTAGCAAACGACCATGGCGGCGATGGTTGCCGCAACAGGGACCTCGAGTTCCATCAAGGCATATGGCCCCCGGGACCTCCAGCCTCCACTGGAGAAGTTCCTAGAGGAGACGCTTGTCCTGGAGAGGTCCTCCTGCACCAATGAAATGGTGAAGACTACAGTGCACGAACGGCTCAAACCCGGGGTCACCATATGGTTTCCTGAAGACGAGGTCATCCCTGAGCAGTGCGAAGGAGAGGTGGTCGTCTTCGAAGCCTTCTTCGATGCTGGGCTCAAATTTCCCACATCAAAGCTCCTGGCAGAGGTCCTTCGTCTCTACCATTTGGACCTGTCGTAGCTATCTCCTAATGTCGTCGCCCGTTTGGCCATCTTTGAATGGGCCATGAGGGTGGAGGGGTGCGAAGGAAGGGCTGAGGTCTTCACCGTGATGCATGAGGCCAGTTGTCAGCCCAAGAAGTTGCCTAGACCGAATGGTTCCACCAAGCTGCTAGCCTTCAGAAGCATCAACTTCTAGATCTGAAAGGAGTATGCCAATAGATTCCTAGTGAAGGCTATCAACGAGCGATGGTACTCCGACTGGACCCTAAGATCTGGGAGATCAAGGTATTATCCTCTATTGTTGAGAGCGCTTCTTATGATACCTTGACTGGCATAGATCATTTCAGCAAGCTCAAGGCTTCAGAGGTTGATATCCAGTTGAGATCAAATCTCACTGGTTCTGAATCAAAAACCCTGGCCCTTGCGACACCTTTTGCTAATCCTGCTGCTTTGAGTTGTGCTTTGTCCTCTTTGATGTCTATCACTAAGGATCAATTGGACTATGGATTGCCAAGACCCCTCTAGTAAATTCTTTACCGAAGGGAAGCTAAGGTTTCAACGGACACGGTCTCGATTTAGGCCCGCATCTAGCATATGTATCTCATTGCTCGATGGATGAGCATGCAGGACCTAGCGGAGGAATTCGTTTCCCTTCGCATTCCTCCCTTGAAGGCTAATTGGCCCCTCATCTTCTAGAGCGACCAAGACGGTGCTCTCCTTGAAGTGTCCTCCGGCTCCCTAGGTATGCTTCAAAAAAACCCTTCCTACAACTTTTAATCACTTTCCCTTCAAAGAGTACTTATAAAAAATGTTCCTTGGCTTGCGAAGGTTAGCGGGTGGTTATGACCCCAGAGCAGGTGGTCCAGGTGGTTGAAAAGATCGTAAGGGCCCCCACCCCGGCCGAGAAGAAGTAGAGGATAGAACTGGTGGGGGGTTGGGAGAGGTACAACCGTGTCTAGGGCATCCTCGAGGTTGAGGCCCCAGTGCTCCTAGACCTGAACCTCCTCGATCCCATTCCGAGGAAGAGGAAGGTGGACGAGGGCCCAGCCTGGGCCCTAAAGCCACACTCCAAGAAGATAGCCCACAGGCCAAAGAGCCCTATGGACCCGAGGCCTCGTCCTAACTCCCAAGAGGAGAGGTCTGCTCCCTCCCGGATAACGAAGAGGGGGCTTCGAGGGAGGCCCCTGCCGATGTGGTTGTAGTTTATGAGACCGAAACCGATGAGGTTGCGATCAATGACGCCATGACCGAGGAGGCTGTGATTGACGAGGCTGCAGCTGGAGAAGCTGTGATAGATCAGGCCACGGTTGGAGAAGTGGCCTAGACCGAATGGTTCCACCAAGCTTCTAGCCTTCGGGAGCATCAACTTCTATCTCTGAAAGGAGTATGCCAACAGATTCCTAGTGAAGGCTTTCAACGAGCGATGGTACTTCGACTGGACCCTAAGATTTGGGAGATCAAGGTATCCTCTATTGTTGAGAGCGCTTCCTATGATACCATGACTGTCACAGAGCTTTACAGCAAGCTCAAGGCCTCAGAGGTTGATATCTAGTTGAGATCAAATCTCACTGGTTCTGGATAAAAAATCCTAGCACTTGCGACACCTTCTGCTGATCCTATTGCTTTGAGTTATGCTTTGACCTATTTGATGTCTATCATTGAGGACCAATTGGATTTGCTAGGAGATGATGACCTGTGTCTTTTCAATAGCCGTGCTCGTCGTGTCTATGATAAAAGAATGTTCAAATGACATGGCACAAAACATGGTTGCTTTGAGTGTGGTGATCTAGGTCATTTCATCTCCGACTGCCCCAAGCGGAACATACATAAGAAGGGCACCGGCGGTGGCTCCAACGACTCCAACAAGCACGACAGCTCCACCTTCACAAAGGGCAAGCCCAAGATGAGGTTCTTTCGAAAGGCCCTGAAGGATTACCGACGCGAGAGCATGAAGCGAGACAAGGCCTTCTTCGCCGAGATGGAGAGAAGCTACTCCAAGAGATCATCCTCTTCTTCCTATTCATCAAGCTCAAGCGATGAGGAGATCGTGTTTAAGAAGGGGAAGGACAAGGATGATCTGGTGGGCCTCTACTTCATGCCTTCTGGGACAAGCCGAAGACTCGCCCGCACCACAGCTGAAGATCCTACAAGAGTGTCTGCTCAATGGCTCTTGGTGATAAAGAAGAAAAGGGATCCTCTGACAACTCCGACGACGATGATGAGAAGGTATCTTCCTATGAACGAGAAGTTGTTGAATTACTTGAAGAGAACCGTCAAGAGTTCAAATATCGAGAGAAACTACTTAGAGGGGCTAAGAAGAGGATAGATGAGTTTGAGAGTGAGCTTGTTGTGGTCAATAGCAAGTTTGAGAGTCTATCTTCTTTCCCTTGTTTGGGTGAGAGCAGTGAGTGCCCTAACTATGAGATGTTGTTGTGTGACCTGACTACTCTAATGTCCAAGTACACTAAGAGGGTAGATGAGAGAGACGCTTTAGCACTGAGCTTGAAAGCGCTTAGTTGGAGCTGAAAGATGCTCATGCCTCAGCCGTCGTGCCCTGTAGAGACTGCCCATCCCACTTATCTAATCTAGTTGAGTTGAGAGCGAAGGGCGATGAGCAGTCAGGCAAGCTAGAGAGAGTTTACACTGAGTTAGAGCAGACTAAGCTTGAGCTTGAGACATTATCAGTTCCCCCCATTGTTTGTGAGAACTTCTTGTCTCTAAGGTTAGAGCTGATCAAGCTGAAAGCTGAGAAGTCTGTTCGGATTTATAGAGAGTGTGAGATCTGCTTGTCTTAGGTGGAGGTGCTAGCTTCCTTGAGAGAGGAGTTAGCTGATGGTCAAAATGAGAACTGTTACCTCCGTCAGATCTTGAGTTGGGTGAGTGCCAGAGAGCTGCATCTCGGCATGATGATCTAGTAGTTCAAGAGGCAGGATAGGTTTGGAGTAGGTTACACCTACACCAAGGCTAGCTTTGAGAGTGCCCTGGGCCGTGCAGTGGAGTAGAGTAAGAAGACTCCAGAGCATAGATATCCCAAGACTCACTACACTGAGTCTTTTCAGGCCTATCAGCCCAAGGATGGAGTGTTCCAAGAACAACCTAAAGCTCCACCCAAGAAGCCTATCTAGATCCCAAAGCCCAAGCACCTCCACACTTCTCTTGACTCTCTACCTGGACCCTCTCACACCAAAGAACCTACACCCAACACCACCAAGCCTAAGAAACCCAAGCCTCAACCACATCTCAAGAAGCATACCTACCATTGTGAGTTCTGTTAGAGAGATGGGCATCTTGCGGAGTTCTGCTTTAGGAGGAAGCGGTTGAGAGAGCAGAGAGAGATTTAGGTGGTAAACAGTAGTTCTACTAGCACGATGGTAGATAGAGAGTCCCTCAACGCAGAGAGAGGCTATAGGATAGGGCGCGTCGCGTAGGTGGTGGTAGAGGAGATGGCTTTTCATGCCCGTGCTCCGGAGGGTGGTTTTCGCTCCGGCAGAGTTTTAGGTCGTTCTGGATACAACTTTGGACCTCGTCGTCGTGACTCTAGGTAGAACAGAGGACTGCGCTTTGAGCCGCATTTTGGTCTAGACTCTTATGATTCTTTCTACTTTCCTACTTTTGAGCAGATGGCTCGACACTAGTTTAGCTCTTTTGCTAAACCTGGTGTTGGACCATTTTCTCCCCCTTGTGACCATTGATCTTGCAGGATCGAGGCCTAGAGGACATATGGATCATGGATTCAGGATGCTCTCGCCACATGATGGGACATCGTATATGGTTCTCCGGCCTCACATCCCTGAGCTCCAAAGAATACATCACTTTTGGGAACAATGGTCAAGGGAAGGTACATGGCTTTGGTTCAATTCGGATTTCTGATCATTTCTCCTTGAAGAATGTTGCTTTGGTTGGAAATTTGAGCTTTAATTTGGTTTCTATTTCGCAACTTCTTGAGGAGGGGTTAGAGGTTTGTTTTAAGAAGGGCATGTCTTCTGTTATTGATTCTAGAGGATCTTTGGTTTGCCAGTTCTTACCCTTTGGTAAGGTTTTTCGGATTGATTTCTCTAGTTCTTTTGGCCCTTCTCGCTATTTGATCACTGGATCCTCCTCTGAGCTCTGGAGGTGGCATAGGAGGTTAGGTCATTTGAGCTTTGATCTGCTAGTCAGATTAAGCTCTATGGACGTCATCCGAGGATTGCCCAAGCTTAAGATGGAGAACGATCTAGTTTGCCATCCCTATCATCATAGGAAGATGGTTGCCGCTTCTCACGCACCTATGACTTGGGTAATGACTTTATACCCAGGAGAGCTATTACATATGGATACTGTTGGTCTAACTCGGGTACGTTCAGTCAGTGGGAAGTGGTACGCGCTTGTGATAGTTGACAATTTTTCTCGATTCTCGTGGGTTTTTTTTGGCGTCTAAGGATGAAGCTTTTCATTTTGTTCATGACCTGATCCTAAAGCTGGAGAATGAGAACAATGGTCAGATGTGAGCAATTCATTTTGACAATGGTTCTGAGTTCAAGAATTCTCCGTTCGTTAGCTTATGTAGTGATCAGGGTCTTGAGCACCAGTTTTCTGCACCTTACACTCCCCCACAGAACGACATTGTGGAACGAAAGAACCACACGCCAGGATGATGCTCGATGAGCATAGGAATCCTAGGCGCTTTTGGGCTAAAGTTATGAACACAGCTTGCTATCTGGCCAACCGCATTTTTCTTAGAGCTTACTTAGGTAAGACTTCATATGAATTGCGGTTTGGCAGACAACCCAAGGTGAGTCACTTGCGAGCGCTTGGCTGCAAGTACTTTGTGCTCAAGAAGGGAGGGCATATAGACAAGTTTGAGTCTTGTTGCTGGAGTGGAGTCTTTCTTGGTTATGCTTTACATTCTCGAGGCTTTTGTGTTTGGAACCTCGACTCCCAGCAGCTTGTCGAGACGTGTGAGGTTTCTTTTGATAAGTCCATGCCTTCGCTTACTCCTTCTTTTGAGCTTTCTGGTGATGATGAGCTTGGAGAGTCCATCTTCGAGGAAGATGATGACACTCCCACTGTTGATGAGGATGGGCCTTCTACATAGCCTACAGACTCCACACCTTCTGAGACTTCGACTAAGGATGAGGGCGGACCTCTGATCACTACTTCCACTTCGATCGAGCCCCCTCAGTCGAGTCCAGAGGTTCCAACAGCTGACTCTAGGTAGATGACATCTGATCACCTAGGATCCCGAGCAGTTCAGCGTGAACATCCCTCAGATCTCATCATCGGTGATCTCACTACGAGATCTTTGCGTTCTCAGGATGGTTCACTCGCTGTGTTTGTTGAGTCTACTTTTATTGCCACCTTTGAGCCTAGAGTTGTTGCTCATGTTTTATCTGATGAAAATTGGATAAACTCCATGCAAGAAGAGATTGAAAACTTTGTTCGCAATCGGGTTTGGACACTAGTTGAGTTGCCACTAGGATGCAACCCCATATGCACCAAGTGGGTGTTTAAAAACAAGTAAGGTGAAGATGTGGTTGTGGTGCACAACAAAGCTCGATTAGTTGCCTAGGGTTTTTGCTAGAAGGAGTGTATTGATTTTGAGGAGACTTTCGCCCATGTTGAGAAACCATGTTGAAGAATATGGTTTTGATACTCTAGATGTGATGAGTGATTGTCAACGGAAGTCAAAGGAAGAGAGATATGAAGACCTGCCGTGTCTGAGGCGCGTGTGACTCAGGTACACGGGCAGCGAGCGACGGCCAGGCAGAGCAGCCGCGGAGTCAGGCTGGCCCAATCCGGGTACATGGGCTAGGAGCGGCAGATGATCCACTGGTCTGTTGACTGGGTTTGACTCAGGTACACGGGCGGCGAGCGATTGCTGGGCTAAGGAAGCTGCGGGGTCGGGTCGGCCCAATCCGGGTACCCGGTGTGAAGACAGTGGACACTTTGTCAGTTTCGGCGCAAAATTGACAACCTATGATTATTCTGTTTTTAGGATATTAATATTTAGTTTTTAAGTTCAGAATATTTTTATTTGAGTCACGTGATTTTTCTAAGAATATTTTAGTAATTTTCAGAATTTATTTTAGAGTTAGTGTTAATTTACCCTAGGGGTAAATTAGTCTTTTCATGTATTAGGAGTCGCCTATAAATAGGCTCCTATCCCCTTGGGGATAGAGGACTGTTTTTATTTTCGAGATCAATCTACAGTCCACTTTCCTATTCGTTCACAACTATTTTTTCTACCACCGGCGCTGTAGCAGATTGATTGTTTTTCTTCGCCGGTCGAAGCAACGCATGGCTGTAGTGCCCAGCACGTAGCGCGGCGTGCAGCTGCTTGCATCAGAGGCGAGCGTAGCAGCCAGGACAGCGACCAGCAGCAGCACGTGGACCGAGGCGCTACAGGCTTTTCTCTACACGGCATAGCGTCGGCGTGGTGTTCTGCTCTCTGTGGCTGTTTTTTTCTTCTCACGACATCTACCGAGGAGGAAGCAAACCAGAGCACCGCAAGCTTTTGGCTATTTATGTCACGGTGTTCCGCGCAAGCTATCTGTCGGCTGGTTTTCGGCGACGCAGCTGAGGCTGGCGGCACACACTGCCTTCGGCGGCCGATTTTTGGCGCAGTTCTTTGTTGATGCGGCGAACGACATCTAGAAGCGCACGACGACTGAGATCTCCACGGGGCCCCATGCAGGTAAGTTTCTAATCTCCTATTTTTTAGTAGATCATTTTTAGAGATAATCATCTATTAATTAATTAGCGAAATTTTGTTTAGAAATTTCGTGTTGATTTAATTTGCCAAATTATTTTTAGTAATCGCATATTTTTATTTATATCTGTTTAATCTGCTTATATAAAAAGTAAAGAAAAGTTTATTAGTCACAATAGTATTTTTAATTCTAGTCTTTATCTGAAATATTTTTAGGTTATTTTTGAATTAATTTTTTGGATGATCCATATTTTATTCAGTTAATTAGTATTTTATTTTTAGACTCCAATCTGAACATTTTATTAAGATATTTAGTGTTTTTTATTACGTCATTAAATATCTCTAATACCCATTTTTATTTACTGCAGTGATTCTTTTTAGTTTAGCATTAATATCATTTTAATTAGGACACCAGTCATTTTTTTGGCTAGACAACTATAGTACTAGTAATTTACTTTACTAATATTGTTTGTTCGGTTAAATTGGTTGGGTGTTGGATTTTCGATATAGTTTAGCAAGAAATTTTTAGGCGCCCATTCACCCCCTTGGTCACTATTTTCGGTCCTACACATGTTACCCGTCTTGAGTCCATTCGCATAGTTTTGGCATTCGCTGCTTCGAAAGGTTTTAAGCTTTTTCAAATAGATGTCAAGAGTGCTTTTCTGAATTGGTACACAGAGGAGGTCTATGTTAGGCAGCCCCCCGATTTTGAAAACCCTAAGTTTCCTTGACATGTTTTCAAGTTACAGAAAGCTTTATATGGTCTGAAGCAAGCCCCTAGTGCTTGGTATGATTGTTTAAAGAAATTTTTGTTGGGGAATGACTTTGTGATGGGTTCTATGGACAAAACTCTTTTCTTGTTCAGAGTTGGCATTGATTTCTTGATTACTCAAATTTACGTGGACGACATTATTTTTAGTGGTTCTACTAATGAGCTTGTGTCCAAGTTTTTTGAGCAGATGCACAACGAGTTTGAGATGAGCCTCATGTGTGAGCTCAAGTACTTTCTAGGGCTCTAGATCAATCAGACCAAGGACGACATCTTCATCCACCAGAGCAAGTACACACGGGACATGCTGAAGAAGTTCAACTTCGGTGGAGAGCTGAATCCTCAGTTGACCCCCATGGGCACATCTAAGGGCCTAGACAAGGACGAGAGCAGCATCAAGGTCAACGAGAGAGTATCAAGGGATGGTCGGATTACTTCTGTACCTGACGGCGATGAGATCGAACATTCAGTTCGCCGTGGGATTGTGCGCGCGCTTCTAGTCTTCACCACGCGTATCTCATCGGCAAGCTGTCAAGCACATTTTCAGGTACCTTACCTATGCGCCTGATCTTAGTCTTTACTATTCAGCATCATCATCTCTTGAGTTATATGGTGTTGGGGGAAAATATTCCATCTTCAGGGTTATTGTTATGAAGACAAAGACAGATGATTGAATAAAAGGTTTAGAGCATTTAGCTCTGGGAGTACTTTGGATCAAGTTCGAAGGATGAAGGTGAAGGCTAGTTCGAAGTATATCTTCAAACTTGGACTCTTCAGAGAACTTTTTGCCAGCTAGGATAGGAGACTTGATGAGGACATCACTTCACATGATACACACATGGAGCCTCCACCTACAATTCAGTTACTAGGACGAATCACACGCGTCCGTGCCGTCGCTTGAAACATGAGGTTAATTCTTTCCTTAGCAACTTTGATTATATTTGTTTGAATGGGATGCTACTGAATACTAGTGATAATTTGTTGCTTAGGAACATGGGAGATGGAATAGAAGAGTTGGAGCTGAAGACGGAGTCGCACGGATGTTTTGAAGTCAAGATTTCGCTGGTTCGGACTACATCAACCACCCTGCACCAAAATGGGCATAACTTCCTCATACGAAGTTCGATTGGCACGTTCTTTGACTTTTTGGAAAGCTGAGGAGAAGACGGATCGTTTGCCGTTGGTTTCACCTCATTTGGAGTCTCGAGTCGTCTTGTGTATTTAAAACAGTCCTGCATGACAGAACTGGGCCGTGTTGGCCCATAGTCCAAGTCTGTTCACCTTCTAGCCCACAGCCTTGTCTGTTCGCCTTCCACAGGCTTCCCACCCTTTATAAACTCACGCTAGCCGCCTCTAGAGTTAGGTTTTGCTTTGTTGCATCTACACTGTTGTGTTTAGATCCCGCCTCTTGCACCGGACCGATTGGCTGCTGCATTGGCGTTTGTGAAACCTCACCTTATCTTCGTTTGTCTGTGATTTGGCATTCGATTTGTATCCTTCCTGTTCTTGCTTGTGTTCTTGGGTTCGCTTGCAGGAATTAGCCTTCGTGGCGAGGTCAATCGCGTCCTGCGTGGTTGATAACCAACGGAGACAGTGGTGTAACGATTGCAAGGTTTTGATCCGCCGGACCGGAGCCTTGGATCGCCAACGTCGAGATTCTCCACCAACCCAAGTTTATCCTTTACCTAGCGGAAGATCAGGACCACTCCCCCATCAGTTGGTATCAGAGCTCAGATTTCCCGTTAGGTAATCTCGATCTGCTTTTGTTTTACCCAGAGTCCAGAAAACCGCACCAAAAAAAATTCCCCACCGAGAACCCCTTTGTGCCTTGCGATTTAATTTCAGTTTTAACTTTGTTGAGTTCGTGTTCTTGGTCGAGTCTTGTTGCTGGTTTAGTCATCCCTCTGTGTCGTTTGAGTAGTAGTTGTTCTTGTGTCTCAGATAAAATTTCCCCACCAAAAAAAACCCCCCTTCCGCAACCCTATTTGTTTTCCACATCTACTCTTTGTGACCCCCCTTCAGTAAAACAGGCATAACTTTTCGCTCGTTTGGCAAAAAAATCTGAAATTTTTTGAGCGTGTCCCTGACCCGATTTGGGTGGGTACCCGCCGGTTAGCCCTCACCAAACTCGCCAAAAAAAATCAGGAAGATAAAGAAAAAAATTAGACAAAGTTTTTGCTCGCCGGACAGCGAACTTGTTTGAATTTTTGTGAGCCACATCCCACCTCAGTTGTAGGTGCCAATTTTTGTGGTTGCATCTCTGGTCATCCTTGTTCAAAAAAAAAGAGTGAAAAAAAAAGAGAAAAAAAAAGAGAAGCGGTCCTGTTAGTTGCTTGTCCGAACTCTTGTCCGAACTCTTGTCCGATCTCTTATCCAATCGGTGGCAGGCAGTGGCAGTCTCTGCTTGTCCAATCCCTTGTCCGATCTCTTGTCCGATCTGCAGAGAGCTGAATTTGGCCTGTGTTGCTTCCATTTGAGTTTTGGGCACATAGTTTCCCTCTATTGCTTGAATTTTCACCTTGGGAGCACTAAGGCCAGCAACTTTGACGAGTACTAGGGAATACTTATTGAACTTGGTTTAACTGTTATTATTATCGCTAATCCTTGCTACTCACTTTGCCTTCCAAGCTACACCTTTCTCTTGGTCAGGACAGGTTCATTTCTTGCAATTGTACACCACCCTCCACTTGGTTCATCACCTGTAGGTCGGTGACCTCACTGCGGCGTGGTAAGAACACTTGCAAGCGTGGGTAAGGTGCTTGACGGATTGCTTCCACCCCACACCCACCACCCCACCTAGCTGTTTACATAAGGATTATTCTTTGTTGTTTTGTCTTTTCACTAACATGGCAGCACTTATTGTACAACGTGACTTGAGCACTCACATGGACCAGGACGACCAGGCACAACGGAACAATATATTTTAGACCTTCTTCGGCGTCAAAGACCGTCGTGTACGTGTCATCATCGACAGCGGAAGTTGCAACAATTTGGTGAGCCAGGACATGGTAACGAAGCTTCAACTTCCCACACGTGCACATCCACACCCTTACCACGTGCAATGGCTCAACGATAGCGGTAAGGTCATGGTAACACAAACTGCTCACATCGAATTTGCCATTGGTACATACTTCGGAAGTGCTGATTTTGATGTAGTACCAATGCAAGCATGTTCTCTGTTACTTGGTAGACCTTGGGTATATGATACTGATGCTACACACCATGGTAGGAGCAATAAGTACACATTTATGTATAAAGGAAAGAAAGTTACATTGCTTCCTATGACTCCTGCTGAAATTGTGAAATTTGAACAAGAAAAACGTGCTAGGGACGCACAAAAGAGCAAACAACTTTCTGAAAATCAGCAAGTAGCTAAAACACTTTCGAGGCAACAAAAAGACAAAGTTGTTTCTCCTTCCTCATCACAAGTTATTAATCTGAAAGGACGTGTCATGCTTGCAACTAAAACTAACCTTGCAGTACGTAGTTTTCTTGGTCTTGCGGGTTTCTACCGACGTTTTGTGAAAGATTTCAGCACCATAGCCGGTCCTTTGCATGAGTTGACCAAGAAGGGAGTTACTTTTACTTGGGAGCCAGCACATGAACAAACTTTTGCCACACTCAAGGATCGCCTTACACGTGCACCTCTACTTTAGCTACCCGACTTCAGTAAGCATGTTGAGTTAGAATGTGGTGCTAGTGGTGTTGGAATAGGAGATGTGCTGCTACAAGGAGGTAAACCCGTGACCTATTCTAGTGAGAAATTGCATGGTCCACAATTGAATTATTTTACCCATGATAAGGAATTATATGCCTTAGTGCATGTGCTTGAAACTTGGCAACATTACCTTTTGCCTAAGGAGTTTATTATACATTCTGATCATGACACACTCAAATATTTGAGAGGGCAAGCTAAACTGAATCGTAGACATGTTAAATGGGTTGAATTTATTGAATCTTTCCCATACATCGTGAAATACAAGAATGGCAAAGAAAATGTGGTTGCTGATGCATTGTCTCGTAGGATTGTTCTTTTATCTCAACTTGATATCAACGTTCCAGATTTGGAAAGTTTGAAAGATTTGTATGTTGTAGATAAAGAATTTGCTGAACCATTCACTAAATGTAATGATGGGAAAGACTGGAAAACATTTCATGTTTATGATGGTTTCTTGTCCCATGCTAACAAGCTATGTGTTCCAGATTCGTCCGTACGTTTGCTGTTGTTGCAGGAATCACATGGCGGTGGATTAATGGAACATTTTGGGAGAGAAAAGACTTTGGCCCTGCTGTCCAATAATTTTTATTGGCTAAAGATGCGGAGAGATGTTGAACGATTTGTGCAGCGTTGTGCCACATACCATAAAGCTAAGTCCAAACTTAACCCATATGGTTTGTATACTCCACTTCCTGTTTCTAGTGCACCTTGGGGAGATATTAGCATGGACTTTATTGTGGAATTTCCTAGGACAAAGAGGGGGAGAGACTCCATATTTGTAAGAGTGGATAGATTTTCTAAAATGGCACACTTTATTCCCTGTCACAAGACCAACGATGCTTCACATATTGCTGATTTATTTTTCAGGGAAATTGTGAGATTGCACGGGATGCCCAGAACCACTGTTTCAGATCGTGATGTGAAGTTTATGAGTTACTTTTGGGAGACAATGTGGGCCAAGCTTGACACAAAATTGCTAATTGCAACAACTTGTCACCCGCAAACTGATGGTCAAAAAGAGGTGGTAAACCGTACACTCTCCATGTTGCTGCGAACAATGATTAAGAAGAACTTTAAAGAATGGGAGGACTGCCTTCCACATGTTGAATTTGCATACAATAGAGCTGTTCACTCAACAACACAATTGTGCCCGTCTGAATTGGTGTATGGTTTTAAGCCAATCACACTACTTGATTTGCTGCCACTTCCTTTTCAAGAGAGAGCAAACATAGAGGCAACTAAGCGTGCAGAGTTTGTGAAAGCTATGCATCTGAAGACCAAGGAAGTTATAGACAAGAAGGCACGCTATTTTGCTCAAAAGACAAATAAAGGAAGAAAGAAGATGTTTTTCAAACCAGGAGATCTTGTTTGGTTGTACTTGCGCAAAGATCGTTTTCCTGATTTGAGAAAGTTTAAATTGATGCCCCGTGCTGATGATTTAAAACCCTATTTGGGAGCTGACGATGAGCTTGAGTCGAGTACGACTCCAATTCAAGAGGGGGAGGATGATGAGGACATCACTTCACATGATACACACATGGAGCCTCCACCTACAATTCAGTTACTAGGACGAATCACACGCGTCCGTGCCGTCGCTTGAAACATGAGGTTAATTCTTTCCTTAGCAACTTTGATTATATTTGTTTGAACGGGATGCTACTGAATACTAGTGATAATTTGTTGCTTAGGAACATGGGAGATGGAATAGAAGAGTTGGAGCTGAAGATGGAGTCGCACGGATGTTTTGAAGTCAAGATTTCGCTGGTTCGGACTACATCAACCACCCTGCACCAAAATGGGCATAACTTCCTCATACGAAGTCCGATTGGCACATTCTTTGACTTTTTGGAAAGCTGAGGAGAAGACGGATCGTTTGCCGTTGGTTTCACCTCATTTGGAGTCTCGTGTTGGCCCATAGTCCAAGTCTGTTCACCTTCTAGCCCACAGCCTTGTCTGTTCGCCTTCCACAGGCTTCCCACCCTTTATAAACTCACGCCAGCCGCCTCTAGGGTTAGGTTTTGCTTTGTTGCATCTACACTGTTGTGTTTAGATCCCGCCTCTTGCACCGGACCGATTGGCTGCTGCATTGGCGTTTGTGAAACCTCACCTTATCTTCGTTTGTCTGTGATTTGGCATTCGATTTGTATCCTTCCTGTTCTTGCTTGTGTTCTTGGGTTCGCTTGCAGGAATTAGCCTTCGTGGCGAGGTCAATCGCGTTCTGCGTGGTTGATAACCAACGGAGACAGTGGTGTAACGATTGCAAGGTTTTGATCCGCCGGACCGGAGCCTTGGATCGCCAACGTCGAGATTCTCCACCAACCCAAGTTTATCCTTTACCTAGCGGAAGATCGGGACCACTCCCCCATCAAGACTTATCATCTATCTGATTAGATTAGTCTTTTACTGTTTTAGCCCTATTAAGGGTACCGAATAGTTTCCACTATGTCGGTTGTAACAGAGGGGTAAAGGGTCTTTTCCTTAATGTTTGGGCCTATAAATACCCCCCGTTTCACCCTGTTAGGAGGATTGAATACTGAGTTATTCAATACACATCTTTGAACTGTTTTGAGCTATTATCCATTTCAGAGGCTTGAAATAGTTTACTTCACAAACACTTTGTTTGTTAGTTTCTAAGCTTCAGAAACCTGTTAGCGTAATCTTTTACGCCAACAGTTGGCACCGTCCGTGGGGAACCTAGTCCAAAAAACTTAGTTCTCTACCAAATTCTCAAACCATGCCTACCAAGCAGAGTGCAGGTGGTAGTCCTACTCGGAGGTCCCCTCGGACCTCCGGAGTAAGATCTTCGAACACGGTCGAAGTCGGAGGATCTTCGGTAATTCGTCCACCTCAGACCCCCGAAGGGCGTCTTGAGCACTCACATGGAGCAGGACGATCGGGCACAACGGAATAATCTATTTCAGACCTTCTTCATCGTCAATGACCGTCGTGTACGTGTCATCATCGATAGCGGTAGTTGCAACAATTTGGTAAGCCACGACATGGTAACGAAGCTTCAACTTCCCACACGTGCGCATCCACACCCTTACCATGTGCAATGGTTCAACAATAGCGGTAAGGTCAAGGTAACATAAACTGCTCACATCAAATTTTCCATTAGTGCATACTTCGGAGTTGCTGATTTTGATGTAGTACCAATGCAAGCATGTTCTCTGTTACTTGGTAGACCTTGGGAGTATGATACTGATGCTACACACCATGGTAGGAGCAATAAGTACACATTTATGTATAAAGGAAAGAAAGTTACATTGCTTCCTATGACTCCTGCTGAAATTGTGAAATTTGAACAAGAAAAACATGCTAGGGACGCACAAAAGAGCAAACAACCTTCTGAAAATCAGCAAGTAGCCAAAACGCTTTCGAGGCAACAGAAAGATAAATTTGCTTCTCCGTCTTCATCACAAGTTATTAATCTGAAAGGACGTGTCATGCTTGCAACTAAAACTGACCTTGCTGAAATTTGTGATGATACTCCCATGATATATGGCTTGATTTGCACGAACGTGCTATTTTCACTTGCGAACATTCCTAGCTCTGTTCCTGTTGCAGTCACTGACCTTTTGCAGGAGTTTAACGATGTTTTTCCTGCTGAGATACCACCCGGGCTGCCACCGATACGCGGCATCGAGCACCAAATTGATTTGATCCCGGGAGCGTCTCTTCCTAATCGTGCAGTGTACCGTACCAATCCAGAGGAGACAAAAGAAATTGAGCGCCAAGTACAGGACCTTCTTGATCGTGGGTACGTCCGTGAAAGCCTTAGTCCTTGTGTAGTACGCGTTCTTTTGGTGCCTAAGAAAGATGGTAGTTGGTGCATGTGTGTTGATTGTCGTCCTATTAATAATATCACCATTCGATATCGACACCCTATTCCTAGATTGGATGACATGCTTGATGAGCTTAGTGGTGTCATTATCTTTACTAAGATCGATCTCCGTGGTGGCTACCACCAAATTCGCATGAAACTAGGTGATGAATGGAAAACTGCTTTTAAAACAAAGTTTGGATTATATGAGTGGCTTGTCATGCCTTTTGGACTTACTAATGCACCTAGTACCTTCATGCGCTTGATGATATCTTGGTTTATAGCAAGTCTCTCACTGAACATGTTGAACACCTACGTGCTGTTTTTTCTGTCCTCCGTGAGGCTAGAATGTTTGGTAACATTGAGAAGTGCAAATTTTGCACGGATCGAGTTGTGTTTCTTGGATATGTTGTCACTTCACAGGGTATTGAGGTTGACGCGGCAAAGGTAGAAGCAATCAACAGCTGGCCGCAACCCCAAACTATCACACAGGTACGTAGTTTTCTTGGTCTTGCAGGTTTCTACCGGCGTTTTGTGAAAGATTTCAGCACCATAGCCGGTCCGTTGCATGAGTTGACCAAGAAGGGAGTTACTTTTACTTGGGAACCAGCACAAGAACAAGCTTTTGCCACACTCAAGGATCGTCTTACACATGCACCTCTACTTCAGCTACCCGACTTCAGTAAGCCTTTTGAGTTAGAATGTGATGCTAGTGGTTTTGGAATAGGAGGTGTGCTGCTACAAGGAGGTAAACCCGTGGCCTATTTTAGTGAGAAATTACATGGTCCACAGTTGAATTATTCTACCTATGATAAGGAATTATATGCCTTAGTGCGTGTGCTTGAAACTTGGCAACATTACCTTTTGCCTAAGGAGTTTATTATTCATTCGGATCATGAAGCATTGAAGCATATACGTAGTCAAGCAAATCTGAATAAACGACATGCTAAATGGGTAGAATTTATTGAGACTTTTCCGTATATCATTAAGCATAAGAAAGGGAAAGATAATGTGATTGCCGATGCTTTATCTAGACGTTATACATTGCTTTCTCAACTTGATTATAAGATCTTTGGTTTAGAAACATTGAAGGACATGTATGCTACTGATTTGGACTTCAAAGATGCTTTTGCAAATTGTACAGATGACCGTTCTTGGAACAAATATGTGCTGAATAATGGATATCTTTTTCGTGCTAACAAGTTATGTGTGCCGGCTAGCTCTCTTCGCTTGTTGTTATTGCAGGAAGCACATGGTGGTGGTTTGATGGGTCATTTTGGATCAAAGAAAACCGAAGATGTGCTGTCCACACACTTCTATTGGCCTAGGATGAGACGAGATGTTGAGCGCTATGTGGCACGATGCACTACTTGCATTAAAGCTAAGTCCCGTTTAAACCCACATGGTCTTTATATGCCTCTGCCCGTTCCTAGTGTAACTTGGGAGGATATTTTTATGGATTTTGTGTTAGGATTACCTAGAACTAGGAGGGGGAGGGATAGTATTTTTGTGGTGGTAGATCGGTTCTCTAAAATGGCGCATTTTATACCTTGTCACAAGAGCGACGACGCTACAAATGTTGCTGATTTGTTTTTCAGAGAGGTCGTACGCTTGCATGGAGTTCCCAATACCATCGTTTCAGATCGTGATGCTAAATTTTTAAATCATTTTTGGAGGACGTTGTGGCATAAGTTGGGGACGAAGCTGCTGTTTTCTACTACTTGTCACCCCCAAACAGATGGGCAAACGGAGGTCGTCAACCGTACATTGTCCACCATGCTGAGGGCTGTTTTGAAGACCAACTTGAAGCTCTGGGAAGAGTGTCTACCTCATATTGAGTTTGCATATAATAGGTCAGTACACTACACTACTAAGGTAAGTCCGTTTCAAGTGGTCTATGGCTTTAATCCGCGTGCGCCTATTGATTTGCTACCATTGCCACCATCTGAAAAATTGAATTTTGATGCTACTACACGTGCTGAATTATTGCTTAAAATGCATGAAACTACTAAAACAAACATAGAGAAAATGAATGAGAAATATCGTGCTTATGGTAGTAAGGGTAGAAAAGAGATAACATTTGAACCGGGTGATCTTGTTTGGTTGCACTTGCGCAAGGATCATTTTCCTGATTTGAGAAAGTCTAAATTGATGCCCCGTGCTGATGGTCCTTTCCGTGTGCTTGAGAAGATAAATGATAATGCATATAAACTTGAGTTGCCTGCAGCTTTTGGGGTTAGTCCCACATTTAACATTTCAGATTTAAAGCCCTGTTTGGGAGATGACGATGAGCTTGAGTCGAGGATGACTCCAATTCAAGAGGGGGAGGATGATGAGGACATCACATGATACACACATGGAGCCTCCACCTACAATTCAATTACAAGGACCAATCACATGCACCCGTGCCCGTCGCTTGAACCATGAGGTTAATTCTTTCCTTAGCAACTATGTTAATATTTGTTTGGATGGGATGCTACTGAATACTAGTGATATTTTGTTGCTTAGGAACATGGGAGATGAAATAGAAGAGTTGGAGTTGAAGACGGAGTCGCACAGATGATTTGAAGTCAAGAATTCGCTGGTTCGGACTACATCGACCACCATGCACCAAAATGGGCATAACTTCCTCATACAAAGTCCGACTGGCACGTTCTTGGACTTTTTGGAAAGCTAAGGAGAAGATGGATCTTTTGGCGTTGGTTTCGCCTCATTTGGAGTCTCGAGCCGTCCTGTGTGTTTAAAATAGTCCTGCATGACAGAATTGGGCCGTGTTGGCCCATAGTCCGAGTCTGTACGTCTTCTAGCCCATAGTCCGAGTCTGTACGCCTTCTACAGGCTGTCCACGCCTTATATACTCGTGCCAGCCGCCTTTAGGGTTAGGTTTTTCTTTGTTTGCATTTACACTTGTGTGTTTAGATCCCGCTCCTGCACCGGACCGATTGGCTGCTGCATCAGCGTTTGTGAAACCTCTCCTCTTCATAGTTTATCTGTGATTTGGCATTCGACTTGTATCCTTCCTGTTCTTACTTGTGTTCTTGGGTTCGCTTGCAGGAATTAGCCTTCGTGGCGAGGTCAATCGCGCCCTGCGTGGTTGATAACCAACGGAGACGGTGGTGTAGCGATTGCAAGGTTTTGATCCACCGGACCGGAGCCTTGGATCGTCAACGTCGAGATTCTCCCCCAATCCAAGTTATCCCTTACCTAGCGGAAGATCGGGACCAATCCCCCATTAAGGGGTTCCGCCGAAGGGTGTTCTGGCAGCCTCTGACACTAGCTTCATGGCTTAGGACACCTCCGGTGAAGGGGCTCTGAGCACGAAAACCTACAACAGAACAGAGATCAAGTGCCAATTTGGCCTCGAGACCGAATCTACTAAGTGTTGCTGTAGCAAAGCGAAGGTAGCAATCTGTTACGTAGATTATTGGATACTTCACAAGTGGAGTAACAAGGTGATAGAAATCTGTTACGTAGATTAATGGGTACTTCACGAGCGAAGTATCAAGGATTACCACATTTTCGTTGCGGTCGGCGGAGGGCTTCCAGGAAAACCCACGAAGGTTGTGCAGAAAGTAAATAAAAGGTAAATACGGTTCAAAGCTAGGGCTTTGTGGTTGAATTGTGTCGGAGGGTTTAATGAACCGGCCTCACCCCTATATTTATAGGGGCTAGTCTTCTTATCTCTAAAGCTAGTGTGGTAGGATTCGGCCTAATCAAGTTTAGGGATAAAAATAGCTAGAATCAGAGTCAAACTCTATCTCCGGAAAATAGCCTGAAGTGGGCCTTTAGCAAGGCCTGCCAAAGCCTGCTCCTCGGGCCAAAGCTTCGGCGAAGCAGGCCTCCGAAGGCCTTCGGGACGAAGGTAATAGGCCACTAAAAGGCCTTTGAAGCCCAATGTTCGATGGGCCTTCGGCCCTGTAAGGCTTCGACCTGATCCAAGACTTGTGTATTTTCGGCCCAAATTATCAAAATTGATATTTTTACAATCTTGACCATTAATGCCATTTTTTGCTATCAACACATGCCCCCCGCCTTTTAGTGAACTAAAAGCATAACGGGCTAAGGATGATACCTTCCATATCAGCCTTTCGACACTTTCAAGCGCTTTGCTACACACTTGGGAAGTACTTTTTCAAATACCTGCCATTCAAAGCCCTTCAAAACTGCTCTCCTTGTAAGGACTCCAACAAGTACGCGTTACGTGGAGCGATTTCGTCTATTTTGAAAGGGCCTTTCCAACTAGGTGACCATTTACCAAATTTGGGGCTCTTAGTGCCTAAGGGTAAAATCGTCTTCCAAACCAAGTCACCAACTTAAATGAATTTGGTTTAACTCTTTTGTTGTAGGCTCTATATATTCTCCTCTTGTGTTTCTCTATAGCTTCTAAAGCCCTTAACCTCTTATCGGTCACTTCCTCGAAATTGTCTTTAAAAAGAGTTTCATATTAATCGACCGATAAGCCATCTTGTTTAAGAAATATTAAAGAGCCAAGATCCACTTCTACTGGTAGAACGGCTTCTTGTCCATATACTAATTCATATGGACTAACTTTGGTAGCACCGTGCTTGGCGACTCTACAAGCCCACAATGCTTTTGAAAGCACTTCATGCTACCTTTTAGGGAACTCTTCAATTTTCTTCTTAATGAGCTTAATTACAGTTTTATTACTAGACTCGACCTGACCATTGGCCTGAGCATAGTAAGGTGAAGAGTTTATCAACTTAATACCATAAAATTCGGCAAAGTCTCTCACTTCCTTAGCAACAAATGAAGTACCTTGATCTGTAGTGAGGGTTTGGGGAATACCGAATCTATGTATAATGTGCTTAAAGATAAAATTAGTTACCTCATTGTGAATCATGTTCTTGAGAGGCACGACCTCAGTCCATTTGGTGAAGTAGACCATTGCTATCAGCACGAACCGATGCCCTTTTGAAGAGCCTCGGAACGGCCATGGTTTGATAATAAGATTAAGTAGCGATGCAGGAGCTAACTGAATATTACCAAACTTTTGACATGCTTCACACCCTCTGTAGTACTTAAAACAGTCCTCAGTCATAGTCGGCCAGTAAAACCCTGCTCTTTTGAGCATCCAACTCATTTTTTGGGCCAACTGATGAGTGCACAAAGCCCTTCATGGACTTCTCCTATAACTACTTTGGATTGATCGGCATCTAAACACCTTAAAAGTACTCCATCAATAGTTCGTTAGTATAATAAATCATCTAGCAACACAAATTTAAACGCTTGTCACCGAACTTTCCGATCAACCCTTTGATTGGGATCTCTTAAATACTGGACGATTGGAATTTTCCAATCATCCTTATGGACATCCGGAGGGTTTGTTAACTCCTTTCCTAGAGTAATGTCTAAACTGCTAACTTCCGAGTGCCCTTTGGGCCTTTCCTGCTTTTGTTGAAGGCTGACCGGTTCAACAGTGTGGAGCTAATCAGACAGAAGTCTTCCGCTGGAGGGGTCCGGCGTGCGAAGACTTCTGTTGCCTAGAAGGCTTTGGCGCAAGGGCTCCAGCATGCAGGATCCTTCGGCTTACGAAGGGCTCCGGCATAAGGTCTCTAGCACACAACACCCTTCGGTGGTCAGAGGGGTCTTCTTCGGAGGGTCCGATGGACCTCGCATCCGCCTAAAGTCCTGGCTTCGGCAGTAAGACCAAGCATGGGCTTTTATTGTACAAAAAATTTTCCTCTCTTGACTTGATAGCTAGATGCCTGCTGAGCCAAATCATTTGCAATTGAATTGGCTTCTCTTGACACGTGAAAAATTTTGAAGTCATCAAAATTAGCGATTACGTATAAACATTTATCCAAGTAACTATTTAGCAAGCCATTAAAACATTGAGCACTTTTAGCTACTTGTTGCACTACTAACAAAGAGTCACCATGCGCATGAACATGTTTAACACCCATGGAACCTAGCAATTCAAGTCCTAGCAATAAAGCTTCATATTCATCTTGGTTATTAGTAGAAGAAAATTATAAACGGGTCGTGGTTTCAAAGTGCATGCCACTAGGTGATATGAGAATTACCCCGATACCTAGTTTCGGCGTAATAAAGTGATAAACACAGAAGCTCCACAAACACGTACCTAGTTTCGGCGTCCAACAGGTGGCGGCTCAAGAATGTGATGATGTACTCTTTCCCCTCCACCTCCTGGGTCAGCACAGCCCCTATCATGATATCTTCTACAGCGATGTACAGTCGAAACGGAATTCCGGCTTTTGGTGCTCTCACCATGGGTGGCAATGATAAGCACTCTTTAATATTTTCAAAGGCGCTTTGCTGACTTGCCCCCAAAGTGAACTCGACTTCACTCTTTAGCCAGAGTATAGGGACGAAGGCATTGATTTTTCCAAACAAGTTAGATAAAAAATGACGCAAATAATTCATCTTGCCTAGCAATTTTTGCACATCCCTCTTGCATGTCGGCACCGCAAAGTTTCTAATCTTTTCAAGCCTCTTAGGATCAATTTCAATACCTCTTTCATGAATCATGAATCATGAATCCTAAGAACTTGCCTGCCTACACGCCAAAAGCACATTTGATTGGGTTCATTTTTAAGCCATATTGTCGCATCCTATCAAAAGCAACTTTCAAATAGGCTAAGTGGTTTCCCATAGCGTCTGATTTGACAACAACATCATCTATGTATACTTCTCACATAACTCCTAGCAAGTCATGAAAGATCAAGTTCATAGCATGTTGATATGTAGTGCCAGCATTCTTTAAACCAAAAGTCATAATGACCCACTCAAACAAGCTGACTAATCCAGGTAATCGAAAGGCTGTCTTGTAGACATCCTCTTCGGTCATAAAAATTTTATTACAACCAGCATTGCCATCAAGAAAACTTAGTACCTTGTGTCCTGAGGCATTGTTGATCAACATGTCGGCTATCGGTATGGGATACTTGTCTTTCGGAGTGGCCTTGTTCAGATCCCTGAAATCAATGCAAACTCGTATTTTGCCGCTCCCTTTCTTTTCTACAGGCACAATATTAGCAACCCATTCGGCATACCTACATGGCCTAATAAACTCAGCTTTGAGTAATCGTTCTACCTCTTCTTTAACTCGGTTATACACAACCAAATTAAAGCGACGAGGGGGTTGTTTATAAGGCCTAAAACTGGTTTTAATAGGTAGCCGATGCTCCACGAGCTCGCGGCTTAATCCGGGCATCTCGCTATATTTCCATGCGAAACAATCAACATACGACCGAAGCAACTTTATTACTTCGGTCTTCTCATCAGCCTGTAAAATTTGGTTTACAAAGGTCAGCCTTGGAATGCTACCATTGCCTATGTAGACTTCTTCTAAAGGATCGGCCGACGCAAAACTTTGTCCTAATTTTTCTACTTCGCTGAAATCTTCAATGGCCTCGGCAATACCGTCTTTAGAAGACCAATATTTCTCTATGCAAGACTTCAACCAATCAAGATTATGTTTGCTAGACATGGCTACTAATTTATAAATAGACGTGATACACCAGCCGTCTTTACAGACACGTTTACGAAACATCCCCCGAATATGCTAACGAAGTCGTAATCCGAAAGGTCTCTACCTTATAGACACTCTACTTTGTTGTGGATGGCGTCGATGGACACATCGGCCAATGCCACCTAGGCTGAAGTGTCTGCTGGTATGACTTCCACGTCATCGCCGTCCCACTGTATCAGGCATTGGTGCAAAGTAGAAGGAATACAACAATTCGCGTGAATCTAGTCACGCCCGAGCAGCACGCTGTAGTTACCTTGCACATCGACGATGAAGAATGTTGTTGGCAATGTCTTGTTACCTACTGTTAACTCCATGGAGAGTACGCCTTTCGTCTTGAAACTCTCGCTGTTAAAGTCGTTGAGCATTAGGTTAGTTTTCTTTAAGTCTTCCTCGTCCCTACCAAGCTTCTTAAATAGAGAGTAAGGCATTAGGTTAACAGTGGTGCAACCGTCGATAAGCATTCTGAAGATCGGCTTCCCATCAATGTGACCCTTGACGTAGAGAGGCTTCAGGTGGTGAGCCGTATCCTCGGGTTTCTCAAAAATAGCATTGCCTGGGCCGACGTTCAACTAAGCGACTTCGGCCTCATCTTGTGGTAGGGCAAACTCAGCGGGTACCATGACGATGTTAATGTCCATCGCCTGAGGTGCGGGTCCTTTGGAGACAGGCATATAATCATCATCGAGCATGTCATCTTCGTCGCTCGGAACTGGAGCCGGGTTGGTCATATCAACCGGCTTGATCTTCCATACCTGTCTCGTAGCCGGACGAGGGCGGATCTCCTCAAAGATGGTGTCTCGTTCGTCCTCAGCCTTTTTCTCGCGCATCGCTTGTGCTCGTAGGGGTTGCATACACCTTTTCTGTGATTTGGACATACCCAGAGGTGCCCAAGATGGTTGTGGCCTGGTACCAGGTGCCACTACCCTGTTTTTGTGATTTTTGGCCGAAGGGGTACCACCCAGCTCGGCTTTGCGTGTTTTATGATTGGAGGACACTTCGCTGTGGACCCTAGTGGTCTGACCGGCCTCGTTCGGCCAATCGGACCGGGCTCCGGCACTGGCCTCGGCTGGACTAGGGGACTTACCTCCATTGGGCTTCGGTGAGGGGGCCTTTGGGATTTGGACTTCCTAAGACCCTTCTTTGATTGTGATGGCTTCGGACAACCTCTCCTTCACCTCTTCGCGTCCATCTCCCTTAGCTCCATCCTGTGTGAGTCGATTTGGAGGTACTACGGACAGCCTATGGACGATGTCTCCTATCGTTGCGTCTGTTTGTCCCTGTCAGTTATAATACTCTGAAGGAAAGCAGGAGGCAATGTTATACTGCGAAGGGTACTCGGCGGGCGAGGTGTACGGAGCCCATAGGTCCCTGCCCAATTGTACGGCCAAGGCATTGGTGGCTCTAGTGGCCTCGCCCACTGTGAGCCGAACCCATTGCACGGAGGGGGGCTCGGCCATGTCGAAGGTATTTCGGACCATATTAGCGAAGAGTCCTACCAGGTCGGAGGTATGTTTGGCCATTGCAAGCCAAAACCCCCCATCGGGGGGTTCGCCCATAGCGAAGCTGAGTTCTGCCATTGGGGTCCGAGTTCATTGTGTGAAGGGTTCGGCCATTGGGGGTCGAACTCATTCTACGTAGGGTTTAGCCATTGGGGTCAGAACTTGTAACGCCCGAAGTCCACCGACTTCGAGTTTCATTGAAATTCCATAGGAAATCAACTTACAAAATGTTCATCAAGCGACAACGTCTTACGACAAACAAAATATAGCTCAGAGACTATTTTATTACACTGAAATAATAAAAAGAAGGTCTTGGCGATGAACATCTTGCTCCACGGATCGCTCCTTGACTGGGACAGCTACTCCAGGCCTTCGTCTTCATAGGACTCAGCATCTAAAAAGTTTTAATCAACAAGGGTGAGTACAAACGTACTCAACAAGCCACAGAAATGCAATTAATGAAGGCTGAATAACAAAGGAGCATATTCTAGGCTTGTTTGCATAAATGAGCAAGCTTAACGTTGTTTAAGCTTTAGTGAGCAAAATTAAAACATGAATATAAAATGCTAAGATAAATATGAACGATAACTTCCCACTACCTCGAGTTGCACACCTGTGCCAACTCGCTCTTTCAACCCATTCCATCATGTTCAACGCTTTCACACACAAATGCAGAAATAAATGCTAACTGCGGAGAACATCACTTGGCCGCCCGTAACCGTGGGCACGGCTTTTCGAAAAGTTATACTCTGATCAGAGGTGTACTACTTTACCCACAAGGCACTTGTCCCTGCACACCACAGTGTGTTACGAGGACCCGAGTCCCAGGAACGCATGCCAAAACCTTTCGCATGTCCGGCTCAGCAAGAGGACAACCACACCAGGTTTCGCCCACGCTCCACTGAGATCTCACCCGAAAATCATGGGTAGACCCCGATTGGCAGACGTGCGACCCCCATTAGTGCCTCGTCAGCACAAGCCATCACTGGGCAACTCCCGATAGATGGTCTTGCCTCCTCCGCTCGGTGCATCAAGCTGAACCGACCCATACTACGGATTAGGTCTTACCCATTAGACTTGTGGTCAGTACTGTTATGCTTCGCAACAGATCCCGCAGACCGGTCCTTATAGTGCCCCGGGTGCGACTAACCAATGTCCGAGCTTGCACCCGGAACCCACCATGCTCAATGCAACACCATTCTCCAAGATTTCAAGTAACACAACTCAGAATCACAATGAGACGAGATATAACAAAGATATAGAGACGATCCACATGTCTAGTGATAAATATTAATTTTAACGCTAGCAAGTGTGCCTCTACTTTAGAGCACTAACTAATGAATTTTATAAGGCGACAAGGAGAACGGAATACAAAGCATGGCTTGGGTTTGCACAACAGGGATAAACTAAACTTTAACTAAACATTTAAAAGTGAGGTCTAATGCATTTATTAACCTATGGGTTATAGCAATAATTAATTAAAAGAATGGGTTCAACATGTTCAACTATTTCCACGGAAAGGGATCTGTGACTTGCCTCTTGCGCTTTTGAAAAACCTTTTAACTCCTGACGAAGACTTCGGATCTTGCGCGAGGTCCTTCAAAGCTTCAAGAACACGAGGCTCTACAAGGCACACCAAACAAGATAAACACTCTAAGAAAACAATTAAACAACATAATTAAATATTCTTATTAGTTAAGGTGTTAATTAAGAATAATGATTGAGTTTGAATGGAAAAGATGGAGTGAAATAGAACTATTGATCTCGAGTTGAGACAAGGACAGTAGATTGTATTCGCAAAATAGGAGAAGTGGCGTCCGACCAAGTTGAATGCCAACGAACAGAAAACAACAGTTCAATAAAAAGAGAGGTGGGGAATGGCGAGGAAGCATCGGAACGACACGAATCATATCCGATGAACAATGACATGGATTGGGAGGAAGGAAGATAAATAAAAGATATGGCTCAACACTAATCGAAATGAATGAATGTCAAACAATGGCTGTGAGTCAACGGGATAGGTTAGAACTAATGAGCAGGGACATATACCAGAATCAATGAATGACAACACATAGCAGAATAGAACAACAATGATGAGCTATGGCGTTCAAAGGCACATGACATACATACCAAGGTTAGATCAGAACATAATTAATAGGTATGGCAATGATATAATGGCATAAGCAACACGATGGATGAAACAATTTACTCGAGGGAATTAGATCAATAGTAAACAAAAGGTATAACATATTGATATCAATAATTGGTCATGAGATATACAACGATATAATTAGTGGATGGATCGAAACCAATTGATACAATATTTTAATTAGACAAACAGAATATCAAGGAACCATGATATAAGAGGCAGACGATTCAACGGGGCATATGAAGGACATGTCAACATGATAATGAATCGACCAGAATGAATGGATACAATATTTTCATTGATTAGGGTAGGAAAAAAATGGAACCAATGTTGAATTTAACGATTGATAACAAGGTATATGATGATAGTCCTACAATACGATAATGGACCGATTAGGATGAATGTCACATAACACAAGATGGATCAATGGGCCGGACATGGCAACGAAAAATTAATTAGACATAACAAAATAATGTCGAACCAAAAGAGTATAACATAATGGATTGAGATCAATAGACCGGATGATAAGGTATATGGATCGACGTGATAATAGATTGAAATCAACCATTGTCAAAGCGCTATATGAGGGTAGATCAACAATGCTATGACGAACAAATTGAGTCATAATAAATCTGCTAAAACTATTTAACAATTTGATAAGATTAAAATGGGAGAGAGGGATTCTCACCAAGGGGAAACACGATGGCAAGCAGAGGCGGATCGGCGCGGCGACAGCCCGATGGTGAAGCGAGGAGGTGAGCGGCCGGGGTGGAGGTGCAGCGGACAGGGGCTGCAGTGCGTCGACGCGGTGGAGACGGCGCTGGACGAGCGGTTGGCCGGAGATGGCAGGGACGACGCGAGGCTTGCGTGGCGCGGCGGAGGAAGAGGCACGACGCGGCCGAGGAGGAGGCGCGGTGCGGAGGCTCTGCGCGCGGGAGCGGCTGCGCGGCGCCGGCGAGGAGGAGGCGCGGCGCGATGGGCCGGCATGGCGGGCGGCGCGACGGCGGCCGGCATGGCGGGCGGCAGTGACGGCGCGAGGGAGGCGCGGCGCGACGCCGGAGGAGGAGGAGGAGCGGCTGCGCGGCGCCGGCGAGGAGGAGGCGCGACGCGGGTGGCAGCCAACACGGCGCAGGAGCGAGCAGGGCAGCGCGCGGGCACGACACGGCGACGGAGGAGTCGCGACGCGGCGGCTGGGCGCGGGGAGGAGGTGCGACGCCGGCGGACCAGCCTGGGCCGAGGCAGGAGGAGGGGGAGGGAAGAGGAGAGAGAAGCGGCGGGAGGTTGGAGAAGGGAGAGAGAAAAGTGGTTACGGGATGGGAGGAGGAAGAAGGAGAGGGGAGAGAAAAAGAGGGCTGCGCACGGGATAGGTGCAGCCACGCAGGAGAGAAAAAAAGAAAAGGAAAAGAAAAGAAAAAGAGAGAAAGAGAAAAGAAAGAAAGAAAGAAAAGATTGGAAAAAAAATATAAAAAAATATTTTCTGAATATTTAAATTTAGGCTTTCGAGAAAAAGTGGAAAGTTTGTGGAAATTTTCAAATTTAAAATAAATTTATAAATTTTAGTTTTCAAGGAAATAACGCGGGAATATTTTGAAGAATAAACGACAACTTGAAAAATAAATAAATTGTGTATCCGCGTCGAAATTAGAAATTTCGAACATGAACACAACACTAAGGTTTTGAATTTATTTTCAGGAATTCAAAATATAAAAATAATTTAAAAATAGATTTTTTTCACGGAATTTAAACCACGCGATTAAAAAGAGGATTTTAACTTCGCGAACGAAAATAAAAGATTGATTCCTCCGGAATTACGATGGAAAAAGAGAGATGGTCGTGGATGAAGATTTCAAACTCGACCGGAAAGAAATAGGAATTTAATTTATTTTCAATTTAAATTTATTTATTAAATTATTATGAGTTACTATTCTAATTGCAAAATCCTTAATAAAAACTTAAATTGATTTGAGGCGCAAGAAATTTACTAGAAATTCCTTTAGCCAATTTTTATTTGGTTTTATATTATTTTTAATTGAAATGATTTATTATATTTTATTCACACAACATTATTGTTGAACATATTTTATTATTTAACGTTAGAGTTTTGCGATGAAATAATATTGATTATATCTTTATTAATTCCTTTGCACCAAAAATTCTAGAAAATTTTTGGGACGCAATTTAGAGCAAAGAGAATTTTAAGAAAAATACTCTCGCTACGATTTATTCTTAAACGAAAATTTTAAGCACGCATTTTATCTTCATTGTTTATCGCTTTTCACTGAATCATTTTCTTGAAATTCATTTATTAATTTCTTTATTTTATTTTAACGCCTGACAAAAGTCAGGGCGTTACAAATCTAACCCCCTTAACAAGAATCTCGCCCCGAGATTCGAAAAGGCTAGAAGTAGAAGGTTATGGATAGGCTTCAACTTTCTTGGATTGTTTCCTCAACTGAAGGCTTAAGACTGCATTTTCAGGATTGAGCTTGACTTCGTTAGGGCTTCGTTGACGACATTTTTTTTTGGCTTCATGGTTGGAGTTGATCTTGCAAAACGACAACGAGAGGACTATGTTGAGTTGAAGCTTGAGGTAGATTATCTTCTTTAAATTGAGACCGATGGGCAACGATACCATTTTGAACCATGGCACCACTTTGAAATTGAGCTTTTGACGACCTTTCCTCTTTTGAAACGGACATCTAATAGGTATATAGGGAAGAGGGAAATGAAAAATAGGACAGAGTGTAAGAGCAGATCTATAGATTGGGACCTTAACCGGCTTTATTACTGATCTGATGTGTGTAGTGGTCAATCATTACAATTCAAGCAAACAACCCAGTATGGTTACATCACAAGAGGCGACATAAACCATACGCTGCACTCAAAACAAACAAACAAACCGTTATGAAACTAACGATATCTAGGGACTTTCTACACTTGACGATCTTCACGAACAGCGTTGAGGGCTGCTTCTTGATACAACATCTTCAATCCATTTGCCTTGGCTCTGACTATGAAGAGAGGGAGATCCTTGCCTGCGAAGTCCTTCAATAAATCCCTGGTACTCGCGAGAATAGGTAAGAACCAAGATCAATGTCTAAAACTTTTTTTTTCAAGTAGGGAATGAAGTGGGATGGAGTCAAGGTTACAAAGCAACAGAATAATTTTTCACAAATACTGGTTTTTAGATTTTTGCAAATAAGTCCTAATAAAGGCGGTCTGTTTGGCTTCCTGCAGTCAAGTCAGCTCTGATACCATTTTGTAACGCCCGAAGTCCACCGACTTCGAGTTTCATTGAAATTCCATAGGAAATCAACTTACAAAATGTTCATCAAGCGACAACGTCTTACGACAAACAAAATATAGCTCAGAGACTATTTTATTACACTGAAATAATAAAAAGAAGGTCTTGGCGATGAACATCTTGCTCCACGGATCGCTCCTTGACTGGGACAGCTACTCCAGGCCTTCGTCTTCATAGGACTCAGCATCTAAAAAGTTTTAATCAACAAGGGTGAGTACAAACGTACTCAACAAGCCACAGAAATGCAATTAATGAAGGCTGAATAACAAAGGAGCATATTCTAGGCTTGTTTGCATAAATGAGCAAGCTTAACGTTGTTTAAGCTTTAGTGAGCAAAATTAAAACATGAATATAAAATGCTAAGATAAATATGAACGATAACTTCCCACTACCTCGAGTTGCACACCTGTGCCAACTCGCTCTTTCAACCCATTCCATCATGTTCAACGCTTTCACACACAAATGCAGAAATAAATGCTAACTGCGGAGAACATCACTTGGCCGCCCGTAACCGTGGGCACGGCTTTTCGAAAAGTTATACTCTGATCAGAGGTGTACTACTTTACCCACAAGGCACTTGTCCCTGCACACCACAGTGTGTTACGAGGACCCGAGTCCCAGGAACGCATGCCAAAACCTTTCGCATGTCCGGCTCAGCAAGAGGACAACCACACCAGGTTTCGCCCACGCTCCACTGAGATCTCACCCGAAAATCATGGGTAGACCCCGATTGGCAGACGTGCGACCCCCATTAGTGCCTCGTCAGCACAAGCCATCACTGGGCAACTCCCGATAGATGGTCTTGCCTCCTCCGCTCGGTGCATCAAGCTGAACCGACCCATACTACGGATTAGGTCTTACCCATTAGACTTGTGGTCAGTACTGTTATGCTTCGCAACAGATCCCGCAGACCGGTCCTTATAGTGCCCCGGGTGCGACTAACCAATGTCCGAGCTTGCACCCGGAACCCACCATGCTCAATGCAACACCATTCTCCAAGATTTCAAGTAACACAACTCAGAATCACAATGAGACGAGATATAACAAAGATATAGAGACGATCCACCTGTCTAGTGATAAATATTAATTTTAACGCTAGCAAGTGTGCCTCTACTTTAGAGCACTAACTAATGAATTTTATAAGGCGACAAGGAGAACGGAATACAAAGCATGGCTTGGGTTTGCACAACAGGGATAAACTAAACTTTAACTAAACATTTAAAAGTGAGGTCTAATGCATTTATTAACCTATGGGTTATAGCAATAATTAATTAAAAGAATGGGTTCAACATGTTCAACTATTTCCACGGAAAGGGATCTGTGACTTGCCTCTTGCGCTTTTGAAAAACCTTTTAACTCCTGACGAAGACTTCGGATCTTGCGCGAGGTCCTTCAAAGCTTCAAGAACACGAGGCTCTACAAGGCACACCAAACAAGATAAACACTCTAAGAAAACAATTAAACAACATAATTAAATATTCTTATTAGTTAAGGTGTTAATTAAGAATAATGATTGAGTTTGAATGGAAAAGATGGAGTGAAATAGAACTATTGATCTCGAGTTGAGACAAGGACAGTAGATTGTATTCGCAAAATAGGAGAAGTGGCGTCCGACCAAGTTGAATGCCAACGAACAGAAAACAACAGTTCAATAAAAAGAGAGGTGGGGAATGGCGAGGAAGCATCGGAACGACACGAATCATATCCGATGAACAATGACATGGATTGGGAGGAAGGAAGATAAATAAAAGATATGGCTCAACACTAATCGAAATGAATGAATGTCAAACAATGGCTGTGAGTCAACGGGATAGGTTAGAACTAATGAGCAGGGACATATACCAGAATCAATGAATGACGACACATAGCAGAATAGAACAACAATGATGAGCTATGGCGTTCAAAGGCACATGACATACATACCAAGGTTAGATCAGAACATAATTAATAGGTATGGCAATGATATAATGGCATAAGCAACACGATGGATGAAACAATTTACTCGAGGGAATTAGATCAATAGTAAACAAAAGGTATAACATATTGATATCAATAATTGGTCATGAGATATACAACGATATAATTAGTGGATGGATCGAAACCAATTGATACAATATTTTAATTAGACAAACAGAATATCAAGGAACCATGATATAAGAGGCAGACGATTCAACGGGGCATATGAAGGACATGTCAACATGATAATGAATCGACCAGAATGAATGGATACAATATTTTCATTGATTAGGGTAGGAAAAAAATGGAACCAATGTTGAATTTAACGATTGATAACAAGGTATATGATGATAGTCCTACAATACGATAATGGACCGATTAGGATGAATGTCACATAACACATGATGGATCAATGGGCCGGACATGGCAACGAAAAATTAATTAGACATAACAAAATAATGTCGAACCAAAAGAGTATAACATAATGGATTGAGATCAATAGACCGGATGATAAGGTATATGGATCGACGTGATAATAGATTGAAATCAACCATTGTCAAAGCGCTATATGAGGGTAGATCAACAATGCTATGACGAACAAATTGAGTCATAATAAATCTGCTAAAACTATTTAACAATTTGATAAGATTAAAATGGGAGAGAGGGATTCTCACCAAGGGGAAACACGATGGCAAGCAGAGGCGGATCGGCGCTGCGACAGCCCGATGGTGAAGCGAGGAGGTGAGCGGCCGGGGTGGAGGTGCAGCGGACAGGGGCTGCAGTGCGTCGACGCGGTGGAGACGGCGCTGGACGAGCGGTTGGCCGGAGATGGCAGGGACGACGCGAGGCTTGCGTGGCGCGGCGGAGGAAGAGGCACGACGCGGCCGAGGAGGAGGCGCGGTGCGGAGGCTCTGCGCGCGGGAGCGGCTGCGCGGCGCCGGCGAGGAGGAGGCGCGGCGCGATGGGCCGGCATGGCGGGCGGCGCGACGGCGGCCGGCATGGCGGGCGGCAGTGACGGCGCGAGGGAGGCGCGGCGCGACGCCGGAGGAGGAGGAGGAGCGGCTGCGCGGCGCCGGCGAGGAGGAGGCGCGACGCGGTGGCAGCCAACACGGCGCAGGAGCGAGCAGGGCAGCGCGCGGGCACGACACGGCGACGGAGGAGTCGCGACGCGGCGGCTGGGCGCGGGGAGGAGGTGCGACGCCGGCGGACCAGCCTGGGCCGAGGCAGGAGGAGGGGGAGGGAAGAGGAGAGAGAAGCGGCGGGAGGTTGGAGAAGGGAGAGAGAAAAGTGGTTACGGGATGGGAGGAGGAAGAAGGAGAGGGGAGAGAAAAAGAGGGCTGCGCACGGGATAGGTGCAGCCACGCAGGAGAGAAAAAAAAAGAAAAGGAAAAGAAAAGAAAAAGAGAGAAAGAGAAAAGAAAGAAAGAAAGAAAAGATTGGAAAAAAAATATAAAAAAATATTTTCTGAATATTTAAATTTAGGCTTTCGAGAAAAAGTGGAAAGTTTGTGGAAAGTTTCAAATTTAAAATAAATTTATAAATTTTAGTTTTCAAGGAAATAACGCGGGAATATTTTGAAGAATAAACGACAACTTGAAAAATAAATAAATTGTGTATCCGCGTCGAAATTAGAAATTTCGAACATGAACACAACACTAAGGTTTTGAATTTATTTTCAGGAATTCAAAATATAAAAATAATTTAAAAATAGATTTTTTTCACGGAATTTAAACCACGCGATTAAAAAGAGGATTTTAACTTCGCGAACGAAAATAAAAGATTGATTCCTCCAGAATTACGACGGAAAAAGAGAGATGGTCGTGGATGAAGATTTCAAACTCGACCGGAAAGAAATAGGAATTTAATTTATTTTCAATTTAAATTTATTTATTAAATTATTATGAGTTACTATTCTAATTGCAAAATCCTTAATAAAAACTTAAATTGATTTGAGGCGCAAGAAATTTACTAGAAATTCCTTTAGCCAATTTTTATTTGGTTTTATATTATTTTTAATTGAAATGATTTATTATATATTTTATTCACACAACATTATTGTTGAACATATTTTATTATTTAACGTTAGAGTTTTGCGATGAAATAATATTGATTATATCTTTATTAATTCCTTTGCACCAAAAATTCTAGAAAATTTTTGGGACGCAATTTAGAGCAAAGAGAATTTTAAGAAAAATACTCTCGCTACGATTTATTCTTAAACGAAAATTTTAAGCACGCATTTTATCTTCATTGTTTATCGCTTTTCACTGAATCATTTTCTTGAAATTCATTTATTAATTTCTTTATTTTATTTTAACGCCTGACAAAAGTCAGGGCGTTACAGAACTCACTGTGCGGAGGGTTCGGCCACTGGGGTCCAAAGCCACTGTGCGGAGGGTTGGGCCACTAGGGTTCGAAGCCACTGTACGGAGGGTTCAGCCACTAGGGTCAGAAATCACCATGTGGAGGGTTCGGCCAATGTGGTCTGAAGCCATCTCCTGACTGCCTTGGCCCCTTCGGTTGTCTTAGCTTTTTTGCGCGGGGGCTTATTTCCTTGGCTTTTTTATGTTTGTTCAATAGCATCTGATATGATACCTTTGATTTTTTTGCGATCCCTAGCTGAAGGAGATGTGCTGACATTTCTTTTCCACACTCCTACTTCAAGGTTCTTTGGTACGAGTGTGCGTGTGCATGATTCTCCAATAATGACAATTTCCCCTTAGTTGACTCGGCCTGCTCTAGCCAAATCAGTACTCTCTTCTCGTCGAGGTCGACGGTGTTCACGGGAAAGGGGTCTTTGTCTAGCTTCATCTTTGGACTGGGGTCTATTTTCAATCATCTTTTCTTCTATGGCCGATTGAACCCGTCGACGAAAAACATTGCAGTCGTTAGTATAATGGGAATGTGAATCATGCCACTTACAGTAGGGGTGTTTCTTTAGCTCATTGGCGGATGGAATGACTTGGCCTTTAGGAAACCTGAGAAGCTGGTTCTTCAAGAGAAAATCAAATATTTTATCGCACTTAGTTATATCAAACGAGTATTTGACTTCACTTGGCCGACTCTTTGTGGGAGACGGTCGTAGTTCAGAACAAGTGACGGGTTTACTCTTAGCATTCCAAACCCATTCGGCCACGTACATGTCAGCCGAATCCTCTTCTTCCTCTGACTCCTCCTCGTCGGAGTGTTCCATGATGTGGACTTCAGCCCTAGGCTTGTTAAATGTTTTGATAAACTTTTTATCTTTGGCTCGGCCTTCTTGGACCAGAGCCTTCTGCAAAACTTGGTTGACTTCTAAAAAGTTTTGGTTGTCTAGCCTCTCTTTAATCTCAGAACGCAGCATGTTGAAGGCTAGATCCACCAAATCCCTTTCTGAAATGTTGAGACTAAAACATCGGTTTCTAGTATCTCTAAAGCGCTTGATGTACTCGGAGACACTATCGCTAGATTTCTGTCTAACCAATGTTAAGTGTGAAAGCCTAAGTTATGTCTCACCCGTATAAAAATAGTCATGGAACTTTTGTTCCAATTCATCCCATGTTTGGACATAGTTCGGCGGGAGCGCCGAAAACCAAGTAAAAGTGGTGTCGGATAGTGAGAGGGAAAAAGTCTAAGTTTTAAAGCATCCGACCCACTAGCTTCTCCACACTGCGCTAAAAACTGACTAACATGCTCTAGTGTGGTTTTTTTACCCTCACCATTGAACTTGGTGAACTCAGGTACTCTGTAGCTGCGAGGGTATGGTATTGTGTCGAAATGGTTAGGGTATGGTTTCCAGTAAACCCTAGCCCGACCCATAGGTATGAAGCAGGTGCACTCCCTAAATAGTGCGCGGATCCGCTCCTCAATGTCATCCTGGCCCCCTATCTGTGTGTGTCTCTCATGTGGAGGCGTGACACGCGGTGGTATGTCAGCGTGTCAACCATGGGAGTCTTCCTCACGTGCTGGATCTAGGTATGTGACATACTCAGGCCTGTTTGTTTGTGCGTGTGGTGCAGGCAACGCAGGAAGAACTGGCGTAGGTGTAGGTGGTGTGCAATAAACAGGGTTAGCTTGGACATGTGCATAGTGGCTTGTCTCAGCCATATATGCTGAGGCCAGAGACGTGATGGTCTTACCAGTACTACCATCGGTCCTGCTATAGATACGATTCACCGGAGGTGCACTAGCGATTGGAGTTGAAGGAACGGCCTCGGTAAAGCCGAACCTTCTAAGTGTCGCCTCTACTTGAGAGCTGATTGCCGAATCTAAACGGTTGGCTAGCAAAGCGCTAACATCTTGATCTACTGATGCGGCTATTTTTTGCTCAATCTCTAAAGAAGATAAAGGAGGTGATACTGGAGTTGACGTCGCGCTTGATGATGCCCACGCGTGTCTTGACGTAGCCTCCAAGCATGAGGTCTTGTAGTGCCTTCATCTTTGCCTCGATCTCTGCTCGGTCTTCTTCGGGAATATCTTCAAGGATAGGCGTCATGATATTGCGGTTGTCGATATCTGCACCCCCCATGGGATCCATCGGTGATGTAGACGTAGTAGTCGTCGTAGATGTACCCACGGCCGATGTAGATGTACCCATCATGTTGGCGTAGCATTCCCCAGTGGAGTCGCCAAAAGTGTGTTGAGACGAAAACGTGTCCCCGCACTTAGGTCAGTTCGATGATCCAAAAGTGTGCAGATACTTAGTGACAAGCCTAAGCGTAACACAACACTGACATCGCATTCCGACTACCCTTAATAGTACCAAGGGGGTGGATTCACCAGGTAATCAGATCACACAGAAATAATCCAATTAGTCGAAATAAATATATAAATAAAAATAAATTAGCAAACTGAACGGAGCCTAACTGATTCGAAGTGTATCGTGCGAAGGGTTCACCGAAGGGCTGGCTTCGGCGTCTAGTGCGAAGGGTCTCGCCGAAGGTAGCCTTCGGCGTTTGGATTGATCTGGCCGAAGGCAGGCTTCAGATAGATCTTGACGTGAAATCACCACCGAACAGCGGGTTCGGTGCGAAGTCTATGACACGATAAAATACTCCAACGCAACGTGCTGGTGTGACTTCTTCCGGCGTGAAGTATTGGCATGATGAAGCCTGACGCGACGAAGCCTGTTGTGGAGTGCGGGACTCAACCAGACTGACAACAGCGTGACAGGTCCAGCACGGGTAGTCGAAGCAGGGGTTCCACCGAAGGGTGTTCTAGCAGCCTCCGACACCAGCTTCCTGGCTTCGGACACCATCGGCGAAGTGGCTTCGAGTGTGAAAACCTGCAACAGAATAGAGATCAAGTGCCAATTCGGCCTAGAGACCGAATTTGCTAAGTGTTGTAGTAGGGAAGCGAAGGTAGCAATCTGTTACGTAGATTAACGGATACTTCACAAGCGAAGTAACAAGACAATAGCAATCTGTTACGTAGATTAACGGGTACTTCACAAGCGAAGTATCAAGGATTACCACAGTTTCATTGTGGCCAGTGGAGGGCTTCCAGGCAAACCCACGAAGGTTGTGCATAAAGTAAATAAAAGGTAAATACAGTTCAAAACTAGGGCTTTGTGGTTGAACTGTGTCGGGGGGTTTAATGAACCGGCCTCACCCCTATATTTATAGGGGCTAGTCTTATTATATCTAAGGCTAATCTGGTAGGATTCGGCCTAATCAAGTTTAGGTATAAAAATAGCAAGAATCAGACTCAAACTCTATCTCCAGCAAACAACTCGAAGTGGGCCTTCGGCAAGGCCTGCCGAAGCCTGCTCCTCAGGCCAAAGCTTCGGTGAGGCAGGCCTCCGAATGCCTTCGGGCCGAAGGTAGTAGGCCACTAAAAGGCCTTCGAAGCCCAATGTTCGATGGGCCTTCGGTCCTATAAGGCTTCGGCCTGATCCAGGACTTGTGTATATTCAGCCCAAATTACCAAAATTGACATTTTGACAATCTTGACTATTAATGCCATTTTTTGCTATCAACAATGGGATTATTTCCCCCTAACAGTAGCCCCTCGAATATGTCTCTTCGATCGACCTGTCTTGTGAGAAGGGCAATATGCACAAGAAATATTATCACGATAGAGTTTCGGAATGTGGACGAACCTCCCAGCTTACCTTGAGATGCTCTAGGCTGCGAAGGGGCCTGGCCCAAAGGAGTCTTGCGTCGAAGCGTCTGTCACTTGCGCTCCCTTTCGGAAGCTTGGAATTTTGGGTGCTCGAGCGCCGCTTCACATAGCCTGGCGTCCTCAGGTCCTTTAGGCGCCAAATATGGGCCTTCGGAGGGTTGGCTCGGGCGGTGAACCGTCATTTTTAATGAGTCGCTGCGCACGGAATCCCAACCATTTTAGAAAGATTGGACCATTTTTGACTGCGGCCACACCTACCAGTCTCGGGGGGAATCGAAAAGTATATGAAGGGGTGTGAGAAACTCTTGTGATGCAAGCACCTGGCTCCCATAAAAAGGTAGTGACCTCCCATTACCGAGGCACGCTCTTCGCGTATTTTCCTCCACCTCTTTCAATTGTCCTCTTCTAGCCTTTGCCTTCTGGCCTTTTGTAACACCCCAAATTTTCAAAGGAATAAAAATATTATTTCCTGGACTTTATTATTTTTAAATACCTTTAAATACCCTTCTATACCATTTTCAACTACAACATAGAGTTAATGACCAAACCAGGAGCTAAAAATTTTTGTATAAGCTCCCAAGGCCAAGACATATTTTTGAGAATTTTTATAAATTTTTATCAACCTTGGAAGTAGCTTTAAGATTTTAATCTATTTCCTGGAATTATTTTTATTAAGAAATGTTTTGAAACAGTGTTGGGCCTCCCTCCCCCCTTCTCTCTCTCCCGACCGGCCCAGCCCGTCACCCTCGCCCGCCTTTGGCTGACAGCCTGACCCCACCTATCAGCGTCGATCGCCTCCCCTCGCGCGCACGCCCGACACCACGGCCCCACCCGTCAGCCCTCTCGTTCACGCGCTCGCACCCGCTGCCCGGTGGCCCCCACCTGTCGGATTCGTCTTCCCCGCGAGATCCGCCCCCAAATCCCCCCCTCACCGGCCGACGCAATAACGCGCATCGGATCCCCTGCCCCCGACCCCCTCCACTCAAATTGAGCCCGCCATTACCACCCCCGGTCCACGGCGACCGTTTCACCCAATTAAATCAGGCCGATTCGCGTCCAGGTTCGATGAATTGGATCCAACCCAAGCTCACCGGCGTTTAAACGCGTTTATTCCCAGCCATCGTCGATTACACCCCCTCTGCCCCCGCCGATGGCCCTATATAAACCCCCTGGCCACCTGCATTGCGCCCCCACGCTCACACATTGCGAGAACGCATAGAATGCCCTCACTTCAAGTTTTAGCACACCACCGCCGCCCGTCCTCCAGCCATCGCTCGCCGTCGCTGGAGTCCCTCTCCATCCACGCCGACCGCACCTCCGTGACCGCAAGGACGACACCAACCTCGGCCACCCCTCCGTCGACGTCGAACCCCGCCGGATCGCCGTCGTCGCCAAGGACCCGAACACCTTCGCCGCCTCCACTCGTCGCCGGCCTCACTCCGTCGACCTTTCGCCACCGCAAGGGTACCCTCGTGTTCCCCTTAGTTCCCTCGTTGCGTATTTGGCTTTAGTTAGGACGGATAGCCCTCACCATCGCCGGAATCGCTCGTTGTCGCGTCGTCGGAGTCGGGGAAGAAGGGTACTTAACCCCCCCCCGACACACGCCGTGTCGGATTTGATCGCAACCGTGCGATCGGGATCCAACGGTGACGATTAATTCCCGCGTGCGATTTAATCCGATCCGTTAGATCTCGGCGAAGGGGTACGTTATAATCTCAGCCGTTTGTTTGGTTTAAAATCCCGCATCGCATCTAAGCCGCACGTTACGTACCGGTTCAACGTTTTAATCTCAGCCGTCCACGTCATTTTAACTCTCCCGCCTCACCCGTGACTGCCCGATCGCGATCCAACGGTGGATCTTGATCCGGTGCACGCGCACAGTGCGCAGGTGCACGGTGGTCTCGGCTCACCGTGGACCGACGCTTGTTTTTTGTTTAATTTAAATTCCAAAAATGCTTGTAAACTTCAAAAATTCATATCTGGCACGTTTGAACTCTAAAAATTGTCATTTCAACTCTAGAAATTTTATAATTTTATTCTCTACACTTTAGTTCAATAAAAACAGTATGTTACCTTAGACTTTTTCATGTTTATTTAAAAGAGCATTCAAATACCCTTAGGGTAAAAATATAAATTTAATTATTTAAATTCCAGTGAAGCTTATATTTATTTATTTCCTGTTAATATGAACAAACCACTAAGTTTTCTATGGACCCTTCATTTTAAATTTATTAGAAAACTTAAAAATGAGAATAATCACTTTTAAAACCTTTTTTTAAAGGACAACACTTCATTTTAATTTCTTTTAAAATTGTTTATAAAATGAACTTCAGAACCTTAACAACTTGATTTATTTTAAATCAAACCAACTTAGACATATGTGCTTATTATGTGATGTTATATTGTTTGATTGGATGTTGTGTTTATTTTATTTTACTTTATTTATATTGGAAAGACTACGACGCCGTCAAGGAGCCGGAATATTTCTCGGAAGTCCCTCCCTCACCCTTCGCTGAACAACGCAAGTCACCAAACCAATCTTTTGAGCATATTGAACCCATGTTTTATTAAACTATCGCTAAAACACATAGGAAATATATGCATTAGTCAAATGAAACCATTACAATATATTTATTTAGGATCCCCGACCTTGATGTGCAACCCAAGCCATGTTATCTCGCCTAACCTCCTTGTCACCATATGATTAATGATATTAGCTAGTGTCCAATGTATTGACACGATCGCTATAGGATAAAAATGAGTCGTAGTAAAATGGTTCTACTATATGATCCCCGTTACTTCTTATCCTTGGAATTCTGTTGGTGATGAGTTATGGTTGTGAGTGTATGCATGGTGGGTTCCGGGTGCAAGATAGGGCATTGGTCGGTAGCACCCGGGGACTATAAGGACCGGTCTGCGGGATCCGTTGCAATACACTTCCGTACTAACCACAAGTCTAATGGGTAAGTCCTAACTAAGGTATGGAGTGTTCCAAACCGAGGCCACCATTTGGAGATGGGTCAAGCAGCACCCGCGGGTGGCTTGTACCAATGTGGCGCAAAAGGGGGTGCGACGTTAGCCGAGATGCGGCCCGGCGCACCGGCGAAACCTAGAGCGGGTGGTTATCGCTTGGAGCATTTCATCCTGAGGTTTTGGCACGAGTTCCCGTGGTATGGGTCATCTCGTTTGGGATGAGTGCGTGCCTTGTGGGTATAATAGTACATCTCTGATCAGAGTCTTAAATCTTTTTGAAAAGCCAAGCCCAAGGTCAAGGGCGGGTTGCGTGACATCCCACAGTTAGTTTACTTTGAATATGTATGTGCATGATGGTTTGACATGTAAGGACTGTTGTGCGAGGAGGTAAAACGTATTCCTCGAGTTAGATGATATTATTGATGTTCATGTTTATATTTCCGCATGATAAAGTTTAATTACACTAAATGCAACAACTGAAAAATGTACTTTTCCGTACTGTTAGCCATTGCCCATCCTTGTTTATTATCCTGCATTATTACTTGCATTTGCGGTGGCTTGTTGAGTACTTTTGTACTCATACCCGTTGGACCCCACAGAGGATGCCTACTATGAAGACGGTCTGGGGTAGCGACCCAGTCAAGCAAATATCCTGAAGTAGTTCGTCATGCTATTTACTTTTATTGCTATTTTTATTTCAACTCTGATGTAATAATTATGGTATGCGTACCATTAATACTGTCGTATATACGATTGTCGCATGATGAACCTCTTGTATTATTGTTTTTCTTATGAAATTCAATAATGTTCTGATTTTGGTAAATCGGGGCACGACACCTTTCTTCTTCTTCGCGTGACCTCCACACCTTCTGAAAGATGATGAGGAAAGACGTCGTGGGGCCCACCTCAGGCTCCCCCTTGTTTAGCAGCAGACGACCATGGTGGCGGTGGTTGCCACAATAGGGACCTCAATTTCCATCAAGGCGTATGGCCCCTGGGACCTCCGGCCTCCACTGGAGAATTTCCTAGAGCATACGCTTGTCCTAGAGAGGTCCTCCTCCACCGATGAAATGATGAAGACTATAGTGCACGAATGGCTCAAACCCGGGGTCACCGTGCGACTTCCTAAATATGAGGTCATCCCTGAGTGGCGCAAAGGAGAGGTGGTCGTCTTCGAAGCCTTCTTTGATGCGGGGCTCAGATTTCCCGCATCGGAGCTCCTCGCGGAGGTCCTCTGTCTCTACCATTTGGACCTGCCGCAGCTGTTTGTGAACGTCGTCGCCCGTTTGGCCATCTTTGAATGGGCCATGAAGGCGGAGGGGTGCGAAGGAAGGGTCGAGGTCTTCACCGTGATGCATGAGGCCAGTTATCATCCCAAGAAGCGGCCTAGACCGAATGGTTCCACCAAGCTGCTGGCCTTCAAGAGCATCAACTTCTAGCTCCAAAAGGAGTATGCCAATAGATTCCTAATGAAGGCTATGAACGAGCGATGGTACTCCGACTGGACCCTAAGATCTAGAGATCAAGGTATTATCCTCTATTTTTGAGAGTGCTTCCTATGATACCTTGACTATCGCAGAGCTTTGTAGTAAGCTCAAGGCCTCAGAGGTTGATATCTAGTTGAGATCAAATCTCACTGGTTCTAGATCAAAAACCCTAGCCCTTGCGACACCTTCTACTGATCCTACTGCTTTGAGTTGTGCTTTGTCCTCTTTGATGTCTATCACTGAGGACAAATTGGACTGCGGATTTCTAAGACCCCTCTGGCAAATTCTTTACTAAAGGGAAGATGAGGTTTCAGCGAACGCGGGCTCGGTTCAGGCCTGCATACAGCATATGTATCTCGTTGTTCGATGGATGAGCATGTGGGACCTAGCGGAGGAATTCATTTCCCTTCGCATTACTCCCTTGAAGGATGATTGGCCCCTCATCTTCCAGAACGACCAAGATGGTGCTCTCCTCGAAGTGTCCTCCGGCTCCCTAGGTATGCTTCGAAAAAACCCTTCCTGCAACTTTTAATCACTTTCCCTTCAAAGAGTACTTATCAAAAATGTACCTTGGCTTACGCAGGTTCGTGGGTGGTTATGACCCCGGAGTAGGTGGTTCGGGTGGTTGAAAAGATCCTAAGGGCCCCCACCCCGGCTGAGAAGAAGCGGAGGATAGAATTGGTGGGGGTTTGCGAGAGGTACAATCGTGTCTAGGGCATCCTCAAGGTTGAGCCCCCAGCGCTCATGGACCTAGACCTCCTCGATCCCATTCCGAGGAAGAGGAAGGCAGACAAGGGCCCAGCCGGGGCCCTGAAGCCGCACTCCAAGAAGACAGCCCACATGCCAAAGAGCCCTGCAGACCCGAGGCCTCGTCCTAACTCCCGAGAGGAGAGGTCAGCTCCCTCCCGGCTGACGATGAGGGGGCTTCAAGGGAGGCCCCTGCCGAGGTGGTTGTAGTTTATGAGACTGCAACCAATGAGGTTGCGATCAATGAGGCCACGACCAAGGAGGCTGTGATTGACGAGGTTGTGGTCGAAGAAGCTATGATAGAGAAGGCTGCGGCCGGAGAAGCTGCGATCGATGAGGCCACGACCCAAAAGGCCATGATTAATGAGGTCGCGACCGAGATGGCCGCCGCCCTACAAGGATCCCCAAGGGACTCCATAGGGAGGCTCTTCCGAATGTTGTAGGACATGGAGTCCCCCGAGCATTCTTCAAAATATGCCAGAGCTGGTAGGTCACCTCTTCTTAATGGTAGGCTTATTTGCCCCCTCCCCCGGTACCTGCACTTACATAAATATTTTTCGTGTGCCTATAGTATGTTAGGTGCCATGGCAGGGAACTTTCCAGAGATCCCCTCGTACATCGTGGAGAAGGATGGGGCTAAGGGGAAACCCCTGTCGAGGTAGTAGAGCTTCTTGAGTCAGATGAGGAGGCTCGTTCGGAGGGTACTTCGTAGTGCCCAAGGGATACCCAACACGTGCTAGTGGAGATCCCTCTACTAGCCCCGTTCTTGGTGCTTGGGACAGGGCTGGCCATGAAGGTGGAGCCTTTGGCTCAGCTTTGCCAAACCTTAAGCGGCGCCGACCTAGCTATCAAGGTGAGCCGAACGGATGGGGTCCAGCTAAGCCTCGCCCTCGAACGAGTAGCTCACCAGGTATCTTGCTAGGGTTCCTCAAAGTGTTGTGTGGTGTTTCTCCTTTCTTCTCTTGCTTACTTTTTCTCTCTTTTCTTTTCTTTGAAGTTCGTCGTCCTAGCTCAAGCGGTCATGGATTCCTTCGAAGTAGAGCACGGTAGGTACTCCGGTGAGGAGGCAAGGCTCCACGAGCGCCTTAACTTCATTGAGAGGAAGGCAATGGACATCCAGGCTGAGTGGAATACCTTGGCTACCAAAGTCGATGAGCTGCGGGCTCAGGTAGCTGAGGTCGAGGAACTTTGGGTGTGGATAGCCAGGGTCGATGAGTTTTTGGCACGGGCATCTGAGGTCGAGGAGCTTTGGGTACAGGAAGCTAAAGTTGAGGTGCTTCAAAGGTAGAGAGTCGTCCTGTAAGGGGAGATCTCGGACCTTTCAGCCTCGAACCATGAGCTGAAGTCATCGTCAGAGCGCCTGCTTGCCGAACGAGCGAAGGATGAAGAGGTGGCGGTCGAGGCCATGGACAACCTTCAGTGCATCCTAGAGTTCTATGGCATGTCCTACCCTCCGTCCTCTACCATCACGAGTGAGCCCCTAGGACGTTGACTAAAGCTCGTCCAAGTTGGAGTGAAGATGATGGACGCCACTGCCTGGGATGTCTGTGCAAATCGGAGTGTTTACTCTGTATTCTGTCTAGCAAAGGGACACTTGTTTACTTGTGTGTGAAGACTGTGTTGAGTTGTTTTCAGAGTACCTTCGCTCTATATGCTTTGGTGGTATATCCTCAACATTTCACTAGTGAAGTGTGTCTCTATGTGCAAAGCAATTTTTCCATAGTTGTTTTTGAAGCCCTTTTTAAGGTGTAGTTTGCTGAGTCCTATCCGTAGTACTAACTCAGTGTGAAGCCTAATACCAGTTACTAGTGTGAAGCATCTAGACAAAGTCCTCTAAGGGATATACTCTAAAGCAAAGAGCTGTTGTGCAGAGTCTGACTCAAGGCACCTTCGTGTGCGGAGCCTGCTCTTATGAAGCCATGCTTTGAGTATTTTGGGTATCCAAGTGTGAGCGAGGCATTCTTGTTTTCGGAGTTTGGCCAAGTGCAAATCTAGATTCGAAGTGTATGCAATACCTTTGAACTAGATCTTGCGAAGGGAGCCTTTGAAACCAGTTTTGTAGAAGTGAAATTTTTAAAGCTCCCATTCACCCCCTCTAGTCGCCCTTTTCAGTCCTATAATTGGTATCAGAGCGGGTTAAGATCACCAATTGACCTTAACCAGTTTTGTGATCTGTTAGCGACATGGACAGAGTTAGTAAAATTCTTCTATTTAATGGGATGGACTTTGCATACTGGTAGGTGCGGATGGAGGCTTATCTTCAAAGACAAAGAAGTGAAATCTAGGAGATTGTGGAATCCCAATACATCATTCTTGAGACTCGCACTACTCAGGTTGAGAAGGATCGGTATACTTCTAACTGCAAAGCAAGAAATATATTGTTCATTAGCTTGAGTAGGAATGCGTTTGATAGGGTTCAACACCTTAAGACCGCTAGGGAAATTTGGTTCACACTTAGTATTTTGGGCTAAATTTTTCCATGCCATTACAATTTTCATGGTTTTGAAATATGCCATCGGCGTGTCACTGACAGATGGGACCTACCACAATCACTGACAGTGGCATTTTGCAAATTACAGAAAATTTTAATGGCATTTTTACAAATTTCCCTAGTATTTTTCATGAGGGCTCAACTCAGATCAAGGCTAGGCGCTAAAGTACGTACAATCAACAGTATCAGTTGTTTGTACAAGGCCCTGGTGAATCTATTGATGTCATGTTTTCTTGCTTTGATGCAATAGTGAGCAATTTGCGGTCCACTTGGACTTTAACTTATTCTGATCACGAGAGGGCTATAAAGCTTCTCTATGCTCTTGATCATAGCATATGGGAAGTGTAGATATCTAGTATTGAGGAGTCCACAAGTTACTACACATTAACTTGTGATGAACTCTTTATCAAACTGAAGTCCACAGAGATTGCCAAGGCAATATATATGTAGATATCACATGAAGCTTAGATCAATAGGGTATTGTCCTTTGATACCAAGAAATATTGGATAGCCCTGCTTGTGTCATAAAGAACAGTTATGCATCAAGAGACACTACTAGAAAACCCCCTGTAGCTACGCCAGAATTAGAGTCTAGACACGCTTTAGTTCGTCTATATCTTAATATAGACACGATTTCATAAAGCGTGTTAGAAGCGTCTTCGTACGTACCGCGCCAGACCTTGTAGAGATGAATTCTTTATGTGTTGCTATGAAAGAAAGAGACATTCTATAAACACGTTATATGCATATTTAAAAATATAGATACAATTTACCAGACACATATATAAAACGTCTGTAGTGGTGTAGTTACGTAGTATTGTGATGTTTTATTTACGTTAATAAATGTAGATACAATTTATAGATACATATACAAATCATGTCTAGTAATATAGATGCTTTTTATAAAGATGCCTTATTGCACAGTAATAAGTATAGAGACGAATTTGTAGAGTGTGCCACGTGATGTGGAAGATGATGTGGCACGTGACATGGCAGATGATGGGGCACATGACGTGGCGGATGATGTGGAAATTTATGTGGCAGATGATGTGGCGATTGACGTGGCACGTGACATGGCAGATGATATTGCAGGTGACACGTTTCGTAGTAACACCACAATGTGTGTTAACAAATGTAGAAACAATATATTAGATACATTATAATTACACGTCTACGAATATAGACACGTTTTGTAGTTACACCACATTGTGTATTAAGAATTGTAGAGACAATTTATAGATACATATATTTCATGTGTACTAATATATAATGATTTTTTTATTTGCATTTATAATTCTAATATATATTTATATTTTATTATCAGATAATGATTTATAAATAAATGATCTATGGGATTCCATTGACCATCAATTATTTGCTTCACCAAAAATATGGACCAATCAGAATACACAAAGATTGCATATGGACATCAATCATTATTGCATTCACTTGATCAGTATCAAGCCAATAAGAAAAAGTTCCTAACAATTTCATTTCATTTGACAACTCTGTATCATAATCTTGAATATATGTAATACATATGCATAAATATTGTAAGAAAGGAATGAACATCGTGGAAAATACAAAATTGGTACATGTATTTGCAGGTGATGGCATTATTTATGCAAAAGCTACTCCAAACTTAACATATGTTTAACTCTTCAACAAAACTTCAGCTGATTTATCTGATGTTCACCAGGAGTGTTGGCTCATACTTGCAATGTGAATCTTTTCCCTGTAAAACACATGGCTTCATGTTCTTGTGCATAGCAAATTTCTCCTTTAGCTGCACTCGAGGACAACACAGATTGTACTATAGAAATAATTGGTACAGAATCTTCTATGACCTAAAAAAATCTTAATATGTGTTAGTATAACCCATGCCATAATTAAATCGTGTGAAAGGAAATGCAAAGTGGAAGTCCAAATGAAGTATATTTTAGATATACACATATTTTAGGGGAAAATAACATTGAATTTGCAGGTCTGCTAAAAGCAGAAACATCAATTGTTTTAGCTAGCAATTAATCATAAATTGAACTAGAACCAATTCAGGGCAGGATGAAATTCAGCAAAGAAACTTATACATATGAGTGTATTAGAGAATGAGTCTATGAAAAAACTGTGAGGCCTAACCAATGAACGGTGATTAATGAACATACTGTGATGAAGTTATATGGACAATTTTAAATTATTCAAGCACAGAGCAGAAAAAGCAAGGTAATAACATAATATAAGTAAATGCTTACTATACCATGATAAACCCAAGATGTATTGTTTTGTAATCTGATTTAGTGTTTGAATGGCATGAACTTTGGTTGTTCAGGAATTAAAGTTTTACTACAGAATACTTGGTGATCAACATGAAATTAAATGGCAGGAAGTCAAGAATGGTAAACAAAAAACTAACCATTGAAACATTAGTTCTCTTGTCCACACATTTCCATTAATTGTGCCCGATGCATGGTATATTGTAGGTCAATGGCCACAACATGAAACCAAAAAAAAGAGCAAAGCAGATTTTATAATTGGATAATAATTTGTAAATAAATGTTTTGATGAGTAATTTGAACCAACAAGTGCAGTAATTAAGGTACTGTGAACAAAACTATTGCCTTGATAAAGAAACATAGAAATGGTGATTGTATCACAAAAATATTTCTAAATTTTTTTCACTAACAAATATAAACTATGCTTCATTGTCCATTCTTGCCGGTCTCCATTGTAACTTTCTTCACCTGCAACGGGGCATGAGGTTAGATGAAGATATTACGGAATTGTAGTTTTAATCTTTAGAAAAAATCTTACATGTGAACAGGGCCAAGATATAGTATAGCCAATAACATCTACTAGTGTACGAATCTCAAAAATAGGTCTAGGTATAAGCTCATCTCCTTTATTTCTAACGTCAACATTTTCAAGACCTTCAACATATACCCCAACGTATTCCTTTCTAAGCATGATTCCTCCAATCTCTCATTTGCAATCAGTTGTCACCAACCACGCTTTGGCCACAATTCTTCCTTTGTTTCTTAGGGAAATAAGATAGATTAGAGAACGGCTCTACCATTTTGCAAAACATGAAGGTAAGAGTTTTGTACATTTAAATAATTTAATTACAAAAGAAACAAGCAGAATAGAAGCATACCGAATCAGATTGGTTCAAACTAGGGGCTTTAACTCTTCGAGTCCTCTAGAATAAACAGAACTTATATTAGTCAAAATAGATCAACAGTAAAACAAGTTCAACCAATATAGATTAACATTGCAATGTTAGTGTACACATACCATGCTTGTCAATATGGGATCTTGGGAAAAATTTGTGGCTGCGTTAACATTATTACCTTCATGAATAGAAGTGTGAATTTGTGCCTCCTATAGTAAACAGAAGCCAAACAAGGAACATAAGTAAGAACTTATAAGCATGTTCAAATGTTGGGAATTAAATTACATAATTACTGTGAGATATAGTTTACATGATGTACTACATATTGTTGCAACTATATGGTCAGTAGGTAAAGACGTACGGTTTTCGGTGGATGTGTCGTGCTGCAAAGTATAATCAAGCATATTACATAATACATTAGTAAAAACTTTAATATTATTGATGTAGCTAAGTACATCAGACATAAAGTAGGTTATCTATTATCTGCACTTCATTTGTGGGAGAGTGCACATTACTAATTGAGTGTGCAGGGTTGTGATCAGTATGAGTTTTTGGTTCTATAGGTTCATCCTTGGAAAAAAGTAAGAGAGGGAGTGCTTACTTCTATCACTGCTATCAATGAGAAAAATATGTATTTACCATTCTAAAAAAGAAACATATGCTTATTTCATCATCATGTAGATTGGCTACCATTTCCTTGATTAATTCCTCTTCAGGAAACTTTTTTAACATGAAACAAAGCCAATGCTTCATGAAACCACCCATGCGTTGCATCTTATTCTCCATTTCATTTACTTTATCTTGGTATCTTCTTTCTTCCACAATTTGACTTACAAAAGTTAGACCTTGGGACACTCGAACTTCACTCCAGTACTTATCATCGTAGTACCCTCGTGCTTTTAATTCCTTAGGAGCTATCCCATTAAAACCTCATTAAATCTTGAGCTGAAAGATTACCATTGTTGATTTGTTGCATTTTTTCTAATTCCTTATATGATGCATTCTATAGAAATAAAAATAGTGCAAGGTCACAAAATGGTAAACATAAATTCAGATCAAACATAAATGCTTAGCACTAGAAAATGTACCATTGGTGCATCCACTTTGTGGGTAGTGTATGTGCCATTCTTTTTCTTGTGAGCAGCCTCCCATAATTCAAGCCTATTAATCTTTCTTTTGTGGTTAACTTCCTGCACAACAGAGAAAATTGAGACTCATTGCAGATCTGAATTAGATTATTGTGAATACAATAAGTAACTTGGGATGAATATATCTCACCATCTCTTTTTTCAGCCTAGCATGGCTTTTTCTCCCAAATGTGTGTGTATTTTTCTGTTCTTTTGCAATCCTAGAGTTTATCCCACATACTTTCTACAAATATAAAAGAGTGATGAAGTGATGTTACACTCGTTGCTTTCATACTGCACATAAATGATAAATAAAAGGGTGGCACCTTATGTGGCTCTCGGTACCAAAATCCAACGAGGGCTTTCCATTGAAGTTCATTCACTTTGCTTGGTTTCCCATTTATGATTTCATCTAGAGATCTCTCTTCACGGTTGAAATATTATTTCTTCAACTTTGATTTGTAGGATCGCCACCTATTGTTAACAGTCCTTAGCACCTAGTCCCTTATAAGATTTAGCGTTTGGCGGGGGAACTGAAAGTTTTCCTATAAAGAGTAGAGGTAGTTGTTACTAGATGGATGGAAATTGAGGTAATTTTAATTGAACTAGCTAGGAACATTAATTTTACCTCCACATCATTGATTATCTATTGCTTGTGAATATTGAACATAGCATTGTCCCATCTTTCAATGTGTAAAGGCGCTAATGATGCTTTTTCTGTTATCTATCCAAGGTATTGTCCAAGAATGGAGGTTGACCTTTCATTTGGGACACCATTTTCATCAGTCCCTATAATTACCTTTCCTCCTTGTAAATCCACTAAATTTGAAACTCTAAACTCCCCTAAAACTTGTCTGACCTCTCCATTTGGCCCTACATATAGGAAATAGATTTTGTTGACACTGAATTTGGATATGCAATAAAAACATGAAACTCACATATTATATTAATTGAGGTTCGTGGATGTTGGCTTGGGAGGCGGGGTAATAAGCCATCAACATCAGGAAGACCCTGTAAGTCTTCATCGTTGTCATGCTCTAGTAAGTTGGCATGCCCATTGTCACACTCCGCTAAGTTATCATGTCCATTCTCAATAGGTGTTGCCTCCTCTTCTTCTTGGAGGTTCAAGTTCCTTGACTGTCAAAGCGGTCTTACCATGATTTGATCTGAAGTTATAATGATTTAACTCATCAACTTATTGTGACTGCTATCAGCATTCAACTATAAGTATTCAACTATAAGCTTACCTTTCTGAGCAAGTTGATCTCAGACTCAGAGAAGCCTTTCCTATAGAATTAAGTGGAACAATAAGTAAAATAAATGAATATAATCATAATGGTTAGGTGATGTTCTATTCTTTGCCACTACACTTAAATGGTCAAACAGCACAGGACAAAATGCATGAAACAATCTAAAACTCATATTTTATTAGAAGAAATTTATACAGTTGTACAGTTGTTCATAAGATTAGTGTGCTATTAATCCTATGGTAATTGATCCAACGTTTAACACTTCAGAATATGGGATCAAGCAGAAGGAGGTGATGTTTACAACTTTACATGATAAGATGACAACATAACAAAATGAAAAAATGACACTTGTGGTTACTACTTGATCAACCCATCGTTTTTGGCATGTTCACCTCTAAAAAACATGCAATCTTTGGGGCAAGCATGGATTTTCACATAATCAAGACCTAATCCACGGATGATTTTCTTCGCTTCATAATATGTCTTAGGCAGATTTGCTTCACGAGGTAGCACGACAGATAGTAAACCCAATAGTGATGCAAACGATTCTTGTGACCAACCATGTAAGCACTTCAAGTGATATAAGTGCACCAAAAATGACAACCTTGAGTACTTACAACTAGGGTATAACCTTACATGTGCATCCTTTAAGAATCTTGCATATATATTATGATCCCTCCTCGAATCATCACCTTCGGTTGGATTCAAATTAATATCCTTTGGGACATTATGTTCCATACTTGCAACTCTTGATTGAAAATCATATGCTTCACCTTCAAGCATTCCTGCAGCCCTACCAAATGCAGCATGTAGTAGTTCATCCATGCTATCTGATCCTCTGTCCCGATAACCTTGTACTATACCTGTGGCAGACAATGTGGTCATATTAGGCACATCAACAAATGCAATTGTTTGTCTGTCATAATTCTCACCATGATGAACCCAAGAGGTATAACCTTGAAGAATACCGTCACACCTCAGATGTATCTTAACTTCATCATGAGTCTGGTTTATTCTATTTTTGCATTTTTTACATGGACACAATATCTCGATGTCATGTGGAAGGTCCTGGTAAGCAAAAGTCAAAAATTTCTCAACACCATCTTCATATGCAGTCTCCCGTCTTGATTTTTTCATCCAACTTCTATCCATCACCCTATGTAAGGACATGTAAAATTTAAATAAAACAAATCGGGCTTAACTTAAAAAAGTTACATTACAGCTTATGCTTCAGGAAATCAAACCATGACAACAAATAACAAGGAAGCTCAATCATATCATACACATATCATCTATAGCCATATGCACTACAGCATGATTGTACACATACATAGATAAGTGTTTTCAGGCAATAGCATCCTCACATGAAAATATGATATAATTAAATAGCAAATCGAGACAAGTTCAAGTGTTCATTTGTTTAACAATCAAACTAGCACTAGAGAAAAACAATTGATGCATCTGAGCCATCAAATTCTGATCTACTATTACCATTCATCAATCTACAAATTTAACAGTCACACAACAAGTAAATGAACAACACAAGAATAACAAGACACCTGCCAAGTACCAACTGAACCTATTATGTCAAATAATTGATTGAGTACAAGTTTGAAAGCCTAACAATAGAAAAAAAATGCAGTATTGCACACTACACTATATATGATTACAATGTTTAAATCTACACAGGTAGGCAGCAGCCGGTGTACATTGCAGAAAATGAAAAGAACTTAGAGAAGAAGAAAAGAAGAGACCTAGCTTGTGTAGCATCTGTATTCATGAGAGGATGCAAGTGGCCACTAGCGTGATCAAGCCATCCTAGCGGTGCAGAGAGCCGGTGAGTTCTAGGCGCACAAGAGAGATGATGTGCGATGGGAGGCGGGGGCACGCAACAGCATGATGGGAGGCGGTGGCGGGATGGGAGGCGGCAACTATCAATGGAGAGGCGGTGGTCGACGGTGGGATGGGAGGCGACGGCATGTAGCCTGCTGACGGTGCCTGATGGGAGGCTGCAGTGGTCGATGAATAAGCAGTCGGTGGCGGTGGCGTGCACGGGCGGTGCGGCGGCGGCTGCAGCACAAACTAAATTTGAGAATATTGTCGATTTGGGTTGTGGGTGTATATGGTAGCTGAAGATATGTCTGTTTACATGCTCTGACCAGATAATAAAACACAAATGTGTTGGTAGCTCAATGGCTTGCCCGTATGCCTCTAAGGCTACTAACCAGAGTTTGAATCCCAAGAGGCTCAACTTTTTATATTTTTAATTCAGTGCGCACAACTTATTTATATATGTTTTTTAGCATGTACATGTCTAATATAACTTATTTCTTCATCCTTCAAAATGATTCCGAATAATATTTTTTCCATGCACATCTCTAATTAATATCTTGCCAACGGTTATATGATAACAATATGTTATATATGGTACGTAGTTGTATTTTATACCATATCAAATATATTATTTCTTCATCATTCACAATGCATGATTACAAAATTTTTATTCAATTCTCTTGTTCCAAATAAGTGTCATTTATGTTTCGAATCAAAATTCATCTTTACGTGTCTATTGATGGTTATTTCATACGGTTTACGACTTATCTACATGTTATTCACGGTTATAAGCATGTAAAACTTTGTATCAATTTGATATGTTTTTCTGATCTAGTTATAAAGCATCTTTACCTAGCTATAAACAATTGTTTGATACGCTTTAAAATGTATCAAGAGGATAATGACACTTCAAAGCGTGTCTATGTCCGTGTCATTTTCTATTGATGGTTATTTGATATGATTTATGACTAATCTACATGCTATTCGCGGTTGACAGCGTGTTAAACTTTGTATCAATTCACTACGTTTTTCTAATCAAGTTAAAAAGCATCTATACCTAGCTATAAACAAATGTTTCATACACTTTACAATGTCTCTATGGGATAATGACGCTTTAAATCATGTCTAACGTTGTGTCATTTTGAGACGACTTCAATAGCGTGTCAAAAAATGTCTTCATATGATTAATAACAGTATAAGCGTGTCTAATATCGTAACAATCTGACATGTTTTCAAAATCGTATCAACAAGCATCTTTATATGTGGACGCAGAGATGCTTTTCTAGTAGTGAGAGGTTGAGCAATAATGATCTTGTAGTGGTTTGGATGACATTATTGAACGGCTAATTGAACCAACCACATGCAAGCTTATCATAAAGCCTGTAGGGGTTCAGATTGAGGTGGCAAGGTGTGTGGTCTATCCATATCAACATGAGATACATAACTTGTTAATAAGGGAGGGATTTGCAGTGGTGTCTATCGATTTTGTGCACCCCAACGTGGAAGACATACTCATTGCTTATTCCTCCGAATGATGAAATCACCACTCTGCGCGATGCACTTCACACAAGGGTACTATGGAAAATAGGTAGATATTTTCATCGATGCTAAGACCACTGCAAGCCAAGCTCTGATGGAATTGTGCCGAAGAGACTTCTAGGGAACTGGAAGTTCCAAGTTCTAGAGCAATCAAAAGTTCTAGTTCTACCAGCGTGGAAGTTTTGTACCAGTCCTAGATTCGACACCTAGAGGAATCGGAAGTTTTGGATGTGATCCAGAAGTTCTAGGTTCTAGATATGATCCGAAAGTTTTCGGTCAAAATTGATTCGATACAGAAGGTTATTTTTAGATGTTCCAGATGAGATTGAGAAGTTTTGGGTCTGAAAGTTATGGACTAAAATAAATTTTGAGAAGCCACGAGGCACTCACTGAAGCTACGAGGCCACGTGTCCGCAAGCTTCCTGCATGGCTTCACCGAGTGCCACTTAGGGTACTCGGCAAAGCCACTTCACCGAGTGTCACGTAGTGCACTCGGCAAAAGGTTGTTATCGTCCCCGGCCGTTAGACAACTAATATTGCCGAGTGCCGCATCGGACACTCAGCGAAGCCAACGAGACACTCAGTGAAAGCTTCGCCGAGTGCCCGATAAAAAACATTGGGCAAAGCACCTCTCTATCGAGAGTGCTTTCGCTGAGTGGGGTTCGCCGAGTGCCGCAGACACTCGGCGAATATCTATATTCCCATATTGATGCAATTGGCTAATAGAAGTTCATATCATTTTCAACTAATGTGCGATTATTTTTTGTTTTTATCTTTATTTCAAAATAAACTAAATAGTTTAACTCCATAGAATCGTGGTTGGATGGGCCACTGATTCACTGTACATGAATCGGACACCACGGAGAGGGCGACTGAAATATTGCGGCTTGGCCGGGACAACTAACCGCACGCACCGCACGCGAAATAATCTTTGTAATTTATTGCTCTTATATTAAATTATTTGTTAATAGATATATATTATTGTCCTACTTTTTTTCCATAGAATGCTTCATATTATTTATATTTAAAATAAATCTAGAAGGGTCTACATAATAGATCTGATGTATTTACCTACATGTATTAAAATTTCCTCATCTAGACTTATATTATACCTACAAACTGTAAAATATTATTAATAATTTGAAAGTCGTCATAAGCAATACAAGGAACCGACAACACTCTTTGAACATTTTTTGTAGTCAGTGTTCATTCTTATGCAAATGTTGGAGTGAATGAGGATGTGTTTGCAAAGAAGAAATCGTGGGAATCAAACGTAGCACATTCAGAGATTATAGATCCTAGAGATGTCCATGAACCCACCAGAACGATCTCCATGAAGAAAGGTCATCAGGAGCTTCTACGACAAGCTGCGATCAAATTAGGCACTGGGAGGGAAGAGCTCCGAGAAATACCAATGCAAGACCAATGAGCAGTGTTCGACTAGATTAATTTACTTGTTTCATTGTTAGATTCATTTTTTCTAAATGTTGCCACTAGGATCTTACAATGATTCCCTTTGAAATTTTGATGAAGATATGTTCCGCTAGCTGATGTGATGGTGCATAACCAATGTTTGTAACAGGTTTCATCTTTTGCATATGTTTAATTTCTATGTAGCATTCCTCAAATACTTGATATTGATTATACTTGTGGTGGCTTTCTATGTGCATTTTTTGTGGCCCTGCTCAGAATTCCTTGATTTAATTTTCAGTGCAGTCTTCAAAATGTTTGATGTCGATTATAATGGGTGAGTTCTATTTCTATTACTACAAGCACTTGTGTTAGCAACATATAGCGGTGCGGCGGTGCCCGCTAGGCAGTGGCGGTGGCAGGCAGCCGAGCGGCGGTGAGGTGGCGGCAGTGGGCAACCGGGCGGCGGTGAGGTGGTGGCGGCGGGCGGCCGGGCGGGTGGTTGGGCGACGGGCAGGCAGCCATATGTAGCGGTGTGGGCGTGTGCACGCGGGGAGAGATGGGTTGTGGAAATATGAAATTAAACCTAGGTTTTCCTGTACACTCACAGAGAGAATATTGACTTAACTTCCGTCGGCTACAGTGAAAGTCAACGGACGAGTCGACAGAAATTAACTTAACTTTTATCGGCTTTCAGAAATGCTGACGGAAATTTACCGTTTTCTTGTAGTGTCTGTTTGTAGTGTCTGTTGGTAGCTTGTTGGTAGCTTTTATTTTCACTTGGTCTTACTAATATGTACTTACAGCTAGAATATGATACGCATAACATTTTTGTTTTTTGTTTTTTATCGTAGCATTAGCACCGACACTATACTTGTTTTTGTGGTATTATTGTTAATACGATCAATTAAAAGTATTAATTTACTTTTAAAAAATAATGATTAATAGCGAATAGCGATTCTAATTTGGAGTAACGTACGCCCGCAGACACGAGCGGTCGGGCCGACCGCAGACACGTGCGGCCGCCGCGCCAAACGCTGGATCGGCATAACGTACGACGGAGACACGTACACTCGCCGGCGCGCCGTTGCTCCGACGCCATCTATCGCAGGTTAGCTTTCCACCGCTCGCACGCAACGCCAGTCGCCAGCGGCCAGCTAGCTGGCGCGTTGGTCCTAATTAAACTAGTAAATTGCTGCCTCAGTAACCGCGAAATGGCGCCCCAAGTTCAAGCAGGATTATGCGTGCGTCGGTCAACTTCGAATCATGCATGCTCTAGTTCCTCGGATTGCAGCAACTTGATGAACACATAATCGTGAAGTCTAAAGAGTAGAGTAGCTATAGCGCATGCAGCTGTGCAGGTTCTCTTCCCTGATACAGAAGACGACTGCCGCCGGCCGCCGGCAGGCCGCGCCGGAGAGGCACGACAAGTCGTTTGAGATTTTGACATATGACTTTTCTCTCTGTTCTATCCATATCCACGAGACGTCATTTAATTTTTGTTAGGTTCATCGCCCGTGACCCGTGCAGCACTACATCGATAGCTAGAATTGTGAACCTGCCTTGTTTTTAGCCGCACGCGTGGTGTGTAAGATTTACTTAATTTCAGTGTATGTCCTAAAAACTTGGGGTTCTGATCGTGGCAATTAATTTGACCCTGCAACTGATAAGACATAAAAAACGTAAGTAGCAACGTCTATCGGTTATCGAGCCAAAGGCCACAACATGCATCGGGTCGCACATATCAAATGAGAAAGTCTCAAGCATGCGATACATGTAAACCGTCGGGTGACATAAAACATGGATCGGACCATCGGGGCCGATTAGGCAATCGGCCGATAAGCAGAACCCACACCATCGGGCCAATGACCAGGCAAGCGATTGCGCTATGCACTCGGGCCGATTGATAATCCCTGATGTCAACGAGATGTGATATGGAATTAAAGATAATCTATCGGCTTGTACTTCGATAGAATCTAAATCTAGTATACCATGACAGATTGCTAAATTATGAATGACTCATAATATTTCAACATATCGAACATACTTTATTTAGATGAACGATGTACAGCAATAAATCAGATATAGTAGATCAAGATGTCGAACCTAACTGATGAAGCCTCAAAATGTGAGATCTAATCTAAATCAATCTAATAGATCGTAACAATATAGCCTTAGACGTAGCCGATACATCGAGATAAACCGATAATTGTACTGACCAAACCCGTACACTTCAAGAGATTGAAGTGATGCAGCCTTGAACAACACCAATCTAGTCGATACAATCGCGGGGTAGCGAGACTTACCCCTTCACTGGAGATTAAAACGATGCAGCCCAGCTTCAGGTGCCAAGATCCGTCGAGATTGAACCTTAAATAACAAGGGAGGCGATGCGCCAAAAGTAGTTTTTGGATTGATTGTTCGTCTTTTGTGTCTACCTAATATGTATATATTTATAGTCTAAAGACTTACCGTCTAATACGATCCATATCGTAACCGATTATGTCTCTTATCTCTATCTCTTCATCTCTATCGGTTGCTTCATATTCGATCATACATAATAATACGAACAGACTTCTTTGACCAATATTTAACCGGATTTCTTTGACTTCTATTAAGAATATTGTACCCCTGCTGGGTCTTGGCTTTAACCAATTTTTGCCGTTAACAGAACCTGGTGCACAGATCAAAAGAGCGTGTGACTAATTGATGAGATAAAAGAAAATTGTTGAATGAATTTGCATGCGATTTAATATGATTTAATATGGGTAAAAAATATTCATTAATTAATCACTCGTTCGTATCTAAAATTATATATTAAAGGATTTGTTTTTCTATATCAGAAAAAAATATAATATAAACAGCTGATGTATTCATCCGTATAGTTTACGGACCGATTAAATAATAACAAATTGGCATACCACCGTGGTGAACGCGTAGAAAAAACCATGGGCACAGTAAAAAAACATCGCTTAATTCAAGCAAACTTGTGAAGTACCTAAAACCTATACGTGCGTAATCTATTGGATACATGAAACCTGATAGACAACCCATGTGTTCCACTGTAATACCACAATTGCCACTTAAATTTTTTAGAATTTTGTCGCAATGAGTAGATACATATATGTAACTTACAAAGCATCCAACAAAGCACATTATAAATCATAATATTTTAGTAAATGACGTCCGAATGCTAGTCTTAACCTAATATTTTAGTTTATCTTTGGTACGTTGTTATTAGAGTATTTCGAGAGATTACTGAAAAATATAATCACTCCCATCATATAGAAAGTTGTCTTAATAAAATTAATCTATAAATCTTCTTGCTCTAGTAGACTTTTGGTATCATATTTCCTATATTGTATTCTTGTATTACCGAGAAAGTAAATCCTACTTATCAAATCTCAACTATTTTCTTTTCCTTCTCTCTTATACCAGTGATAAATAGGATCAAATCAGATACGAAAGGGAAGTCACTACTGTCCGTAAACTCTTGTATTGAGCATCAGCCATATGGTCAACTCTCACATTTCAATTTACACGTTTGATTTTAAATTCATCTGGTGGCGTATACAAACACTTATGTACATATATACGTATACATATACATACATGCATATATATACATATGTATATATATATACGGGAGCGCTATTTTACACTGTGTAGAATAGCTATTCTACACCGACTATTTTCAGTAGTAGATTTTCTCAGTGGAATAATAATTGAGTACTACTATTTTCTCAGTAGTAGATTTCTCGGTAGAATAGCTATTCTACACCCATGGTATAGAATAGCATTTATATATATATATGCACTACCGGAAAGACAAGGTTTGCCGAGTGCCCGAGACTTTGCCGAGTGCAATATCTCGGGCACTCGGCAAAGCTAAGTTTGCCTAGTGTTTTTTTAAAAAAAAACACTCGGCAAATCAAATATTTGCTTAGTGTTTTTTCAAAAAGCACTCGACAAACAAGCTACTAACGGACGTCCGACGGTGTGCTTGCGCGGGCACAAAAAAAATTTGGGGGGTTTGCTGAGAGTTTTTGAAAAACACTCGGCAAAGAGAGTAGGTTTACCGAGTGTTTTTTAAAAACACTCAGCAAACCCATTTTTTTATTTTGTGGACCATTGTTTCGAGTCTACGTGATATTTTCTATTTGATTTTAACTTGAAATTTTTTCTACAATCAAAATATAACATATATTATCTCATGTAAAAATTCCAATTTTTTTTTCAGTTTGTTATTTTTAAATTAATAAATATGTTTGTAGGATTTAAATTGAAATATGTGAAATTTGAACTACAAGTGCCTAAAATAATAAAAAACAATTTATAAAAAAAAATAATATTCATATTTTTAAGTCTATTTAAAGTTCTTATCAACTGAATTGAAATAAATTTTGAATAATTTAGGGTGCGACACTCGTTCGACAACGTGAAGATTAATAGTTTTTTAATTATAAAAAAATAAAATGAAGTCTAAAAAATATTAGACTTGTCATGGTGTTATTATATGATACATAGATATTGTGATAAAAATTTAAAAATATTTCGAGAAAATTATCACATAGAGTGTTTAGAAAATGAGAGATTACGAGAGGAGGAATTAGGGTTTAGAGAAGGAATGATATAGGTTTGAAAGAAATTTGATTGGTAAATCATTTTTTTAACTTGAAAAATTTTATACAATCAAAACACAACACATATTATGTCATGTAAAAAATTCCACATTTTTTTGGCTCAGTTTCTTATTTTTAAATTATTAAGTATGTTTCAAGGATATAAATTAAAATAGGTGAAATTTGAACTACAAGTGCCTAAAATAATAAACAAAAATTTATACAAAATCATATTCATATTTTAAGTCTATTTATAGTTCTTATCAACTCCATTGAAATAAATTTTGAACAATTTAGGGTGCGACACTCGTTCGACAATGTGAAGCTTAATAGTTTTTTAATTATAAAAAAATCAAATTAAGTCTAAAAAACATTATACTTGTCATAGTGTTATTATATTATGCATATATTCTATGATAAAAATTTAAAAATATTTCGAGAAAATTATCACATAGAGTGTTTAGAAATAGGAGATTACGAGAGGAGGAATTAGTTTTTAGAGAAGAAATGTGACAGGTTTGAAAGAAGTTTGATGGGTAAATCATTTTTTATACTTGAATTATTTTCTACAATAAAAACACAACACATATTATCTCATGTAAAAATTCCACATTTTTGGTTCAATTTGTTATTTTTAAATTATTAAGTATTTTTCTAGGATTTAAATAAAAATAGATTAAATTTGAACTGCAATAGCATGAAATAATAAACAAAATATTATTAAAAAATCATATTTATGTTGTTGAGTTTATTTTTGGTCCTTATGCACTATAGTTTTACCATTTTCATCAACGAAAAAATTGTAAAACAAATTATACAAAATTTTAAAAAATAAAAAACTCTTTGCCCGGTGCTAAATTTGAGGCACTCGACAAATATGCTGGGTTTACCGAGTGCAACACTCGGCAAACTAAAAAAAATTCCTTTCCCGCACTTCTTTTCCGCGAAATTTCAAAGTTGGCGCACTTTTTTTTTCAAATTTTTCGCACATACTCTTTAAAATTTCACCTCCCTCCACTCTTCTTCCCTCCATTCTTCTTCCCTCTCCTTCCCTCCCACCGGCTCCCTCTTGCCGCCGTCCCGTCGCCGCCGCGGCCGCCGCCCCAGCTCCGCCCCAGCCGCCACCCCATCCCAGTCGCCGCCTTATCGCTGTCATCCCTCGCCCGTGCCGCGGCCACGCCCGCGCCTACGCCGCGTCGTCGCCCCTGACCCACACCTCCCCGGCCGACGCCGCGCCGAGCTCCCCGCCCTGTCCCTGGCAGACGCCGCCTCGGCCGGCCACGCGTCGGGCTCCCTGCCCCGCCCCTGACCCGCGCCTCCCCGACCGGCGCTGCCCAGGTCGGCCTCGCGCCGGGCTCCCCGCCCCGCCCCGCTCGGTGCCACATGGCCATGCCACGCACTATCCTCGGCATCGTGCCCGACATCCAGTTTTTTATTTTCATTTTTTTGTGTGCCGAGTGCCAATTTTTGACACTCGACAAACCATCCGTCACTGACGATTACGCACCATTTGTAAATTTTTTTGCTGAGTGTTATTATTAGCACTCGACGAAGTGTTTGTCGAGTGCCCGACAAACACTACTACAAACCGTCACTGTAGTGGCGTTGGGCAAAATCACTGTAGTGGCGGGCCATTAGATGCCCGCCACTACAGTTGCTGGTGCTGACGGCAGCACCAGCGCCCGCCACTATTGTTGGTAAAGTAGTGGCGGTCAGTGCTGACGTCATCCCGGACCGCCACTATTGTACCAATAGCAGTGGCGGTCGCTGGTGCTGACCGCCGCTGCTAATATGGCCGCCACTAAAGTATTGATGACATCACTTGCGACCGCCACTACTATTCTAGCTATAAATGTGCAGCTTCTTCCTCCCCGAGCTCTACTGGAGTTCGCATTTAATTTTGTCCGTACAATGGCGACAAAAATCTAGATAAAGAGGGGGGAGGCTTTGTTTTCGTTTCTTTCGAAGGATTTCATTCTAGGAGGTAAATCCATGCCGAATCTCACATTTATTTTGTATTTAATCATGTATACAATGAGTTATTAGCGTTTTTCTAATTTAGGGTTTGTGAATAGAAATTTTCAAATAATCTTCCATTTACAGTGTTACCTTCTCTCAAATGAACAAATATGATCCTCCTCACAATTATTCATCACTTGTATATTGATTTACGTCATTTTAATCTCTTTTTTAATTTGATTTATGATTATAGATCTAGAGTTATGTTGTTTGGAGAGAGAGAGAAACCAATATAGTTAATTTATTTAATAATTTTTTCTGCTTAATAAGTAGTTTTAATTAAAGCATTGAGGATTTTTAATTAATGTTGTTATGAGCGATAATAAATCAATATATTTTCAAATTGTAAATTACTAAAATTAACAATAATGATTTTATTAATATTTTTTCAAATAATATATGTTTTAGATGGAGCACAGGTCCTGGATGTACTCGTCCAACGACGGAGATGTGGTGGCATATTTTAACAGAGTAACTGAATTTACTGAAGCTGCCGCACAATATGCTTCCCGTCAGAGTGAAGAGGCAATATATTGTCCTTGTAAAGTTTGTAAAAACGAAGCGATGTATCTGTGTTCTGATCGTGAAACCATACGATTTCACTTGTTGAAAAATGGTTTCGTGAAGAACTATTATATATGGACGAAACACGGTGAGATGGGCCAAAATCCTCCTGAAGATTCTGATGTGCCGCAAGATGCTCATCAACATAGAAGAGGTTGTGATCATACATCCGACATAACACATGATGATGTTGATCAACATGATGATGATGACGCCTTTGATGTGGAGGAACTGATGCGAAATGTTGCGCCTGAGGTGTTGTTGCAGAGAACTATAACCAAAGGATATGATAACTTTGAAGCACTTGACAAAGCATCAAAAAACCTTCTTTACGAGAAACGCCACGGATGCGATAAGCAGTATACTGTGTTGTACACAATTCTTGAGCTTATGAAACTGAAGGCCATCAATGGATGGTCTGACACTAGTTTTTCAGAACTTTTACAACTCCTAAAAAAGGTTTTGCCAAAACCCAATGGTTTACCATCTGATACGTACCAAGCAAAGAAGATGATTTGTCCGTTGACTTTGGGCGTTCAGAAGATTCATGCATGCCCGAACCACTGTATCCTATATCGAAAAGAGTATGGATTGTTAGAGAGATGTCCGCAGTGCAACGCGAGTCGATACAAACGTCCAAATGACTGTGTGGAGGACTACAATGACCAACAGAAGAAGAATAATAAGAGGTTGCAGAAGAGGAATAAAAATGTTATTGAAGACCATCCTGGAAAAAAGATGGAGAGGAAAGTTCCAGCCTTAGTAATGTGGTACCTACCAGTGATTGATCGCTTGAAACGTATGTTCTCTAATCCTAGAGATGCTGAACTATTAATCTGGCATTTCGCTGGGTGAAAGAAGGACGGAAAACTTCGGCACCCTGCGGATGCTAGGCAGTGGAAATCATTTGACCTGGCCCATCCAGATTTCTCGGACGATCCTAGAAATATCAGGATGGGGCTTAGCACGGATGGAATGAATCCCTTCGGTGAGATGAGGAACCCACATAGTATGTGGCCAGTCTTTCTATGCTTGTTCAACATTCCATCATGGTTGTGCCATAAAAGAAAATACCTTATGCTCACTACTCTAATTTCTGGTCCAAAACAACCTGGCAATGACATTGATATCTTTCTAGAACCTTTGATGGATGATATGAAACGTCTATGGGAACATGGTGTCTGTGTGTGGGATGAGCACAAGAAAGAGCACTTCAATCTAAGAGCCATAATCTTTTGCACCATAGCTGACAACCCAGGACGCATGTCCCTAACAGGACAGGTTAAAGGAAAGACAGCATGTGTAATGTGTGTGGACCAGACAGAATCTATGCATCTTCTATCATTCGTTAAGACGATATATATGCGACACCGCAGATTTTTACCAAAAAACCACAAATATCGAAGAAATAGGAACCATTTCGACGGTACAATCGAGCTTGGACAGCCTCCACGAAATCGAGATGGCAAATTTCTATTCGAAATGGTAAATAATATCAAAGTTGTTTTCGGAAAGAAGAGGAAGAAATCTGAAAAAATTTCAAAGGACACTCCATTTAAAAAGCAATCGATCTTCTTTAGATATTTGCCCTATTGGAAGGAGTTGGAGATTGGTCATGCTATCGATACAATGCACGTTGAGAAGAATGTCTTCGAAAGCACTATCGATATTTTGTTAGACATACCGGGCAAATCAAAAGATGGACTCAAAGTACGAAGGGACCTTCAAACTCTCGGAATTAGACCCGAGCTTCACCCACAGGAAAGGGCCAATGGAAAATTTTTCCTTCCGGCTGCTAGCTATAACCTCACAATTGACGAGAAAAGATCAATCTGCAGGTGTCTACATGGAATTAGAGTTCCAACAGGATTCTCAACGAATATAAAGAATATTGTCTCCGTAGCAGATTTGAGGATGAGCGGCTACAACACTCATGATTGTCATGTTATGCTTGGGCTATTCCTCGCCATCGCAGTAAGAGGAGTCAAACATTCATTTCTGAAGACGGTGATAACACGCATGTTGATATTGATAATAGAAGTGGCGGGCGCTCTGACCGCCACTGCTAACCAGCGATAGCAGTGGCGTTAGAGCAGTGGCGGACTGGATGCCCGTCACTATAGGTCGATTTTGCCCGCCGCTACAGTGTCGCTTTGTAGTAGTGAAAATACACTCGGCGAACCCGTCTTTGCCAAGACTTTTTTTGTGAGTGTATTTCGCCGAGTGTTGCACTCGGCAAAACATTCACCGAGAGTAAACAGGCCTTCGCCGAGTGCCTCTAGCACTCGGCAAACAAACAATCTCCGATAGTGATATGTGTGTATCTATATATGTATGTATGTATGTATGTATGTATGTATGTATGTATGTATGTATGTATGTATGTATGTATGTATGTATGTATGTATGTATGTATGTATGTATGTATGTATGTATGTATGTATGTATGTATGTATGTATGTATGTATGTATGTATGTATGTATGTATGTATGTATGTATGCATGCATGCATGCATGTATGTACGCACGCATGCATGTAAGTATTGGCGAAATGTTTGAAATCGAACGATAAGAAATATACGTCAGTAACTGCATGCATGTACGTGTGTTATATATCATGTGCTAGTTATTTCTCTAGCTTAATTTGCACTAGAGATAAAGATTCAAGCAAGGTAACTTGGATCGATAAATTAAGAGCATGTATGTAGAGTTTAAGATTATGCAAAGTAGAGTGATAGTGTTTTCTGGTGTGAATTAATTAAAGAAGCTAGATTTTGTGCAGTTTTACAATTTGAAGAAGAGGTTAGAGATTTTAGGAGTAGGGGCTCATGACATATTTTAGGGTAAAAGTTTTGCATCGCATTTTCTTGTTAATAGAATAAATCATATCCCCTAGTGTATTTGCATCTAAGTGCAAAAATGATTGCTAATATTAATTGGTGGCAGGAGAAATTAGAAAGGATAAACATAAAAAAACTAAGTGATATATGGAAGAATAAATTCATAAAAGAATTTGTGATACAAATGAATAAAATTATAAATTTATATAACCAGTGCGTTGGAGAGGAGATAGCGTAGACGAGAGGCGACGCGAAAGATATTATCAATACAAATTCTATAATTACGATCATACCTAATATAAATACCATTATTTAAAAGTACTAATTTACTCTTAATAAGTAATGATTAATATCAATTCTAATTTGCAGTCACAGTCGGAATCGGGTTATTTGCACTCGGTGAAGTTCCGGAAACATCACACACTAGCGGTCGGGCAGACCGCAGACATGCATGTGCGCCCACCGCGGCCGCGCCAAACGCTCAAACGGCGTAACGTACGACGACGGATTTCTGCGTACGCCACGGCCACGCTCGCCGGCGCGGCGTTGCTCAGAAGCCATCGCAGGTTAGCTTTCCACCGCTCGCACGCAACGCCAGTCGCCAGCGGCCAGGCCAGCCAGCCGGCGCGCGCGTTGGTCCTAATTAAATTAGGAAATTACTTCCTCGGTAACCGCGAGACGGCGCCCCCAATTCAAGAAGGATCATGCATGCACGCGTCGGTCAACTTCGAAACCTGCATGCTCTAAGCTAGTTCCTCGTACTGCAACCTGCATATGCTCTAGTTCCTCGTACTGCAGCAAATTGATGAACACACGCGTCGTGAAGACGGAAGAGTAGCTAGCGCATACAGCTGTTCAGGTTCTAGCTCTTCCCTGCTACAGAAGACGAGCGCCGCCGGCCGCCGACCGCCGGAGGGGCACGACGAGCGGAGCAGGTACTGGCTGGCACTGCTGGCGGCCTGGCGCTGTCTGCACTACGGCGGCCGAGCCGAAACCCGAATTTTTTTAAATAATATTTTTTAAAAAAATTAAAATTGGTAGTCAAATTCAAAATATTACAAAAATAAACTACGTCAGCAGTGACAGTTCTAAAGGGTGGTCCAAGTGAGCCATGGATCACCCTGTATTTTGGCCATAAGACCCCTAATAGTTTAAAACAGCCTATTTTGGCAGTTTTTTATATTGTATGTGCTAGTTTATTTTGTTAAATACGTGAAAATACCGGTATATATTAAAACATATAAAAATACCTATTATGGTATTATTTTTAATATATGATGTAACATAGATTGCACTTCCATTGACTACACTTATAGCTAGGGTTGTATGCTTTGATTATCCAAAAGAATGGTATGCAATTATATTCCATTTTTTTATCTATTTGTATACACTACTGTAACTATTAGAAGTACTATCAAAAATATCTTGATTTTAATGAGAGAAACTATTGGTGAATTTGGTTTTAGTGGATTTATAAAATTGCGATATATTATTACTATATGTATGTCATATATTTTTTAAAAAAATTGTATTGTCTTTTAAATTTAAAATATTGTAAAATTTTAAAGTGTGAAATAGGAACACCCAAGAAAAAATTCATGGAGCCGCTGTAGGACCGAAAGTAGCGACCAGAGGGGGGGTGAATGGACGCCTTAAAATTCTTTCGAATCAATGGCCTGTTCCCAATACCCAACGCACCTCAAAAGACTACGTAACAGAAAATAAACAGAAGGCCTAAGTCTAAGGGTATCTAACCTAGAAGCAACAGATGTTAAACAGAGAACTATTAACGAAGTGCAACTAGGCAGATGTACACTGTGTAACAGGCCTAAACTTCCCAATGAAATGATCTAAGTATATGTAAGGTGAAATGAGAAGTTACTGTCCAAAGTTGTCTCCTGTTTGGAACTTGGCGAAGCCTGCTTCGCCCGTCGAGGTCTGCTTCGGAGATGATTGACGAAGACAGCTTCGCTGGACGAAGTCTGCTTCGGAGGTTGGTTGCGGAGCCTGCTTCGGAGATCAGTTGCGAAGCATGTCGAAGATGCCGAAGGTGTTGTGGTCTAGCCTAGTTCGAAGTGGCAAGAAGCGAAGTATGCTTCGAAGCGAAGTATGACAGAGCCGGAGCCTGCTTTCGAAGAATGTACTTCGACGGCAGGGCTTCGGACACAACTTCGAACCGAGCACTTCGAACCTAAAACCTCGAACAGAAAACTTCGAATGCAACACACAGACGGACTACCTTCGAACAAAGAAGCGAAGCCTGTCACACGACAGAAAACCAAATTCGAGGCCTACACTCTACCTTCGAAAGAAGTAAGCTTCGAACCGAGAGGCGAAGCCTGACACGCGTCAGAGAAAACAAAGCGAAGTCTATCAGAGGAACAAGCTCCGAAGACAACTTCGAAACCCGTCGAAGTGAGGACTTAGAATGGCTTAAGTCTGAGTACCTTCGCACAGACGTTCGAAGTAGAGAAGCTGACAGTTTAAAAAATACTTCGAAGCCAGACACAGAATACAAAAACAGTCCGAAGTTCGAACGAAGCCTCTGAGAGTATACGTTCGAAGCCTGCCTCACGGAGCTGAGAGGCTTCGAAACAGAGATGATGGCTTCGCCAGAAAACAGTCAAAAAGGCATTCAATCCAGTCTGCTTCGATCAAAAAGCTGTGCGGTAGAAGGTGAAAAGGCTGGCAGCGAGTACTGTAGCTACAGTAGCAGTACTACTTGCAACAGCAAGAACTAGTACTGCTTCTCACGAAGAACACACGCAACAGAGACACATCCTCAGGAATAAAATCAACCAGCACAACAAACCAGAGCTTCTTGAATCAGAGGAATCAATGCACACACCTCAACAACCAACAAAGAATTCAATCTCACAGGAGCAAAGTAAATGCAAGGCAAAAAGGAATGAACCAGTGCCTGGCGGCGCACACAGGAGAGAGAACGTGAGAGGCAAAATGACCCAATGGATTAAAAAGTGAATTCTGGAAGGGGTAGTCCAAACCCTAGGGATTGGGGTCCTATTTATAGGCAGCCCAACACTAGGAATATTCTACCAGCCCCTTAGGGTTTTTACAGACTCAAGAATAAAGAAAAAGACTCAACTGCCCTTAGGTATTTTTACAGACATGACTGACTGACTGTGGGCCTAGAGATACAGATGACTTATCCGGAAGCTAAGTTTTCGTAGCGACTACGGCTTCTCTTCTGGACAGTCAGATACAAGATCAACGATTGTCAGTTTTGCGCCGAAACTGACAAAGCCTCCACCGACTTTGCACCAGGTACCCGGATTGGGCCGGCCCGATTCCGCAGCTCTCTCAGCCCGGCAATCACTCACCGCCCGTGTACCTGAGTCAACCTTGGTCAACAGCCCAGTGGGTCTTCTACTGCTTCTGGCCCATGCACCCGGATTGGGCCAGCCCGACTTCGCAGCCTCCTCTGCCCGATAATCGCTTGCTGCCCGTGTACCTGAGTCACACGCGGCCCATGAAACAGCAGATCTCCTCTCTTCTTCAGTCCTTTTTGACTATCGTTGACAATGACTCATCACTTCTGGAGCCATGAGGCCCACGCTATTCAGCATGGCTCCTCAATCTCCCCCTTGATGAGTGCATTGTCAACACTTCACTTCTTCAGCTCTTCAGCACCTGCGAACAAATGTGGAAACACGAAAACAAAACACAAGAGAACAAAGAAGAAGAAAATAAAGTAAAAGTTTAACCCTAATGACCAAAAGCCGAACAAAAAGCAAGAAGCGGTCATTATGGTTAACCAAAACGTAAAAGCTCAAAATGAGTGCGATTTCAGAACAACAAGGATATCAACAGAGTAAGAACTTCCCCTTAAACTCTGATCCCAAATTTTCTCCCCCTTGTTGACAAGTGAACTCATCAAGCACTCAATAGAGACACAAACTCCCCCTGAAATGCAACTCCCCCTCAAAATATGCAGTGAATTCAACTGGAGTGCATAAGGAGTGTAGAAAGCATGCTTCTCAAATATGATTGACTGCAATTACAGCATCTAACAGGTATAGCAAATGAGATACTGTCTAAGACACATGGCATGATCAGTGCAACAGATGATATCTAAAGAAAGTCATTAGCACGCATTTTTCAGTTTTGGCAAACAAAAGTATCACCACATTTTCCAGTAAACAAGCAAGGTAAAACATGAGATGCAGAGGCTAACTGATATCCACCAAGATAGGCATTGTCCAAACCAAAGTGCTTCAGCAAACTTGTTATCTGTTAAATGTTCAGGCTTTTTCAATTTTCCTTTTTCATTTATGCCAAGGGTTATTTGCCTGTCAATCCTTATGCTAACCGACCAAGTCAAGCCTAGGCCAGAACTGGACCATCAGAAGCTTAAGACATTGGTCTTGGCATACACTACACTATCCTAGTTCATACCAAAGTGCTATGGTAAGCAGTCCAGAACAATGCAATGCGACAAAGCAAACCCACTTGGATCTTTTCAACTCAAGCATAAAAAGGCATGGAATATTCATTCATTTTTGATTGTTATAGCTCATTTTCCATGTTAAAGCATAAAGATGTCCAAGTTGCATATCTGCATCTATGTGATGAACTAGCTACAAGGCATGTAACAGATAACAAAAGCACTCAGCCTACACATGCTAGTTACAGGAAGCAATGGTGATCATTTTTCAAGTTTAAAGTATAAAAGCCATGCATATGACAGATATCAGATATATCAAGTGAACTGAACCAAAGCATGATCACCGACAAGTAATCAAAAGCATGTACCAGCTAGAGTAAGTAAAGCAGTTCAACCATATAACAGAAGCATCTCTAAAGTGTGATATGTGAATATGCAAGGTATGAACACACACAAAAAGACTCAAGAAAAGAGTAAAGAATAAAGAAAAACTGACGCAAAATATCCTAAAAAGGATACACAACACCCAAATCCCCTCGTAAACGCTCAAAAGTAGACTGATCTAGGGGTTTGGTGAAAATATCAGCCAACTGATGATGGGTATCAACATGAACAAGGTCAATGACACCTTTCTCATATTGATCCCGCAAGAAGTGAAAGCGCACATCAATATGTTTGGTTTTTGAATGGAGACATGGGTTTTTCCCTACACTAATAGCACTGGTGCTGTCACAAAACAATGGAACTCTGGTAGGAAAGAACAACCCAAAATCTCGTAGAGTGGAAATCATCCAAACCAACTGTGAGCAGCAGCTAGCAGCAGCTACGTACTCAGCCTCTGTGGTCGAAAGAGCAACTCCAGATTGCTTTCGAGAAGACCAAGATACAAGGGAAGAACCAAGAAACTAGCAAGTATCGGAAGTCAACTTGCGATCCAACCGGCACCCACCAAAGTCGGCATCCGAAAAGCCAGATAGATCAAGAGATGATGATGCTGAATAGTAAAGACCAAGATCAGGCGCATAGGTAAGATACCTGAAGATACGCTTGACAGCTTGCCGATGAGACGCGCGTGGTGAAGACTGGAAACGCGCGCAGAGTCCCACGGCGAACTGTATGTCCGGTCTTGTTGCCGTCAAGTACAACAGCGAACCGATCATCCCTCGAAACTCCCTTTCATTGACCTTGACACCGCTCTCATCCTTGTCCAGACCCCCAGAAGTGCCCATCGGGGTCATCTGCGGCTTCAATTCACCACCAAAGTCAAATTTCTTTAACATATCACGAGTGTACTTACCTTGGTGGATGAAGGTGACGTCCTTGGTCTGCTTGATCTAGAGCCCTAAGAAGTACTTGAGCTCACCCATGAGGCTCATCTCAAACTCACTGTGCATCTGCTCAGAAAACTTGGACACAAGAGAATCAGTAGAACCGCCAAAAATAATATCGTCCACATAAATCTGAGCGACTAAGAAATCTGAAGCATCTCTGAGCAGGAAAAGAGTTTTGTCCACAGAACCCATCACAAAGCCCTTCCCCAACAAAAATTGCTTTAACCGGTCATACCAAGCCCTGGGGGCTTGCTTCAACCCGTATAACGCTTTGTGCAACTTAAAAACATGTCGAGGAAACTTAGGGTTCTCAAAACCGGGGGGGTTGCCTAACATAAACCTCCTCTTCTATGTACCCGTTCAGAAAAGCACTCTTAACATCCATTTGAAAAAGCTTAAAACCCTTCGAAACGGCAAAAGCTAGAAGTATACGAATGGACTCAAGACGGGCAACAGGGGCGAAGGTTTCTTCAAAGTCAATACCTTCCTTCTGGCAATAACCCTGGGCAACTAGTCGAGCTTTGTTGCGCACCACAACCCCATCTTCACCTTGTTTGTTCTTGAATACCCACTTGGTGCCTATGGGGTTGCATCCTGGTGGCGGCTCAACTAGTGTCCAAACCCGATTGCGGACAAAGTTCTCAAGCTCTTCTTGCATAGCATTAATCCAATTAGAATCAGAAAAAGCATGAGAAACATCTCTGGGCTCAAAAGATGCAACAAACGCAGATTCAGCAAACACAGCAAGAGAGGCAGAAGAACGCAAAGTTCTCTCAGTCAAATCACCTATGATGAGCTCTGAGGTATGGTCACGCTGAACTGCTCGAGTTCCCTGGTGATCTGAAGTCACCTCACCGGAGTCATCAGCAGGCACCTCTGGACTCAACTGAGGGGGCTCGATCGAAGTGGAAGAAGTGATCAGAGGTCCGCCCTCATCCTCAGTCGAAGTCTCAGAAGGTGTGGGCTCTGCGGGGGATGCAGAAGGCCCACCCTCGTCAGCAGCTGGAGTATCCTCATCTTCCTCGAAGATGGACTCTCTGAGCTCATCATCACCAGAAAGCTCAAAAGAAGGAGTCAAAGAAGGCAAGGACTCATCAAATGAAACCTCACAAGTCTCGACAAGCAGCTGGGATTCGAGGTTCCAAACACGAAACCTCGAGAATGCAAAGCGTAGCCAAGAAAAACACCATCCCAGCAACGAGACTCAAACTTGTCCAAGTGCCCTCCCTTCTTGAGCACAAAGCACTTGCAGCCAAACGCTCGCAAGTGGCTCACCTTGGGTTGTCTGCCAAACCGCAGTTCATATGATGTCTTACCAAGGTAAGCTCTAAGAAAGATGCGGTTGGCTAGATAGTAAGTCGTGTTCATGGCTTCAGCCCAAAAACGCCTAGGAGTCCTGTGCTCATCGAGCATCGTCCTGGCCATCTCGACTAGCGTGCGGTTCTTTCGTTCCACGACGCCATTCTGTGGGGGAGTGTAAGGAGAAGAAAACTGATGGTCCAGACCCTGATCACTACAGAAGCTGACGAACTGAGAGTTCTTGAACTCAGAGCCGTTGTCGGAGCGAATTGCTCGCATCCGACCATTGTTCTCATTCTTCAGCTTCAAAATCAGGTCGTGGACAAAAAGAAAAGTTTCATCCTTAGACTCCAAAAAGAAAACCCACGAGAATCGAGAAAAGTCGTCAACAATTACAAGTGCATACCACTTCCCACCGACTGAACGTACCCGAGCTGGACCAACAGTGTCCAAGTGTAAAAGCTCGCCCGGATACGAAGTCATCACCTGAGTCACAGGTGAGTGAGAAGCGGCAACCATTTTCCCATGACGACAGGGATGACAAACTAGATCCTTCTCCATCTTAAGCTTGGGCAATCCTCGGATGAGGTCCATAGAGCTTAACCTGACTAGCAGATCAAAACTCAAGTGACCTAACCTCCTATGCCACTTCCAGAGCTCAGAAGAAGATCCAGCAATCAAACAGCGAGAAGGGCCAAAAGAACTAGAGAAGTCAATTCGAAAAACTTTACAGAAAGGTAAAATCTGACAAATCAAAGACCCTCTAGAATCAACCACAGAAGAGTTGCCCTTCTTAAAACGCACTTCCAAACCATCCTCAAGAAGTTGCGAAACGGAAATCAAATTGAAGTTCAACTTTTTAACCAAGGCAACATTCTTTAAAGAGAAATGATCTGAAATACGAATAGAGCCTATGCCACTTACCTTCCCTTGACCACTGTTCCCGAATGTGATGTATTCTTTGGAGCTCGGAGGAGTGAGACTGGAGAACCATCTGCGATGTCCCGTCATGTGGCGGGAGCATCCTGAGTCCATGATCCAAACGTCCTCCAGTCCCCGATCCTGCACAATCAGTGGCTGTAAGTGGGAGCAAATGGTCCGGCACCAGGTTTAGCAAAATATCTAAACTAGTGTCGAGCCATCTGCTCAAAAGATGGAAAGCAAAAACCATCAAATGAGTTTGGACCAAAATGCGACTCAAATCGCGGTCCTCGGTTCTGCCTAACCCTACGGCCACGAGGTCCAGAACCGTAGCCAACACGGTCTGGAATTCTGCTGGAACGGACACCACCAACTGGAGCACGGGCAAGAAAGCTGTCTCCTCTACCACCATCTACATGACGCGGCCTGGCCTCCAGCCTCTCTCCGTGCCGAGGAACACGCAGTCTACCACCCTGCTGGTAGAACTGCTCCTGTTCACCACGAGCTCTCTCTGCTCTCTCAACCCGCTTCCTTCTGAAGCAGAACTCCGCAAGATGCCCGTCTCTCTGACAGTACTCACAATGATAGGTGGGCTTCTTGGGATGTGGTTGAGGCTTGGGATGTTGGGGCTTAGTGGTGTTTGGTGTTGTCTTCTTGGGTTGAGAAGGTCCAGGAAGAGAGTCAAGAGAAGAGTGGAGGTGTTTGGGCTTAGGAACCCAGATAGGTTTCTTGGGTGGAGCTTTAGGTGGTTCAGGGATCACTCCATCCTTGGGCTGACAAGCCTGGGAAGACTCAGTGGAGTGAGTCTTGGGATACCTCTGCTCTGGAGTCATTTTACTCCACTCCACTGCCCGGCTAATGGCACTTTCAAAGTCAGCCTTGGTGTAGGTGTAACCTACCCCAAACCCATCCTGCCTCTTGAACTATTGGATCATCATGCCAAGATGTGGCTCTCTGGCACTGATCCAACTCAGGATAGACCGGAGGTAAAAGTTCTCATTCTGAGAATCTGCTAGCTCCTCTCTCAAGGAAGCTAGAACCTCCACCTGAGACAAACAGGTCTCACACTCACTCTCAACTTGGACAGACTTCTCGGCTTTCAGCTTAATTAATTTCATTCTAAGAGACAGGCAGTTCTCACAAACAGTGGGTGGAACTGACAGTGTCTCAATCTCTAGCCTAGTCTGGGCAAGCTCAGCTCTCAACCTCTCCAAATCACCCAAATGTTCATTACCCTTGGATTTCAGCTCAGCTAAGGCAGCTAAATGAGATGGGCAATCAACACAGGGTGCAACGATAGTGGCTTGAGCATCTTTCAGCTCCAGCTGAGCGCTTTCAAGCTCAGTGGTCAAAGCGTCCCTCTCATCAACCCTTTCCGTGTACCTGGACTTCAAAGTCGACAGGTCACAGAGAAGCACCTCACACTTCGGGCACTCACTGCTATCACCCAAGCAAGGGGAAGAAGATAGACTCTCAATTCTGCCGTTGGCTACGGCAAGCTCACTCTCTAACTCGTCTATCCTCTTCTTAGCCCCCCTAAGCAGTTTTTCCCGATACTTTAACTCCTGACGATTGCTCTCAAGTAAATCAACAATTTCTCGTTCATAGGATGATACCTTGTTGTCGTCGTCGTCGGAGTCGACGGAGGAGCTCTTTTCTTCCTTATCCCCAAGAGCCATTGAGCAGAAGCTCTTGCGGGATCTTCGGCGCTGGTGTGAGCGGCTCTTCGGCTTGTCTCCGAAGGCCATGAAGCAAAGGCCCGCCGGATCGTCCTTGTCCTTCCCCTTCCTGATGGCGATCTCCTCATCGCTTGAGCTCGATGAAGAGGAAGAAGACGTGGCCTGCTTGGAGTAGCTCTTCTCCATCTCGGCGAAGAAGGCCTTGTCGCGCTTCTTGTTCTCTCGCCGGTAGTCCTTCAGGGCCTTCCTGAAGAATCTGGTCTTCGGCTTGCCCTTGTTGAAGGATGAGCTCTCGTGCTTGCCGGAGTCATGGAAGCCACCACCGGTGCCCTTCTTGTGTCCATTTCGCTTGGGGCAGTCGGCGATGAAGTGTCCTGGATCACCACACTCAAAGCATCCGGATTTTGTGCCGTGTCTTTTGAACATTCTCTTATCATAGACACGACGCACCCGGTTGTTAAAAAGACACAGATCATCATCTCCCAACAACTCAAGCTGGTCCTCAGTGATAGACATCAAGGAGAACCTAGCACAACTTACAGAAGAGGGATCAACAGAAGGTGTAGCAAGGGCCAGGGATTTTGATCCAGAACCAGTGAGATTTTATCTCAACTGGATATCTACCTCAGTGGCCTTCAGCTTGCTAAATAACTCAGAAATGGTCAAGGTATCGTAAGAAGTGCTCTCAACGATAGAGGATACCTTGATCTCCCAGATCTTTGGGTCCAAGGTATGGAGAACCTTGAGCGCCTGCTCGTGATTTGAGACTAACTGAGCACCCTCAGCCTTGTTGTCCCGAAGCTTGTTTATGATCGACTGAAAACGACCAAACAAAGCCTCAACAGATTCACCCGGCTTCTGTGTGAAATTCTCATATTCACGCCGGTAGGTCTGATAGAGCCGAGCCTTGACCTGTGCTGTTCCCTCATGGTGTGCCTTGAGGGTAGCACAGATCTCTCTCGCAGTGGAGAGATGACTCACACGCTCAAACTCAGTGGGACCTAAGCCAGAAAACAAAATGTTCATAGCCTTACTGTTGCTCAGATGCTGAGCAATGATACCAGCAGTACCATGCTCAGCTACTGGCAATATGACAAATGTGGTGTGAACGCAAATGTCCCAAATGTCCGAACCCTGGCTCATAAGATAGGCTCGCATGCGAGTCTTCCAATAATTATAGCCATAGGCTTCCAAGGACGGGACTTTGCCAGGAGACGTCATGGTCACTACTGGGGTTTAGAACCGGTTAAGGTATGGAAAAACCCTAACCTCGCTCTGATACCACTTGTAGGACCGAAAGTAGCGACCAGAGGGGGGGTGAATGGGCGCCTTAAAATTCTTTCGAATCAATGGCCTGTTCCCAATACCCAACGCACCTCAAAAGACTACGCAACAGAAAATAAACAGAAGGCCTAAGTCTAAGGGTATCTAACCTAGAAGCAACAGATGTTAAACAGAGAACTATTAACGAAGTGCAACTAGGCAGATGTACACTGTGTAACAGGCCTAAACTTCCCAATGAAATGATCTAAGTATATGTAAGGTGAAATGAGAAGTTACTGTCCAAAGTTGTCTCCTGTTTGGAACTTGGCGAAGCCTGCTTCGCCCGTCGAGGTCTGCTTCGGAGATGATTGACGAAGACAGCTTCGCTGGACGAAGTCTGCTTCGGAGGTTGGTTGCGGAGCCTGCTTCGGAGATCAGTTGCGAAGCATGTCGAAGATGCCGAAGGTGTTGTGGTCTAGCCTAGTTCGAAGTGGCAAGAAGCGAAGTATGCTTCGAAGCGAAGTATGACAGAGCCGGAGCCTGCTTTCGAAGTATGTACTTCGACGGCAGGGCTTCGGACACAACTTCGAACCGAGCACTTCGAACCTAAAACCTCGAACAGAAAACTTCGAATGCAACACACAGACGGACTACCTTCGAACAAAGAAGCGAAGCCTGTCACACGACAGAAAACCAAATTCGAGGCCTACACTCTACCTTCGAAAGAAGTAAGCTTCGAACCGAGAGGCGAAGCCTGACACGCGTCAGAGAAAACAAAGCGAAGTCTATCAGAGGAACAAGCTCCGAAGACAACTTCGAAACCCGTCGAAGTGAGGACTTAGAATGGCTTAAGTCTGAGTACCTTCGCACAGACGTTCGAAGTAGAGAAGCTGACAGTTTAAAAAATACTTCGAAGCCAGACACAGAATACAAAAACAGTCCGAAGTTCGAACGAAGCCTCTGAGAGTATACGTTCGAAGCCTGCCTCACGGAGCTGAGAGGCTTCGAAACAGAGATGATGGCTTCGCCAGAAAACAGTCAAAAAGGCATTCAATCCAGTCTGCTTCGATCAAAAAGCTGTGCGGTAGAAGGTGAAAAGGCTGGCAGCGAGTACTGTAGCTACAGTAGCAGTACTACTTGCAACAGCAAGAACTAGTACTGCTTCTCACGAAGAACACACGCAACAGAGACACATCCTCAGGAATAAAATCAACCAGCACAACAAACCAGAGCTTCTTGAATCAGAGGAATCAATGCACACACCTCAACAACCAACAAAGAATTCAATCTCACAGGAGCAAAGTAAATGCAAGGCAAAAAGGAATGAACCAGTGCCTGGCGGCGCACACAGGAGAGAGAACGTGAGAGGCAAAATGACCCAATGGATTAAAAAGTGAATTCTGGAAGGGGTAGTCCAAACCCTAGGGATTGGGGTCCTATTTATAGGCAGCCCAACACTAGGAATATTCTACCAGCCCCTTAGGGTTTTTACAGACTCAAGAATAAAGAAAAAGACTCTACTGTCCTTAGGTATTTTTACAGACATGACTGACTGACTGTGGGCCTAGAGATACAGATGACTTATCCGGAAGCTAAGTTTTCGTAGCGACTACGGCTTCTCTTCTGGACAGTCAGATACAAGATCAACGATTGTCAGTTTTGCGCCGAAACTGACAAAGCCTCCACCGACTTTGCACCAGGTACCCGGATTGGGCCGGCCCGATTCCGTAGCTCTCTCAGCCCGACAATCACTCACCGCCCGTGTACCTGAGTCAACCTTGGTCAACATCCCAGTGGGTCTTCTACTGCTTCTGGCCCATGCACCCGGATTGGGCCAGCCCGACTTCGCAGCCTCCTCTGCCCGATAATCGCTTGCTGCCCGTGTACCTGAGTCACACGCGGCCCATGAAACAGCAGATCTCCTCTCTTCTTCAGTCCTTTTTGACTATCGTTGACAATGACTCATCACTTCTGGAGCCATGAGGCCCACGCTATTCAGCATGGCTCCTCAGCCGCCACTGACGCCAGGCCACGTTCGGCACTGTATCAGCCGAATGAGACCACGTCAGCACTGCAATGGCTACTTAGGCCGAATGTGGCCACGTCAGCCATGTTCGGTATTTCAAGAGCCAGACGAGGCTAAAGTGGCCACATTCGGCTAATGTAGTGCCGAACATGGCTCTATAAATAGGGAGCACTGCATCAACCAGAAGTGGTCACTACACGTCAGCCTCGTTCGACTGTTGAAGTGCCGAATGTGGCTAACGTGGCCACATTCGGCCGAAGTAGTCGTTGTGGCGCTAACATGCATGGCTAGAAGTTGGCCACATTCGGTACTTCAATAGCCAAACGAGGCTGATATGGCCACGTTCGGCGGATATATTGTTGACGGGAGTTCATTTTGTAATTTTTTGAATTCGACTACCAAATTTGATTTTTTTTAAAAAAATATTATTTAAAAAATTCATCGAAACCCGCATGGCAACCTGAGGTCTTGCAGTTGTATGGAAAGCTACTCTCTAGTTAATTTATATCTCTCTATCTAATTAAAATACAATTATTTAATCATGAATAAAAACTAATTGAGACTTCAAACTAGTGTATAAAGGATGTTCAAAAACAGAAGAATGTTACCAATATTTATAACAACTATTTATAGTTTTGAACTGACATAAATATTTAATAGTTAAAAAATTTCTTCGGTCACGAATATTATTTATAAAGTATACTCCCTCTGATTTTTAAAAGTCATTTTAGGATTGTATTTAAAGTTTCAAAAATATGTTGTTTTATATCTTCGTGTATATTCTAGATATTTTTACCTTTAAAGTAGTACTCCCAATAACCAATGGAATAGAGAGATTACTGAATCTAGTTGTCATGCACCCTATTTAATACGAGCAAACAGGTAAATATATACACTAATTAAACATTCCTTAATATCTAAAATCATATCGATCCAAAACGAATTTTTTTAGATACTGGAGGAGTATAATATAAACAAACCGTGCATTCATATATTTTTATAAAATACTCCCTCAGCTCCTTCTCATAATATTATAGAACATAGAATATATATAATATAAATAATCTGTGTAACTGAATGGTAAATAATAAAAAATTGATAATACTACCGGGGTGAACACGTCCTGTCTTTAAACAACGTATAGAATTCGATGGCCGTCAAAAAAATTCTCGCAAAACCGTAATTATGGTCGCAATTTAAAACCGTAATTATGGTCTTAGACGTGCTGAACGAGTACACGCTAAGGGAAAGCAAGATTTTACCGAGTGCCGTAGATACTCGGCAAAGGCCTTAATGCCTTTGGTGAAGGTTTTGCCGAGTGTGGCACTCAGCGAAGCGCATTCGGCGAACTCGCTATCGGCATAGAAGGATTCGCCGAGTGCCAAACCCAACACTCAGTAAAAAATGATTGACGGACGGTAACAGACTGTTTGCCGAGTGTCCAGGTTTTAACACTCGACAAAAACAAAATTGAAAAATAAAAAAAATGAGCAACCGTGCTAGAGCACGTCCGGGCGTGGCAGAACGCGTCGTGGCGCGGCAGGGTACGGCAGAGCGCGACCAGGCGAGGCGGGCCGGTGGGATGGACGGGGCTGGTTGGGGCGGCGCCGAGTGGGGTGGCGACGCCAGGTGGAGGGGGCGAGCTGGGTGGGGTGGCGGGGCGACGCCAGGCAGAGGGGGCGAGCCGGGCGGGGCGGCACTGAGCGGGAGGGCAACGCTAGGCGGAAGGGGATGAGTCGTGCGAGGCGGCGGGGTGGCGATGACAGGCGAAGGGGGAGCGAGCCAGGCGGGGCGGATCTTGGCGGGACGGGGCGGCGCTGGTCGAAGCGAGGCCGGGGCAGTGAATGGCGATGATGGGGTGAGGTTGAGGTGGCGCCGGTTGGGGCGAGGTCAGGGCGGCGCAGGTCGGGGCTAGGACGGGGCGGCGACGAGGCGGCACCAGTCGGGTAGAGGCCGGCGCCGGTCGGTGGAGATAGAGGAGAGAAGAGAGAGGAGATGAGGAGGAGAGAAAGAAGCATGCCTTTTGATGCAGCCATAAACTTTAAGGCGGGAAAGCACACTGTTTCAATTTTTCATGGCGGGAAGTAAATTACGGACGTGCGCAAGAATTTTGGAGGGTTTGCCGAGTGTCTCGCATAAAACACTCATACAAATTTTTTTTACTTCTTTTCTGTTTCAATTTAAATCTTAGAAATTCAATTAATGAATTAAAACTAACTAACTTACAAAAATACAAAAAAACTCATAAGATGTGATACGATGTATTTTAATTTTTGAAAAAATTAAAGTTTAAACAAATATTTAACGATCAAACTTCTTTCAAACATTTTCAATTTAAATACTACAAACATACTTAATAATTGAAAAATAACAAATTGGACTAAAAAAGTGAAATTTTTACATGAGATAATTTATGATGTAATTTGATTGTAGAAAAAAATTCAAGTAAGTATAAAAAATGATTTACCCATCAAACTTCTTTCAAATCTATCTCATTTCTTCTCTGAACCCTAATTCCTCCTCTCGTAATCTCCGATTTCTAAATACTCTACATGATAATTTTCTAAAAATGTTTTTAATTTTTATCACAGAATCTATGTATCATGTAATGACACCATTATAAGTCTAATATTTTTAGACTTCATATGATTTTTTATAATTCAAAAACTATTAACCTTTATGTTGTCGAACGAGCGTCACACCCTAATTTTTTCAAAATTTCTTTCAATTCAGTTGATAAGAACCCTAAATAGACTTAAAAACATGAATATGATTTTATTAATAAATTTTGATTTATTATTTTAGGCACTTGTAGTTCAAATTTCAACTATTTCAATTTAAATCCTAGAAACATACTTAATAATTTAATAATAACAAACTGAACCAAAAATATGGAATTTTTACATGAGATAATATGTGTTGTGTTTTATTGTAAAAAAATTCAAGTATAAAAAACGATTTACCCATCAAAATTCTTTCAAACCCATCTCATTTCTTCTCTAAACCCTAATTCCTCCTCATGTAATCTTTGATTTCTAAACACTCTACGTGATAATTTTCTTAAAATATTTTTAATTTTTTATCACAACATCTATGTATCATATAATAACACCATGACAAGTCTAATGTTTTTAGTCTTCATATGATTTTTTTATAATTCAAAAACTATTAAGCTTCACGTTGTCGAACGAGCGTCGCACCCTAAATTGTTCAAAATTTCATTAAATTCAGTTGATAAGAACCCTAAATAGACATTAAAACATGAATATTATTTTTTATATAAATTTTGGTTTATTATTTTAGGCACTTGTAGTTCAAATTTTACCTATTTCAATTTAAATCCTACAAACATACTTAATAATTTAAAAATAACAAACTAAACCCAAAAAAGTGGAATTTTTATATGAGATAATATGTGTTTTGTTTTTATTGTAGAAAAATTTTTAAGTTAAAATCAAATTAAAAATATCACGTAGAGTCAAAACAATGGTTCACAAAACAAAAAAAATGGGTTTGCCGAGTGTTTCTAAAAAACACTCGGCAAACCCCCAAATTTTTTTTACCCGTACAAACACACCGTCTCGAAGTCTGTTAGTAACTTGTTGGCCGAGTGTTTTTTCAAAAAACACTCGGCAAACATTTTATTTGCCGTGTGTTTTTTGTTTGACAAGTGTTTTTCAAAAAACACTCGACAAACTTAGTTTTACTGAGTGCCCGAGATATTACACTCGGCAAAGTATTTGGCACTCGGCAAACAAACCGTTTCTGGTAGTGACATTTAAACGGTGTTGTTGTAATAGTCTTTAAAAAGGGACAGAATTATGCTCTGTATCAAAAAAATACTTTATTAAAAAGTCTTTATTTCAACATCTATTTGCAAATTAGTAATTGTTTTCTTTTAATATCACTTATCCGTCACTTCGTAATACTATTTCTTATTAATACATAAGAACCACTTAGTTTTTTTATCCTGACTAATTTATCAACTTTATTTTAAAAGTAAAAAGTAAAAATAATATATTTGTCAGACAGAAGAGGCAGAACACTTGGATTCTATTTGGGGAGAGTTTCTCTAGTACTATTGCTATTTTTAAAATCTGATTTTTTTAAATAGCTCAAATAATGTTAGACTCGAAAATTGTGAAACTCAATAGTTGTAAATTCTCGCTAGCTACTTTAGCCCTTCAAATAAACGAATATTGGATCACTTAATTGTAAGTCAAAATTGATCCGTGATTGGGAAGACTGCGCGTTTATGCAATCGTGCATCCATTTCATCTTCCTTCCTGGAACGGAATTCATGTCAACTTTTTCTCACAAGATTTTCAGTACATTTGTCCGTATATCCCTAAAAATTAAAGCATCATATGTCCCTAACTATGTTGTGAATATATCTCATTTAGAACAGTACAATCCTATCTACTTTAAAGAGAGAAAAGCATCTGAACATTGCAAACTTACTTTGTTTTTGAACTCAAAATCAATCAAAATAAATGGAATTTAAAATTGTATTTATAGTTCATTCTAAGATCAAATCCCATGTTGAAATTTCATTTTTGATACTTAGCAACGTTCAAGACTATATATATATACTAATATACATCATCATTTTCCCCCACAAAAGTATATGCTTTTAAGAATAATGTGAGATTCGAATCACTGCTCCTTAAAAAGGATAAGAACGTGCATTTAATGCTTTTTCTTTTCTCTGACATTTATTGATTGAGTAAAACAAATATTGTTTCTATAGTACAAAATAAACCCCAATTATCCAATAAGATTTATAACCACTAGTAAAACTTTTGAAACATACGGTGAAAAATATAAAATATATGAGTCTAATAAGGTTTATAACCATTATTTAAGGTTAAAACAAATAAATTTAATAAAAAAGTTAATAATGGCTTTAAAATAAAATTTTCAATAATGTTTATATAAAATATTTTTAAAAATAGTATAGCTTAAAAAGCGTGCCATAATTTAAGCATGCAATCGATGGGGACTAAAAGAGCTCCATATTTGATCTATACGCATGCATGTGAGATATGATATCTATGTTGACTTTGCCAATCCATCATGTTTCACACGTTGACTCAGCCTAGTTCTGCACTTCTGTAGTTGTGACTCTGAGCTAGCTGCTAGCTAGCTATGGAGTATATATGAAGCCGGCCGAGAGCTGGTTATTACGTACGCGTCTCAGTTTGCAGCTAGCCACTGCACGAGAGTTCAACCGAAGCTGCAGCACGTACGTACCGCAGCTTAGGCTCCTTTGCTTCTCTCGCTCGCTCGCTGCGGTTCGGAGTTGCGGCGCCGAACTCTCGATCGAGCCATGAGTAGTAGCACCACCTCCGTCTTCTTCTCCCCTGCGACGTACTCCAGCGGGAATAAAAAGGCCGACGACGACGACGAGGAGGGGGCGGCGCTGGCGCCGGAGGAGAAGGGCGGCGCTCCGGTGGACGGACGCCGGCTGTCATCGGCGCTGCGGACGAGGGGCGTCGGCTCCTTAATGGTCGGCCTAGTCTTCCTCGGCTTGCTGGTCGTCATGCAGAGATGGATCGGTCTTGACGCTGTAAGCATGCATGCATGCATGACACTGCATGATCATTGCGCGTATGTTTTGGTGTTCGGTAGTCGGAAGAAATCACCGGAAAATTATGTAGCATAATTCATAGCTAAAGGTATATCTAACTAACTCTTTATTTTTTATTTTCTATAACCAAAAATAAGGAGTCTCCGTGTCTAAATTCACTCTCTAGTTTTAAAGAATGATTTTATAGTTTTTAAGGAAATATTAAGAGAATCATAATGTTAATGTTAATTTTGTATCTCTTAATACCCGAGAAATTAACACTAAAAATTTCGATACCTACCTTCTCAAAACTATAAACATTCTAATTTTTAAAACAATTCATTGAGCTCTGTATATTTCATCTATCTATATTTTATTAATATATTATAACTACCACCGATGAATTATTTCCATTCTCCATGTAGTTTCACGTTTTATTTCATTCTTCATAATTTTCACTCTCGCTAGTAAATTCTTTCCGGCACCTAAGATTGTTTTGCGATTAGTTTACCGATTGTTTATTGTATTTGTATTTATTCAATTCATACAATTTAATTTGTATGTCTAGCAAAAAAAGCCAAAATACAAGGAAAAGTTAAAATAAAAGGATAGGGAGGAGTTTTTGCTCCCTAGCTTTAGAGAGGAGAGCAGGCAAAACAGAGAGCAGGGTGTGATAGGGAGGGTAGGAATTAGGAAGTTGATTGGAGAGAAATTTTGATGAGATTTTGCAAATAATAGAATAGACACTGAAACGAGGGATTAGATGAAGATCCATGTTACTAAAAAGGTAATGTTCCACTCATACTCTGATATTTACACTGGACTTACATTTATATATATAATAACATAAATTAATTTATATTTTTAGTTTAAAATGAAAACGAGACGACTTAATTAATACACTTAATTTTCAACTTATAAATACACTTAATCTACTTATAGCTAAATAAAATATTTTAAAAAACTGTGTTTGATTAGGTAAAAAATCTTAGCTATGTAGCCGCGACAAACGGGTGTAGTTGTTATAGCGTCAAATACGATCAATTGCGTGCTAATTAAGCTAGGAAAAACGCCTGAATGACTAGAAAACATGCATGGTTAACTTATTCTAACCGTAGTCCAATAATTGATATGGACAACTTGTGAATAGATTTGCACTACTGTTTTAAACAGCGGGAGCTCCAAAATTAATTAGTGAACGTACACATGTGTAAACGGTATCTAGTAATACTAGTGAGAGGCACGTGCGTTGCAACGGATGCATAATTTTAATGGCAATATATTTAGAACATAATATATTTGCCGAACAAATTTATTTAGTAATATTGTGATGATAAGAAACAAAATAATATATTATTGTTCAAAACAATACATGATGAAATTTACTAAAATTTTCCCCACATTAAACTTAATTTTATCTTATTTTTGGGCATTTTTCTTAATTTTTTAGGAATAAATAAAACAGAAAATTAATTTCTTAAATCCTGGAAATTAAAAAAACCAGAAAACAGCCCAAGAGGTAAACTGGCCCAGCCCAGCAGCGTGCACAGCCAGGCCGGCCTCTACCTGGGCCTGGGCCAGCAATTTGCCTCCCCGCCTGGGCCTGATTTGGTCCGGATCACCCTGGCCGTCGGATCTCATCCAACGGCCACCCATCAAAAGCGGTAGTATAAAAACGTTGTAGCCCCGGTGCAAAAACCCTAACCCTAACCCTAACTTTTCTTCTCCCCCTCCCCTCCACCCGGCCCCGAAGCAAGGCGGCGCGGCGCGCGGCGGGCGCGCGGCGGCGCGGGCGCACGGCGGCGCGGCGGCGGCCAGAGGCCGCCTCGGGCGGCGCCCGAGGCTCGGCGCGCGGCGGCGCGGGCGCGCGGCGGGCGCGCGGCGGCGGCCCGAGGCCGCCTCGGGCGGCGCCCGAGGCTCGGCGCGCGGCGGGCGCGCGGCGGCGCGGGCGCGCGGCGGGCGCGCGGCGGCGCGGGCGCGCGGCGGCGCGGGCGCGCGGCGGCGCGGGCGCGCGGCGGGCGCGCGGCGGCGCGGGCGCGCGGCGGCGCGGCACGCGGCGACGGCCCGAGGCGCGGGCGCGCGGCGGCGCGGCACTTGGCGACGGCCCGAGGCGCGGGCGCACGGCGGCGAGGGTTTCGCTAGAGGCGCGCGAATCGACCGGACGGTTTTTACCGGGTGCTACGCGGCGGACGAACCGGACGGTTTTTATGGGGCACGGTTTTTTAAGAGACGGGAGGCACGGAGCGGACGGACGAGTAACTCCGCGCTTTATAATAGTAGAGAAATAGTGTCAAGTGGCAACAAGTTAATAAGTTACCGGGTAATTAAGTCAAACAAGTGATTATTTAATCGATCTCCACTAATATCTGCGTACGTAATTAATCATCATAGTGTTGGCTACTACAATGCCTACGAAACTTCGAGGCAAAAAAAATTAACATAATAATTTACCTTTTTATGTACTGTTTTGCACAATTACAACAAGAGTATCTCGATCTGTTGAGTCCCATAATTTTTATTTCGAAATAATTAAAAATTATTTTATTATACAAAACTATATATGTCAAATACGAATTTTGGAGTTGGGTGTATATCAAAACAAACCCTTAATATTATTAATAAAAAATTAAATTAAACAATGTAATTCACTCTTTTAATACTATTGACAATAATTTAAATTAAACTGTGTTTTTAAAAGAATTTTACGATTGTCTCTAGACATATCTCTTTCTTATTTATCATGAAGGATATATTTATTTCTACAAATTCAAGTAAAATAATAGAGGTATAGTTGTCCAAAAAGGCAAAATCAAATCGATCTTTCTAGAAAATAAACACAAAAAACAACAAAATTATATAAAGTATGGATTTAAGAAAAATACTAGGCAGATATCCAAAATTTCACTCTTACACAATCAAAGGTGATGCTCTCATGATCTGCTTCATGCATGAACACAGTCGTTTGTACGAGGCAGCAACCTGCTGGGGAGCATCAGCAAACGACAGCGGCCTCCCCACCACAACATCTCCACGCCGCCGCTGATGTCAATACCATTCTCATGCGGCAATGACACGGCGGCGGCGACGGCGACGTGCCCCGCAACGCCATTGCCGCAGCTGTCGAAGCCTGGCGGCGGCGGTGGCGGTGGCGCAACGGCGTCGTGCCCGGATTACTTCCGGTACATCCACGACGACCTGCGGCCGTGGCGCGGCGTCGGGATCACGCGGGAGGCAGTGGAGCGCGGCCGGAAGCACGCCTACTTCCGGTTGGTGGTGGTTTCCGGGCGCGCCTACGTCGAGACGTACCGGCGGTCGTACCAGACCCGCGACGTGTTCACGCAGTGGGGAGTCGTCCAGCTGTTGCGCCGCTACGCTGGCCGTCTCCCCGACTTGGACATCATGTTCGCCTGCGACGATCCGGGGCAGGTGCGCGCCGCCGACTTCTCCGCGGCGCCGGCCGAAGCGCCGCCGGTGTTCCGGTACTGCAAGGACAAGACGACGGTCGACATCGTCTTCCCGGACTGGTCCTTCTGGGGATGGCCGGAGGTGAACATCGGGCCGTGGCCGCAGATGCTGGAGGAGGTGCAGCGCGAGAACGAGCGAGTCCGGTGGCCGGAGAGGGAGCCGTTCGCGTTCTGGAAGGGCAACCCCAGTGTCGCCCGCATCCGCGGAGATCTCATGAAGTGTAACCCCTCCAATGGCCAAGACTGGAACGCACGTCTCTTTAGCCAGGTACTTCCAAAAAAACAGTTTTCCCCTATATTATTTGAATAATAAACTTCCTTACAAAATGTAAATTTAATTAAGCAAATGAAAAGTTAATTCGAACCTCTACAAATTGCTTTACTAGTGTATTCATATATTGATGTCAGATTATCATGTTTTCCCATGCATGCATTGTTGTAGAATTGGAATCATGCCATCCGAAACGGCTTCAGAGACTCCAGTATACCTAAGCAATGCTTACACAGGTAAACTAGCTTATTGCATATACAAAGCGTAAATACTTTCGAATTGTTGAATTCAGGAGTAACCAAAGTTAATGAAACAACGGATACCAGCACAATAGTTACGATTTTTTGGTCAGCGGTTAGTAATCAAGTTTGTTACCGCGATTCAACCATCGCCCATAATCGATACCAGCTGATGGTTTAGTTATACTCTATCCGGAATACGTGACAAAATTTGGCAGGATTTATGCTAAATTTATACTGTTTCCTGTGAAATTCTTTTTGTTGACTTGTCAAATGGACAGGTACAAGATATACATAGAGGGTGAGGCATGGTCAGTGAGTGAGAAGTACATCCTGGCGTGCGACTCGCCGGTGCTGTTCGTGACGACGCCTTTCCAGGACATGCTGTCCAGAGCGCTCGTCGCCGGCGAGCACTACTGGCCCATCAACCGCACCCACATGTGCGAGTCGATCAAGCTCGCCGTCGACTGGGGCAACAGGCACCCGGCGACGGCGCAGCTCATCGGCGAGCAGGGCAGCCGGTTCGTGCGGGAGCAGATGAGCATGGACTACGTCTACGACTACATGCTGCACCTGCTCACCGAGTACGGAAAGCTGCTCCGGTATAAGCCCACCGTGCCGGAGAAGGCCGTCGAGATCTGCACGACCTCCATGGCCTGCCCGGCCAAGGCCCGGCACCGGGAATGCATGGACGAGTCCGTGGAGAAGTTCGTCGCCGGCTTCGGCCCCTGCACGCTGCCGCCGCCGTTCAATGCCGAGGAGGCCATGGAGATCGCCGATAGGGAGGAGAAGGTCTTGAGGAGCGTGGAGGAGATGGAGAAGGAGAACAGCAACAGCTAGCTAGCCCAGACACTATACGTGGTCAGTGGTACTAATGAAATATGATAAAATTATTAGAAGATTTAAATAATGGTGAGAATATCCTATCTCACCCGTGAAAATTTCATTTAATCATTCAATAAGTGTATATTTATCATCGGTGTATGCTCCAATTGTCAAAATGTCACCAGGCCAGATTTTATCTAATTAATTTCTCTCATGCCACTGTATTCAAGGGTGAGATGCAAAAATGCAACTAAGCTGTTATAATATAACATCTTAGCCCGTCAGAGGCTGAAAATGTCCAAAACACCATTTATTTATATTTTTTTCTCCTCTTCGGATTCCAATTTTGTATCTCTCGCCTATGGGTGTGTGAAGGAAGTCCCCTAGGGCCTAGGATTGGGCATGAAGGGAGAAAGACAGACGGTCAAAAACCGTTGACTTAACGGTGTTAGTAAAACTCACTGTGTAGGGGCATTTCGACAACTTCGGAAGAAAACAAGTGGCAGTTAAGCAATTAGGGAAAAAGTAACGGCAGATTAACAAATAGTATAAATTCTAGTAGCAATTATGCATATGCCCTGGCATTTATTTATCCTTTTCTTTGAGTAAAAAACCGGAAATCATTCGATGGCAAGATCAGACAGGGTTAGATATTTGAATTACACAACGGGCAGTAGAGAGCGGTCAGTTATCGTCACTAACAGTCCAGTTTATTAGTAGTTACCGATCCGGTTAACACAAACCGACAACTGGCAAGAAGCTTAGAAGCCATGATAGCCAAACCAGTTTGAGTGGTTTGGAAACCTTGGACAGCACAGGTCTAACCGAAGTTTTCTCGAAGCCCAATTTTCATATGAATTACGGAGTATTATACTATTAACCACTAGTCTGTGACTATACCACAAGAGCCCTTCCCTAGGGGACACCCAAAATTTGCATAATTTTAGCAGCAAAAAGTCAGACCTGGTCGGTGCAGTGGTCAAGAACTCATGAGAGATGTGCGCACCACCAGCCACAGTCCACAGCTGCAACCTTCCTAACCCTAACAATTAACAAACAGATGAGCACTCAGCAACAGCTTCCAACTAACCATATGTGCAACAACGAACCCGTGATCTCGATCAGATTAGGACAGCCAATCAACCACTCCAGCCCTCCTTGCTGATTAATCTTCTCTCATCCCTCGAGTTCTCCCTCCCCCAGTTTGATGTGACCCAACAACGAACCAATCGATCAGAGCTCTGACATTATATAAGCACAACCACTAGAATAGGGAGAAGAGGAGCAGGAGCAGGAGCAGGAGCAGCAGGAGGAAGAAGACATACATTTTAGGTAGCTGGTGTTGGTCGATCTCCAATTCTCCATGGGGGGTTGGTTGAAGAGGTTGGTGGTGGTGCTGGCGCTTGCCGTGCTGATGCTCACGGCCACCGCCGTCGGGACGGCAGAGCACCCGTCGCATCACGGGAGCAAGCCCTTGCACCAGAAGCACGCGACGCGCAAGCACGGTCATGGCCACGGCCACGGCCACACCAAGCCTCACCACCACATGTAGGCCGGAGGACGCCGGCCGAACGCGCGCGCAACATCATCTCGCTTTTTCTCTTATAGTTTAAAATGCAGTTTCATTTGGGTTTATTTGTATGCTCACCTTGAGCTAACGAGTTGATCTGATCTTCTTCTACCTCTGCGTATGTGGCCTGTGGGATGAATGCATGTAATAAAATCAAGTGCTTCTCAGCCTGCTCTAGTCTCTTACTGTTGTCATGCACTCCAACAGTCTATACTTCTTCAGAAAAAGAGAGCCAAAACAAACTAAACTTGTAAACACGTATTCTTCCTCCGATTTCTTATATAAGTAATTGTAGTCTTACTCTTCCAAACACAAGTCATTTTAGAACTTCTATGCATTTTTTTATCTTTTCTTTCATATTTGACCTTGTCAAATAAATACTACTTATATCACAAATAAATGATTCATATTTTCCAAAGCAGAACTTCCATGGTTTTTAATTCTTGTGCGCAAGTTGTTCCATATTTTCCAAAGCAGAACTTCCATGATTTTTAATTCTTGTGCGCAAGTTGCTCCATGGGTGTTTGTGTTCTCTGGTTTTGGCACTGGGAATCTGCGATGTACTGATTAGAGCAGAGATTTACAGAACTATACAGTAAAGGAAGGAGAACAGAACAGGCAAGCAACAAATAGTGATACTGTAACATCAGCAGCCATTCATGAATTATCTGAAAACTAATCACCTCCAAAGATACATTCTGACAAGGGAAGATATCACGAAAAGATCCAAATTCCAAATAAGCAGAAGAGAGCAGAATCGAATTTATTGAACAAGATTTCACCTGGTCTCACTAAACCAGCCCAAGTGGCCAGCTTTGAACAGTGTGAGAACTGAGAACCAGGAGTCAAGTCAATCTCCGAGCAGCACAACGACTCCGATGCCATGGGAAATAGAGGCAAAGGGTAACCTGCCATTTTGCTCGGTCAACTCTTTACTAATTCTTTCTACTCAGAAATTAAGCAGAAGCAAGAACCAAAAACATAACAAAAGAGAATCCCGTTGATGATACCAGACAAGAGCTCACAGATCAACCAAGAACACGAAGACCTATATGTGATGACCAAAATGGAGACATAAAATGAAAATGTGGCCGGAGGGGAATATGGGATGGATAAGCACAGGCTCTGGATGACAGCAGAACAAATGGGTGGCTACCAATTCATTGGGACCCAAAGGATCTTCTCCAGATAATTTTAGATTACCAGGAATTCCATTGCCATGAAAAAGTCCACGAATCTACGGCCTTTCTTCGCAATGGCATCCAAATAAACGATACCACATATTTCCCCATATATGTTGCGTACAATTTAAATCAAACTTCTTTCTGATATAACTCCATGAAACCCAGCATATATATGTCGTTCAATTAGCAGCAAATTTGAAGTCAGTGTCCATGACAAGTACAGGTAACCTTTGATAAGAATGGTGGATTTTGTAAGGAACACATCAGTTTTGCTAATGGTGGATTTTGTAAGGAACACATTAGTTTTGCTGATAATCACAATCAAAGTATTGTATAAAATTTTTAGGCTTTGTATGGGCAAACTTCAACTGATGACCTGAAGATTACCTCTTTACCAATGAAGGGCTTTTCTGAACAGAATATGTCAAATAATTTATTTGAAATAAATACTATTAATATCACAAATAAATGACTCGCATTTTCCGTAGCAGAACTTCCATGATTTTTAACTCCCGTGCAGAAGTTAGCAAGTTCAAAACAATTTATATAAGAAATCAGAGATAGTATTTGTTCTACGAGTGTTTGTATTTGCTGGTTTCGGCACTGCGAATCTGCGATGTAGTGATTATAGAAGTGATTTACATAACTATACAGCAAAGGAGAACAGAACAAGAAAGCAACAAATAGTGAATTAGTGATACGGTAAAATCAGCAGCCATTCATGAATTATCTGAAAACTAATCACCTCCAAAGATACTTTTTGACCAGGGAAGATATCACTGAAGGATCCAAATTTCAAACAAGCAGAAGAGAGCATAATAGAATTTATTCAACAAAATTTCACCTGGCCTCACTCAACCAGCCCAAGTGGGCAGTGGCCAGCTTTGAACAGCGTGAGAACCAGGATTGAAGTAAATCTCCGAGCAGTACAACGACTCCAATGCCATGGGAAATAGAGGAAAAGGGTAACCTGCCATTTTGCTCGGTCAACTCTTTACTAATTCCTTCTACTCCTCAGAAATTAAGCAGAAGCAAGAGCCAAAAACATAACAAAAGAGAATCTCGTTGATGATACCAGACAAGAGCTCACAGATCAACCAAGAACACGAAAAACTATATGTGATGACCAAAATGGAGACATAAAATGAAACCAAGGGGGACGAGATATTTGCTGAATTGCAGAGGATGCCAGATGTGGCCGGAAGGGAATATGGGATGGATAAGCACAGGCTCTGGATAACAGCAGAACAAATGGGTGGCTACCAATTCCCTGGGACCCAAAGGTTCTTCTCCAGATAATTTTAGATTACCAGGAATTCCATTGCCATGAAAAAGTCCACGAATCTACGGCCTTGCTTTGGAATGGAATCCAAATAAACGATACCTTATATTCCCCCCAAAATTACTGTTTTCCCATATAAGTCCACGAATCTACGGCCTTGCTTTGGAATGGAATCCAAATAAACGATACCTTATATTCCCCCCAAAAATTACTGTTTTCCAATATATGTTGCTTACAATTTAAATCAAACCTCTTTCTGATAGAACTTCATGAAACCTGGCATTTATATGTCGTGGAAGCCTGTGACTGTGATCATGCAGAAGCAGCGCATGCCAGTTGCTGATCTAATTATTTAATCTCAGTGCAATAAAAATGTTTTATCAGAATGCACTATTAAGCTGCGAGTAACGTATAGACAATTTGTTCAGCTTTTGCAACAGACAACAAGAAGCGAAAAGGGCATCACAAATTCACAACGAGCCAAACAAGATCTACCTGTGCAGGGGAGGAGGAGGACTGGTCCATGATATGGAAGAGATTGGAGGAGGACTGCATGGCCTGCACGAGCAGCTCCTCCTTCCCCACCACCATCAGCTGCATCCATCTCCCTGCCATCATGATCTCCACAAACAGTGGGGCAGATCCAGATCCCTTCCGCAATGCATCATCATGATTCATGGAAATTCATGGACGTCCACAGATCACAGTTCATTTGCTCAGGGAGGCATCAAAGAGCAACTGCTCCAAACTCAAGTTGATATATGGTCATCGTGTAATTCCAATGTTCCACAAAGAGAGGGAAGTTTATGAATACCAGATTTCACTGTGAGCTTGGAAGTAGTCCATCCCTTGCCATGCCACAGAGAACATCAACCACAGCATCCACATTGCCTTCCTTCTGATTGAGGTTAATAAGAGCCTTTGATGTTTCTGCATCTGCTAGTGGACAAGAAGTCAGCAACTCCTGAATCACTCTATCTGCTTCCACAACCATCCCCTCTTCAAATAAACCCCTAACCAAGGAAATGGTGCTTGTTGAATTTGTGACAAAACCACTCTGCAACATTTGTTTATGAAAGCTGAGAGCCTTCACAACATTTCCTCCCCTGCAATGCCCATGAATAAGTACACTGTATGCAGACCCATCAAGCTTCCAATTCCTGTCCAACATCAATTGGTATACTCTATCAGCTTTGGTCATCAAGCCTTTCATGCAAAATCCCTTCAGGAGGGCCACCACACTCTTGAACTCAGCTCTGCTGCAACAACGCATCAGAGCATCATACTTAATATTTTCTGGAACAGAATCTTCATGATACAGTTTAAAGAGTAACCGTTGTGCTTCATTTGTACGTGCTGACTTGCTAAGCCCATTTATGAGCACACTATATGTCACAACATCAGGGAGAACTCCTTTGCTAATCATCTCATCATGCAGAGAAAGGGCCTTCTCAACATTCCCCTCCTTGCAGTGGCCATCAATAAGTGTTGTATATGTAAATTCATCAGGTTGTAGGCCAAGTTGAAGCATCTTCTCAAATAACTCACAAGCATCATTGAGCTTTTTGTCATCACAAAGACCCCTTATTAGTGATGAGTAAGTGATTGCATCTGGAAGCACACCCTTTTTGAGCATTTGTCGATTCAATTGGAAAGCAGAATCCATATCACCAACCTTACAGTATCCACTGAGAACTGTGCTATATGTCACAATATCAGGCTTCACTCCTTTAGCCTCCATTTCACAGACCAACTCTCTCGCCACATCCATTCTTCCTAACTTGCAGTACCCATTAATAAGTGCATTGTAACACACCACTGAGGGCTGGATCCCACATTTCTTCATCTCCTCCACCGCAAGCAATGCATCATCAAAGAAACCCTTCTTGCAGAAGCCATCAATCAGTGCCGTGAATGTAACCTCGTTCATCTGAAGGCCCCTATCCCTCAACTGTGCCACTAGTGCCACTGCCTTCTCCATGTTCCCAGCCTTACAGGTTGCATGGATTAGCGATGTAAATGTTACCACATCTGGCACAAGCCCTTTTTGTGTCATCTCTGCAAAAACTGCTAATGCCTCATGCAAGCAACCCACCTTGCAGTAACCACCTAAGAAGGTGTTGTAGCTGACAACATCTGGCGCCAACCCCTCCCTCGCCATTTCATCGAACACCTTCCGTGCACCATCCATCCTCCCCGATTTACAAAGCCCATTCACCACCGAGTTGAAAGTCATCAGATTCGGCCTCAGACAAGCCTTCCTCATCGTGTCGACAAGCCTCTCCGCACCGTCCACATCCCCGGCCCTGCAGAACGCCGCGACGAGCGTATTGTATGTGACGGCGTTGGGCGCGCAGCCCGCACCACGCATGTCACCTAAGATGGCGAGCGCCTCCTCCAAGCGGCCGCGGGCGCAGAGCGCGCGAACGAGGATGTTATAGGTGTAAACGTTGGGCGCCACGCCGTCGCGGAGCAAGGAGGTGAAGAAGCACCGGGCGGAGGGGAGCGAGTCGTCCGAGAGCGCGAGGAGGACGGCATTGTAGGCTGGGACAGAGGGCGCGTACCCGGCAGACCTGGCGAACGCGAGGGCCGCGGCGGCGAGGGAGGGTCGAGGGATGGAAGCATAGGACCTGATGAGCGCGTCGAAGGGGCGGCGCGGCGGGGACGGGAGGAGGCGGAGGGCGATGAGGAGAGAGAGGAGGAGCGGGAGCGGGGGGAAGGCGGCGGCGAGGCGACGGGCCGCGGGCAGGGACAGCGGAAGGTCGCGCCGGTGGAGCGGAAGCGGGAGCGGCGGCGAGTGCGGGGAGGGGTTGAGGAGAGCTACGAGGTGGGCATGGTGGACGGAACGGTCGCCACTGGAGGCGGCGGCGCCGATCGTCGCGATCGCCATGTTCAGGTGCCGCCTTTGTAGGCTCGGTCTCACAAGGCCACACTCCTACGTCCAACGGCCTTAACAAAATTGCAAAACTATCGGTCACCGGTTCCTTGATGACCGGTTACGTATCTATTATAATAAAGTATATTCTCAATTTCATATCCACTAATAAAGTATATCTATTAATTAGATATACCGGTTTCACTTTACCCGTTAGCTCATAAGCGTATAAAAACAGACTTAAGATTTGGAGTTGTTACTCAAACATCCAAAAACCAAAGAATCAAACATTCAAAAACCAAACAAAAAACGTTGAGATCGCAGAGAAAAAAATTTAATCAAACTAAACCCATCGAGCTAAGCACTCACTTCTTAGAAGTTTTGTATATATATCATTACTTATTTTAAACCAAGGTATACCATTAGGGCTCCTATAGATCTGCCACTGCTCACGGCTCATGAGTCAGGTTATTAGGCTAAGCCGAGTCATGCCAAGATTAGCTCTACTCGTAGTGCCACCAAGCTAAACTCGAGGTACATTGTCTAGCATGGTCAGCTACCAAGCCAAGTTGAGCTGCCTTGCGAGTGGCTCCGTGGCTCGACAGCTAGCCCATGTCAGGAGGACTTAGAGACGAGAGTGAGTAGCCTAGTTATTGGTGTAGTTTTTGGTCGCACGCGTAGTCTGGGAGATATGCTTAACTCTAGTGTAGATCCTATAATCTTAGAAAAAAGAAAGTTCTAAGCGTGCCAATTAGTTTGATCCTATAACTGATAAGAAATCATAAAGGACAATGTTAGTAGCAACACCGATCGACTATCAAGCTGGTGACTATGACGAGAATAGAATAAACAGGAATAAGCGTGCCTATTGGCTCGGGTGCCGATGACCATGCCCATGCTATCAAGCGGAGCTCTCTATCAGCCGATAGGGTAGCACCTTTGCGAATCAAGTCCGATGAGCATCGTCCATGCAGAGATGGGACATAGCATGGAAACCAAGATAACCTAACGACATGTATTCCGATAGAAACTAAAACAAACATACCAAATAATATATTCATATCATTAAATCACCGTAACCGAAATATCGGACTTAATCGAGATAGTCACTAATCACGATAAATCAATAATACTTCAACGCATCAAGCATACTTTATTTAGATGAATGATATACAACATGAATATGGTATAATAGATCAAGATGTTAGACTTAACCGATGAAGCCTTAAACTATGACACCTAATCTACATCAATCTAAGAGATCAAAACTGATCTATCCTTAGACCTAGCAAAATATACCAAGATAAACCTGGCAGTCACACAAACTGGGACGATACCTCAAGAGATCGATACTATGCAGTCTCTAAGAACAAATCTTAAGTGATGTGATCGTCGGGGTGACGAGACTCACCTCTTCGCCGGAGATCAAGATGATGCAGCCCGGTTCTAAGTGCCAAACCCCGCTGGGACCTTGAGAATCCAAGAGTGGCGATGCACCGAAGGTAGTAGTTTGTCGGGATTGATTATCTGTTCTAAACCTAGCTAATTAGATACATATTTATAGTCTAGAAACTTGTCGTCCAAGTAATCCACATTGTAACCGATTCTGGATCACCCTTATCTTCTCTCTCCTTCATCGGCTCTTGCATGTCCGGTCATATTGTAATAATATGGACGAGCTTCTTTGACCACACTTGACTGGACCTCTCTTTTACTTCTGTTGACCGCGTGGCTTTCCTAGTGGGCCTAAATCATACAAAATCTTGGTGTCAACACATGTCCCCTAGTTTCGGAGCATTAAATGGCTTCCGATGCTTCAAAATTACTGGCCATCATCACCTTTGCCATCACATCTTTAAAACATCTTGCCGCGTTGTCTTTTCATACTCAATAATTATAGCCAAAACTTTTCACCTTCTGGTGCTTTATAACTTTTTACCCCGGGCCCCGGCTCCATAATTTTTTCGTTTATAGCAAAAAATGGCATTAAGGGTCAAGCTAAGCAAAATACTAAAAAATGGTATTTTTGACCGAAAATATGCCAAACTTGGCAAAGGCCGGTCTGACCGGCCAGGCCCGGTCAGACCGGACCCATGGGCTCGGTCAGACCGGCCAAGGATTCAAAATGTGAATCCGAAGTGGATTCGAGCTATTTTTATCCAAATCTTATCTCAACCGAATTTTGGCTGAATCCTACTGTATTTTTATCCAGGGACCACTAGCCCACCCCCTATAAATACTAGGGGCAAGGCCGATTCAGGGGCCCCCTCTCCAATCCGAAAAATCTAAAGCCCTAGCTTTGAATCACATTTATTTTGTTTACTTTCCACATCTTCGTGGGTTTGTTTGAAAGCCCTCCGTCTGCCGCATCCATAATCACGGTAACCCTTGCTGGTTCGCTTGTGAACCTCCCGTTAATCCACGTAACAGATTGCTATCCTTTTTATTAGTTTTTTCTATCATATTATGCAATTAAACCTCTTGGCCGAATTATATTTGATCTATTGTTGTTTTTGCAGAGTGGTTGCCTTCACAAATTTCCCCCACGAAGTTTGAAGGCGATTGGATCTTGTTTGCTAGGTCATCCGAACCCTAATAGATTTGATCTGTCATCACCGGTCCGACCGGTGGCATAGGGCCAGTATGACCGGAGTCCCTCCATTAGGCCGTTGTCGGCAACGCTCGGTGAGACCGATAGTGTTCTACCAGTCTGACTGGGACCTCCTACACTGCGCTACGCCGAAGCCCCTACCGAAGCCTGCGCGACGAAGCCTCCTCTAATATTAGGCTTGCAAAGATCTCGGTGCTTTAAAAAATGTACTCATGATTACTGTTGACAGCAAAAAATGGCATCAATGGTTAAGATTGTCAAAATATCAATTTTGGTAATTTGGGCCGGACATACACATGTCCCGGGTCAGGCCGAAGCCCTACAGGGCTAAAGGACCATTGGGCTATGGGCTCCGGAAGCTTCCAGCCAGCCTACAACCTTCGGCCAGGAGGCCTTTGGAGGCCCACGCCACCGAAGCTTCGGCCCGAGCAGCAGGCTTCGACGGGCCTGGCCGAAGGCCCACTTCGGGTAGAGATTGAGTTGGATCCGTTTCAGGCTAAGTGTTTATCTCTACGCATGATTCAGACGAGTTATAGCAGATTAGATTTAGAGATTAGAAGTCTAGCCCCTATAAATACAGGAGCAAAGCCAGTTCAGAGCCCTTCCGACAAAAATCAACCACAAAGCCCTAGCTTTGAATCACATTTACTTTATCTTTACTTTTCTGTACTCTTCGTGGGTTTGCCTGGAAGCCCTCTGACGGCCACTTCGGAATAGTGGTAATACTTGTTACTTTGCTTATGAAGTATCCGCTAATCTGTGTAACAGATTGCTATCGCCTTGTTACTTCACTTGTGAAGTATCCGCTAATATGCATAACAGATTGCTACCTTCGCTCCTAGTACAACACTTAGCAGAATTCGGTCCTCAGGCCAAATTGGTACTTCGAAATCTGCTCTATTGCAGGTTTCCACGTTCGGAGCTACTTCGTCGGAGGTGTCCGGAGCTGAGAGATTGGTTTCAAAGGTCACCAGAACACTCTTCGGCGAGACTGCTGCTTCGACCGCACACTTCGCCAACAGACTTCGTCACAACAGGCTTCGCCACGCTCGTACTCCGCTCCAGATGAAGTCACGCTCGCGCGTTGCGTTTGAGTCATTACTCTATATCTTACTGTATCGGAGACTTCGTGCCAAAACCCGCTGTTCGGAGGTGATTGTCGCGTCCAGATCTGTTCGGAGTTCATCTTCGGCTAGGTCGGTCTGAATGCCGAAGGTACCCTTCGGTGGGATATTTCGCATCAGACGCCGAAGGTACACTTCAGCGATCCCCTTTGCACCGTACTTCGAATTAGCCAGGCTTCGCTCGGTTTTCTGATTTATTCTATTTAATATATTTCTTTTGGCTATTTGGATTATTTTGTATGATCTGATTGCCTGGCGACTCCACCCCCCTTACCACGGCTAAGGGTAGTCAGAACGCGACGTCGGTGCTGTGTTACGCTTAGGCTTGTCCCTAAGTATCCGCACACTTTTGGATCATCGAACTAACCCAAGTGCGGGGGCACATTTTCGTGTCAACACACTTTTTGGTGACTCCGCTAGGGAAAAGCTACGCCAACATGACGGGTACGTCTACATAGGCCACCGGTACATATACAACGACTACTATGTCTACACCACCGATGGACACCATAGGAGGCGTGTATATCAACAACTGCAACATCCTAACACCTACTCTTGAAGATATTCCCGTAGAAGACCGAGCAGAGATCGAGGCAAAGCTGAAGGCGCTCCAAGACATGATGCTTGGGGGCTACGTCAAGACACGCGCATGCTTCATCAAACACGACATCATCGCCTCCGACCTTGCTCGGATCTAGGTAACACTCGTATCATCTCGTTTATCTTCTTTAGAGATTGAGCAAAAAATAGCCACATCAGTAGATCAGGCCGTTAGCGCTTCGCTAGCCAACCGTTTAGATTCGGTAGTTAGCTCCCAAGTAGCAGCGACTCTTAGAAGGTTCGGCTTTACTAAGGTCGTACCACTAGTCCCTATTGCTAGTGTACCTCCGATAAATCATGTGTACAACAGAACTGATGGTAGCACTGGCAAGACCGTTACATCTCCGGCCTCAACACCCATGGCCGAGACTAGTCATTATGCTTACGGCCAAACTAGCACCATGTACCACGCACCACCACCACCTGCGCCGGTACTGGCCCTGCCCGTGCTGCCCGCGCCACATGCACAGACACCTGGGCTCGAGCATGTCGTACAACTAGCGTGTAGGGAAGAGGCCCATGGCCGACACGCCGATATCCCGCCGTGTGTCGCTCCCCCGAACGAGAGACGTGCGCATGTAGCAGGCCAAGATGACCTAGAGGAGCGAATCCGTGCACTATTTAGGGAATGCGCCGGCTTCATGCCTAGGGGTCGGGTTAGGGTTTACCGTAAGCCATATCCTGATCATTTCGATACAATACCCTACCCCCGCGGCTATAGAATCCCCGAATTCACTAAGTTCGACGGCAAGGGTAGCAAAACCAGACTAGAGCATGTTAGTCAATTTTTAGCACAATGTGGGGAAGCTAGCGGGATGGACGCTCTAAAAATTAGACTATTTTCTCTGTCGCTATCCAGCACTGCTTTCAATTGGTTTTCGGTGCTCCCTCCGAACTCCATTCAGACGTGGGATGAATTGGAACAAAAATTCTATGACTACTTTTACACGGGTGAGACAGAACTTAGGTTTTCACACTTGACATCGGTTAGGCAGAAATCTAACGAGAACGTCTCCGAGTACATCAAGCGTTTTAGGGATACTAGAAACCGATGTTTCAGCCTTAGTATTTCAGAAAGGGATTTGGCAGAACTGCTTTTAATGGGTTGCGTTTCGAGATTAAAGAAAGATTAGACAACCAGAACTTTTTAGAGGTTAGCCAAGTCTTGCAGCAGGCTCTGGTCCAAGAAGGTCGAGCCGAAGATAAAAAGTTCATGAAGATGTTTAACAAGCCTAGGGCTAAAATCCACGTCATGGAACACTCCGATGAGGAGGAGTCAGAAGAGGAGGATTCGACCTACATGTACGCGACCGAATGGGTTTGGAACGCTAAGAGTAAACCTATCACGTGCTCCGAGTTACGATCGTCTCCCACAAATAATCGGCCTAGTGAGGTCAAATACTCATTTGACATAACTAAGTGTGATAAAATATTTGATTTTCTCTTAAAGAACCAACTTCTTAGGTTGCCTAAAGGCCAAGTCATTCCATCTGCCGACGAATTGAAGAAACATCCATACTATAAGTGGCATGATTCACATTCACATAATACTAATGACTGCAATGTTTTTCGACGGTAAGTTCAATCGGCCATAGAAGAAGGACGATTGAAAATATACCATAATCCAAAGATGAAGCTAGACAAAGATCCTTTCCCTGTCAACGCCATCGACCTCGGCGAGAAGAAGGTGTTGATTCGGCCAGAACAAGCCGAATTGATTAGAGGGAAGGCAATAATTGTCGGAGAACCACGCACGCGCACACTCATACCTAAGAACCCCGAGGTGGGAGTGTGGAAACAAAACATCAGCATCCCTTCGGCTAAGGCTCGCAAGAATCCGAAGGTAACATACAAGATGCTATTGAACAAGCATCAAAGAAAAGCCAAGGAAGTAGGCCCCCGCGCTAAAAAACTAAGTCAACCGAAGGGCCCAAGGCATTCAGAGGGTGGCTTCGGACCACAGTGGCCGAGCCCTCCTCGTGATGGTTTCGGACTACAATGGCCAGACCCTCCGCACGGGGACTTTGGGCCACAGTGGCCTAACACTCCGTACGGTGGCTTCCAACCTCAATGGCTGAACCCCCCGTACAGTAGCTTCGGACCCCAGTGGCCGAACCCCATGTGGAGCGAGTTCGGCCCCCAATGGCCTAACACCGCACCACTATGGACGAACCCTTCGACAGGAGGCTTCAGCCCGCACTGGCCGAACATACCTCTGGCCTGGCAGGACCCCTCGCTAATATGGTCCAAGACATCATCGACTCTGATGAACCCCCCTCCGGGTAACGGGTTCGGCTCACAGTGAGCGAGGCCACTGGAGCCGCTGATGCCTCCATTGTACAACTGGGCGAGGAATCCATGGGCTCTGTATGTATCACGGCCGGAGTACCCTCCGCAACCTGACGCTATGCCTTGTTTTCCTTCAGAGTATTATGAGTGGCAGGGACAAACAGACGCAGCGGAGGGAGGCATCAAATGAGTTTGGACCAAAATGCGACTCAAATCGCGGTCCTCGGTTCTGCCTAACCCTACGGCCACGAGGTCCAGAACCGTAGCCAACACGGTCTGGAATTCTGCTGGAACGGACACCACCAACTGGAGCACGGGCAAGAAAGCTGTCTCCTCTACCACCATCTACATGACGCGGCCTGGCCTCCAGCCTCTCTCCGTGCCGAGGAACACGCAGTCTACCACCCTGCTGGTAGAACTGCTCCTGTTCACCACGAGCTCTCTCTGCTCTCTCAACCCGCTTCCTTCTGAAGCAGAACTCCGCAAGATGCCCGTCTCTCTGACAGTACTCACAATGATAGGTGGGCTTCTTGGGATGTGGTTGAGGCTTGGGATGTTGGGGCTTAGTGGTGTTTGGTGTTGTCTTCTTGGGTTGAGAAGGTCCAGGAAGAGAGTCAAGAGAAGAGTGGAGGTGTTTGGGCTTAGGAACCCAGATAGGTTTCTTGGGTGGAGCTTTAGGTGGTTCAGGGATCACTCCATCCTTGGGCTGACAAGCCTGGGAAGACTCAGTGGAGTGAGTCTTGGGATACCTCTGCTCTGGAGTCATTTTACTCCACTCCACTGCCCGGCTAATGGCACTTTCAAAGTCAGCCTTGGTGTAGGTGTAACCTACCCCAAACCCATCCTGCCTCTTGAACTATTGGATCATCATGCCAAGATGTGGCTCTCTGGCACTGATCCAACTCAGGATAGACCGGAGGTAAAAGTTCTCATTCTGAGAATCTGCTAGCTCCTCTCTCAAGGAAGCTAGAACCTCCACCTGAGACAAACAGGTCTCACACTCACTCTCAACTTGGACAGACTTCTCGGCTTTCAGCTTAATTAATTTCATTCTAAGAGACAGGCAGTTCTCACAAACAGTGGGTGGAACTGACAGTGTCTCAATCTCTAGCCTAGTCTGGGCAAGCTCAGCTCTCAACCTCTCCAAATCACCCAAATGTTCATTACCCTTGGATTTCAGCTCAGCTAAGGCAGCTAAATGAGATGGGCAATCAACACAGGGTGCAACGATAGTGGCTTGAGCATCTTTCAGCTCCAGCTGAGCGCTTTCAAGCTCAGTGGCCAAAGCGTCCCTCTCATCAACCCTTTCCGTGTACCTGGACTTCAAAGTCGACAGGTCACAGAGAAGCACCTCACACTTCGGGCACTCACTGCTATCACCCAAGCAAGGGGAAGAAGATAGACTCTCAATTCTGCCGTTGGCTACGGCAAGCTCACTCTCTAACTCGTCTATCCTCTTCTTAGCCCCCCTAAGCAGTTTTTCCCGATACTTTAACTCCTGACGATTGCTCTCAAGTAAATCAACAATTTCTCGTTCATAGGATGATACCTTGTTGTCGTCGTCGTCGGAGTCGACGGAGGAGCTCTTTTCTTCCTTATCCCCAAGAGCCATTGAGCAGAAGCTCTTGCGGGATCTTCGGCGCTGGTGTGAGCGGCTCTTCGGCTTGTCTCCGAAGGCCATGAAGCAAAGGCCCGCCGGATCGTCCTTGTCCTTCCCCTTCCTGATGGCGATCTCCTCATCGCTTGAGCTCGATGAAGAGGAAGAAGACGTGGCCTGCTTGGAGTAGCTCTTCTCCATCTCGGCGAAGAAGGCCTTGTCGCGCTTCTTGTTCTCTCGCCGGTAGTCCTTCAGGGCCTTCCTGAAGAATCTGGTCTTCGGCTTGCCCTTGTTGAAGGATGAGCTCTCGTGCTTGCCGGAGTCATGGAAGCCACCACCGGTGCCCTTCTTGTGTCCATTTCGCTTGGGGCAGTCGGCGATGAAGTGTCCTGGATCACCACACTCAAAGCATCCGGATTTTGTGCCGTGTCTTTTGAACATTCTCTTATCATAGACACGACGCACCCGGTTGTTAAAAATACACAGATCATCATCTCCCAACAACTCAAGCTGGTCCTCAGTGATAGACATCAAGGAGAACCTAGCACAACTTACAGAAGAGGGATCAACAGAAGGTGTAGCAAGGGCCAGGGATTTTGATCCAGAACCAGTGAGATTTTATCTCAACTGGATATCTACCTCAGTGGCCTTCAGCTTGCTAAATAACTCAGAAATGGTCAAGGTATCGTAAGAAGTGCTCTCAACGATAGAGGATACCTTGATCTCCCAGATCTTTGGGTCCAAGGTATGGAGAACCTTGAGCGCCTGCTCGTGATTTGAGACTAACTGAGCACCCTCAGCCTTGTTGTCCCGAAGCTTGTTTATGATCGACTGAAAACGACCAAACAAAGCCTCAACAGATTCACCCGGCTTCTGTGTGAAATTCTCATATTCACGCCGGTAGGTCTGATAGAGCCGAGCCTTGACCTGTGCTGTTCCCTCATGGTGTGCCTTGAGGGTAGCACAGATCTCTCTCGCAGTGGAGAGATGACTCACACGCTCAAACTCAGTGGGACCTAAGCCAGAAAACAAAATGTTCATAGCCTTACTGTTGCTCAGATGCTGAGCAATGATACCAGCAGTACCATGCTCAGCTACTGGCAATATGACAAATGTGGTGTGAACGCAAATGTCCCAAATGTCCGAACCCTGGCTCATAAGATAGGCTCGCATGCGAGTCTTCCAATAATTATAGCCATAGGCTTCCAAGGACGGGACTTTGCCAGGAGACGTCATGGTCACTACTGGGGTTTAGAACCGGTTAAGGTATGGAAAAACCCTAACCTCGCTCTGATACCACTTGTAGGACCGAAAGTAGCGACCAGAGGGGGGGTGAATGGGCGCCTTAAAATTCTTTCGAATCAATGGCCTGTTCCCAATACCCAACGCACCTCAAAAGACTACGCAACAGAAAATAAACAGAAGGCCTAAGTCTAAGGGTATCTAACCTAGAAGCAACAGATGTTAAACAGAGAACTATTAACGAAGTGCAACTAGGCAGATGTACACTGTGTAACAGGCCTAAACTTCCCAATGAAATGATCTAAGTATATGTAAGGTGAAATGAGAAGTTACTGTCCAAAGTTGTCTCCTGTTTGGAACTTGGCGAAGCCTGCTTCGCCCGTCGAGGTCTGCTTCGGAGATGATTGACGAAGACAGCTTCGCTGGACGAAGTCTGCTTCGGAGGTTGGTTGCGGAGCCTGCTTCGGAGATCAGTTGCGAAGCATGTCGAAGATGCCGAAGGTGTTGTGGTCTAGCCTAGTTCGAAGTGGCAAGAAGCGAAGTATGCTTCGAAGCGAAGTATGACAGAGCCGGAGCCTGCTTTCGAAGTATGTACTTCGACGGCAGGGCTTCGGACACAACTTCGAACCGAGCACTTCGAACCTAAAACCTCGAACAGAAAACTTCGAATGCAACACACAGACGGACTACCTTCGAACAAAGAAGCGAAGCCTGTCACACGACAGAAAACCAAATTCGAGGCCTACACTCTACCTTCGAAAGAAGTAAGCTTCGAACCGAGAGGCGAAGCCTGACACGCGTCAGAGAAAACAAAGCGAAGTCTATCAGAGGAACAAGCTCCGAAGACAACTTCGAAACCCGTCGAAGTGAGGACTTAGAATGGCTTAAGTCTGAGTACCTTCGCACAGACGTTCGAAGTAGAGAAGCTGACAGTTTAAAAAATACTTCGAAGCCAGACACAGAATACAAAAACAGTCCGAAGTTCGAACGAAGCCTCTGAGAGTATACGTTCGAAGCCTGCCTCACGGAGCTGAGAGGCTTCGAAACAGAGATGATGGCTTCGCCAGAAAACAGTCAAAAAGGCATTCAATCCAGTCTGCTTCGATCAAAAAGCTGTGCGGTAGAAGGTGAAAAGGCTGGCAGCGAGTACTGTAGCTACAGTAGCAGTACTACTTGCAACAGCAAGAACTAGTACTGCTTCTCACGAAGAACACACGCAACAGAGACACATCCTCAGGAATAAAATCAACCAGCACAACAAACCAGAGCTTCTTGAATCAGAGGAATCAATGCACACACCTCAACAACCAACAAAGAATTCAATCTCACAGGAGCAAAGTAAATGCAAGGCAAAAAGGAATGAACCAGTGCCTGGCGGCGCACACAGGAGAGAGAACGTGAGAGGCAAAATGACCCAATGGATTAAAAAGTGAATTCTGGAAGGGGTAGTCCAAACCCTAGGGATTGGGGTCCTATTTATAGGCAGCCCAACACTAGGAATATTCTACCAGCCCCTTAGGGTTTTTACAGACTCAAGAATAAAGAAAAAGACTCTACTGTCCTTAGGTATTTTTACAGACATGACTGACTGACTGTGGGCCTAGAGATACAGATGACTTATCCGGAAGCTAAGTTTTCGTAGCGACTACGGCTTCTCTTCTGGACAGTCAGATACAAGATCAACGATTGTCAGTTTTGCGCCGAAACTGACAAAGCCTCCACCGACTTTGCACCAGGTACCCGGATTGGGCCGGCCCGATTCCGTAGCTCTCTCAGCCCGACAATCACTCACCGCCCGTGTACCTGAGTCAACCTTGGTCAACATCCCAGTGGGTCTTCTACTGCTTCTGGCCCATGCACCCGGATTGGGCCAGCCCGACTTCGCAGCCTCCTCTGCCCGATAATCGCTTGCTGCCCGTGTACCTGAGTCACACGCGGCCCATGAAACAGCAGATCTCCTCTCTTCTTCAGTCCTTTTTGACTATCGTTGACAATGACTCATCACTTCTGGAGCCATGAGGCCCACGCTATTCAGCATGGCTCCTCAGCCGCCACTGACGCCAGGCCACGTTCGGCACTGTATCAGCCGAATGAGACCACGTCAGCACTGCAATGGCTACTTAGGCCGAATGTGGCCACGTCAGCCATGTTCGGTATTTCAAGAGCCAGACGAGGCTAAAGTGGCCACATTCGGCTAATGTAGTGCCGAACATGGCTCTATAAATAGGGAGCACTGCATCAACCAGAAGTGGTCACTACACGTCAGCCTCGTTCGACTGTTGAAGTGCCGAATGTGGCTAACGTGGCCACATTCGGCCGAAGTAGTCGTTGTGGCGCTAACATGCATGGCTAGAAGTTGGCCACATTCGGTACTTCAATAGCCAAACGAGGCTGATATGGCCACGTTCGGCGGATATATTGTTGACGGGAGTTCATTTTGTAATTTTTTGAATTCGACTACCAAATTTGATTTTTTTTAAAAAAATATTATTTAAAAAATTCATCGAAACCCGCATGGCAACCTGAGGTCTTGCAGTTGTATGGAAAGCTACTCTCTAGTTAATTTATATCTCTCTATCTAATTAAAATACAATTATTTAATCATGAATAAAAACTAATTGAGACTTCAAACTAGTGTATAAAGGATGTTCAAAAACAGAAGAATGTTACCAATATTTATAACAACTATTTATAGTTTTGAACTGACATAAATATTTAATAGTTAAAAAATTTCTTCGGTCACGAATATTATTTATAAAGTATACTCCCTCTGATTTTTAAAAGTCATTTTAGGATTGTATTTAAAGTTTCAAAAATATGTTGTTTTATATCTTCGTGTATATTCTAGATATTTTTACCTTTAAAGTAGTACTCCCAATAACCAATGGAATAGAGAGATTACTGAATCTAGTTGTCATGCACCCTATTTAATACGAGCAAACAGGTAAATATATACACTAATTAAACATTCCTTAATATCTAAAATCATATCGATCCAAAACGAATTTTTTTAGATACTGGAGGAGTATAATATAAACAAACCGTGCATTCATATATTTTTATAAAATACTCCCTCAGCTCCTTCTCATAATATTATAGAACATAGAATATATATAATATAAATAATCTGTGTAACTGAATGGTAAATAATAAAAAATTGATAATACTACCGGGGTGAACACGTCCTGTCTTTAAACAACGTATAGAATTCGATGGCCGTCAAAAAAATTCTCGCAAAACCGTAATTATGGTCGCAATTTAAAACCGTAATTATGGTCTTAGACGTGCTGAACGAGTACACGCTAAGGGAAAGCAAGATTTTACCGAGTGCCGTAGATACTCGGCAAAGGCCTTAATGCCTTTGGTGAAGGTTTTGCCGAGTGTGGCACTCAGCGAAGCGCATTCGGCGAACTCGCTATCGGCATAGAAGGATTCGCCGAGTGCCAAACCCAACACTCAGTAAAAAATGATTGACGGACGGTAACAGACTGTTTGCCGAGTGTCCAGGTTTTAACACTCGACAAAAACAAAATTGAAAAATAAAAAAATGAGCAACCGTGCTAGAGCACGTCCGGGCGTGGCAGAACGCGTCGTGGCGCGGCAGGGTACGGCAGAGCGCGACCAGGCGAGGCGGGCCGGTGGGATGGACGGGGCTGGTTGGGGCGGCGCCGAGTGGGGTGGCGACGCCAGGTGGAGGGGGCGAGCTGGGTGGGGTGGCGGGGCGACGCCAGGCAGAGGGGGCGAGCCGGGCGGGGCGGCACTGAGCGGGAGGGCAACGCTAGGCGGAAGGGGATGAGTCGTGCGAGGCGGCGGGGGTGGCGATGACAGGCGAAGGGGGAGCGAGCCAGGCGGGGCGGATCTTGGCGGGACGGGGCGGCGCTGGTCGAAGCGAGGCCGGGGCAGTGAATGGCGATGATGGGGTGAGGTTGAGGTGGCGCCGGTTGGGGCGAGGTCAGGGCGGCGCAGGTCGGGGCTAGGACGGGGCGGCGACGAGGCGGCACCAGTCGGGTAGAGGCCGGCGCCGGTCGGTGGAGATAGAGGAGAGAAGAGAGAGGAGATGAGGAGGAGAGAAAGAAGCATGCCTTTTGATGCAGCCATAAACTTTAAGGCGGGAAAGCACACTGTTTCAATTTTTCATGGCGGGAAGTAAATTACGGACGTGCGCAAGAATTTTGGAGGGTTTGCCGAGTGTCTCGCATAAAACACTCATACAAATTTTTTTTACTTCTTTTCTGTTTCAATTTAAATCTTAGAAATTCAATTAATGAATTAAAACTAACTAACTTACAAAAATACAAAAAAACTCATAAGATGTGATACGATGTATTTTAATTTTTGAAAAAAATTAAAGTTTAAACAAATATTTAACGATCAAACTTCTTTCAAACATTTTTCAATTTAAATACTACAAACATACTTAATAATTGAAAAATAACAAATTGGACTAAAAAAGTGAAATTTTTACATGAGATAATTTATGATGTAATTTGATTGTAGAAAAAAATTCAAGTAAGTATAAAAAATGATTTACCCATCAAACTTCTTTCAAATCTATCTCATTTCTTCTCTGAACCCTAATTCCTCCTCTCGTAATCTCCGATTTCTAAATACTCTACATGATAATTTTCTAAAAATGTTTTTAATTTTTTATCACAGAATCTATGTATCATGTAATGACACCATTATAAGTCTAATATTTTTAGACTTCATATGATTTTTATAATTCAAAAACTATTAACCTTTATGTTGTCGAACGAGCGTCACACCCTAATTTTTTCAAAATTTCTTTCAATTCAGTTGATAAGAACCCTAAATAGACTTAAAAACATGAATATGATTTTATTAATAAATTTTGATTTATTATTTTAGGCACTTGTAGTTCAAATTTCAACTATTTCAATTTAAATCCTAGAAACATACTTAATAATTTAATAATAACAAACTGAACCAAAAATATGGAATTTTTACATGAGATAATATGTGTTGTGTTTTATTGTAAAAAAATTCAAGTATAAAAAACGATTTACCCATCAAAATTCTTTCAAACCCATCTCATTTCTTCTCTAAACCCTAATTCCTCCTCATGTAATCTTTGATTTCTAAACACTCTACGTGATAATTTTCTTAAAATATTTTTAATTTTTATCACAACATCTATGTATCATATAATAACACCATGACAAGTCTAATGTTTTTTAGTCTTCATATGATTTTTTTATAATTCAAAAACTATTAAGCTTCACGTTGTCGAACGAGCGTCGCACCCTAAATTGTTCAAAATTTCATTAAATTCAGTTGATAAGAACCCTAAATAGACATTAAAACATGAATATTATTTTTTATATAAATTTTGGTTTATTATTTTAGGCACTTGTAGTTCAAATTTTACCTATTTCAATTTAAATCCTACAAACATACTTAATAATTTAAAAATAACAAACTAAACCCAAAAAAGTGGAATTTTTATATGAGATAATATGTGTTTTGTTTTTATTGTAGAAAAATTTTTAAGTTAAAATCAAATTAAAAATATCACGTAGAGTCAAAACAATGGTTCACAAAACAAAAAAAATGGGTTTGCCGAGTGTTTCTAAAAAACACTCGGCAAACCCCCAAATTTTTTTTACCCGTACAAACACACCGTCTCGAAGTCTGTTAGTAACTTGTTGGCCGAGTGTTTTTTCAAAAAACACTCGGCAAACATTTTATTTGCCGTGTGTTTTTTGTTTGACAAGTGTTTTTCAAAAAACACTCGACAAACTTAGTTTTACTGAGTGCCCGAGATATTACACTCGGCAAAGTATTTGGCACTCGGCAAACAAACCGTTTCTGGTAGTGACATTTAAACGGTGTTGTTGTAATAGTCTTTAAAAAGGGACAGAATTATGCTCTGTATCAAAAAAATACTTTATTAAAAAGTCTTTATTTCAACATCTATTTGCAAATTAGTAATTGTTTTCTTTTAATATCACTTATCCGTCACTTCGTAATACTATTTCTTATTAATACATAAGAACCACTTTAGTTTTTTTATCCTGACTAATTTATCAACTTTATTTTAAAAGTAAAAAGTAAAAATAATATATTTGTCAGACAGAAGAGGCAGAACACTTGGATTCTATTTGGGGAGAGTTTCTCTAGTACTATTGCTATTTTTAAAATCTGATTTTTTTAAATAGCTCAAATAATGTTAGACTCGAAAATTGTGAAACTCAATAGTTGTAAATTCTCGCTAGCTACTTTAGCCCTTCAAATAAACGAATATTGGATCACTTAATTGTAAGTCAAAATTGATCCGTGATTGGGAAGACTGCGCGTTTATGCAATCGTGCATCCATTTCATCTTCCTTCCTGGAACGGAATTCATGTCAACTTTTTCTCACAAGATTTTCAGTACATTTGTCCGTATATCCCTAAAAATTAAAGCATCATATGTCCCTAACTATGTTGTGAATATATCTCATTTAGAACAGTACAATCCTATCTACTTTAAAGAGAGAAAAGCATCTGAACATTGCAAACTTACTTTGTTTTTGAACTCAAAATCAATCAAAATAAATGGAATTTAAAATTGTATTTATAGTTCATTCTAAGATCAAATCCCATGTTGAAATTTCATTTTTGATACTTAGCAACGTTCAAGACTATATATATACTAATATACATCATCATTTTCCCCCACAAAAGTATATGCTTTTAAGAATAATGTGAGATTCGAATCACTGCTCCTTAAAAAGGATAAGAACGTGCATTTAATGCTTTTTCTTTTCTCTGACATTTATTGATTGAGTAAAACAAATATTGTTTCTATAGTACAAAATAAACCCCAATTATCCAATAAGATTTATAACCACTAGTAAAACTTTTGAAACATACGGTGAAAAATATAAAATATATGAGTCTAATAAGGTTTATAACCATTATTTAAGGTTAAAACAAATAAATTTAATAAAAAAGTTAATAATGGCTTTAAAATAAAATTTTCAATAATGTTTATATAAAATATTTTTAAAAATAGTATAGCTTAAAAAGCGTGCCATAATTTAAGCATGCAATCGATGGGGACTAAAAGAGCTCCATATTTGATCTATACGCATGCATGTGAGATATGATATCTATGTTGACTTTGCCAATCCATCATGTTTCACACGTTGACTCAGCCTAGTTCTGCACTTCTGTAGTTGTGACTCTGAGCTAGCTGCTAGCTAGCTATGGAGTATATATGAAGCCGGCCGAGAGCTGGTTATTACGTACGCGTCTCAGTTTGCAGCTAGCCACTGCACGAGAGTTCAACCGAAGCTGCAGCACGTACGTACCGCAGCTTAGGCTCCTTTGCTTCTCTCGCTCGCTCGCTGCGGTTCGGAGTTGCGGCGCCGAACTCTCGATCGAGCCATGAGTAGTAGCACCACCTCCGTCTTCTTCTCCCCTGCGACGTACTCCGGCGGGAATAAAAAGGCCGACGACGACGACGAGGAGGGGGCGGCGCTGGCGCCGGAGGAGAAGGGCGGCGCTCCGGTGGACGGACGCCGGCTGTCATCGGCGCTGCGGACGAGGGGCGTCGGCTCCTTAATGGTCGGCCTAGTCTTCCTCGGCTTGCTGGTCGTCATGCAGAGATGGATCGGTCTTGACGCTGTAAGCATGCATGCATGCATGACACTGCATGATCATTGCGCGTATGTTTTGGTGTTCGGTAGTCGGAAGAAATCACCGGAAAATTATGTAGCATAATTCATAGCTAAAGGTATATCTAACTAACTCTTTATTTTTTATTTTCTATAACCAAAAATAAGGAGTCTCCGTGTCTAAATTCACTCTCTAGTTTTAAAGAATGATTTTATAGTTTTTAAGGAAATATTAAGAGAATCATAATGTTAATGTTAATTTTGTATCTCTTAATACCCGAGAAATTAACACTAAAAATTTCGATACCTACCTTCTCAAAACTATAAACATTCTAATTTTTAAAACAATTCATTGAGCTCTGTATATTTCATCTATCTATATTTTATTAATATATTATAACTACCACCGATGAATTATTTCCATTCTCCATGTAGTTTCACGTTTTATTTCATTCTTCATAATTTTCACTCTCGCTAGTAAATTCTTTCCGGCACCTAAGATTGTTTTGCGATTAGTTTACCGATTGTTTATTGTATTTGTATTTATTCAATTCATACAATTTAATTTGTATGTCTAGCAAAAAAAGCCAAAATACAAGGAAAAGTTAAAATAAAAAGGATAGGGAGGAGTTTTTGCTCCCTAGCTTTAGAGAGGAGAGCAGGCAAAACAGAGAGCAGGGTGTGATAGGGAGGGTAGGAATTAGGAAGTTGATTGGAGAGAAATTTTGATGAGATTTTGCAAATAATAGAATAGACACTGAAACGAGGGATTAGATGAAGATCCATGTTACTAAAAAGGTAATGTTCCACTCATACTCTGATATTTACACTGGACTTACATTTATATATATAATAACATAAATTAATTTATATTTTTAGTTTAAAATGAAAACGAGACGACTTAATTAATACACTTAATTTTCAACTTATAAATACACTTAATCTACTTATAGCTAAATAAAATATTTTAAAAAACTGTGTTTGATTAGGTAAAAAAATCTTAGCTATGTAGCCGCGACAAACGGGTGTAGTTGTTATAGCGTCAAATACGATCAATTGCGTGCTAATTAAGCTAGGAAAAACGCCTGAATGACTAGAAAACATGCATGGTTAACTTATTCTAACCGTAGTCCAATAATTGATATGGACAACTTGTGAATAGATTTGCACTACTGTTTTAAACAGCGGGAGCTCCAAAATTAATTAGTGAACGTACACATGTGTAAACGGTATCTAGTAATACTAGTGAGAGGCACGTGCGTTGCAACGGATGCATAATTTTAATGGCAATATATTTAGAACATAATATATTTGCCGAACAAATTTATTTAGTAATATTGTGATGATAAGAAACAAAATAATATATTATTGTTCAAAACAATACATGATGAAATTTACTAAAATTTTCCCCACATTAAACTTAATTTTATCTTATTTTTGGGCATTTTCTTAATTTTTTAGGAATAAATAAAACAGAAAATTAATTTCTTAAATCCTGGAAATTAAAAAAACCAGAAAACAGCCCAAGAGGTAAACTGGCCCAGCCCAGCAGCGTGCACAGCCAGGCCGGCCTCTACCTGGGCCTGGGCCAGCAATTTGCCTCCCCGCCTGGGCCTGATTTGGTCCGGATCACCCTGGCCGTCGGATCTCATCCAACGGCCACCCATCAAAAGCGGTAGTATAAAAAACGTTGTAGCCCCGGTGCAAAAACCCTAACCCTAACCCTAACTTTTCTTCTCCCCCTCCCCTCCACCCGGCCCCGAAGCAAGGCGGCGCGGCGCGCGGCGGGCGCGCGGCGGCGCGGGCGCACGGCGGCGCGGCGGCGGCCAGAGGCCGCCTCGGGCGGCGCCCGAGGCTCGGCGCGCGGCGGGCGCGCGGCGGCGCGGGCGCGCGGCGGGCGCGCGGCGGCGCGGGCGCGCGGCGGCGCGGCACGCGGCGACGGCCCGAGGCGCGGGCGCGCGGCGGCGCGGCACTTGGCGACGGCCCGAGGCGCGGGCGCACGGCGGCGAGGGTTTCGCTAGAGGCGCGCGAATCGACCGGACGGTTTTTACCGGGTGCTACGCGGCGGACGAACCGGACGGTTTTTATGGGGCACGGTTTTTTAAGAGACGGGAGGCACGGAGCGGACCGACGAGTAACTCCGCGCTTTATAATAGTAGAGAAATAGTGTCAAGTGGCAACAAGTTAATAAGTTACCGGGTAATTAAGTCAAACAAGTGATTATTTAATCGATCTCCACTAATATCTGCGTACGTAATTAATCATCATAGTGTTGGCTACTACAATGCCTACGAAACTTCGAGGCAAAAAAAATTAACATAATAATTTACCTTTTTATGTACTGTTTTGCACAATTACAACAAGAGTATCTCGATCTGTTGAGTCCCATAATTTTTATTTCGAAATAATTAAAAATTATTTTATTATACAAAACTATATATGTCAAATACGAATTTTGGAGTTGGGTGTATATCAAAACAAACCCTTAATATTATTAATAAAAAATTAAATTAAACAATGTAATTCACTCTTTTAATACTATTGACAATAATTTAAATTAAACTGTGTTTTTAAAAGAATTTTACGATTGTCTCTAGACATATCTCTTTCTTATTTATCATGAAGGATATATTTATTTCTACAAATTCAAGTAAAATAATAGAGGTATAGTTGTCCAAAAAGGCAAAATCAAATCGATCTTTCTAGAAAATAAACACAAAAAACAACAAAATTATATAAAGTATGGATTTAAGAAAAATACTAGGCAGATATCCAAAATTTCACTCTTACACAATCAAAGGTGATGCTCTCATGATCTGCTTCATGCATGAACACAGTCGTTTGTACGAGGCAGCAACCTGCTGGGGAGCATCAGCAAACGACAGCGGCCTCCCCACCACAACATCTCCACGCCGCCGCTGATGTCAATACCATTCTCATGCGGCAATGACACGGCGGCGGCGACGGCGACGTGCCCCGCAACGCCATTGCCGCAGCTGTCGAAGCCTGGCGGCGGCGGTGGCGGTGGCGCAACGGCGTCGTGCCCGGATTACTTCCGGTACATCCACGACGACCTGCGGCCGTGGCGCGGCGTCGGGATCACGCGGGAGGCAGTGGAGCGCGGCCGGAAGCACGCCTACTTCCGGTTGGTGGTGGTTTCCGGGCGCGCCTACGTCGAGACGTACCGGCGGTCGTACCAGACCCGCGACGTGTTCACGCAGTGGGGAGTCGTCCAGCTGTTGCGCCGCTACGCTGGCCGTCTCCCCGACTTGGACATCATGTTCGCCTGCGACGATCCGGGGCAGGTGCGCGCCGCCGACTTCTCCGCGGCGCCGGCCGAAGCGCCGCCGGTGTTCCGGTACTGCAAGGACAAGACGACGGTCGACATCGTCTTCCCGGACTGGTCCTTCTGGGGATGGCCGGAGGTGAACATCGGGCCGTGGCCGCAGATGCTGGAGGAGGTGCAGCGCGAGAACGAGCGAGTCCGGTGGCCGGAGAGGGAGCCGTTCGCGTTCTGGAAGGGCAACCCCAGTGTCGCCCGCATCCGCGGAGATCTCATGAAGTGTAACCCCTCCAATGGCCAAGACTGGAACGCACGTCTCTTTAGCCAGGTACTTCCAAAAAAACAGTTTTCCCCTATATTATTTGAATAATAAACTTCCTTACAAAATGTAAATTTAATTAAGCAAATGAAAAGTTAATTCGAACCTCTACAAATTGCTTTACTAGTGTATTCATATATTGATGTCAGATTATCATGTTTTCCCATGCATGCATTGTTGTAGAATTGGAATCATGCCATCCGAAACGGCTTCAGAGACTCCAGTATACCTAAGCAATGCTTACACAGGTAAACTAGCTTATTGCATATACAAAGCGTAAATACTTTCGAATTGTTGAATTCAGGAGTAACCAAAGTTAATGAAACAACGGATACCAGCACAATAGTTACGATTTTTTGGTCAGCGGTTAGTAATCAAGTTTGTTACCGCGATTCAACCATCGCCCATAATCGATACCAGCTGATGGTTTAGTTATACTCTATCCGGAATACGTGACAAAATTTGGCAGGATTTATGCTAAATTTATACTGTTTCCTGTGAAATTCTTTTTGTTGACTTGTCAAATGGACAGGTACAAGATATACATAGAGGGTGAGGCATGGTCAGTGAGTGAGAAGTACATCCTGGCGTGCGACTCGCCGGTGCTGTTCGTGACGACGCCTTTCCAGGACATGCTGTCCAGAGCGCTCGTCGCCGGCGAGCACTACTGGCCCATCAACCGCACCCACATGTGCGAGTCGATCAAGCTCGCCGTCGACTGGGGCAACAGGCACCCGGCGACGGCGCAGCTCATCGGCGAGCAGGGCAGCCGGTTCGTGCGGGAGCAGATGAGCATGGACTACGTCTACGACTACATGCTGCACCTGCTCACCGAGTACGGAAAGCTGCTCCGGTATAAGCCCACCGTGCCGGAGAAGGCCGTCGAGATCTGCACGACCTCCATGGCCTGCCCGGCCAAGGCCCGGCACCGGGAATGCATGGACGAGTCCGTGGAGAAGTTCGTCGCCGGCTTCGGCCCCTGCACGCTGCCGCCGCCGTTCAATGCCGAGGAGGCCATGGAGATCGCCGATAGGGAGGAGAAGGTCTTGAGGAGCGTGGAGGAGATGGAGAAGGAGAACAGCAACAGCTAGCTAGCCCAGACACTATACGTGGTCAGTGGTACTAATGAAATATGATAAAATTATTAGAAGATTTAAATAATGGTGAGAATATCCTATCTCACCCGTGAAAATTTCATTTAATCATTCAATAAGTGTATATTTATCATCGGTGTATGCTCCAATTGTCAAAATGTCACCAGGCCAGATTTTATCTAATTAATTTCTCTCATGCCACTGTATTCAAGGGTGAGATGCAAAAATGCAACTAAGCTGTTATAATATAACATCTTAGCCCGTCAGAGGCTGAAAATGTCCAAAACACCATTTATTTATATTTTTTTCTCCTCTTCGGATTCCAATTTTGTATCTCTCGCCTATGGGTGTGTGAAGGAAGTCCCCTAGGGCCTAGGATTGGGCATGAAGGGAGAAAGACAGACGGTCAAAAACCGTTGACTTAACGGTGTTAGTAAAACTCACTGTGTAGGGGCATTTCGACAACTTCGGAAGAAAACAAGTGGCAGTTAAGCAATTAGGGAAAAAGTAACGGCAGATTAACAAATAGTATAAATTCTAGTAGCAATTATGCATATGCCCTGGCATTTATTTATCCTTTTCTTTGAGTAAAAAACCGGAAATCATTCGATGGCAAGATCAGACAGGGTTAGATATTTGAATTACACAACGGGCAGTAGAGAGCGGTCAGTTATCGTCACTAACAGTCCAGTTTATTAGTAGTTACCGATCCGGTTAACACAAACCGACAACTGGCAAGAAGCTTAGAAGCCATGATAGCCAAACCAGTTTGAGTGGTTTGGAAACCTTGGACAGCACAGGTCTAACCGAAGTTTTCTCGAAGCCCAATTTTCATATGAATTACGGAGTATTATACTATTAACCACTAGTCTGTGACTATACCACAAGAGCCCTTCCCTAGGGGACACCCAAAATTTGCATAATTTTAGCAGCAAAAAGTCAGACCTGGTCGGTGCAGTGGTCAAGAACTCATGAGAGATGTGCGCACCACCAGCCACAGTCCACAGCTGCAACCTTCCTAACCCTAACAATTAACAAACAGATGAGCACTCAGCAACAGCTTCCAACTAACCATATGTGCAACAACGAACCCGTGATCTCGATCAGATTAGGACAGCCAATCAACCACTCCAGCCCTCCTTGCTGATTAATCTTCTCTCATCCCTCGAGTTCTCCCTCCCCCAGTTTGATGTGACCCAACAACGAACCAATCGATCAGAGCTCTGACATTATATAAGCACAACCACTAGAATAGGGAGAAGAGGAGCAGGAGCAGGAGCAGGAGCAGCAGGAGGAAGAAGACATACATTTTAGGTAGCTGGTGTTGGTCGATCTCCAATTCTCCATGGGGGGTTGGTTGAAGAGGTTGGTGGTGGTGCTGGCGCTTGCCGTGCTGATGCTCACGGCCACCGCCGTCGGGACGGCAGAGCACCCGTCGCATCACGGGAGCAAGCCCTTGCACCAGAAGCACGCGACGCGCAAGCACGGTCATGGCCACGGCCACGGCCACACCAAGCCTCACCACCACATGTAGGCCGGAGGACGCCGGCCGAACGCGCGCGCAACATCATCTCGCTTTTTCTCTTATAGTTTAAAATGCAGTTTCATTTGGGTTTATTTGTATGCTCACCTTGAGCTAACGAGTTGATCTGATCTTCTTCTACCTCTGCGTATGTGGCCTGTGGGATGAATGCATGTAATAAAATCAAGTGCTTCTCAGCCTGCTCTAGTCTCTTACTGTTGTCATGCACTCCAACAGTCTATACTTCTTCAGAAAAAGAGAGCCAAAACAAACTAAACTTGTAAACACGTATTCTTCCTCCGATTTCTTATATAAGTAATTGTAGTCTTACTCTTCCAAACACAAGTCATTTTAGAACTTCTATGCATTTTTTTATCTTTTCTTTCATATTTGACCTTGTCAAATAAATACTACTTATATCACAAATAAATGATTCATATTTTCCAAAGCAGAACTTCCATGGTTTTTAATTCTTGTGCGCAAGTTGTTCCATATTTTCCAAAGCAGAACTTCCATGATTTTTAATTCTTGTGCGCAAGTTGCTCCATGGGTGTTTGTGTTCTCTGGTTTTGGCACTGGGAATCTGCGATGTACTGATTAGAGCAGAGATTTACAGAACTATACAGTAAAGGAAGGAGAACAGAACAGGCAAGCAACAAATAGTGATACTGTAACATCAGCAGCCATTCATGAATTATCTGAAAACTAATCACCTCCAAAGATACATTCTGACAAGGGAAGATATCACGAAAAGATCCAAATTCCAAATAAGCAGAAGAGAGCAGAATCGAATTTATTGAACAAGATTTCACCTGGTCTCACTAAACCAGCCCAAGTGGCCAGCTTTGAACAGTGTGAGAACTGAGAACCAGGAGTCAAGTCAATCTCCGAGCAGCACAACGACTCCGATGCCATGGGAAATAGAGGCAAAGGGTAACCTGCCATTTTGCTCGGTCAACTCTTTACTAATTCTTTCTACTCAGAAATTAAGCAGAAGCAAGAACCAAAAACATAACAAAAGAGAATCCCGTTGATGATACCAGACAAGAGCTCACAGATCAACCAAGAACACGAAGACCTATATGTGATGACCAAAATGGAGACATAAAATGAAAATGTGGCCGGAGGGGAATATGGGATGGATAAGCACAGGCTCTGGATGACAGCAGAACAAATGGGTGGCTACCAATTCATTGGGACCCAAAGGATCTTCTCCAGATAATTTTAGATTACCAGGAATTCCATTGCCATGAAAAAGTCCACGAATCTACGGCCTTTCTTCGCAATGGCATCCAAATAAACGATACCACATATTTCCCCATATATGTTGCGTACAATTTAAATCAAACTTCTTTCTGATATAACTCCATGAAACCCAGCATATATATGTCGTTCAATTAGCAGCAAATTTGAAGTCAGTGTCCATGACAAGTACAGGTAACCTTTTGATAAGAATGGTGGATTTTGTAAGGAACACATCAGTTTTGCTAATGGTGGATTTTGTAAGGAACACATTAGTTTTGCTGATAATCACAATCAAAGTATTGTATAAAATTTTTAGGCTTTGTATGGGCAAACTTCAACTGATGACCTGAAGATTACCTCTTTACCAATGAAGGGCTTTTCTGAACAGAATATGTCAAATAATTTATTTGAAATAAATACTATTAATATCACAAATAAATGACTCGCATTTTCCGTAGCAGAACTTCCATGATTTTTAACTCCCGTGCAGAAGTTAGCAAGTTCAAAACAATTTATATAAGAAATCAGAGATAGTATTTGTTCTACGAGTGTTTGTATTTGCTGGTTTCGGCACTGCGAATCTGCGATGTAGTGATTATAGAAGTGATTTACATAACTATACAGCAAAAGGAGAACAGAACAAGAAAGCAACAAATAGTGAATTAGTGATACGGTAAAATCAGCAGCCATTCATGAATTATCTGAAAACTAATCACCTCCAAAGATACTTTTTGACCAGGGAAGATATCACTGAAGGATCCAAATTTCAAACAAGCAGAAGAGAGCATAATAGAATTTATTCAACAAAATTTCACCTGGCCTCACTCAACCAGCCCAAGTGGGCAGTGGCCAGCTTTGAACAGCGTGAGAACCAGGATTGAAGTAAATCTCCGAGCAGTACAACGACTCCAATGCCATGGGAAATAGAGGCAAAGGGTAACCTGCCATTTTGCTCGGTCAACTCTTTACTAATTCCTTCTACTCCTCAGAAATTAAGCAGAAGCAAGAGCCAAAAACATAACAAAAGAGAATCTCGTTGATGATACCAGACAAGAGCTCACAGATCAACCAAGAACACGAAAAACTATATGTGATGACCAAAATGGAGACATAAAATGAAACCAAGGGGGACGAGATATTTGCTGAATTGCAGAGGATGCCAGATGTGGCCGGAAGGGAATATGGGATGGATAAGCACAGGCTCTGGATAACAGCAGAACAAATGGGTGGCTACCAATTCCCTGGGACCCAAAGGTTCTTCTCCAGATAATTTTAGATTACCAGGAATTCCATTGCCATGAAAAAGTCCACGAATCTACGGCCTTGCTTTGGAATGGAATCCAAATAAACGATACCTTATATTCCCCCCAAAATTACTGTTTTCCCATATAAGTCCACGAATCTACGGCCTTGCTTTGGAATGGAATCCAAATAAACGATACCTTATATTCCCCCCAAAAATTACTGTTTTCCAATATATGTTGCTTACAATTTAAATCAAACCTCTTTCTGATAGAACTTCATGAAACCTGGCATTTATATGTCGTGGAAGCCTGTGACTGTGATCATGCAGAAGCAGCGCATGCCAGTTGCTGATCTAATTATTTAATCTCAGTGCAATAAAAATGTTTTATCAGAATGCACTATTAAGCTGCGAGTAACGTATAGACAATTTGTTCAGCTTTTGCAACAGACAACAAGAAGCGAAAAGGGCATCACAAATTCACAACGAGCCAAACAAGATCTACCTGTGCAGGGGAGGAGGAGGACTGGTCCATGATATGGAAGAGATTGGAGGAGGACTGCATGGCCTGCACGAGCAGCTCCTCCTTCCCCACCACCATCAGCTGCATCCATCTCCCTGCCATCATGATCTCCACAAACAGTGGGGCAGATCCAGATCCCTTCCGCAATGCATCATCATGATTCATGGAAATTCATGGACGTCCACAGATCACAGTTCATTTGCTCAGGGAGGCATCAAAGAGCAACTGCTCCAAACTCAAGTTGATATATGGTCATCGTGTAATTCCAATGTTCCACAAAGAGAGGGAAGTTTATGAATACCAGATTTCACTGTGAGCTTGGAAGTAGTCCATCCCTTGCCATGCCACAGAGAACATCAACCACAGCATCCACATTGCCTTCCTTCTGATTGAGGTTAATAAGAGCCTTTGATGTTTCTGCATCTGCTAGTGGACAAGAAGTCAGCAACTCCTGAATCACTCTATCTGCTTCCACAACCATCCCCTCTTCAAATAAACCCCTAACCAAGGAAATGGTGCTTGTTGAATTTGTGACAAAACCACTCTGCAACATTTGTTTATGAAAGCTGAGAGCCTTCACAACATTTCCTCCCCTGCAATGCCCATGAATAAGTACACTGTATGCAGACCCATCAAGCTTCCAATTCCTGTCCAACATCAATTGGTATACTCTATCAGCTTTGGTCATCAAGCCTTTCATGCAAAATCCCTTCAGGAGGGCCACCACACTCTTGAACTCAGCTCTGCTGCAACAACGCATCAGAGCATCATACTTAATATTTTCTGGAACAGAATCTTCATGATACAGTTTAAAGAGTAACCGTTGTGCTTCATTTGTACGTGCTGACTTGCTAAGCCCATTTATGAGCACACTATATGTCACAACATCAGGGAGAACTCCTTTGCTAATCATCTCATCATGCAGAGAAAGGGCCTTCTCAACATTCCCCTCCTTGCAGTGGCCATCAATAAGTGTTGTATATGTAAATTCATCAGGTTGTAGGCCAAGTTGAAGCATCTTCTCAAATAACTCACAAGCATCATTGAGCTTTTTGTCATCACAAAGACCCCTTATTAGTGATGAGTAAGTGATTGCATCTGGAAGCACACCCTTTTTGAGCATTTGTCGATTCAATTGGAAAGCAGAATCCATATCACCAACCTTACAGTATCCACTGAGAACTGTGCTATATGTCACAATATCAGGCTTCACTCCTTTAGCCTCCATTTCACAGACCAACTCTCTCGCCACATCCATTCTTCCTAACTTGCACTACCCATTAATAAGTGCATTGTAACACACCACTGAGGGCTGGATCCCACATTTCTTCATCTCCTCCACCGCAAGCAATGCATCATCAAAGAAACCCTTCTTGCAGAAGCCATCAATCAGTGCCGTGAATGTAACCTCGTTCATCTGAAGGCCCCTATCCCTCAACTGTGCCACTAGTGCCACTGCCTTCTCCATGTTCCCAGCCTTACAGGTTGCATGGATTAGCGATGTAAATGTTACCACATCTGGCACAAGCCCTTTTTGTGTCATCTCTGCAAAAACTGCTAATGCCTCATGCAAGCAACCCACCTTGCAGTAACCACCTAAGAAGGTGTTGTAGCTGACAACATCTGGCGCCAACCCCTCCCTCGCCATTTCATCGAACACCTTCCGTGCACCATCCATCCTCCCCGATTTACAAAGCCCATTCACCACCGAGTTGAAAGTCATCAGATTCGGCCTCAGACAAGCCTTCCTCATCGTGTCGACAAGCCTCTCCGCACCGTCCACATCCCCGGCCCTGCAGAACGCCGCGACGAGCGTATTGTATGTGACGGCGTTGGGCGCGCAGCCCGCACCACGCATGTCACCTAAGATGGCGAGCGCCTCCTCCAAGCGGCCGCGGGCGCAGAGCGCGCGAACGAGGATGTTATAGGTGTAAACGTTGGGCGCCACGCCGTCGCGGAGCAAGGAGGTGAAGAAGCACCGGGCGGAGGGGAGCGAGTCGTCCGAGAGCGCGAGGAGGACGGCATTGTAGGCTGGGACAGAGGGCGCGTACCCGGCAGACCTGGCGAACGCGAGGGCCGCGGCGGCGAGGGAGGGTCGAGGGATGGAAGCATAGGACCTGATGAGCGCGTCGAAGGGGCGGCGCGGCGGGGACGGGAGGAGGCGGAGGGCGATGAGGAGAGAGAGGAGGAGCGGGAGCGGGGGGAAGGCGGCGGCGAGGCGACGGGCCGCGGGCAGGGACAGCGGAAGGTCGCGCCGGTGGAGCGGAAGCGGGAGCGGCGGCGAGTGCGGGGAGGGGTTGAGGAGAGCTACGAGGTGGGCATGGTGGACGGAACGGTCGCCACTGGAGGCGGCGGCGCCGATCGTCGCGATCGCCATGTTCAGGTGCCGCCTTTGTAGGCTCGGTCTCACAAGGCCACACTCCTACGTCCAACGGCCTTAACAAAATTGCAAAACTATCGGTCACCGGTTCCTTGATGACCGGTTACGTATCTATTATAATAAAGTATATTCTCAATTTCATATCCACTAATAAAGTATATCTATTAATTAGATATACCGGTTTCACTTTACCCGTTAGCTCATAAGCGTATAAAAACAGACTTAAGATTTGGAGTTGTTACTCAAACATCCAAAAACCAAAGAATCAAACATTCAAAAACCAAACAAAAAACGTTGAGATCGCAGAGAAAAAAATTTAATCAAACTAAACCCATCGAGCTAAGCACTCACTTCTTAGAAGTTTTGTATATATATATCATTACTTATTTTAAACCAAGGTATACCATTAGGGCTCCTATAGATCTGCCACTGCTCACGGCTCATGAGTCAGGTTATTAGGCTAAGCCGAGTCATGCCAAGATTAGCTCTACTCGTAGTGCCACCAAGCTAAACTCGAGGTACATTGTCTAGCATGGTCAGCTACCAAGCCAAGTTGAGCTGCCTTGCGAGTGGCTCCGTGGCTCGACAGCTAGCCCATGTCAGGAGGACTTAGAGACGAGAGTGAGTAGCCTAGTTATTGGTGTAGTTTTTGGTCGCACGCGTAGTCTGGGAGATATGCTTAACTCTAGTGTAGATCCTATAATCTTAGAAAAAAGAAAGTTCTAAGCGTGCCAATTAGTTTGATCCTATAACTGATAAGAAATCATAAAGGACAATGTTAGTAGCAACACCGATCGACTATCAAGCTGGTGACTATGACGAGAATAGAATAAACAGGAATAAGCGTGCCTATTGGCTCGGGTGCCGATGACCATGCCCATGCTATCAAGCGGAGCTCTCTATCAGCCGATAGGGTAGCACCTTTGCGAATCAAGTCCGATGAGCATCGTCCATGCAGAGATGGGACATAGCATGGAAACCAAGATAACCTAACGACATGTATTCCGATAGAAACTAAAACAAACATACCAAATAATATATTCATATCATTAAATCACCGTAACCGAAATATCGGACTTAATCGAGATAGTCACTAATCACGATAAATCAATAATACTTCAACGCATCAAGCATACTTTATTTAGATGAATGATATACAACATGAATATGGTATAATAGATCAAGATGTTAGACTTAACCGATGAAGCCTTAAACTATGACACCTAATCTACATCAATCTAAGAGATCAAAACTGATCTATCCTTAGACCTAGCAAAATATACCAAGATAAACCTGGCAGTCACACAAACTGGGACGATACCTCAAGAGATCGATACTATGCAGTCTCTAAGAACAAATCTTAAGTGATGTGATCGTCGGGGTGACGAGACTCACCTCTTCGCCGGAGATCAAGATGATGCAGCCCGGTTCTAAGTGCCAAACCCCGCTGGGACCTTGAGAATCCAAGAGTGGCGATGCACCGAAGGTAGTAGTTTGTCGGGATTGATTATCTGTTCTAAACCTAGCTAATTAGATACATATTTATAGTCTAGAAACTTGTCGTCCAAGTAATCCACATTGTAACCGATTCTGGATCACCCTTATCTTCTCTCTCCTTCATCGGCTCTTGCATGTCCGGTCATATTGTAATAATATGGACGAGCTTCTTTGACCACACTTGACTGGACCTCTCTTTTACTTCTGTTGACCGCGTGGCTTTCCTAGTGGGCCTAAATCATACAAAATCTTGGTGTCAACACATGTCCCCTAGTTTCGGAGCATTAAATGGCTTCCGATGCTTCAAAATTACTGGCCATCATCACCTTTGCCATCACATCTTTAAAACATCTTGCCGCGTTGTCTTTTCATACTCAATAATTATAGCCAAAACTTTTCACCTTCTGGTGCTTTATAACTTTTTACCCCGGGCCCCGGCTCCATAATTTTTTCGTTTATAGCAAAAAATGGCATTAAGGGTCAAGCTAAGCAAAATACTAAAAAATGGTATTTTTGACCGAAAATATGCCAAACTTGGCAAAGGCCGGTCTGACCGGCCAGGCCCGGTCAGACCGGACCCATGGGCTCGGTCAGACCGGCCAAGGATTCAAAATGTGAATCCGAAGTGGATTCGAGCTATTTTTATCCAAATCTTATCTCAACCGAATTTTGGCTGAATCCTACTGTATTTTTATCCAGGGACCACTAGCCCACCCCCTATAAATACTAGGGGCAAGGCCGATTCAGGGGCCCCCTCTCCAATCCGAAAAATCTAAAGCCCTAGCTTTGAATCACATTTATTTTGTTTACTTTCCACATCTTCGTGGGTTTGTTTGAAAGCCCTCCGTCTGCCGCATCCATAATCACGGTAACCCTTGCTGGTTCGCTTGTGAACCTCCCGTTAATCCACGTAACAGATTGCTATCCTTTTTATTAGTTTTTTCTATCATATTATGCAATTAAACCTCTTGGCCGAATTATATTTGATCTATTGTTGTTTTTGCAGAGTGGTTGCCTTCACAAATTTCCCCCACGAAGTTTGAAGGCGATTGGATCTAGTTTGCTAGGTCATCCGAACCCTAATAGATTTGATCTGTCATCACCGGTCCGACCGGTGGCATAGGGCCAGTATGACCGGAGTCCCTCCATTAGGCCGTTGTCGGCAACGCTCGGTGAGACCGATAGTGTTCTACCAGTCTGACTGGGACCTCCTACACTGCGCTACGCCGAAGCCCCTACCGAAGCCTGCGCGACGAAGCCTCCTCTAATATTAGGCTTGCAAAGATCTCGGTGCTTTAAAAAATGTACTCATGATTACTGTTGACAGCAAAAAATGGCATCAATGGTTAAGATTGTCAAAATATCAATTTTGGTAATTTGGGCCGGACATACACATGTCCCGGGTCAGGCCGAAGCCCTACAGGGCTAAAGGACCATTGGGCTATGGGCTCCGGAAGCTTCCAGCCAGCCTACAACCTTCGGCCAGGAGGCCTTTGGAGGCCCACGCCACCGAAGCTTCGGCCCGAGCAGCAGGCTTCGACGGGCCTGGCCGAAGGCCCACTTCGGGTAGAGATTGAGTTGGATCCGTTTCAGGCTAAGTGTTTATCTCTACGCATGATTCAGACGAGTTATAGCAGATTAGATTTAGAGATTAGAAGTCTAGCCCCTATAAATACAGGAGCAAAGCCAGTTCAGAGCCCTTCCGACAAAAATCAACCACAAAGCCCTAGCTTTGAATCACATTTACTTTATCTTTACTTTTCTGTACTCTTCGTGGGTTTGCCTGGAAGCCCTCTGACGGCCACTTCGGAATAGTGGTAATACTTGTTACTTTGCTTATGAAGTATCCGCTAATCTGTGTAACAGATTGCTATCGCCTTGTTACTTCACTTGTGAAGTATCCGCTAATATGCATAACAGATTGCTACCTTCGCTCCTAGTACAACACTTAGCAGAATTCGGTCCTCAGGCCAAATTGGTACTTCGAAATCTGCTCTATTGCAGGTTTCCACGTTCGGAGCTACTTCGTCGGAGGTGTCCGGAGCTGAGAGATTGGTTTCAAAGGTCACCAGAACACTCTTCGGCGAGACTGCTGCTTCGACCGCACACTTCGCCAACAGACTTCGTCACAACAGGCTTCGCCACGCTCGTACTCCGCTCCAGATGAAGTCACGCTCGCGCGTTGCGTTTGAGTCATTACTCTATATCTTACTGTATCGGAGACTTCGTGCCAAAACCCGCTGTTCGGAGGTGATTGTCGCGTCCAGATCTGTTCGGAGTTCATCTTCGGCTAGGTCGGTCTGAATGCCGAAGGTACCCTTCGGTGGGATATTTCGCATCAGACGCCGAAGGTACACTTCAGCGATCCCCTTTGCACCGTACTTCGAATTAGCCAGGCTTCGCTCGGTTTTCTGATTTATTCTATTTAATATATTTCTTTTGGCTATTTGGATTATTTTGTATGATCTGATTGCCTGGCGACTCCACCCCCCTTACCACGGCTAAGGGTAGTCAGAACGCGACGTCGGTGCTGTGTTACGCTTAGGCTTGTCCCTAAGTATCCGCACACTTTTGGATCATCGAACTAACCCAAGTGCGGGGGCACATTTTCGTGTCAACACACTTTTTGGTGACTCCGCTAGGGAAAAGCTACGCCAACATGACGGGTACGTCTACATAGGCCACCGGTACATATACAACGACTACTATGTCTACACCACCGATGGACACCATAGGAGGCGTGTATATCAACAACTGCAACATCCTAACACCTACTCTTGAAGATATTCCCGTAGAAGACCGAGCAGAGATCGAGGCAAAGCTGAAGGCGCTCCAAGACATGATGCTTGGGGGCTACGTCAAGACACGCGCATGCTTCATCAAACACGACATCATCGCCTCCGACCTTGCTCGGATCTAGGTAACACTCGTATCATCTCGTTTATCTTCTTTAGAGATTGAGCAAAAAATAGCCACATCAGTAGATCAGGCCGTTAGCGCTTCGCTAGCCAACCGTTTAGATTCGGTAGTTAGCTCCCAAGTAGCAGCGACTCTTAGAAGGTTCGGCTTTACTAAGGTCGTACCACTAGTCCCTATTGCTAGTGTACCTCCGATAAATCATGTGTACAACAGAACTGATGGTAGCACTGGCAAGACCGTTACATCTCCGGCCTCAACACCCATGGCCGAGACTAGTCATTATGCTTACGGCCAAACTAGCACCATGTACCACGCACCACCACCACCTGCGCCAGTACTGGCCCTGCCCGTGCTGCCCGCGCCACATGCACAGACACCTGGGCTCGAGCATGTCGTACAACTAGCGTGTAGGGAAGAGGCCCATGGCCGACACGCCGATATCCCGCCGTGTGTCGCTCCCCCGAACGAGAGACGTGCGCATGTAGCAGGCCAAGATGACCTAGAGGAGCGAATCCGTGCACTATTTAGGGAATGCGCCGGCTTCATGCCTAGGGGTCGGGTTAGGGTTTACCGTAAGCCATATCCTGATCATTTCGATACAATACCCTACCCCCGCGGCTATAGAATCCCCGAATTCACTAAGTTCGACGGCAAGGGTAGCAAAACCAGACTAGAGCATGTTAGTCAATTTTTAGCACAATGTGGGGAAGCTAGCAGGATGGACGCTCTAAAAATTAGACTATTTTCTCTGTCGCTATCCAGCACTGCTTTCAATTGGTTTTCGGTGCTCCCTCCGAACTCCATTCAGACGTGGGATGAATTGGAACAAAAATTCTATGACTACTTTTACACGGGTGAGACAGAACTTAGGTTTTCACACTTGACATCGGTTAGGCAGAAATCTAACGAGAACGTCTCCGAGTACATCAAGCGTTTTAGGGATACTAGAAACCGATGTTTCAGCCTTAGTATTTCAGAAAGGGATTTGGCAGAACTGCTTTTAATGGGTTGCGTTTCGAGATTAAAGAAAGATTAGACAACCAGAACTTTTTAGAGGTTAGCCAAGTCTTGCAGCAGGCTCTGGTCCAAGAAGGTCGAGCCGAAGATAAAAAGTTCATGAAGATGTTTAACAAGCCTAGGGCTAAAATCCACGTCATGGAACACTCCGATGAGGAGGAGTCAGAAGAGGAGGATTCGACCTACATGTACGCGACCGAATGGGTTTGGAACGCTAAGAGTAAACCTATCACGTGCTCCGAGTTACGATCGTCTCCCACAAATAATCGGCCTAGTGAGGTCAAATACTCATTTGACATAACTAAGTGTGATAAAATATTTGATTTTCTCTTAAAGAACCAACTTCTTAGGTTGCCTAAAGGCCAAGTCATTCCATCTGCCGACGAATTGAAGAAACATCCATACTATAAGTGGCATGATTCACATTCACATAATACTAATGACTGCAATGTTTTTCGACGGTAAGTTCAATCGGCCATAGAAGAAGGACGATTGAAAATATACCATAATCCAAAGATGAAGCTAGACAAAGATCCTTTCCCTGTCAACGCCATCGACCTCGGCGAGAAGAAGGTGTTGATTCGGCCAGAACAAGCCGAATTGATTAGAGGGAAGGCAATAATTGTCGGAGAACCACGCACGCGCACACTCATACCTAAGAACCCCGAGGTGGGAGTGTGGAAACAAAACATCAGCATCCCTTCGGCTAAGGCTCGCAAGAAGCCGAAGGTAACATACAAGATGCTATTGAACAAGCATCAAAGAAAAGCCAAGGAAGTAGGCCCCCGCGCTAAAAAACTAAGTCAACCGAAGGGCCCAAGGCATTCAGAGGGTGGCTTCGGACCACAGTGGCCGAGCCCTCCTCGTGATGGTTTCGGACTACAATGGCCAGACCCTCCGCACGGGGACTTTGGGCCACAGTGGCCTAACACTCCGTACGGTGGCTTCCAACCTCAATGGCTGAACCCCCCGTACAGTAGCTTCGGACCCCAGTGGCCGAACCCCATGTGGAGCGAGTTCGGCCCCCAATGGCCTAACACCGCACCACTATGGACGAACCCTTCGACAGGAGGCTTCAGCCCGCACTGGCCGAACATACCTCTGGCCTGGCAGGACCCCTCGCTAATATGGTCCAAGACATCATCGACTCTGATGAACCCCCCTCCGGGTAACGGGTTCGGCTCACAGTGAGCGAGGCCACTGGAGCCGCTGATGCCTCCATTGTACAACTGGGCGAGGAATCCATGGGCTCTGTATGTATCACGGCCGGAGTACCCTCCGCAACCTGACGCTATGCCTTGTTTTCCTTCAGAGTATTATGAGTGGCAGGGACAAACAGACGCAGCGGAGGGAGGCATCATCCACAGGCTGTCCGTGGTACCTCCGAATCGGCCCGTGCAGAGCAAAGTCGAAGAATACAGGCACAAAGAGGCCGAGGACAAGGAGTCCAAAGCTATCACAGTCAGAGTAGGGTCTTAGGAAGTCCCTATCCTAAAGGCCTTATCGCCGAAGTCTGACAGAGGTAAGTCCCCTGTTTTGGCCAAATCCCACGCCGGAGCCTGGTCCGATCGGCCGAACGAGGCCGGTCCGACTGCCGGGGTCCGCAGCGAAGGCCCCTCCGGATACAGAGTACATGAGGCCGAGGTGGGCAGGACCACTTCGGCTAAAATTGACAGGAACCAGGCAGTGGCACCTGGCACCAAGCCACAACCATCTTGGGCACCTCGAGGCATGTCGAAATCACAAAAGAGATATCTGCAACAACTACGGGCACAGGAGATGCGCGAGAAGAAAGCCGAGGATGAGTGCAATGCTATTTTTGAAGAAATCCACCCTCGACCAACTACGAGACAGATATGGAGGGTTAAGCCGATTGAGGTAACCAATCCATCTCCTAGTCCGAGCGACGACAACGACGACATGCTCGACGATGACTACTTGCCCGTCTTCGAGGGGCCCTCACCCTAGGCGATGGACATCAACGTCGTCATGCTGCCTCGCCGAATTCGCCCTACCACAGGATGAGGCTGAGGTCGCTCATTTGAACCTTGGCCCTCGCAACGCTATTTTTGAGAAGCCTGAGGACTCGGCTCGCCATCTGAAGCCTCTCTACGTTAGAGG